>JBBDGP010002329.1:0-592414 GCA_037952835.1 Lithobates septentrionalis | reverse complement strand
GGTTATGAATGGGATCAGACCCCAACAATTCCTCCGATCATTTGTCCGCACACCACCGGCCATGAAAGTAAGCGGTGTAACCCACCGACCCTGGCGCGTCCATGAAAAGATCCAATTCCGCAGGCCCCAGCCACAAAGACCTACCGTTATACTGCTCCAAAAACATGTCCCATACCTGCAAGTTCTCCCGGTGTTCCTGACTAATACGAACAAAATTATGCGGAGGCTTGACCCCCCCCCCGGCGTGGTGGCCAAAACACTCGCCCCATGGGCATAATGCGACACGCAAAATTCCCAACAATGACTGCAACTCCCTCAACTGCACCTTGGATTCGATATCAGTCTTGGCCATGAGAGCCCCCTTTCCAAACTTCTGAACCCACCACACCGCCTCATCAAATGACGCATATGAGATGGTACATATGAGATGGTACAGAGGGAGGGATCGATCGCATAATTAACCAACACCCCTTTTGGGTGGGAAAGGTGGTGAATCAGCCGGAACTGGTTCGGTACCCTCTTGGGGACAACCCCCAATGGTGAAACCACCAGGTCCATCACCGGCGGAACCAAGAACGGGCCAGAAATCCTGCCTAACGCAAGCTCCTTCTGCAGTTTAACAGAAACTATGTCCGGATGTCCCGACTTCAGGTTAGCCGAAACAGGAGGGACGCCGGCCAACAAACTCGGAATTGGAAAACCCTCCTTAAAACCCAACCAAAACATTCTTGCTGCAAACCTGTTCGTATACCTACTTAGGTACGGCGCCATTTTTTCCACCTTCACCGGAGTCGTCCCTCTTTCCAGTGTCGGGCGGTTTCTTTCCTTTCTTGAAGCATTTGGACAAGGGATGGGAACCCCCGTGGGTCCCCCTGTACACCAGGGGACGCTGACGAGGTGGAAGGGACCGGGCAGATGCCGCTCCAGGATCGTCACCGTCACCCGAGGTACCTCTGCTTCTCCCATCGGTGGCCGTCCTAGGGGAGGGGCACACGCCAGTACCCGCAGATCGTCCACGCCGGGCTGCACTGTGAGCAGGGGAAGGCCACCACACGGCTTGGTACCGAGTCTCGATCCAGCGCCGGTGGAGGCCTGGAGGGGGATGGAGAGGAGACCCTCCCGGCCGGGTCCTGCAGATGCAGAGGACTCCTCCCAGCCCCCGCAAAGGGAGGAAGTGCGAGTCTCTTTACCCTGGGAGCTGGAGGGTCTGAAATCGGGCTCCCTGTGCGGCAGCTCACCTCAGGGTTCATATCGGGGCTAAAGCGCGCAGAAGGCAGAGACCTCCTCACATGTGGTGACACAGGGGCAGGAGTAGCAGGTCCCTGCCCCGACCCCTGAAGCACAGCAGACAGGTGGGAATTCAGCCACTATGGACCATTTGCCAGGGCAGCCGAGCTGAAGTCTGTCCAGATCCTCCATAATGTGAGCAGCACAAAAAGAAAGAAAAAACTTTCTGTGCTGTTACCTCTCTGTCCTGCTGCCCCCAACTAATGAAACTACCACCCCCGCCCCCCAGGGATAATCCAATACCCAGGTCACACCCCCTACCCTTCCATTGCTCCAGTGTAAGCCACCCCCTTCCCCCACTGACCTGTACATACAGAGGAACTGGTCCGTGCAACCTGCCCAGCGACCCCCAGTCATGTGGACCCTACACCTAGGTTCCCTTTGCTCCGGCCATTTCTATATTTTGACACCATACTGTCCTGGGCACATATAAATGATTTTACCCTTTTGTAAAAGTTCTGCCCCTTCTCTCATGAAAGATAAATACAGCACCTCAACCCAACCACTCTAACTGCCAAGACCTCTTGCAGATTGGGTGGACTCTGTCCTTATCAGCAGAGGATCCACTCACATATCCTTTGCTGAGCAGAGCAGAATGGGCGTATGACAGGTCTGTGTCCGCTCAGTTTCTGCAGAGCGGATATGGATAGAGCCTACTCTGCTCTATGGGCAACTGGGTGTAAATGGACTCTGCTGTCCATTTACACCCGACTACCCTCGGAACAGATGCGCCTAAATGGAAGGGGACAGATCCTATTTTTTTCCCTATTTTTTTTTAGTGGTCCAGATTGGACTCGGTGGTAGGAGGGTGTAAATGGACACAAGTCCGTTTACACCCACCTGTTCATTAGGATGAATGGACCTTCCAATCAGGTCCGCCTGAAAATCTGACAGGTGAACTTGATTGAATCTCCTGTGTCAAAGGGACCTAATTCTACATGTAGCAAGCTCCTGAGGCCCCTGAGGCCTAATGGTGAGCTCCAGTGTTAGGGACAGCTGACATCCTTCTATCATCCATGTAGAAGAGGTTACATGGCATGGTGGGTGTAATGCAAGGTAGATTCATGGGCGCCAGACATTTCTTGAATGTCTAGAGAGATTTATTTTCTCTTGAACAGAACTGAGGGAGAGAAGGGTTAGGGCCAGGACACCCTTTATTAATTTGGCAGACTCCAAGACTTCTATAGGCAGACAGCCGTGCCAGGAAAGGCATCCAGCAAGCCACCACATCTGGATGAGTAGGATCGCTGTCTCATATGGCAACAGTCTTATAACAGTTTCTAACAGCTCTTCCAACCTTTGCACACAGTATCTTCCTCAAGCGTCACCCCCGCGTCCCTGCTGGGTCCCTAGCTGGGCACTCACAGATGGCACTCAGATACTCACAGATACTCCTCAAGCTTCACCCCACTAGCCCGCTCGGTCCCTGGCTTGGCACACAAGACTGCTTTGCAAGCGTCACCTCTGCTGGCTGGGTCCCTGGCTTGACACCTGCTGAAGTTTCCCAATTTTTCACCGTCCCCGGTTGGTGAGAATACTGCTCTGGTACTTGCTGCTACTGCTAATCTGTCCTTGCAATGCCTTTGTCTTCTCCAGTATCGCCACCGCCACCTAACGACAGAAGAGAGAAGTGCAGCAATTCCAGAATTAGGGTGAAGCCAGTTGACCCCCTAGCAATTGGCCAAGGAAACTATCACTTGGCACTTGGCAGGCAACCCTGCCTAAACATCAGGGTGCTACATCCAAAAATCAAACATACAAATAAGTTTGTTACATTTAAAATGTATAAATAAATGTAGGTATTTGTAATGGCTACGCAATGATGTAATGGTGATCTTCAAAAAAAAACAAAACTGTGCACTTCCCCACCCAGTGCAACTCAAATTCACCAAATTCAAGAGACCCATATTTCTAGATCAGTCTTTCCCCAACCTTTTCACCTTGAAATTTTTTTCAGGTTTCGAAGCATCCTGCTAAAACCAATTCAGAGATCAGTTGGAAAATGCCCCTTACATTGGTGGCTAGTGGGAAGAGATACCACCTTAGAGTGGTAGTTAGAATGACGCCCTTACAGATAGCTAAAAAGATCATTGGTGTCATGCAGCTGGCCCTTCCAGGTGGCGTTAAGCTGGAACTATGCAAGCACCACAAAATGGAAGGTCAGTTAGCCACAACTCAAGCAACCCCTAGCAACCTCTAAAGGAACCCTAGGGTTCCATGGAACTTTGGTTGAGGATGGTTGCTCTAGAAAGTCTTAATGCACTTTCTCTGCATATATTATTCATAAGCCAGAAGGGAAAACCTTTATTCAAAATCTTTATAGCAAATTTTTCCACTGATGGATTATCCCCTAAGAAAGATAAAAGCTGCATATAGTATCAACACAGTGACGTTACTACCCCACTCAGCACATTACATCTACCAAGAACTTTGTCAAGAGCTGGTGTAATGACAGACTTGTACACCTTTTGTAAGCACTCTCATTTTTAACACTTTTTTAAGAATAACCTCATTAGGATAATGCTGTTGAAGGCAACATAGAGTCTCCTTCATTTACAGACTTGACAACTCTACAAACCACCAAACATGAGAAAAGAAAGATGGTCTCGTGGTTCCTTAACTATTAAGAGCCTTCTGATGCTCAGAATTTCCTTTAGCCCCTTCCTACTACTGTTGAATATAGTCACAAATGTTCAATTGTACATAGAAGACGAAAACAAAATGAGAAAACATTTATCACACTTTGTGGATTTTGATGCTTGGCTCCCTAATGTTCATGGTGGTAAATACAGCTCAGATTGTCTTGTACAGTCTGAGTTCAAAGATATATATTTATTATTTATTACAGACATTTTTATACTGCTGACAATTTACACTGTGCTCTACATATTGTACATTCACCTTGGTTCCTGCCTTCAAGGACTTTACAATCTAAGGTCCCTTTCTCACATACATATAAACGCATACTAGAGCCAATTTAGAAAGGAACTAACTAGTGTACCTTGTCTTTGGATTGTGAGAGGACACCAGAGTCCCTGGAGGAAATCCACTTAAGTGCAAGGTAGATATGAAAGCTTCATGCAGGTTGTTTTCCTAGTTGGGATTCCAACGTGCAAGGCATCCACTAAGCCACTATTGTTTCTATTTGATGGAGGTCAAAAAGGACAGGAGGAAAAGAAAAAAATATCCTAAAGGGCATAAACCATGAATAATTGCAAATTATTCTAGTGAAATTGGAACTTCTGATGGGTTTTCATTGCTATCTGGGTCTCTTCTTTTCTATAACCCAACAGTTTCTTGTCTCACCATCCATCACTTGTAGTTTCTATGTACCATTCCCAAATGGTACAGTTTCAACCATATCTCCATTGTACCTCTATTCACCCATCCTCTAGTTCAGTGGTCTCCAAACTGTGGCCAGGGGCAAGATGTGGCCCTTTGCCTGCCTTTATTCGGCCCTTGTGGCACTATCCCTCTCACTGACATGAGGCACCGATCCTCCCACTGACACAAGCGTGGGGCATGGGTCATGATTCCTCCCACTAATACTAATTATAGGACACTATTTCTCCTCCTACTGACCACAGGCATTTTTTTACTTCAGCTAACCAGTAAGCCGGAGACATTATTTACATTGACTCTGGGGCATTTTCTACTCCCAATGACCACAGTCTGGCCCTCCTAATATCTGAAGGACAGTAAACTGGAAGTTTGAAGACCCCTGCTCTGGTTGATTATTTCCTCTAACATTGTATCTCCTCTCTCTTATTCCTTGATTGTATCTGCTATCCCAACTTTATCTCACCTTTCCTACTCCTTTACTACAGTATATCTTTTCACTCAATTTCTCTTTTGAATTTCTTTTTTATTTACAGATGTTGTCATTACTACCTAATAAAGCAAAACAAAAGGAACCTCTATTATCTGTCACGGAGATAACAATCTGATGCTGGAGATTGCCCTGTCCGACTGGCTGAAGTGGTTCTATTTCCAGGGCACAAACCTCTGCAAAATGGATGGTAGACAACACTTTAGGATCCTTAGCCATGTGTTTCTGGTGTTATGTATAAGGGTCTTTACATGAAAAAGTTTGTGGATTTAAAATTCTTACTGCTTATATTTAGATTTTGTTGTGAGCTTTGATGATCTACATTTGCAAGGTTTGTGTACTGAGGGCCGGTGCAAGGATTTTTGACACCCTAGTCCAGTGATGGCGAACCTTGGCATCCCAGATGTTTTGGAACTACATTTCCCATGATGCTTTACTACACTGCAGAGTGCATAAGCATCATGGGAAATGTAGTTCCAAAACATCTGGGGTGCCATCACTGCCCTAGGCGAAACCTCATTTTGCCACCCCTGGCTCCGCCCCTGCCCCCCCCCCCCTTTGCCAGGGTTAAATGGTTTGAATCGACCCTCTAAATTCTACATCTGCAAGACAGCTCATTCTTTTGAAAAACAACAGACTTACTAGCAGGTTCACCAAGTGAAAATAAAAGAAAGAAAACTGAAAAACAATACTAATTCAGCCACCCATCTAAAAATTGGTAAGCTGGAGGGAGAGAGAGGGAGTTTGAGGGGGGGGGGGGGCAGGCAGAGAGAGAGCAGAGAGAGAGAAATGGGGAGCAGAGAGAGAGAGAAAGAGAGAGGGCAGGGATGGAGAGGGGGGGGAGCAGGGAGAGAGAGAGAGATGGGGTCAGGGAGAGAGGAGAGAGAGGGGGTCAGGGAGAAAGAGAAGGGAATCTAGGAGAGAGGGGGGTCGGGGGAGAGGAGAAAGCAGGGGGTCAGGGAGAGAGAGGGTGCATCAAGGAGAGAGAGAGGGGGGGTCAGGGGGAGAGGAGAGAGAGGGGGGTCATGGAGAGAGAGAGGTGGGGTTCAGGGAGAGAGTGAGAAGGGGGCAGGGAGAGAAAGGGTCAGGGAGAGAGAGGGGGAATCAAGGAGAGAGAGAGGGGATCAGGGGGAGAGGAGAGAGAGGGGGTCAGGGTGAGAGAGAGGGGGTCAGGGAGAAAGAGAGGGGAATCAATGAGAGAGGGGGGTCAGGGGGAGAGGAGAGAGAGCGGGGTCGCGGAGAGAGAGAGGTGGGGTTCAGGGAGAGAGTGAGAAGGGGGCAGGGAGAGAGAGGGGGAATCAAAGAGAGAGAGAGGGGGTCAGGGGGAGAGGAGAGAGAGGGGGTCAGGGTGAGAGAGAGGGGGTCAGGGAGAAAGAGAGGGGAATCAATGAGAGAGGGGGGTCAGGGGGAGAGGAGAGAGAGCGGGGTCAGGGTGAGAGAGAGGGGGTCAGGGAGAAAGAGAGGGGAATCAATGAGAGAGGGGGGTCAGGGGGAGAGGTAGGGTGACCACATTTCCAAACTGCCATTCAGGGACACACACCCCCCGCGTGCCCGCCCAAAAAAGGTGATTTTTGATACTTTTTTTTGCCAATTTTTGGGAAAAAAAAGAAAACAGTGGTAACCAGCAGCAGAACTAGGGGACACAGAGGAAAACTGGAGGGGGGGGGGACAGCAGCAGAACTGGGGGACACAGAGGAAAACTGGAGGGGGGGGGCAGCAGCAGAACTGGGGGACATGGAGGAAAACTGGAGGGGGGGCAGCAGCAAAACTGGGGGACACGGAGGAAAACTGGAGTGGGAGGCCGGGGGACAGCAGCAGAACTGTGGGACACGGAGGAAAACTGGAGGGGGGGGACAGCAGCAGAACTGGGGGACACGGAGGAAAACTGGAGGGGGGAACCGCAGAAGAACTGGTGAACATGGAGGAAAACTGGAGGGGGGGCAGCAGCAGAACTGGGGGACACGGAGGAAAACTGGAGGGGGGGCCGGGGGACAGCAGCAGAACTGGGGGACACGGAGGAAAACTGGAGGGGGGGACAGCAGCAGAACTGGGGGACACGGAGGGAAACTGAAGGGGGGGACAGCAGCAGAACTGGGGGACACGGAGGGAAACTGGAGGGGGGGCGGGGGACAGCAGCAGAACTGGGGGACGCGGAAGAAAACTGGAGGGGAGGACAGCAGTAGAACTGGGGGACATGGAGGAAAACTGGAGCGGTGGGGACAGCAGCAGAACTGGGGGACACGGAGGAAAACTGGAGGGAGGGGCGGGGGACAGCAGCAGAACTGGGGGACATGGAGGAAAACTGGAGGGGGGGGACAGCAGCAGAACTGGGGGACACAGAGGAAAACTGGAGGGGGGGACAGCAGCAGAACTGGGGGACACAGGGGAAAACTGGAGGGGGGGGGGACAGCAGCAGAACTGGGGGACGCGGAAGAAAACTGGAGGGGGGGAACAGCCGCAGAACTGGGGGACACAGAGGAAAACTGGAGGGGGGACAGCTGCAGAACTGGGGGACACGGAGGAAAACTGGGGGGGGGGGGACAGCAGCAGAATGGAGGGGGAGCATGCTCACTGTAACAAAGAAGTGTAATGCCCCGTACACACGGTCGGATTTTCCGATGGAAAATGTCCGATCGGAGCGTGTTGTCGGAAATTCCGACCGTGTGTGGGCTCCATCAGACATTTTCCATCGGATTTTCCGACACACAAAGTTGGAGAGCAGGAGATAAAATTTTCCGACAACAAAATCCGTTGTCGGAAATTCCGATCGTGTGTACACAAATCCGACGGACAAAGTGCCACGCATGCTCAGAATAAATAAAGAGATGAAAGCTATTGGCCACTGCCCCGTTTATAGTCCCGACGTACGTGTTTTACGTCACCGCGTTCAGAATGATCGGATTTTCCGACAACTTTGTGCGACCGTGTGTAGACAAAACAAGTTTGAGCCAACATTCGTCTGAAAAAATCCTAGGATTTTGTTGTCGGAATGTCCGAACAAAGTCCGACCGTGTGTACGGGGCATAACACTAACCTGGAAGTTTGTCAATGTCTAGCTGCAAACTCGCGGAGCTCGTGGGCGGGAGGGAGGAGGACTCGGACGAGGCTAAGGCCCAGCTCAGGAGGAGAGAAGTTGAACTTGAACTGTGGAGAAGTCGGGCAGCGCTGCTGGCAATGTGCTGCTGGCGCTGCTGCAGGGGCTACTGGAGTAGTCGGCGCCTCGGCGGTGGCGGGCGGCCCCGGGACTGGCTGGCACTGTCTGACTGTCACTGTGGACACAGGCTAGCTAGTAAGTGTGGCTCTTTCTGGTGTCAGACTCAGTGTGGTGTCTGTGGCTGAGTGAGGCTGCCTGGCTGGTGGCTGCTCTCTCTCGGAGGCGCGCTGCTCAGGCTCAGCTGTAGTAGCCCATAGGGTGCGGGTGCCCAATGCTCTGACTGCCCACGTGACAATGTCAGCTGACGTCACTGGTTGCTAGATGCGGGGCAGCCCTAGCCTAGCAACCAGTAGGTATATGAGGTGTGTGTGTAAATGTTTATAAGGGTCAGGGTGGCGGAGTCGGACTAGCGCCTGGGGGTGTTTTTCTTTTTCATTCCAGGACAGTGTATTGTCCCGGAATGAAGGTGCCCGGGACATGGGACAAATATCACAAATAAGGGACAATCCCGGGCAATCCGGGACACGTGGGCACCCTAGGGAGACGAGAGAGCGGGGTCAGGGAGAGAGAGAGGGGGGGATCAAGGAGAGAGAGGGGGGTCAGGGGGAGAGAGAGAGGTGGGGTTCAGGGAGAGGGAGGGGGGTCAGGCGGAGAGGAGAGAGAGGGGGTCAGGGTGAGAGAGAGGGGGTCAGGGAGAAAGAGAGGGGAATCAATGAGAGAGGGGGGTCAGGGGGAGAGGAGAGAGAGCGGGGTCAGGGGGAGAGGAGAGAGAGCGGGGTCAGGGTGAGAGAGAGGGGGTCAGGGAGAAAGAGAGGGGAATCAATGAGAGAGGGGGGTCAGGGGGAGAGGAGAGAGAGCGGGGTCAGGGTGAGAGAGAGGGGGTCAAGGAGAAAGAGAAGGGAATCAATGAGAGAGGGGGGTCAGGGGGAGAGGAGAGAGAGCGGGGTCAGGGTGAGAGAGAGGGGGTCAGGGAGAAAGAGAGGGGAATCAATGAGAGAGGGGGGTCAGGGGGAGAGGAGAGAGAGCGGGGTCAGGGTGAGGGAGAGGGGGTCAGGGAGAAAGAGAGGGGAATCAATGAGAGAGGGGGGTCAGGGGGAGAGGTAGGGTGACCACATTTCCAAACTGCCATTCAGGGACACACACCCCCCGCGTGCCCGCCCAAAAAAGGTGATTTTTGATACTTTTTTTTGCCAATTTTTGGGAAAAAAAAGAAAACAGTGGTAACCAGCAGCAGAACTAGGGGACACAGAGGAAAACTGGAGGGGGGGGGAAGCAGCAGAACTGGGGGACACAGAGGAAAACTGGTGGGGGGGGCAGCAGCAGAACTGGGGGACATGGAGGAAAACTGGAGGGGGGGGCAGCAGCAAAACTGGGGGACACGGAGGAAAACTGGAATGGGAGGCCGGGGGACAGCAGCAGAACTGGGGGACACGGAGGAAAACTGGAGGGGGGGACAGCAGCAGAACTGGGGGACACGGAGGAAAACTGGAGGGGGGAACCGCAGCAGAACTGGGGAACATGGAGGAAAACTGGAGGGGGGGCAGCAGCAGAACTGGGGGACACGGAGGAAAACTGGAGGGGGGGCCGGGGGACAGCAGCACAACTGGGGGACACGGAGGAAAACTGGAGGGGGGACAGCAGCAGAACTGGGGGACACGGAGGGAAACTGGAGGGGGGCGGGGGACAGCAGCAGAACTGGGGGACACGGAGGAAAATTGGAGGGGGGACAGCAGCAGAACTGGGGGACACGGAGGAAAACTGGAGGGGGGGACAGCAGCAGAACTGGGGGACACGGAGGGAAACTGAAGGGGGGGACAGCAGCAGAACTGGGGGACACGGAGGGAAACTGGAGGGGGGGCGGGGGACAGCAGCAGAACTGGGGGACGCGGAAGAAAACTCGAGGGGGGGGACAGCAGTAGAACTGGGGGACATGGAGGAAAACTGGAGCGGTGGGGACAGCAGCAGAACTGGGGGACACGGAGGAAATCTGGAGGGAGGGGCGGGGGACAGCAGCAGAACTGGGGGACATGGAGGAAAACTGGAGGGGGGGACAGCAGCAGAACTGGGGGACACAGAGGAAAACTGGAGGGGGGGACAGCAGCAGAACTGGGGGACACAGGGGAAAACTGGAGGGGGGGGGGACAGCAGCAGAACTGGGGGACGCGGAAGAAAACTGGAGGGGGGGAACAGCTGCAGAACTGGGGGACACGGAGGAAAACTGGAGGGGGGGACAGCTGCAGAACTGGGGGACACGGAGGAAAACTGGGGGGGGGGACAGCAGCAGAATGGAGGGGGAGCATGCTCACTGTAACAAAGAAGTGTAATGCCCCGTACACACGGTCGGATTTTCCGATGGAAAATGTCCGATCGGAGCGTGTTGTCGGAAATTCCGACCGTGTGTGGGCTCCATCGGACATTTTCCATCGGATTTTCCGACACACAAAGTTGGAGAGCAGGAGATAAAATTTTGCGACAACAAAATCCGTTGACGGAAATTCCGATCGTGTGTACACAAATCCGACGGACAAAGTGCCACGCATGCTCAGAATAAATAAAGAGATGAAAGCTATTGGCCACTGCCCCGTTTATAGTCCCGACGTACGTGTTTTACGTCACCGCGTTCAGAATGATCGGATTTTCGACAACTTTGTGCGACCGTGTGTAGACAAAACAAGTTTGAGCCAACATTCGTCGGAAAAAATCCTAGGATTTTGTTGTCGGAATGTCCGAACAAAGTCCGACCGTGTGTACGGGGCATAACACTAACCTGGAAGTTTGTCA
This sequence comes from Lithobates septentrionalis, assembly GCA_037952835.1. Classification (NCBI taxonomy): domain Eukaryota; kingdom Metazoa; phylum Chordata; class Amphibia; order Anura; family Ranidae; genus Lithobates; species Lithobates septentrionalis. The sequence goes on along the minus strand of JBBDGP010002329.1, from coordinate 581,363 downwards.
ATGTCTAGCTGCAAACTCGCGGAGCTCGTGGGCGGGAGGGAGGAGGACTCGGACGAGGCTAAGGCCCAGCTCAGGAGGAGAGAAGTTGAACTTGAACTGTGGAGAAGTCGGGCAGCGCTGCTGGCAATGTGCTGCTGGCGCTGCTGCAGGGGCTACTGGAGTAGTCGGCGCCTCGGCGGTGGCGGGCGGCCCCGGGACTGGCTGGCACTGTCTGACTGTCACTGTGGACACAGGCTAGCTAGTAAGTGTGGCTCTTTCTGGTGTCAGACTCAGTGTGGTGTCTGTGGCTGAGTGAGGCTGCCTGGCTGGTGGCTGCTCTCTCTCGGAGGCGCGCTGCTCAGGCTCAGCTGTAGTAGCCCATAGGGTGCGGGTGCCCAATGCTCTGACTGCCCACGTGACAATGTCAGCTGACGTCACTGGTTGCTAGATGCGGGGCAGCCCTAGCCTAGCAACCAGTAGGTATATGAGGTGTGTGTGTAAATGTTTATAAGGGTCAGGGTGGCGGAGTCGGACTAGCGCCTGGGGGTGTTTTTTTTTTCATTCCGGGACAGTGTATTGTCCCGGAATGAAGGTGCCCGGGACATGGGACAAATATCACAAATAAGGGACAATCCCGGGCAATCCGGGACACGTGGGCACCCTAGGGAGACGAGAGAGAGCGGGGTCAGGGAGAGAGAGAGGGGGGGATCAAGGAGAGAGAGGGGGGTCAGGGGGAGAGAGAGAGGTGGGGTTCAGGGAGAGGGAGGGGGGTCAGGGGGAGAGGAGGGAGAGCTGGGGTTTAGGGAGAGAGAGGGGGTCAGGGAGAGAGAGGGGGAGGAGAGCAGGGTCTGGTCAGTAACAGTGCTCACTCACTTGGAATGGTCCCCTGGGGCTCTGTGGCTCATTCAGCAGTTTGTCAGTGTGGCTATCGCTCAACTGGTTCTTTTTAATCTTCCCGCTCACCTCTCCTTCACAGACAGAGCACACAGGAGGGGTGGGAGAAGGGATGTGTGAAGCTCTGGGCAATCTGCAGGCATGCTGGAGGTGGAGTGAACGGAACAGTGTGGGGAATAGATCCTTTCCACCTAGGACAGTTGCACAACAACTTGCACTTTCCGAGCCGTCACCCGCACTGTCCACACACAGTGACACAGAGAGCAGAGGACAGAGCGGTCATCAGAGGAGGGAGGGGGAGGAGAGGAGCAGTTGGATGGGTTTTACAGGGGACGGGAACTAAGGTGGCAGTGTGCCCAATGCGACTGCCTAGTTCACCTAGTGGTAGCGCGGGCCCTGTGTGTACTTCCCTGGGGTTATTATTGCACATGTGCACGGATACTCCTGAATTATTTGATTTTTATCTGCACTTCACAAGTACCTTGGGACCTCAGAAACCTAGAGGGCTTTGATATACAAATGATTTATTTATCACCGGTACTTACATAACACCATTAAATTTACGCAGCGCTTTCATATATATTGTACATTCACATCAATCCCTGACCTTAGGAGCTTACAATCTAAAGTCCCTAACTCAAATTCTTACAGTACATACATATACTAGGGCCAGGAGCCAACAATTAACCTACCAACATGTCTTTGGAGTATGGGAGGAAACTAAAGTACACAGAGGAAATCCACACAGGCACAGGGAAAACATGCAAACTCCATGCAGATGGTGCCATGTTTGGAATCCGAGCCAACAACAAATTAAGTTTGGAAAGCAAATATGCAGACTGGTCTGTCCCCTCCTGACTCCAACTACTAACTTACCTATTGGTTCATAATGAATTGGCTCAGAAACCAACATTTTAGTGCCAGAAACAAGAAGAGGTAGCTGAATCTCAGATTTGCTTTCGAAAGTAAGTATTTTCATGCCAGAAAACCTGGGTTTTAAGGGTCGTGGAACTCTTGAGAAGACTTTGAAAGATTCATAAAAGCTCCTGAGGATCTCTGTTCTTAAAGTAGAACTATGACCGCCCATTAAAAATGTGCTGCAGCCCTTAATGCACTTATCGTTTCCTCATCGTCCCCTTGCAAAGTCCCATCAATACCCATTGATCCTGCCAGTGAAGTCCACTCAATGCAGTTTCCTGTGATGGTGTGGAAACAATGCTGCACCGCTTCTGAATTCAGAGCATAGTTGTCACTCTCATGTAGGTTGTGTCTGCTTGCACTACAGTGAAATGAGAGAATGTTGCAGGTGGTGTGGCTATTAGCATTTTTACTGCTGATTAAAGTGGACTTTCAGTCATTTTTTCATCTTTCCATCTATTAAATCTTCTGCCCTTGTTGTTTTAACTTTGGATAGTAAAACATTTTTTTTTTTCTGCCTGTAAATACCTTATACAGCCCAATTCCTGTTTCTTGTCTGGTAAAAAGCCTAGGCTTATGACATCATGAGCAGCTCTTTCTCTCACTCTCGTGAGAGTTTGCCAGGAAGGTAGGGGGGTGAGTTAAAAGAGGGCCAATGAGAGCTGCAGAGCTGGAGGTGTGCCTCTGTGCCTGTGTAAATCTAGGAAGTGAACAGGCAGCAGCTTCAGCTGCCCACAGTTAAAATGGATGCAGCCAGACTCAGTGGAGGGAGATTTTTGCAGCATATTTGGCAAGTACAGAATCACAGTATATATAAAATAATATGCAAAGTGGTTGGAGGGAAGCTTCAGAATGGCAAAGATGTTTTTATTACAAATTATGTGAGCAGACTGCAGTTCTTCTTTAACAAGCCTGTAGCTTGTCAGTCAGCACCTGGCCACACCTAGTCCTGCCCACTTCTTTCTTATTTGACAGCACCACCTCTGCCGCTGAAACCTTCCCACTGTAAGCTGCAGTGCCTGGGAAGGGGGGCATGTGAGACACGTATGAAGGTCAGCGAAGGAAAATAACATTTTTTTTGTTTACTTTTTGAGGCGTGTGCATCACGTAGAAACTTGATTTGGTTCTGGTTTATACGGGTTCCTTTAGCTGTACTTTAAATGTTGGCACTCAGGAAAGTTTTTTCTTTTTTTTTAATTCTTTATTTTCAGTGACAAAACATACAATAAAAAGGACATGACAAAAGACAATGCAATGTGCAGTTGACAGACAGGTAAATGGCAGACAATTCCACAAATAGTAGTAGTTGGATACTCCATGAAAGGAACAGATCATCAATAGGAGGCAAAGGGTAAACAGGTAAATTTGCAGTTAACTGGATGACCTGTAATACTACATGAAAGGGCTAAATACATATTAATACAAGCACTTTTGTCACAGACAGGAGAGGGGAATCCCAGTTCCCATCTAGGGGGTTTTATGCTGTATATATTTTGTAGAGACTAGAAAGATAATAAGGAAATGTAAGCGAAAGGTAATAGAAGATAAGAGGGAAATATGATGGGGGGGAAAGGAGAAAAACAAAGGGGTTGGGGTCTTTGCTGGGGTAAGAGGGGACAGGAGGGACAAACAGTTCTTACCAAACTCATCACTGATCTAGTCACATTGGGTTGGATGCAAGCATTTCACAGTATTTCTCAGTGGGGGTGAACTACAGTGCATCTGGAAAGTATTCACAGTGCTTCACTTTTACCACATTTTGCTATGTTACAGCCTTATTCCAAAATGGATTCAGTTCATTATTTTCCTCAAAATTCTACAAACAAAACCCCATAATGGCAACGTGAAAGAAGTTTGTTTTAAGTCTTTGCAAATTAAAAATAAAAAATGAAAAGAATCCCATGTACATAAGTATTCACAGCCTTTGCTCAATGCTTATGTATGAGTATGATGCTACAAGCTTGGCACACCAATTTTTGGGCAGTTTCTTCCATTCTTCATTGCAGGACCTCTCAAGCTCCATCAGGTTGAATAGGAAGTGTCGGTGCACAGCCATTTTCAGATCTCTCCAGAGATGTTCAATCGGGTTCAAGTCTGGGCTCTGGCTGGGCCACTCAAGGACATTCACAGAGTTGTCCCGTAGCCACTCCTTTGTTATCTTGGCTGTGTGCTTAGGATCATTGTCCTGTTGGAAGATGAACCTTTGCCCCAGTCTGGGGTCCAGAGCGATCTGGAGCAGGTTTTCATGAAGGATGTCTCTGTAAATTGCTGCATTCATCTTTCCTTCAATCCTGACTAGTCTCCCAGTTCCTGCTGCTTAAAACCATCCCCACAGCATGATGCTGCCACCACCATGCTTCACTGTAGAGATGATATTGGCCAGGTGATGAGCAGTGCCTGGTTTCTTCCAGACATGATGATTGCCACTCAGGCTAAAGAGTTCAATCTTTGTTTCATCAGACCAGAGAATTTCTCAAGGATGATCAGTGAAAACAGGATGCACCTGAGCTCAATTTTAAGTGTCATGGCAAAGGCTGTGAATACTTATGTACATTTGATTTTTGCGTTTTTTTTAATTACATTTGCAGAGTTTTCAAACAAACTTCTTTCACGTTTGTCATTATGGGGTATTGTTTGTAGAAATTTAATGAAAATAATGAATTTAATATATTTTAGAATAAGGCTGTAACATAACAAAATGTGGAAAAAGTGAAGTGCTATGAACACTTTCCGGATGCACTGTACTGTAGGTCTAGTTGAACCATGTCTGACGAAAGCGAGCTTCTTGTCTCCTCAGGGATGGGGTGAGGTCCTCCATGTGCATTATGTTAATCACCAATTTTATCAACTGTTGCACTTTGGGGGGAGGGGGGGGGGGTGACAGGGACTTCCATAGTGCTGGGATACATGCCCTGGCCACATTGATAAGATTTTATTTTTTTTTTTAAGTCAGAAGGTTATGCAGTAGTTAGTATGAACAGTCTAAGTCATTTCATTAACACAGCCAGTAGAGGGCATGAGGAGCACACTTAACGAATCTACTGAAACTAAAAAAAAAACACTGAAGAACTTGGCCAATTTACTGTTATCACACAGCAGCATTAAAAAAAAAATTGCCAAATTAAATATCCCAAAACTGAAGCCACTATATAGCAAAATCTCTCCACAAATAATAAAGATGAATTATTAGTAGCAGAATAATAAAGCGGAACCCCAGACAATATTCTTTACTTATACATTTTCAGATTGATTTGGTAGGGATCAGAAACACGGATTCTCATTCTCTTTTTTTTTTTTTTTTTAAATTAGTGTGCTAAGGGGTAGGAAATTTTCCTTCATTTTGTATTTTGTAGATAGTGGTCACGGGAATAGAAAGAGAAAACCTTCTAATGGTGACAGAGAAAACATTAAAATCTATTTTGGTCTAACTCTTCCCACTTTATCAAATACATTTTGGCAGGAGTGACATTTAAAGCCCTACTATGGGAAATGTGAAAATTCTTCCTTGCACTGGAGCTGTGCCCACACTGCCAGGCTGCTCATTTAGTCTGGGGAAGAGTAAAAACACTTTTACTTACCCGATCCTCCACTTCCCCAACGGATGGTGCTCCCCCGTGCTCCAGTGGTACACTGTCCCAAGGCATCATCACATCCAGCGCATTGCAATAGACCCGACATTGGGAGTCATTCTGGCAGGACCTTAAAGTGGTTGTAAACCCGGGTAGCAAAAAAGGAAAAAAACCCTGCAAGGCAAAAGTATAATGAGCTAGTATGCATAGCATACTAGCTCATTATCAATTACTTACCTGTGATCGAAGCCCCCCGCAGCTGTCCTCGTCTCCCCCCCCCCCCCCCACACACAGCCGTACTCTATTATTTTATTTTCTGTTCCATTCTTTTCTATTATATTATATTCTTTTCTATTTTATTCCAATTTATTCTATTTGAAATTTGAATTTCAGAAAACAGTTATATTGTTATATTCTTTCTGTTCTTTCTATTCTATTCTTTTCTATTGTTTTATATTCTATTGTTTTAAATTCCTATTCTAATTCAAATTTATTCCATTTGAAATTCGAATTTCAGAAAGCGATTATATTCTTTCTATTCTATTCTTTTGTTTTTGAATTATATTCTATTATTTTAGTTTTTATTCTACTCTTTTCTATTCTAATTTTTTCTTTTCTTTTTTTCTATTCTATTCTATTGTAGTCTAATTTGAATTTATTCTATTTGGAATTTTTATTTTATTCTATTCAATTCTATTTTTGTTCTATTCTATTCCTTTATTTTCTATTTTATTCTGTTCTTTTATTTTCAATTCTATTTTGTTCTTTTTTACTCTTTTCTTTTATATTATATTATTTTAGTTTCTATTCTATCACTTTATTTTCTATTTGATTTTTCTTTTCTTTTATTTTCTATTCTGTTCTGTTTTAAGCTATTATAGTCTATTCTTTTATTTTTTTTATTCTATTAAATTCTTTTCTATTTTATTCCTTTATTTTCTATTCTAGTTTATTCTCTTTGGAAATTAGAAAACAATTTTAATTCAAAAACTATTCAAATTAGATTTGAAAACTATTCAAGTTTGACTTTCATCCAAAATTTAGTTTTGTTATTTTGGATTTGTTTAAATTCCTTACTATTGGAAACTGGAAATTTGGATACATCCGAATTAACGAAAAATTTGTCCGAATTTAAATTCGGAACAAATTGAACCGCACATGTCTAGTCCCCTTTACAACCGCCGGATACAGCTAAGAGCAGCTGTCTTCCAGCACTGTTAACAGCAGTGACTCCTAATCAGGAAAGTTGCACCGCTTGCCCACCCCCTCTTGCCTCCTCTGTCAATCATAGAACTTGTCTTACTACACTCCCATAATGCATCAAGTTCTGAGAATGGGCGTAGGAGATCCTGTCATTCAAGTCCTCCTCCTCCATTCACAAAACTTGCTTCATCATGGGAGTGTTGAAAGACAAGTTCTAAATTTGGTGGAGGAGGCAGGAGGGGGCTGGTGCAATTTTCCTGATTCCCCAAAATAACCTTTTGGTTTAAAATAGAACTATGGCCTTCCATTAAAGAAAAATATGCTGCAGCACATAATTATATTATATATTCATCTGCCTTAACGGTTTTCTCTTAGTCCCTCTGCAAAGTCCCACAAATAACTGTTGATCCTGCCAGTGAAGACCACCTAATGCATCTACCTGTGATGGCTTGTCAATGATGCTGCACTGCTCCTGAATTTAGAGCACAGTTGTCACTGTAATGTAGGCGGTGCCTGCTTGCCCTACAGTGGGATTAAAAGATGCTACAGGGGGTGTGGCTATCAGTATTGTTATTGCTGACTCACAAGTCTGAAGCTTGTGTAGCCAGGTGCTAGGCTAGGTAGAGAGCAAATGAGGACACTGTGCAGCAGCTGCTCTCTATTCTCACTGAACTGAACTGACACACGGAACCTATTAACACTACCTGCCTCCCGCCAGCAGGGGGGGGGGGGGGGCAGACAAGCCGAAGGAGTTTCATAGACTTGTACCTCCACACTGGACTGTGGGAATTGAAGTCCTGAATGGGAGCCATGCTGTGAAAATCTATGGACCATTGAACTACAGTACCCAGCTAGAGAGGGAGGGGGAAGTAGCTGTGATTCCTGGGCTGCAGTTTAAATAGCTTGGTCTTTTGCCATGGGAAACCAGGGCAAACACATCTTCCTGTAAGGGCTTGCACCAGCTGCACACTAGCCAGTGGCCAAAGAGGAGGTCGAGGCCTTATGGATCTGGAAGACAGAGAGTGAGAACGGACCAGGGTGCACAGAAACAGAGGACTGAGCAGTGGAGGCCCGATTGGCTTAAAGGACAGGCGATCCTATTGAACGTCTAGGAGGAGGGAGGAGATGCACGGCGGAAGCCACCGTGATGCAGAGGAGGAGGAGACACCCACCTGCCGATTGCCACCTATAGGAGCGCTGCCCCCCGGATGAGGTAAGTGCGGGGCTGGATGACCGACTGACCGTGAGTCGCTGGGGGGCCCGACCGAGAGGGGGGTTGCCACCGCCCGACCGGGTGGTGGTGGTTTGCCACCCCCCAAAACACCAGCCGCCACTGGGAGTCACTGTGGGATACAGTCTTTTGCTACACAGGCACTGGAGCATTGTAGTCTGGTGTATCGCTGGATTAGTGAGAGGGTGCAGCCATAACCTGTTTGCTGTTATCAGAGACTAAGCTTATAGGGATTAGACACTTAACCAATAGCCTATACCACTGTATGCAGATTTTAACTGGAACTATATTCATGTTCATCATCAAGATGGGCCCCGACGTTAGCTGGCAGATGATCTTGGGCATAGAACTGTCCCTTTAGATAAGCCACTCTACAAGGACTCTAGTCACTTCCTGTATAAGCAGGGACACTGTTGCAGTAGATCTGGGTTATAGTCTAGTCACCCCTAGAGTATACTCTAGTAATATAGCATACTGGTAGCAGGAACATTATGCCAATACTGATTACTATTACTGTTCCTGTGCTTTGTGCCTTTGCTTAACACTGATTTGCAGTTTACCAGTTATACAGCTGTAGCACGGCCCCCTAAGGGGCTGCTTGGATTTACCTGCTCATCTGCACTGCCATGGCCTGATGAACATTCAAACCCACCTGACACTCTGGGTTCAGACATCTTTACACTACCTTAAAGCAATAAGTCAGACAACTCTGTGCGTTTATGTTCTGATAATGTTTACTAAAACATTTCAAAGAAGATATTGTCACAAAGAGGAGGTAATAGATCTGCTGAGTTTTGGGCAACAGCGCCAACTCAGCATAGGAATTCCTCTGAATAACACAAGCCAAGATATTTGCAGGTAAAACAGTCTATTATATACACGTGTACAGTGAAGTTCTGCTTGCACCTGACAGGATAAACAAGTTAAATGGTTATACTGACAAATTTCTAAAGGGGAAACCTCGCCAAGCTTATAAATCTTTAACCCTAATGAGAGGTTAGACTTGGCAATGATATAAGGACCCTTGCAGCAATAATGACAGCAATTACCAACTAACATCCGCTTGGAAGAAAACCATCAGGCCTTCAGAAAAAAACTTAAGACCTACCTCTTCTAAGGAGCTGGACGACACAGGACAGATAAACGCCTTGAGGCGATTCAGTTCGCATTTGCAGCGCTATACAAGTCTTTCATTCATTCAATGTCCCTGTTGCAGATCTGATGGTCTTCACCAGCAGTAGGAGCTCAGTAATTGTATCCAATAAGGTGTAATAGCAAGCAATAAGGTTTCTTGAAATTGTAGAAGCTAAAGGTTTCTATGCACAGTGTTCAAGTTACTCAAATAAAGTATTCCCAAGGTAAAGATGTCTATGCAAGTGTCTCAGTGAAACCGTGAGAAAAGAATTTATAAAGGTGGGCGATTGCCCTCGAACCAACGACCAGGCCGATTTAGGGAATGGACAATCAGGTAAGTAATATGCTTTTACTCTCCTCTAGACTAAACAAGCAGTTAACCCTTGCAATGTGAGCACAGCCACTCTGCAAAGGAGGATTTTCAGATTTCCTGGAGCTGTGACTCTCGCTGCCAGAGCCATTTTTGTGTTATTTTGCACAGATGTTTAAAAAATCATTTTAGACCTGAAGATTCGTTAAAGAGGTTGTAAAGGCAGAAGGGTTTTTGCATTAAGATAAAAAGCCTTCTGTGTGCAGCAGCCCAACTCAGCCCCCCTAATACTTACCTGATCCTTCTGTCCAGCGATTTCCACGAGTGTCTTGGCCGCCCGGGACCCTCCTGATTGGCTGAGACACAGCAGCAGCGCCATTGGCTCCCGCTGCTGTCTATCAAAGTCAGTTAGCCAAACAGGCGAGGGAGGGGAGGGGTCGAACCGCAGCTCTGTGTCTGATTGGACACACAGAGCTACAGCTCAGTTTGGCTGCCCCCATAGCAAACTGCTTGCTGTGGGGGCACTCGACAGGAGGGAGGGGCCATAAGCACAGACGAGGGAGCCGAGAAGAGGAGGATCCAGGCTACTCTGTGTAAATCCTCTGCAGCAGAACAGGTAAGTATAACATGTATTTTATTTTCATAGAAAAAAAAAACTAGACTTTACAATCAGTTTTAAAACCCCCAAACAGTATTTTTTCTTAAAGCAGACACCTTGGAAAATAAAATAGTGGTAGTTCCAATTTTTTACTCTATGTCACACAATATTTGTGCAATGGTTTATCGAACACAACATTTCAGTAAAAAATATACTAATGTTAATTTTAGGACATACAAGCATAATATATTACCCATTTTTTTTTGATAATGACTAAAAGATGAGGCTGTGTTGAGTAAATAGATACCCAGCATGTCAAGCTTTAAATTTGTTGGGGCCTGCAAAATGACAGCAAACATTGGTACCTTTAATTTTCCAAAAGCAATGCTTCAAAAGCCCTTATAGGTCATCAGTTTAGAGTTAAAGCGGAGTTCCACTAAAAAGTGGAACTTCCGCTTATCTGTCTCCTCCCCTCCTCCGGTGACACATTTGACACCTTTTAGGGGGAAGGGCGAACGGGTACCTGTTTTTGACAGGTTCCCCTTCCCCACCTCCCTCGGAAGCTCGGCCCCCTCCTCCTTCCTCCGTCACTGGGCCAATTAGAAAGCGCACTGGGGAACCGGCTGTGAAGCCGAAAGGCTTCTCTGCCAGTTTGCCTTACCAGGAATTGCGGTGCCAGCACCTGACATCGCGGGAACCCTGGACAGGTAAGTGTGCTAATATTAAAAGTCAGCAGCTGCAGTATTTATAGCTGCTGATTTGAAATTTTGGGGGGGGGGGGGGCTGGAACACTGTTTTAACCATGAATAATGGACTTAGAATTATTGATCTCATTCCAGCATGCATGGCGATATGTAACAGGCGTATAACAAGCAACATTTTCATACATAGGTGTCCCTGACTAATGCCTTTATGTTCATGTGTGTGCGTTCGTGGGGGCAGGGTGGAATAACGATTTTTTTTGCAAGGGTTTTAAGTGCTTGGGTGTAACTTTATCTTCAGACATTTTTTTTCAGGGGGGGGGGGGTTACGTCCACCAAAACTTTATTTATATCACATAGTGGGCAGGAAGGCACATTGCATTTCCGTCCGATTCCAGGTGTGAACTGGCCCATAGCCCTACAGCTCCAGCAGAACTTATGAGACTCAATGATAGAAGTCATAGGCTAGAAATGTGGAGCATCTTTCTGCTCAAGTCTCTTATGCCGCGTACATACTAGTGGACTTTCCGTCAGAAAAGATCCGACAGAACGAATCCGTCGGACATCCGATCGTGTGTGGGCTTCATCGGACCTTTTCTGTCAAAAAATCTGACGGACCTTAGAAATAGAACATGTTTCAAATCTTTCCGACTGACTCGATTCCTATCGAAAAAAAACGTTCGTCTGTATGCTAGTCCGACAGATCGAAAATGATGCAAGGGCAGCTATTGGCTACTAGCTATTGAACTTCCTTTTCTAGTCCGGTCCTACGTCATCGCGTTCGAAATAATCGGACTTTGGTGGGATCAAGTGTAGGCAAGTCCGTTTCGTCAGAATTACGTTGAAAAGTCCTTTGGAGTTCAGTCCGACCAGAAGTCCGCTCGTGTGTACGTGGCATTAGGGATACAAGAAGCCAATTAGTGATTCCTCCCACCAGAGGTTACCCATACCTCCTAATATTTTGAGATGGGAACGAGGGACACCTACTAGCAAACGTATGTAGGCATAGGACACGCCCCCTGCCACACCCCCTTAAAGGAGAATAAACCAAAAACAAAAAGGTTAATTAAATTCACAAGGGCTTTTTTTTACCACTACTATTCCTTTATATTGGCTTTTAAAATTTACAAATGCAGCAATTTAGAATTTAGATGAAAGGTTTAGTACTGGGAAACACTTTTTGAAAGATAAAAAGTGAATTTTATATACAACTATATAGATCAGACCAAAATGAGGAACAAATGAGGAGGAAAGAGGGACAGAGGGACATTTCTCCAAATCAGGGACAGTCCCTCGAAATCAGGGACAGTTGGGAGATATGGGGTTACCCAATAGAAATTCAGTTCTTCTTGGACTGACCCATGAACCGTTTCCTGCTATCAGATTTCAGCAGTATGCACTTTAAAAAACACAAAAAAAAAACAAAAAAACTAGGTACCTGTCAGTGGAGACGTTTAGCATCTTTGACTACATTTAGCTCTTAGCAAGCTTTTTTGAATGTTTCGCAGTATGGTTTGGATAGATTTGCTGATCTTTGAGCGGCGTCCAGGTCAGTTGCATTTGCTGTTCTTGTTTGAGCTATATTTATCCATAGTCCTTCACAGCTCCACACAATGCTTGGGTTGGATTGGCAGCAGAGGCAGGAACGCATCCATGTGCAAATGTGTTTTGTTAAAATAGGCTGACAAGAATGACTTGATGTATAAATGACCTTGTTTTTTTTCCCAGACATGACCACCATGCCATTTCCATCACTGTAATTATTTGTATACTTTGAATGGAAAATGGTTGAAATAGAACTTCTACTGTGACAAGCAAAGTCATTTTCTTTGTACTTTTTTTTTAAATGGAATTTTTTAACAGTTGTGTGACAATCAGACAAGATCAGTCTAAAAATTATTGAAGAAGTCATAACCATCCTAGCACATTTCAAGTGCCGGTATACAGGTGCACTCTCATTTTTATTATTCTTTTTGCCTATTGTGTTGAACAGGTTACACTATTCAATAGAGATCTGCTAACCTTTCGACCACGGATGACATCAGTATAAGCTGTTAGTAGGCATTAAATCGGAACCATAGGTGTGTGCAGCCTATTGCATTAGGGTGTGCACCCCAAAGCTCAAACACACATGTGTCTGTGCATATATACCGTATTTATTGGCGTATAACATGCACTTTTTCCCCCTTAAAATTAGTGGAAAATTGTGTGTGCGTGTTATACGCCAGTATAGGGCTGCCTCGGAGGCGAAGGAGGGAACGAGCGGCGCAGAAATAGACAGAGCTGCGATTTCCTGTGTACTTGGTTCGGTTCGGTCACGCCCAGTCCCGCCTCCTAGCATTGACATCCTGCCATTGGACTGGTGTTATGTCCATCATAGGAGCTGGGCCAAGGGGCGGGACCTGGCGTGACTGCGAGCCGAGCACACAGGAGATCTGGCTGTCTATTTTGGCAATGACAAGGCTGCAATGATGGGCAAGGCTGCAGATGGGCACTGATCAGACTGCAGTGATAGGCAAGGCTGCAGATGGGCACTCATCAGACTGCAATGATGGACAAGGCTGCAGATGGGCACTGATCAGGCTACAATGATGGGCAAGGCTGCAGATGGCCATTGATCGGGCTGCACATGGGCAATGATCAGGCTACAATGATGGGCAAGGCTGCAGATGGGCACTGATCAGGTTGCAGATGGCTACTGATCAGGCTTCATTAATGGGCAATGGCGAGGCTGCAGATGGGCACCGATAAGTCTGCATTGATGGGCACTGACCCTTATTTTGCTTCAAAATTCTTTATTTAAAATGTAAGATTTTTTCCTGAAACTTCGCTCTTAAAATTATGGTGCGTGTTTTACGCCGATAAATGTGGTATATATAGATATATGTAGTGGGCTCCTACTTTTATGTAGGTGACCTTTCTTGTTACCTTTCTGTTACAGGTAAATTTAGACAGGCTGATGCTATTTGCAGCAGGCCTGTATTGTTTGATTTCTATATTTGAGTGACAGGTGTTTATGTGTTGGCCAATCATTGATTTGCTTGGTAATCCGGGGCTCTCATATAAAAAGGGGGGGTCACACGGTGCCCGGGAGTTCCAGTCCAGTCCAGTCCTGCTCTGAGGAGCGTGAGAGCCAGCCTGGCTCCCGGAGGGGAAGTTGGAGGTTTTCCACTTTGGGGAGCCAACGGAGCTTCACCCTAGCGAGAAGGGTGGAGATCCGGTCCTCATGGAGAAACAGACGACATCTTGCCGCGTGTATTCGTGGATGTCGTAGGCCGCCCCTGCGGGGAGGGGAACGGGCCACAAAGAGATAAAGGAAACTGAGGAACATTGCGGATGAAGCAGCAACAAAGCGGAAGGAAACTGGACGATTAATCGTTTATGAGTGGCACATGGACTATCGATCACGTGAGTGAAAGCCCAAGGGAAAGGTACTGCCAGAGACTGAGGGTTGTTGGTGCACAAGTCAGTGAGATGGGCAGTGATAGCCTATGACTTTGAGTTCAGCATTGCCCCGGGATTCCAATCAGTCAAGCGGGAGGAGTTATTCAGATTTGCTCTCCTTTAGCTTAATCTGGAAGTACCATGTCGGTGGGAAGTAGTGGTAAAAAGGTAGCGGTTAGGCTGCAAGCACACACATAGAGATATGGATCGTTCTTTTAAAGTTATGCAGATGAAGAAGTTATTCAGAGTGACTCTTTATCAACTCATTCTCTATCAAATCTACTTCCATCGTCCCTGATTGAAGAGATTATTGAGAAATGATTTCTTGACTGTCCGCAATTGTACTCAGATTTTCTCGTATGATTCATGGAAAGATGACAATGTAACAGAAGAGCATCTCAAAGGAAGTCCTTCTCCCATCCCAGTTTATGTTGATGAATAAAGCATTAAGAAAAAGCACTAAGGACTGTGACTTTTAAATCTATGGGCTTTGAGGGTTAAGTAGTAAACGTAAATTACGGATATAGCAAAAATTTAGCCGCACCTTCGGGGGTAAGCGCTACATGTGGGGGCGTCGTCCGGGATATCTGTTTCACGTTTGCCGCTAACCATCTCCCATAGCAATGAAAACCTGCATTTCAGTAACTGTTGCCAAAGATAGCCTGCAGTATAACAGTACCTGCCGCCAGGGGTCACTGGGGAGGACTTTGAAAATATACAGCTACAGTTCCTCGTGTGCTGAACCAACAAGTGGGGGGTTTCAGTGTTCAGCGTGCCACGCGCCAGAGCAAGATGGCGGATGGCAGAGAGTGTTGAGGACACGTTTGCTGTGCACCTGCTGTCTGATGTGCAGGACCGGGTTCTGGTTGACACCGATGTTCGGTTGGAGCTAACCGGAGGACTGGCACTGGGAGTAATTGACGGAGTAGAGAAACTCTGTATGCTATGTCCTGGATGTCGGAGGCCTACAGTTGGAGTCACCGCCTGGGCTCAGTGCGGACATTGCGGGATCCAGTTGACAAGATTTGGACCCGTCCAACAGGAGGTCAAGTACTATTTTGTTAAAGAAAAAATGAGACTTTGTCTGCCGCGGGAATGGGTCATTCGGAAGGCCGGAGAGGGTCGTGTGTCACCTGCAGCAGCAGTAGAGGAGCTCCCGTCTGATTCGGCTGAATCAGAGCCATCAGGAAATCAGGTAGGATCTACTGACAAAGCCTGTGATTTGGTTGGGGATTCGGGGACTGTTGAAGTTGTTGCCCAGTCTTCGGAGGGAATCCCTGAGAAGCCAGTTAACAGTGGGCCCTTTGATTTACCTGTCCGGAAGGAGCCTAAACTACAGGAGGGGAATCCCTCTGGTGAGCCGGACAGGTTAAGTGAAGATCGGGTTGCAGATTGAGGATCACCACAGATCTTGCAGAAACATGGATCAATGAGCGATCTATTTGAATGGTCATCCCCTGAAGAGTTTGATTCAAGTGGGGAGGAATGTTTTATTGAAAGTTCGACTTCAGTGGAGTCTTCCACAGGAGTGTCTGGTTCAGTTAAAGTTTCAACACCTCCATTTAATGTGACAAGTACCATTGTTCCTAGCAGGCCAGCTACATTTCAGAAATGGGTCAGTAGAGCTACTGACGCATGTGTCCTGCCTGGCCGAGGAAAGGCTAAAGACTTGCCTAGACTCTCTAGATTTCAGAGAGAGGTGCAGCGAAAGGTGGCGCAAGAATGGGGTTTTGATTTTCCATATGTCCCGGAACAAGTTATGGACATTGTGGAAAGTTCCTGGGAATCATGGGAGGATGAACTTGTGTGGGACTACTTTCATGTTCCCAAGCCAAAAAGGACACCTGACAGTGAGGTTTGGGTTCGGTTCAAAGACATTCATCGAGAATGGAAGCTTGGAAGAGCGATCCACAAAGACAGAGTATTGGTGGTAAAAGCTGGACAAAATACCCGCAGTTACTCTATCTCGGTGAGAGGACCGGGAGATAGTCGAAAGAGGTTGCCTGACCCGAGATATTATTTGTGAACAGGATTGTATTGTATTCACAAGTACATGTCTTCTACCCAGATTGACTGCAGGATGGCAGATAGGTTAGGGTGGGTTTTCCCCAATTAAACTGTTAAGCAGGAGACTCACATTCATGGTGCCTAACAAGGACAAACTTAAGGACACTAGGGTGTGCTGTCTCTGCCTAAATCCCTTTGTAGCACAAGTACTTCTTCAAGAACTCTTGTTTGAGAGCCAAACAGAAAGTTTATTCTGCCAACGGGCAAACGGATTTATCTGCTGAGCATGTCTATTGGGATGCGCTTTGCAGGAGTACTGTTGGACTCCTTTTGAGGGAGTGATTATCTCAATGGGAACATACATGCCATAAAGAAATATATATTGTTTAAATTACCCGGTAGAGGATTATAACTCATTCTGCGTGGTAATGTTTGTGTAGTAGTTAGAAATTATTGTGTGTTCTCCTTTAGGTATATTGGAGATGTGACGGTTGTCCATTCCACAGAAGAAGGCCTTTGGTAATCAGAGTATTCCTCCCACGGGAGCAGTGCTTTGGTTCCACTTGTATTGAGTGTTAAATGTAGGGATCTACAGTTAGGCCATGTAAATATTTTCTTTTGAATGTTAATATTGTATACTGTGACAGGTATGTTAATCCTGTTTAATGTTTATTCCCTTTTCCCCATTCCCATTGATGTAATGAGATGCTCTTTCTTCCTTGAAATTTTAAGGAGTCACTTTGAAATTTATTCCCCACAACTGGGGACAGTTGTGATTCAAGTGGCGGGTGTATGTAGTGGGCACCTACTTTTATGTAGGTGACCTTTCTTGTTAGCTTTCTGTTACAGGTAAATTTAGACAGGCTGATGCTATTTGCAGCAGGCCTGTATTGTTTGATTTCTATATTTGAGTGACAGGTGTTTATGTGTTGGTCTCGGCCAATCATTAATTTTCTTGGTAATCCTGGGACTCTCATATAAAAAAGGGGGGGACACATGGTGCGCGGGAGTTCCAGTCCAGTCCAGTCCTGCTCTGAGGAGCGTTTGAGCCAGCCTGGCTCCCGGAGGGGAAGTTGGAGGTTTTCCCCTCTGGGGAGCCAATGGAGCTTCACCCTAGTGAGAAGGGTGGAGATCCGGTCCTCATGGAGGAACAGACGACATCTTGCCGCGTGTAGTCGTGGATGTCATAGGCCGCCCCTGCGGGGAGGGGAACGGGCCACAAAGAGATAAAGGAAACTGAGAAACATTGCGGATGAAGTAGCAACAAAGCGGAAGGTAAGCGCTACATATACACTATATTTCCAAAAATATTGGGATGCCTGTCTTTACACGTACATAAACTTTAATGGCATCCCAGTCTTAGTCCGTAGGGTTCAATATTGAGTTCTTAGTTATGAGGAAAGGTTGCGAGCGTTGAACTTATTCTCTCTGGAGAAGAGACGCTTGAGAGGGGATATGATTTCATTATACAAATACCGTACTGGTGACCACAAAATAGGGATAAAACTTTTTCGCAGAAGAGTTTAACAAGACTCGTGGCCACTCATTAAAATTAGAAGAAAAGAGGTTTAACCTTAAACTACGTAGAGGGTTCTTTACTGTAAAAGAGGCAAGGATGTGGAATTCCCTTCCACAGGCGGTGGTCTCAGCGGGGAGCATTGATAGCTTCAAGAAACTATTAGATAAGCACCTGAATGACCGCAACATACAGGGATATACAATGCAATACTGACACATAATCACACACATAGGTTGGACTTGATGGACTTGTGTCTTTTTTCAACCTCACATACTATGTAACTATGTAACTATGAGTTGGCCCATCCTTTGCAGCTATAACAGCTTCAGCTCTCCTAGGAAGGCTGTCCACAAGGTTTAGGAGTGTGTCTATGGGAATGTTTCCAGAAGCGCATTTGTGAGGTCCGGCACTGATGTTTGACGAGAAGGCCTGGCTCACAGTCTCTGCTCTAATTCATCCCAAAGGTGTTCTATCAGGTTGGAGTCAGGACTCTGTGCAGGCCAGTCAAGTTTCTCCATTCCAAACTCACTCATCCATGTCTTTATGGACCTTGCTTTGTGCACTGGTGTGCAGTCATGTTGGAACAGGAGGGGGTCATCCCCAAACTGTTCCCACAAAGTTGGGAGCATGAAATTGTCTAAAATGTCTTGGTATGCTGACGCCTTCAGAGTTCCCTTCCCTGGAACTAAGGGGCCAAGCCCAATCCCTAAAAACACAACCCCACACCATATTCCCCCCTTCCACCAAATGATTTGGACCAGTGCACAAAGCAAGGTCCATAAAGACATACAGTAGATGAGAGAGTTTGGGGTGGAGGAACTTGACTGGCCTGCACAGAGTCCTGACCTCAACCCGATAGAACACCTTTGGGATGAATTAGAGCGGAGACTGCGAGCCAGGCCTTCTTGTCCAACATCAGTGCCTGACCTCGCAAATGCGCTTCTAGAAGAATGGTCAAACATTCCCATAGACACACTCCTAAACCTTGTGGACAGCCTTCCCAGAAGAGATGAAGCTGTTATAGCTGCAAAGGGTGGGCCAACTCCATAGTGAACCGTATGGACTAGAAGGCCATTCAAGTTCAAGGCAAGCGTCCCAATACTTTTGGTAATATAAAAATATTAGCTCGGATACATGCTTGTTTGTACAAGCTGCTGACACATACAAGTTTGGAAGTTGTTTGGAGAGGAATCCTATGCTTAATGCTTTTATAGTTTGGTGTGCTGGAAGCACCTAAAATGTGTGAGTACCCTGATGTTATGTATTCTAAATAAATCTTTAAACCAGCGATAATGCACTATCCAGCCTCTTTCTTGTTTTAAAATTGAGGACAACTTCTCTGGATTTTCCTGTGGGATCCGGGTGAGCCAGTTTTACTTAGAGCCCAGGAGTGTTCAACTGCTTATGTGGACCAAACTTAAATGTGCGGTCACATTGTTGGAGGTGATCGAATTCACACGGTGGGGGGGGAGCACGTGTGTGAAGTCACCCTCTTCTGTTTAGGATTATCATCACTAGAGTCACTTTTTGGACAGTCATACGTATAATACCCCAATTTGCACTTTTGTCTCTGTGGATTGATTGAAATTGAGAGAAAAAAATCCCTTTTTTGGACACTTGATATTAAGAAATAATACTAAATTTCTTTCACTGTGAGCTTACTTGTTACCCACTTCAGCCCCGGAAGGATTTACCCCCTTCCCGACCAGAGCACTTTTTGCGATTCGGCACTGCGTCTCTTTAACTGACCATTGCGCGGTTGTGCGACATTGTACCCAAACAAAATTAATGTCCTTTTTTTCCCCACAAATAGAGCTTTCTTTTGGTGGTATTTGACCACCTCTGCAGTTTTTATTTTTTGCACTATAAACAAAAAGAGCATAAATTTTGAAAAAAAAGTTATATTTTTTACTTTTTGCTATAATAAATATCCCCCAAAAATATATAAAAAAAATAATTTTTTCCTCAGTTTAGGCCGATATGTATTCATCTACATATTTTTGGTAAAAAAAAAAAAAATCGCAATAAGCGTAATTATTGATTGGTTTGCGCAAAAGTTAAAGCGTCTACAAAATAGGGGATAGTTTTATGGCATTTTTATTAATAATTTTTTTTTAAGTAATGGCGTCGATCTGCGATTTTTATTGTGACTGCGACATTATGGCGGACACATCGGACGCTTATGACACTATTTTGGGACCATTGTCATTTATACAGCGATCAGTGCTATAAAAATGCACTGATTACTGTGTAAATGACACTGGCAGGGAAGGGGTTAACCACTAGGGGACAATGAAGGGGTTAAGTGTGTCATAGGGAGTGATTCTAACTGTGGGGGGGAGGGGCTTCGACTCACATGACAGCGATCACCGCTCCAGATGACAGGGAGCGGTGATCGCTGTCATGTCACAAGGCAGAACGGAGAAATACCTTGTTTACAAAGGCATCGCCCCATTCTACCTCTCTGTGACACAATCGTGGGCACCCAGCGGTCACGGTGAACGTGGTGGGCCCACAGAGCCGCTTCTTAAAGGGGACGTACCTGTACGCCCCTTTGCCCACGTTGTGCAGCGGTCGGGAACAAAACAATTTTTTTTTGTTTATATGTTCATAGTTACATTTTTTTAGCAATATTGATTTTCATTGTTTATGGCACTATCAATGCATTTGTAAGGTTCAATATCACTCAGCGCTGCATTTTTTTGTTTTTTGTACTTTTGGTAATTTAGTATATATGGCAGAGCTGGTACAGTGAAAGAGAAGTACGGTAGCACTTTATTCATGGCAGAACTAGTCAAAGGGACAGATTTCCCATCTCTCCACTGTCACACAAAGAGATAATGCTAATGTGCTTGGCAGATGCATATCTAGTGAAAATGGCGCCTATGGTAAGCACTGAAACTGCGCCCCTGTCAAAACAAAAGAAAAAAACAGCTAACAAAACTACAAGTCAAGCTCTTTAATCTTTCAATTAACAAATTATGAATTGGCACTACATAAACTGCCCGATGGGTCAGTTCGCCCCTGGTCAATAAACATTCCACATTTAGTGAAAGTTCATGTACTGCAAAGTTTGCAGTACATGAACTTAAACGGAATGTGAAATGCTTAAGGAGCTTGTTGCACAAATCACTTTATTACACTTTATGATATATATTTATTTAATCCATATTGAGCACTATTTGATTGTGCGTATGTGCCAAGCAGAAGCAGCCAATCAAATATAGTGCTCAATATGAATTAAAGTGGATGTAAACCCAATGTCATCCTTTCTAAACTACTGCCATAGGGGTTATCTATAAGGATATACATGCCTCCTGCATGTATCTTTACCTGTCAAATGTCTCCCCTCTGTCTGTTATGAGAGCCGAAAAACTGCAGACTCTGTGGGTGGGTCTGTTGTCTGGAGCTCGGTGGGTGGAGTCGTGATGTCAGTAGACTCCCCGCCCACTTCTACACTCCACTTGTCAATATGCATTTTCTCCTGTGTATTTCTTACACTGAACTTCTGCTATGATCTCTAACATCCAGTGAAAAGACAGGAAAGTAACCACATGACTTCAGCATGCCAAATCATGCTGAGGTGTGGAACATTGGAAAAGAAAAACCGCGCTGCAGGGCAGAATATAAAAAAAACAAATTGATAGCTGCACTTAAAACACACCAATATCTGTGTACAACATGAAAAATTATAAAATAAAAAGTGCGCTTACAATGTAGGGAAACACATATAAATGCAAATAATTAAATGTGCAAAACAGGATGTATTGAGAACAAACTAATAGCTCAATACATTACATGAATGTATACGTGTAAAACGTGAAAAAATTAAGGGATAACAAAGTAGGACCTGTGAAAGGTGTACATATAAAATGCAAAAAAAAATGAATTTAAAGTGTATTACTTCCACATTAAAGGAAGTACTAGCTGCAGTAAACTCGTGTAAAGGGTCCCTGAATGACCTGTGTGATCAACTAGGGGGCCTCAAGGTAGAACTACGCTCTATGAGTCAGGAACTCCAGAAAGTGCTAGAAAGAACTACTATTATTGAAGAGAGATTGAGCCAACTGGAAGACACAGTGTTCCCAATGCAACGGGAATTCAAGAGCATACAAACGCAATTGGATACGTATAGGAATAAAATGGACGAAATAGAGAACAGATGTAACGTAAGGGTGTTGGGCCTCCCCGAGGGAAGCGAGGGCCCTCGCCCGGAGGTATATATGGAAAATCTGCTTAAGGGATTCTTTGGGCCCGACACTCTTTCACCTTACTTTGCTATTGAGAGGGCGCATCGAATACCCACTAGACCCACCGCATCAGGGGGACGCCCTAGACCAATGATCCTTAAACTGTTCTGTTACAAAGACAAGGTGTCGTTAATGCAGAAATCTAGGGAAAAAGGAGATATGTTCCACAATGGCAGTAGGATTTCACTGTACCCCGATTATTCCCCGGACTTGCAGAAAAGAAGGGCGGGCTTCGTGGAAGTGAAGCGCGCCCTACGGTCTCATAAAATCCAGTATGCTCTGCTATACCCAGCGCGACTGCGCGTAGAAGCTTCAGGGACAGTCTACTTCTTTGACGCAGCTGACAAGGCCTCAGCTTGGCTCGAGGACTATAAAAAGAATATACAAACCTAGGAGTCCGGGGGAAACGTGAAAGGCGAAGAGGAAGGGAAGAGAAAAGAAGAGAAATTGAAAGAGGACAAAACACTGTATCATTAAAAAAAAAAAAAAATGAAAAGAAAAATTAAATGTGGGATGGGGGCTGGGGGCGGGGGGTTTTTTTTTTTTTTTTCTCTCCCCGGAGGTGGGGGGGAGGAGCGTGGGTCTAAGAGTGGGTGAAATCCTCAAATGTGTGTTGGTTCACGACCAAGGTCGTGGGGTGGATTGATTTTTTTTCTTTTTTTGGTTTTTTTTAGTGCTCCCCCTAAGGGAGATGTAATAAGGGCTGAGGGGGAGGGGGGAGGGGGGCAGGTGGTGGTTGGCGGGGGGGTGTGGTTGGTACCAGTTGAGGTACGGAGGTATGGGGTAGATTGGGTCACAATAAAGGCTCCTGGGGCTAGCCGAAATAGGCATGGGAGGGGTAAGGGGAAGTCACTGGGTAGAGAGTTAATCACTCCCCATACGGGAGTTAAACACACTAGAAAGCAGAAGCAGGGGTGGGGGGAGGGCAGTAAAGTAAATAAGGGTTTGTGTTATTTAAATACGCACGTGGAAAGATGTGGAGCCCGGGGGGTGTGGGAGAGACGGGAGGGGAAGGGAAATTGCTCCCCCCCCCCATCCTCTACACCCCTAAAAAATAGTTTTTGCACGGGTAGGGGATCTAGGAATTACAGGGGACTCATAATAA
This sequence comes from Lithobates septentrionalis, assembly GCA_037952835.1. Lineage (NCBI taxonomy): Eukaryota > Metazoa > Chordata > Amphibia > Anura > Ranidae > Lithobates > Lithobates septentrionalis. Next base: position 558,501 of record JBBDGP010002329.1, on the reverse strand, counting down.
ATGTCAAGAAAGTGGGTGATCTCGGTTGGGGTTCAAAAAGAGGGGTACGCTTTACACTGTACATGTTGGTTATTTTCTTTTTATTTTATGTTAAAAAGGAAGGGAAAAAAGAAAAGAAAAAAAATTCCCTTTTCTTACTTCTCTCTCTCCGATGCCTAGTGTAGTTGGAATAGGATCATGGAACGTTAGGGGGTTAGGTGATCCTGATAAGAGAACTGCTGTTTTATTAGAGCTGGAGGCCCAGGGTGTCGATCTGATATGCCTGCAGGAGACGCATTTTACAAACGAAACTAGGATAAGATTTGGGGGTAGGAAATTCCAGTCGCAATTTCACTCTGTTTACTCCTCCTACTCAAGGGGAGTGAGTATACTGGTAAAGAAAGGGGTGTCGTTTGCCTGCAGGGGAGTTCGGATCGACACGCTGGGCTGCTATATCTTTCTGCATTGCCTGTTGGACGACAGAGAGTTTGTTATTGCAAATATCTATATCCCTCCTCCAAGCAAGTTGGAAATTCTATATTGCCTGTTGGAATATATGGAGAGCAAGGCTGGGATCCCATTAATCCTGATTGGCGACTTTAATACAGTTCTTGATAGTCGGCAGGATAGGCTCCCAATCGGTACCCGGGCAGCGAGGGTAATGGAGGGCAGACTGAGGCAGTTTTTGGAGGAAGTGGGGTGGTGTGACTTATGGAGAATCCGCAACCCAAACGGTAGGCAATATTCTTGCTATTCGGGGACACATCACACACTATCCCGAATAGACTTAGCCATAGGTAATAAGGAAATGCACCCCCTAGTGCATAAAATAGACTACGGCCCGAGAGGATTATCAGACCATTCTCCACTAAAACTGGCGGTGCGCATCGGTGATAGACAAATATATAGGCCCTGGTCAGTAAGTCCAGTATGGCTGGAGGTAATAGGGAGCAGCGGAGAAATTTCTACTAGGCTAGAGGAATTTATGGTATGCAACCTAGGGACAGCGGTAGGGGGTGTGATCTGGGATGCTCTAAAGGCCTTCCTTAGAGGACTTCTAATTCAGCAAATAGCAAGGGCAAAGCGGAAAACAAGAACGCAGGATGATCGCATTAGAAATGAGGTTATGGAGCTGGAAAGGCAGTATGTTTTGGGCCCCACTGCAGAGCTAGAGGAGCTCTGGATTGGGAAACAACAGGAATATAAAGCAGTAATAATGAGAAAAGCCGAAAATAAAAGACTCTTTCAGAGGCAGAGGTTCTTTGAGGAGGGGGAAAGAATGGGCCGAATGCTTGCCGTAGTGGCAAGCACCAACTCCCCGTCCTCAACAATCTCTGCGATTAGATCCTCAAGCGGGGAAATTGCGACAGACCCAGGGAAAGTTAGGGAGATATTCCTTGATTTTTACAGGTCCCTGTATCAGTCAAAACACCTCATAGTAAGAGGAGAGTTGGATACACTATTGGAGGGGCTGGTATTACCAACCTTATCCGCAGCAGATAAAATAAGCTTAGAATCCCCTATAACACTAGAGGAATTAAGGTGTGCTGTGGCTGCTATGCCTAATCATAAGACCCCAGGCCCAGACGGACTTCCCCTGGAAATATATAAGCATTATGGGGGGATTTTGCTCCCCACCCTTTTGAGGACATTAGAGGAGGCGTTTGTCGACGGTGGTCTTCCGGCCTCAATGACAGAGTCGAATATCATTCTTATTCAAAAGGAGGGGAAGGATCATCTGGACGTAGCGTCATACAGACCAATCTCCCTGCTCTGCTCGGACGTTAAAATCCTAGCAAAGGTACTAGCAACTAGGCTGAGTAAATGTATCGATAATTTGGTACACCCAGACCAAGCAGGATTTATCCCCCATAGGTCTACCAGCGTCAATATTAGGAGAGCATACCTGAACCTGCAGACCCCAGTCGCGGACAGGGACTCCAGAGCTGTCATGGCCTTGGATATCGCCAAGGCATTCGACAGCCTGGAGTGGGGCTACCTCTGGGGAATAATGGATAAATTCGGATTTGGCCCGGCCTTTATTAAATGGATAAAAATATTGTACAGCTGCCCACTAGCTAAGTTAAAGATTAACAACGAGTACACAGACAGTTTTACACTTGAGAGGGGTACAAGACAGGGGTGCCCCTTATCGCCTCTTCTTTTTGCTCTGGCAATGGAGCCGCTGGCAGAGGCTATAAGAAGGGCTCCGGATTTGCGGGGCTTTAGGAGGAAGGGCAGTGAAGAAAGAGTTGCACTTTACGCAGACGACGTCCTGGTATTTCTGGGGGACACCGGGCCATCGCTGGTAAAAACGATGCAATTGGTAGAAAGCTTTGGGTCGGTATCGGGCCTAGCGGTTATTTGGGATAAATCCTCATTGTTACATGTTGATTCAATCAATAACCCCCTCCCTGGTGGTCTCTCTGGGATAAACATAACTGACAAGATAAAGTACTTGGGAATAGTAATGACTAGAGATCCCAATAATTATATCCAAGACAACCTGGCCCCCTTGCTTGAGAAGTTTAGAAGAAAATGCGACATCTGGTGCCGACTCCCCCTGTCGTTGGCAGGACGTGCAAACCTGATCAGAATGATCTGGCTGCCACAATTACTTTATATTCTCCATAATTCCCCGGTATGGGTCGGGAGAAAATGGTTTATCAAAATTGATTCCCTATTTAGGGATCTTATTTGGAAGAAGGGCCAGGCTAGGATCAAACTGCAGACATTGCAGCGACCTACCCGGGAAGGGGGCCTGGCAGTTCCGCACCCGTATGGTTATTACCTAGCTGCCCAAATGCAGCACTTAGGGGGCTGTGAATCCTCGGGTAAGGCAAGTGCCAGTAATAAAATTATGTTAGAAGGTAGCCCACATAGTTGCTTAGTAGAGGCACTAGAGGCGGGTTCACTCCAGAGAAAGCTGCCAACATACAAATTAGTAAATAAGACCTGGCAGACAGTTAAAAAGATCATGGGGTATAGAGGTATTACTGAGTTTGCTCCCATATGGTCTAACGAATCCTGGGGGAATTAAGGGCTGTAGAAAAGCACCCCGTTTGGGAAAGTCACGGAGTTCATAGAGTGGCTCAGCTGTATAGCGACACCAACTTGAAATCTTTTACAGAACTGAGAATGGAATTCGGAGTTCCATATAATATCTTTTACAACTACTTACAGATCAGACACGCATTGAACACCCAATTCGGGTCCTCTCCTATGATACGCTGTAATACACCGCTTCTTAATAAAATAGTTAAAGCAACAAGCACTAAGGGGCTGATTGGGGCTGTGTATACGCAATTATTGGATAAGACTCTGGTACAGGGGGTGCCCCTCGGGTCTAGAGAGGGATGGGAGGCGGATGTGGGGGAGTTGTCGGATGACCAGTGGAATAAAATATTGGAACTTGGGCAGATGGTATCTGTCTCTCCATCACAGAAGGCCTCACATCTCCTCCTCATACACAGAGCATACTATACGCCCAGAAGACTGTACAGGTTTGGGGGTAGACCTGACGACAGCTGCCCCAGGTGCTACAGGTCAGGAGATCTTATACATATGGTCTGGAGATGCCCAAAGCTGACAAGATATTGGACGGAAGTGATAGGGATAATAAACCGCAGATTTAGGGTAAATATTGAGTTAGACGCCAAGGTGTGTGTGTTGGGGCTGGTGGGAGCCAATCTGGGTGGCACCAGTACAATCACTGCTATAGTGAGATGCTTATACCAAGCGAGAAAGTTGCTGGCGCAGCATTGGCTCTCAGCAAACCCTCCAACTATAGGGGATTGGCTTAGGACTATGGACTCCCTGGTTTGGACAGAAAGGACAGTATACACCAAGAAAGGGAATTATAGTAAATTTATTGGTATATGGAAGCCTTGGCTCCAAGAGCAGAATATCCAGCATTTAATTTGATTCAGTGTACCCTAGACCCCCTCACGAGGGGGGGGTAAACAAAGGCTCAAACTGGACAAACTCGGGTGTAGGAATAGGTCCCATCGGGGCTTAGATAGTCATAGCACGAATCCTAACAAGAACGCACGTAATCTTTACGCTGATAACAAGGGGGGGGGGGGGTAAGGTGGGGAATAGGCAGAGGAGGGTTGGGAAAACTTAGGTAGGGTAAGGGGGGGGGGGGATAATAAAAGAGGGGTAAGAAATAAGGGAAAATGAGCACATTATAAGTAGCGATTACGTACAAATGCACAATAGTAGTTTTCACAGTGCACAGAAGGAAAGCGAGGTATTAGAGCAGCTATCCTGCATCTGTAAAATTGTTTTAATGTATTTGCTAAATGCACTTTAAATACAACTTGTCACGAAAAGTATGTAACTTTGCTTTTACACTGAGATTAATAAAAAGAAATAAAAAAAAAAAAAAAAGTGTATTAGGATGAAAACATGAAAACTACAAATCCCAGTCCGTGGAATAAATTATATAAAGTTCATCAGTGAAAGCACTTTCATCCACTTTGCAACAACCAATATCCCTGTAGATGGATCGACAGAAGAAAGGGATGTGCAAGGTAACACAACTCCACTGGCGGTGACTCCAATGAGTAAAAATAAAATGAAAGGTGGACCCTTACCCTCCGTGTTGGACCCCCTCACTGGCAGGGTCTATCGAGCATGCAGATTTTGCCCTCTGCAGGGACCGTGTTGAGATGATGTCCGCAGCAGCTGTCAGGAATGCTATCTTCGGTCCGGGCCGGTCCAAGTGATACGCCTGGAGGGGGGGGGGGGGAGAGAGGGCTCTCTATAACAAAGTAATTTGCTTAATCTACACTCAGTGACACTATGTTTGATGTTCTGTGGTGCAGGTTGTCCTCCGGGCTCAGGCTGACTTCTCTCTGGCCATGGACCTGAAGACCATTCAGACGTTCTGTCTCCATGCGAACACATACAGGAGATGACCAGAGACTGCGAATGCGACATACTACAGGAGATGACCAGACTGCGAATGTGACATACTACAGGAGATGACCAGAGACTGCGAATGTGACATACTACAGGAGATAACCAGAGACTGCGAATGTGACATACTATAGGAGATGACCAGACTGCGAATGTGACATACTACAGGAGATGACCAGAGACTGCGAATGTGACATACTACAGGAGATGACCAGAGACTGCGAATGTGACATACTACAGGAGATGACCAGAGACTGCGAATGTGACATACTACAGGAGATGACCAGAGACTGCGAATGCGACATACTACAGGAGATGACCAGACTGCGAATGTGACATACTACAGGAGATGACCAGAGAATACGAATGTGACATACTACAGGAGATGACCAGACTGCGAATGTGACATACTACAGGAGATGACCAGACTGCAATTGCGACATACTACAGGAGATGACCAGAGACTGTGAATGCGACATACTACAGGAGATGACCAGACTGCGAATGTGACATACTACAGGAGATGACCAGAGACTGTGAATGCGACATACTACAGGAGATGACCCGACTGCGAATGTGACATACTACAGGAGATGACCAGAGACTGCGAATGTGACATACTACAGGAGATGACCAGAGACTGCGAATGTGACATACTACAGGAGATGACCAGAGACTGCGAATGTGACATACTACAGGAGATGACCAGACTGTGAATGTGACATACTACAGGAGATGACCAGAGACTGCGAATGTGACATACTACAGGAGATGACCAGACTGCGAATGTGACATACTACAGGAGATGACCAGAGACTGCGAATGTGACATACTACAGGAGATGACCAGACTGTGAATGTGACATACTACAGGAGATGACCAGAGACTGCGAATGTGACATACTACAGGAGATGACCAGACTGCGAATGTGACATACTACAGGAGATGACCAGAGACTGCGAATGTGACATACTACAGGAGATGACCAGACTGCAATTGCGACATACTACAGGAGATGACCAGAGACTGCGAATGTGACATACTACAGGAGATGACCAGAGACTGCGAATGTGACATACTACAGGAGATGACCAGACTGCGAATGTGACATACTACAGGAGATGACCAGACTGCAATTGCGACATACTACAGGAGATGACCAGAGACTGTGAATGCGACATACTACAGGAGATGACCAGAGACTGCGAATGTGACATACTACAGGAGATGACCAGACTGTGAATGTGACATACTACAGGAGATGACCAGACTGCGAATGCGACATACTACAGGAGATGACCAGAGACTGCGAATGTGACATACTACAGGAGATGACCAGACTGCGAATGCGACATACTACAGGAGATAAAAATAAATAAAGAATTGCGCTAGGTGCATAAATAGTGAAAAATAAAAAACCAATAATGAACAAAATAACCATGATATGAGTCCTGCTGCTTGGCACTATAACCCCGATATAAGGCAAAATTTGTATGGATAATAAACAGTGCAGCGCTGGACATAAATCTGAGTGGATAATTATAGCAAATAGTGATGATAATAATAGTGACAACAATAAAAGTAACAATATAATGGTAAATACTATAAGCAATCTATAATAATGATAAACCACAAATGTGCAAACATTCATCAGTGGAAAAACGTGCTCCAAAGTCCAAACAATAATGGAAAGTAGAAATAGTGAATGGAAAAAAATAGTCCAAAAATAATATGTAAAGTGCAGAATCACAATCCAATGATCCAATCGATAGTGCCGCCCACCACCGAAGAAAATGGAGGCTTACCAGAAAGCCTGCGACCGCCCTTATTCAGGGGGGTCAAAACAGGCTTAGTAGATCACCGTTGATATCCTATTTGGAACCGCAACCGATGTCCCTCTGATTATCTTCAATAACAGCTTCCCAGCAGCAGCAGGAGACACTCAGGAGAAAAAGATGGTTCCAGGATGGTTCAAGTGGCCAGTATTCCAGCAAGGATAAACCATAAAAAAAGAAAAAGGGGACTCCAATAGTGCAGAAAACCAAGATTGTTTATTAAAAATAACAAGTACACTGCACAGGATCACATATAAAGTGCCCATATACAATAGCAGTGAAACTGCAGCAAGACAGAAAAAAAAGGCTCCACCGCCGTTTGAATTAAAAGCGCACATGAGCGATGCGAGTTCACGTTTTTGCTGTCTTGCTGCAGTTTCACTGCTATTGTATATGGGCACTTTATATGTGATCCTGTGCAGTGTACTTGTTGAGGGTCGGATGAATTATCAAGGCCACAATGGTGGTTATCACTATCTTGATCAACAGAACCCCAGAACTGGACGCAACCATAATAAAAATAATGGCGAACGTGAACAGTATGAGGTTAATATCAACATTAGAATAGATTCTCAACTTTGTTGAATGCCACTGAAGATTGTGCATCAAATTTGGGTGGAAATCATAATAATACTCCATGTCCTCCTCCAAATCAACACACAGGAGAGAACCGCTTCAGACGGGATTTTCAGTTGGCTGGCAGGGGAAGAAACAAGAGAAATGGCGACGCAAGAGAGGGTGCAGAGGGGGGAGGAAACTTCACCCCAAAAAGGAGGAGAATATAGATGCCAATGGCATTATAAACTTGAGTACCAAAGAACTCTCAAAAGAGGAGCTCGCCACTCTCAATAAGGGTTTGAAATTTGTCCCACCCCTCAATCTTGACAAGTTTCAGACATTTGTTGACGTGCAAAAGTATACACGCAAACTTAAAGCGGGGGTCCACCCACACCGCCAAAAAAAAAAATATTAAAAGCCAGCAGCTACAAATACTGCAGCTGCTGACTTGTAATACATGGCCACTTACCTGTCCCAGGGTCCAGCGATGTCCGCGGGCGACGCCGAGAACCCGCTCGGTTCTCGGCAGCTGCCGCCATCCTAGGTGAGGGAATCAGGAAGTGAAGCGTTGCGACTTCACTTCCCGGTTCCCTACTGCGCATGCGCGAGTCGCGCTGCGCGTCCCAAGTGGTCCCCGCTCTCTCCTGGGAGCTGTTTGTTCCCAGCAGACAACGCGGTGGGGACGGGAAGAGGCATAGACTCCCATGGGAGTCTATGCCGGAAGTGGGTGCAAATACCTGTCTTAGACAGGTATCTGCACCCCCCTCCCCCCTGAAAGGTGCCAAATGTGACAACGGAGGGGGGGAGGGTTCCGAAAAGCGGAAGTTCCATTTTTGTGTGGAACTCCGCTTTAATATTAAAAGGTACATTATGAGTAATTCATCAAGACAACTAACTAGGGAAGCATCTGTGGTGGTCCATTCTGGGTTGTCCAATGCTTCGCTGTTCAACCCACCTGATAGTTCGGCACCCAATGTCAGTATTTTTCGAGATTTGGTGCTGAATGATTTAACTAAGTTGAAAGTAAGATCGTTGCAAGCTCAGCAGAACATTAAAGTTGGTATAGAGACCTTATGTAACAGGAAGGACATAATTATACGCCCCGCGGATAAAGGCGGGGCTATTGTTATCTTGGACAAAGATTCCTATGTTAATGAAATGGAGAGAATTCTCTCTGATGTGGATACTTATTGTCCTTTGCCATCAGACCCAACAGCCGCGTACAAACGCGAGTTGAGTGCTCTGATAGAAAAGGGATATGATATGGGGGTTTTAAATAAAAAAGAAAAGGAACATTTGGTTCCCTTAGCCCCTCGTTTGCCTGTTATGTACATTTTACCGAAAGTCCATAAAACTCTGTCTAACCCTCCGGGTAGTCCCATCTTCAGTGGCATAGACTCCATTACATCACGTGTGGGTAAATATATTGACTTTTTTCTACAGCCACTGGTGATGGGCACACCCTCTTTCCTTAAGGACACGAAACATGTCCTTAATTTATTGAGTGAGGTTGAATGGAAGGCCACATATATGTTGGTGACAGCTGATGTTGCATCACTCTATACGTCAATATCCCATCAATTGGGACATGAGGCGGTGCGACATTTCCTCTATCGAGACTCCAATATCCCCATCACACAATGCAATTTTGTGATGGAGCTATTGGACTTCTCGATGGAGCACAACCATTTTTGGAATAATGGCGCGCACTATTTGCAAGTGAAGGGGGTGGCCATGGGAGCCAAATGCGCTCCCAGCATGGCCAACCTCTTCATAGCCAAATGGGAGGAAGATGAAGTTCTGCATGACAGGCCTGCTCAGGCCTGCTCAGCTCATCATGTGGAAAAGATTTCTATATGACGTCCTATTTATATGGGACGGTGATTCAGAATCTGTCGCCACTTACTTGTCTGCTCTCAACAATAACAACAGAGGTATAGTGCTCACTTATGAGGCCAGTCCGACTCAGATCCACTTTCCAGATCTGGTTATAAAAATTGATAATGGAAGGATTAGCACCTCCACCTTCTTCAAACCAACTGACAGGAATAGTTTTATTCCACTTGATTCCTGTCACCATCGTTCTTGGTTAACAGCGGTCCCTAAGGGGCAATTTCTGCGATTAAGGTGGAATTGCTCAAATGTAGATCAATTTTATAAGGAAGCCTCTACTTCAAGGTCTAGATTTTTGAATAAGGGCTATGATTCGACAGTTCTTGATTCTTTAATCATAGAGGTAGGGAATAGGGACCGTAAGGACCTATTGGTGGACAAACCTTCCCAGACTGATGACAGAGAGGATTTCGGACTGGCCTTCATCACAACTTACTCAAGTCAACATTGGGCTATCAAAAGGATCATAAAAAAACTTTGGGCAGTTATCAAAAACGACCGGATTCTTGGGCCCTTATTGTCGGACAAACCTCAGGTTTTGTTTAGGGGAGCCACTAGCTTTAGAAACATACTGGCACCTAATGTTCCAGACCCACCTGCACGTCTGAGTTTTTTTGGTGATCTAAAGGGTTTTTCCCCTTGTAGAAGGTGCAAGGTATGTAGGGTTAATACATTAAGAGATAGGAGATTGACTGAATTCACTTCAGTTAACACAGGCCGAACATACCCCATAAAATCACTTATTACATGTACTACAAAATACGTTGTATACCTTCTAAGGTGCCCATGTGGGCTGGAATATGTGGGACGTACCATTAGGATGTTGCACGTGAGGTTGGGTGAACACATCACTAACATCAAGCAAGGCTTTGATAAGCACAGTGTTTCTATACACTATGATCTTGTGCATAACCGAGACCCGACAGGCACCACTTTTATTGGTATAGAAAAATACGTCCCCCATTGGAGTGGCAGCAATGGCAAGAGGACCATTTCTAGATCCGAGACTAATTGGATGTATAAATTAGTTTCTCAAGCCCCCAATGGCTTGAATATAGAATGGGACATCAACTGTTTTATTAATAACAGTTGTCCCATCTGAAGAAGGATGATCACTTATGATCAAGAGATTGTTTTTGTGACTGGTGGCCTGTTACTTATTGCTTTTTGGTGCCTAAAAGTATGTTCATTTGGGATCTCCATCTAATGTTACATGCTTATTACAACCATGTTAATGGAGATGCCTTTATGATGATCCTGTTAAGGGATTCCTCTGCTATCGTGAAGTAGGGTTATTCACTATAACATCCACCTCTGTTAAGATGTGAGTTATATCCATTGATATATATCTTGGGGTCAATTATGTTTTTAATTTCTCATTATGTTTTTAATTTTATTTTAATAGTATTTTTTTATATTATCTTTTTATTGCTTATCAAATGGCATTAATCGAGGGGGCATGTTATTATATACATGCCCATCAGGGTTTTAGTTGTTAAATGAATATACTAAAACAAATTCCTTTTGATTTTTTATATTTTTAGAGATCTTACAAATGTCCACTAGATGGCATTAGTATGGATAGTTTGTTTTTATTCTACATATGCTTGGTAGCCGCCCCAGCTGTTCATTGTTATATTAGGCGTCTCCTATTGTGTCTCCAGAATGGGATTCACCAGTTAACCAATCATAATATTCAGCTTGGTTTTAGCTAGCCAATGACGGTGTTTCCTGAAGCGCAGTCTGGCTATTTAATGCACATGCGCGTGCGCGATTGCGTACCCCTGATGACGTCAGTTGTGACGAAATGGCTGTAAAAAAGGGTCACAACGTGAACTCGCATCGCGCATGTGCGCTTTTAATTCAAACGGCGGTGGAGCCTTTTTTTGCTGTCTTGCTGCAGTTTCACTGCTATTGTATATGGGCACTTTATATGTGATCCTGTGCAGTGTACTTGTTATTTTTAATAAACGATCTTGGTTTTCTGCACTATTGGAGTCCCCTTTTTCTTTTTTATGGTTTATCCTTGCTGGAATACTGGCCACTTGAACCATCCTGGAACTACCTTTTTCTCCTGAGTGTCTCCTGCTGCTGCTGGGAAGCTGTTATTGAAGATAATCAGAGGGACATCGGTTGCGGTTCCAAATAGGATATTAACGGTGATCTACTAAGCCTGTTTTGACCCCCCTGAATAAGGGTGGTCGCAGGCTTTCTGGTAAGCCTCCATTTTCTTCGGTGGTGGGCGGCACTATCGATTGGATCATTGGATTGTGATTCTGCACTTTACATATTATTTTTGGACTATTTTTTTCCATTCACTATTTCTACTTTCCATTATTGTTTGGACTTTGGAGCACGTTTTTCCACTGATGAATGTTTGCACATTTGTGGTTTATCATTATTATAGATTGCTTATAGTATTTACCATTATATTGTTACTTTTATTGTTGTCACTATTATTATCATCACTATTTGCTATAATTATCCACTCAGATTTATGTCCAGCGCTGCACTGTTTATACTACAGGAGATGATCAGAGACTGCGAATGTGACATACTACAGGAGATAACAAGACTGCGAATGTGACATACTACAGGAGATGACCAGACTGCGAATGTGACATACTACAGGAGATGACCAGACTGCGAATGTGACATACTACAGGAGATGACCAGACTGCGAATGTGACATACTACAGGAGATGACCAGACTGCGAATGTGACATACTACAGGAGATGACCAGAGACTGCGAATGTGACATACTACAGGAGATAACAAGACTGCGAATGTGACATACTACAGGAGATGATCAGAGACTGCGAATGTGACATACTACAGGAGATGATCAGAGACTGCGAATGTGACATACTACAGGAGATGACCAGACTGCGAATGTGACATACTACAGGAGATGACCAGACTGCGAATGTGACATATTACAGGAGATGACCAGAGAATGCGAATGTGACATACTACAGGAGATGACCAGACTGCGAATGTGACATACTACAGGAGATAACAAGACTGCGAATGTGACATACTACAGGAGATGACCAGACTGCGAATGTGACATACTACAGGAGATGACCAGAGACTGCGAATGTGACATACTACAGGAGATATCAAGACTGCGAATGTGACATACTACAGGAGATGACCAGACTGCAAATGTGACATACTACAGGAGATGACCAGACTGCGAATGTGACATACTACAGGAGATGACCAGAGAATGCGAATGTGACATACTACAGGAGATGATCAGAGACTGCGAATGTGACATACTACAGGAGATGACCAGAGACTGCGAATGTGACATACTACAGGAGATGATCAGAGACTGCGAATGTGACATACTACAGGAGATGACCAGACTGCGAATGTGACATACTACAGGAGATGACCAGACTGTGAATGTGACATACTACAGGAGATGACCAGAGACTGCGAATGTGACATACTACAGGAGATGACCAGAGACTGCGAATGTGACATACTACAGGAGATGACCAGAGACTGCGAATGTGACATACTACAGGAGATGACCAGAGACTGCGAATGTGACATACTACAGGAGATGACCAGAGACTGCGAATGTGACATACTACAGGAGATGACCAGAGACTGCGAATGTGACATACTACAGGAGATGACCAGAGACTGCGAATGTGACATACTACAGGAGATGACCAGAGACTGCGAATGCGACATACTACAGGAGATGACCAGACTGCGAATGTGACATACTACAGGAGATAACCAGAGACTGCGAATGCGACATACTACAGGAGATGACCAGAGACTGCGAATGCGACATACTACAGGAGATGACCAGAGACTGCGAATGCGACATACTACAGGAGATGACCAGGCTGCACAGCTTTATAGGGGGGTAAACAACATTGTCAGGGAGGGTTTAGTAACAGTGAGTCTATAGGCAGAAAGACCTACCTGGCCAGCTGGGCTCACCTCCCGCTCTCAGAGGTCCGGAGGCGGAGCTTTCCACGGTAGGAGCAGGGCTATCGCGGTAGGCGAGCGTGAATATTGGTGGTCCAGGAGAGGCGATCTCAGCGCTCCGAGCACATACAGAGTACATGGGGCGGGGCAGGGCAGGGTCAGAGTGTCAGTGGAGCTCCCTGCCCTGCCCCCCCTGCTGACAGAGCCTCCTTCAGCCTAAGACGAGCCCAACAGCTGGCTATCTGATAGAACACCGGCGCAGTGGATATATTAGTCCGGGAGGAGGGGTGGGGTTTTTTTTTCATGCGGAGGGTGGCTTTTTTGGCACCCCTTCCCCCCATGGCGCCCATGGCAATTGCCATGGCTGCCATACCTTGGATATGCTACTGGAGCTTGGGGTGAATAGGGTGTGCCCAGGCACACCTGGCACACCCCCTGTGCACGCCTATGATCGGAACTAAACTCTCCCAGTCAACATGAAATATTTTTAATCCTTATGCTGCTATCATCAGTAAATATATAGGAGGTTATATTTACTTGAAACTTTTTTTTTTTTTTTATTTCAGTTGTTTTCTTGTTTCTGGCCTAAGCCAAAATGATGTCATACATCCCAGGATTCTTCATTGGCATTTTTTATTTCTTTCATCTGGAGGCGGGGAGGAGGGACTTTCTCAGCCCCTGCATCTTTTTTAATAGTGCCCTGAAGCGCACCTTTTTGCAAGGTGTGTTGGGGTGCCATTCATCATGAATGGCACCGCATTGCACCATCACATGTAGCGTGCGGTGTCTCGTGTTGCAGTAATGTTAATGGGAATCGTTCTAATAATAATGCTAAGAACACGATAATGTGAACAGGGCTTAAATGACTTCTTTAAGTGGTATTAAAGTGATTGTAAATGCTCACGTTTTTAGAAATTAAAATAACAAACATATTATACTTACCTGCTCTGTGCAATTGGTTTTGCACAGAGCCGCCCCGATCCTCCTGTTCTCGGGTCTCCCGCTGGTGATCCTGACTCCTCCGCCTGCCACGTGCACCTATAGCAAGCTATTTTCTCTGGGGGCACTCGTGCATGATCACTCCCAAGCCCCGCTCTGTGTGTCCATTAAAACACAGAAACAAGATATTTGGGGGGCACACCTTCACATTAAAGCTGGTGCAGTCATAAGACCATACAATAGAAGAAAAATATTACAGCGCACACATGCAAAAAAAACATTCACCTCCAGCAAGGCTAGTTTAAAACACCTAAACATTCTCAAAAAGACATTTTCAAAAATATGGGGATTTGGTGACACCATATTGCTATATGGTGCTAAGCCCACTTACTGCGACAAAGTACCCCATGATTAGTGGGTCCTACACTTTCCATAGATTTGTGAGATCCTGCTTCTCTGAACCATGAGAGCTACACTCTTCTAAGAGCCCTTTCACACTGGGGCGGTTTGCAGGCGCTATTGCGCTAATAATAGCGCCTGCAAACCGACCCGAAAGTGCCGCTGCTGTGTATCCAGTGTGAAAGCCCTGAGGGCTTTCACACTGGAGCGATGCGCTGGCAGGACGGTAAAAAAAAGTCCTGCCAGCAGCATCTTCGGAGCGGTGAAGGAGCGGTGTGTATACCGCTCCTTTACCGCTCCTGCCCATTGAAATCAATAGGACGGCGCGGCTATACCGCCGGCAAAGCGCCTCTGCAGAGGCGCTTTGCGGTGGTATTTAACCGTTTCTCGGCCGCTAGCGGGGGGTAAAACCGTCCTGCTAACCTGCTAGCGGCCGCATGCCGACGGTAAAACGACGCTAATAATAGCGGTGTTTTTCCGCCGACGCCGCCCCCCGCCCCAGTGTGAAAGGGCTCTAAATGGTAGAATTTAAAGGTCTCCACCTATGACACAAGTGGACACTAATGAGAGGTACTTAATGAGGGACTAGGGTGCTCCTATCCCAAAAGGATTTGGTCAGAATCCATACAATACACAAACAAGATATTTGGGGGGCACACCTTCACATTAAAGCTGGTGCAGTCATAAGACCATACAATAGAAGAAAAATATTACAGCGCACACATGCAAAAAAACATTCACCTCCAGCAAGGCTAGTTTAAAACACCTAAACATTCTCAAAAAGAAATTTTCAAAAATATGGGGATTTGGTCACACCATATTGCTATATGGTGCTAAGCCCACTTACTGCGACAAAGTACCCCATGATTAGTGGGTCCTACACTATCCATAGATTTGTGAGATCCTTTTGGGATAGGAGCACCCTAGTCCCTCATTAAGTACCTCTCATTAGTGTCCACTTGTGTCATAGGTGGAGACCTTTAAATTCTCCCATTTAGAAGAGTGTAGCTTTCATGGTTCAGAGAAGCAGGATCTCACAAATCTATGGAAAGTGTAGGACCCACTAATCATGGGGTACTTTGTCGCAGTAAGTGGGCTTAGCACCATATAGCAATATGGTGTGACCAAATTCCCATATTTTTGAAAATGTCTTTTTGAGAATGTTTACATGTTTTTAAACTAGCCTTGCTGGAGGTGAATGTTTTTTTGCATGTGTGCGCTGTAATATTTTTCTTCCATTAAAACACAGAGCGCGGCTCGCCCCGATCCCTCCTCACTGGCCATGATAGCCAATCCAGCTGCTGTCTCTGAGCCAATGATAAAGGAGAGAGCAGAGAGTGACGCTGCTCTTGTGTTTTTTTCCCTCAATCAGAGAAAAACAACATAACTAAAATGCAATAGATTTTTTTTTAATTCCTCCTTTAGAGCTCTCTTTTTAAATTGTGCTCTGGCTGTGTTAAAGTCATGTTCTCTCTGTGCTATGGGACCTATAGAGTCCTGTAGGAGTCCCCTCTACGTCTGCACTTCCACTCTGCATACAGCGCTACATGCAGTGATTCAGAGCACTGCGCACACAGCCAGCTTGAGATGGAAACAGTATGTAGCGCACTACCCCCATAGGAGCTGCTACCCTGTTTCCCCGAAAATAAGACCTAGCGTGATTGTCAGTAATGGCTGCAATATAAGCCCTACCCCCCAAATAAGCCCTACCCTGTTTCCCCAAAAATAAGCACTACCCTGAATATAAGACCTACAAGGACTTTAACTAGGGCTTATTTGGGGGGTAGGACTTATATTGCAGCCATCACCGACAATCACGCTAGGTCTTATTTTCGGGGAAACAGGGTAGTTAATTCATTACAGTACCCACTGGTTTAACCCCCGCTTCTACCACCCCGCTGTAGTAATCACAGACACGGTTGAACAGTTCAAACAATAACTTTTATTCCTGATTCGGCAGTAGTGTTACTTGAATGATGTAAACAGATATAAGTTGCCTCTGGTCTAGCTGCACGAGTAATTAGAATCTTCCAGCTATACTGTGCAGCTTTCCTCCCTCCTGTTTACTGCTACTTCCCAACCGTACAGCACTTCCAAGTTATACCCAAAGAACGATACTCTGAATAAAGCTCTTTGGGCTGACTGATTGGATTTCTCCAGGGTATTAATTCTCTAAGGCCCAACTCCTTGCACAGACTTCTTTATTGACCTGCACTCCAACACTCTTTTTAAGGTATTGGTTTTCTAAGGCCGAAGATCTGTATCCCCTCCAGGACCCGCACTTTAACACCTTTAATGCCGCGTACACATGAGCGGACTTTACGGCAGACTTTGCCCGGCAGACTTTTCAACGTACTTTACGAGGGACTTTCTAAATGAACGGACTTGCCTACACACAATCCACCAAAGTCCGTCGAATTCGTACGTGATGACGTACGACCGGACTAAAACAAGGAAGTTCATAGCCAGTAGCCAATAGCTGCCCTAGCGTGGCTTTTTGTCCGTCGAACTAGCATACAGACGGCGGACTTTTCGACCGGACTTGATTTCAACGGATTGATTTAAAACATGTTTCAAATCTAAGTCCGTCCAACTTTTGAGAAAACAAAGTCCGCTGGAGCCCACACACATCGAATTGTCCGACCAAATCCCGCCCGCCGGGCAAAGTCTGCCGTAAAGTCCGCTCGTGTGTATGCGGCATGAGTCTTTTGGGAAGCACTGTTTCTCTAGAGTATTAATTCTCTAAGGCCCAACTCCTTGCACAATCCTTTTCATTGACTCGCACTCCAACACTCTTTTTAAGGTATTGATTCTCTAAGGCCGAAGACCTGCACCTCCTCCAGGACCCGCACTTTAACACCTTTAAGTCTTTTGGGAGAACTGTTTCTCTGGGTTTCCACTCACTTGTGTTCTTCATCAACAATCCATGTTTGCCACGGAGGGTCGATCTCCCAGTCTTCCTCCTGCTAGCAGTAGCAACTTCCTCCTGATGTCTCCTCCATCTCTCCTCCCCGCATGGCACGTTCCCCTCCCCAGAGGGGAGAGCGCCCGAGCTGCACCAGCCTCTACATGCTGTCTTTTCTTTTCCAAATCTAATCTAATTTCAAAGGAGCATGTGACCTCCAGTATATATGTATGAACCCACCCCTGCCCAAACAAATTAACCATTGGACCAGGGCCATACACACTGCCTGTCCTTCAAGCCCCGACCCGCCTCCTTCCCAGAACATTACTCTGGAGAAGCAAGGGAGGGTTTTCCAGGGTGATGATGAACAGGTGGTCACACCCCCCACTAACCTACAACTCCACCCTAACCCAAATTAAACCTCCAGACCTGTACAAACAGTAAGGCACTGGTAATTTAACCTGTCTTTCAACCTTATGGCACCCACCTAAAGGTGGTGGGCGCTACAAGTAAAAGCCACACCTCTCCTCCTCCTCCACATTAATGACTGACATTGGCTCTATGTTTCCATCTTGCACTGGCTCTGTGTGCAGTGCTCTGTAGCTACAGCTGCATGTAGCGTTGTAGTACAGAGAAGGAGCATGCACATTGCAGAGAGTCCTGATGGTACAGACAGAAGGGGATTTAGCAGTGCAGCCAGCAGAAAGGGGACATTTAAAAAGAAAGTTCTGGGGAGGAAAAAAAAAAAAAAAGAAACACATATGAGTTATGTTATTTTTATGTGATTTAGCAGTAAAATTATTATTATAAAGGCTAAGTCCACCTTTTCCAGATGTAGCACCCTCCTAGGTAGGTGCTAGGAAAGTTAGAAAAGTATTAGTGTTTGTTTTTGATAGGTAAATTTAGTTGCCACACTGCAAGCAGTGTGGCTATAAATTTTGGGTAAGGTAAAATCATAGTTTGGCTCACTGTACCCAGTGAGCTGTATTTGTTTAGTTAGGCCTGATCTGTGTGCTCTGCTGCTGCCATTCTGCTGGATAACTCCGTCGGTATCCAGGTAACTTGAGACGCTTCCTGGATGATAGGTGTGGAGCTATGTAGATGGCAGCATAAATATTAATACAGCCCCAGCCTATTCCAGAGAGGCAGGCTCTGAAGGCATGCTGGGAGACTGTATTTATTTGAAGAGCACACAGAGCTTTGGATCTTGTCCCAGAGTGGAGGAGCCAAGCCTGAGGGGGACACCCTGCCCTCTCAGGCACAGGCTGCAGTGAGAAGGCCTCAGATGGGGAAGGGATGCTGAGACTCGGGTGCTTAGAAGAAGCTGACTGAGGGGTGCTGTCTGCCACAGATCAGTCTGCTATCACTGGAGGGCATCAATTGGATGATTGGAGAGAGGTTTCATCTGTCCTTGGGACTTGTGAGTACAGACAAGATCTTGGGGACCTTGTGTTTTAGCTAACCCTATGGTGCCTAGTTATAGTCAGCTGTGGGTCTATTGAAGGGGACACCGGCTGGTGTCCTAAAGAGCTCTGTCCAGACATTTTCTTATTTAAAAGGACTTTGCTCTAATGGCTCTATTTCTACTTAGGCTGAAGTCCACTGTTTGTTACATGCCCAGACATCATCATATCTTGTCCTAAAGGACACCAAGTCCTCAGTTGTACATAGTTATTATCTTTGGAGTATCTCACCACTTCCCTCATCCCTATCTAAGTTCTTCAAAAATAAAAACAACAAAAACAACATCCCCTAGACTGGTTCTTGGAGAAGGAGTGGATGAGCTTGGTGTGTGCCTGGCTGCGGGACTGAAGTTGGGAAGACCTGGACAGTAATTCCTGCAGCTCCTACGGGTGTAGCGCTGCACAAAAAAATAATAAATGCACCCATATTAATGAATATATGAATGATTTTTTTGCATAGGAGCCTAAAAAGCATTGGAACCACGAACAGTGGATCATAGGACCAATGCTCTGGCTCCTGCAGACTATTCCTGCAGCTACTGGTCCATATCGAGGTACTGACATGCCGCTACAGGGCTGGACGATGTATCAATGGACTACAAGTGTGGTGATGTCACCACACCTATACTCCATTTAGAACTATGGTCCTTCTGTCATGGTGGCCAACCGGACTCCTGTGAATGAATGATGCGGGTGGAGCTGCTCATAGACCGGACTGTCTATAAATGGGGGAGGATTGAATGTGCAGGTTCTGCATGCAACCCATGCTTTATATCACACCCCAAAACATGGGTGTAACATAAAAAATGGTCAGAAAGCCTTTAAGAAGAGAAAACTGATTCACTGGGTTTACGGTCCAACCTAGATCGAGCTAATGTGTTTCCTGAGGATATCCACTGAATGATGCGGCCCGACAATTTCATCATTCCTTGAGTTCAGCTTTGACAACTATTTTTTGTGTATTTATGTCTACCTACTTTTTAATAGGTGTCCCAATTTCTCATCTTAGGAAGTTGGGAGGTAGGTCTTCTGTCTTATTTGTCTGGGGCCAGGATCTACTCACTAATAAAAACTCCATCTAGGTTTAAAGTCCTGTTTCAAATCTGAAACATGCACATAGTGGGGTGCTCACCGAGCAACACCCCTCCTTGGATAAAGGTGTTGCACTCAGGGTGACTGCCCCTCCTGCCACCCCTCCCCCTTGTGCCAGCGCCGGGTATCTAACAGGAATAGTAATGCTGTAATCACTACTCCTACCTTTGGGGCCCCGTTATGATCTATCTGTCACATGGCCATGGTCAATAGGTAGATCACAATCAACCTGTTGGACCAAGCTGGACCAATATAACTATTTATAAAATATCCATACCTGTACATCATCCACCCTATTCATTCACTCTAAGTAGTGGTAGTGAAATAGGAATTTCATCAACATAGTCTGCATTTATTATCATAGCAAGTCTCATTGGTTGGCCATCGGCACTCATGTGAGGCCCAATGGTCATAGCAGACAAAGCAAGCAAAACTTAAGCAAAGGGAGCCCATCAATGGATTCCCATATAGATATAAGAATTTGTCAGGTTATTTATTTTGTTAATATCCAAACCTGCATTTAAACTTTTATACTGTTGTATATTTTCCCAAAATAACCATCCATACCATTATTTTCTTCCTCTGCCTTTGCTAACATCTGGTGTTATATTCTGTTTCTGCATCATTCTAATTCATTGGTGATGCAATCACGCTAATGCACAGTGCTCTACAATATACTGGGAATTTATAACAAAAAGTAATAAGAATAATATAATAACCAATTAGGACTGAGTGGGTTAAAGCTACACATATTATTCTAGACTACACTGCAGGATACCCAGAGCTAATTAATTATAGAAAGGAAATCACTGCTGAGGTACCAAAGGAGGAAGGGGGGGTTGCAAGCATTTTATATTAATGATGCTTCATAAAGAACCATGAATGGAACAAATGCATCGTCCTAGGTGACTGATTATATAATTGCTCATCATCGATAGGATCTATTCATCCATACTGTGTAGATGTCACGTTTTGGTTGAAAAAGTCTTTGTCATCTGGTAGCATAACCATAAAAGATTGCCCAATAATCAAATGCATAATAACAGCCAACGTTTATCAGTATAGCTGGAATAAAGAGTTTTAAAGGAAAAGCATCAGTAATTACATCCTCTCAGTTTATATACAGTGTCTCAAAAAGTGAGTAAACCCCTCACATTTTTGTAAATATTTTATTATATCTTTTCATGTGACAACACTGAAGAAATGACACTTTGCTACAATGTAAAGTAGTGAGTGTACAGCTTGTATAACAGTGTAAATTTGCTGTTCCCTCAAAATAACTCAACACACAGCCATTAATGTCCTAACCGCTGGCAACAAAAGTGAGTACACCTCTAAGTGAAAATGTCTAAATTGAGCCCAATTAGCCATTTTCCCTCCCCGGTGTCATGTGACTAGTTAGTGTTACAAGGTCTCAGGTTTGAATGGGGAGCAGGTGTATTAAATTTGGTGTTATCGCTCTCATTCTCTATACTGGTCACTGGAAGTTCAACATGGCACCTCATGGCAAAGAACTCTGAGGATCTGAAAAAAATTGTTGCTCTACATAAAGATGGCCTAGGCTATAAGAAGATTGCCAAGACTCTGAAACTGAGCTGCAGCACGGTGGTCAAGACCAAACAGCGGTCTAACAGGACAGGTTCCACTCAGAACAGGCCTCGCCATGGTCGACCAAAGAAGTTGAGTGCACATGCTCAGTGTCATAGCTAGAGGTTGTCTTTGGGAAATAGATGTATGAGTGCTGCCAGCATTGCTGCAGAGGTTGCAGGGGTGGGGGGTCAGACTATCAGTGCTCAGACCTTACGCCGCACACTGCATCAAATTGGTCTGCATGGCTGTCGTCCCAGAAGGAAGCCTCTTCTAAAGTTGATGCACAAGAAAGCCTGCAAACAGTTTGCTGAAGACAAGCAGACTAAGGACATGGATTACTGGAACCATATCCTATGGTCTGATGAGACCAGATAAACGTATTAAGTTCAGATGGTGTCAAGCGTGTGTGGCGGCAACCAGGTGAGGAGTACAAAGACAAGTGTGTCTTGCCTACAGTCACGCGTGGTGGTGGGAGTGTCATGGTCTGGGGCTGTATGAGTGCTGCCAGCACTGGGGAGCTACAGTTCATTGAGGGAACCATTAATGCCAACATGTACTGTGACATACTGAAGCTGAGCATGATCCCCTCCCTTCGAAGACTGGGCAGCAGGGCAGTATTCTAACATGATAACGACCCCAAACACACCTCCAAGACGACCACTGCCTTGCTAAAGATGCTGAGGGTAAAGGTGATGGACTGGCCAAGTTTGTCTCCAGACCTAAACCCTATTGAGCATCTGTCGGGCATCCTCAAATGGAAGGTGGGGGAGCTCAAGGTCTCTAACATTCACCAGCTCCGTGATGTCGTCATGGAGAAGTGTAAGAGTACTCCAGTGGCAACCTGTGAAGCTCTGGTGAACTCCATCATCAAGAGGGTTAAGGCAGTGTTGAAAAATAATGGTGGTCACACAAAATATTGACACTTTTGGGTCAAATTTGGACATTTTCACTTAGGGGTCTGCTCACTTTTATTGCCAGCGGTTTGGACATCAATGGCTGTGTGTTGAGTTATTTTGATGGGACAGCAAGTTTACACTGTTGTACAAGCTGTACACTCACTACTTTACATTGTAGCAAAGTGTCATTTCTTCAGTGTTGTCACATGAAAAGATGTAATCAAAAATTTATAAAAATGTGAGGCGTGTACTCACTTTTGTGAGATACTGTGTATATACAGTGGGTACGGAAAGTATTCAGACCCCCTTAAATTTTTCACTCTTTGTTATATTGCAGCCATTTTCTAAAATCATTTAAGTTAATTTTTTTCCTCATTAATGTACACACAGCACCCCATATTGACAGAAAAACACAGAATTGTTAACATTTTTGCAGATTTATTAAAAAAGAAAAACTGAAATATCACATGGTCCTAAGAATTCAGACCCTTTGCTCAGTATTTAGTAGAAGCACCCTTTTGATCTAATACAGCCATGAGTCTTTTTGGGAAAGATGCAACAAGTTTTTCACACCTGGATTTGGGGATCCTCTGCCATTCCTCCTTGCAGATCCTCTCCAGTTCTGTCAGGTTGGATGGTAAACGTTGGTGGACAGCCATTTTTAAGTCTCTCCAGAGATACTCAATTGGGTTTAGGTCAGGGTTCTGGCTGGGCCATTCAAGAACAGTCACGAAGTTGTTGTGAAGCCATTCCTTCGGTATTTTAGCTGTGTGCTTAGGGTCATTGTCTTGTTGGAAGGTAAACCTTTGGCCCAGTCTGAGATCCTGAGCACTCTGCAGAAGGTTTTCGTCCAGGATATCCCTGTACTTGGCCGCATTAATCTTTCCCTTGATTGCAACCAGTCGTCCTGTCCCTGCAGATGAAAAACACCCCCACAGCATGATGCTGCCACCACCATGCTTCACTGTTGGGACTGTATTGGACAGGTGATGAGCAGTGCCTGGTTTTCTCCACACATACCGCTTAGAATTAAGGCCAAAAAGTTCTATCTTGGTCTCATCAGACCAGAGAATCTTATTTCTCACTAGCTTGGAGTCCTTCAGGTGTTTTAGTAGCAAACTCCATGCGGGCTTTCATGTGTCTTGATCTTAGGAGAGGCTTCCGTTGGGCCACTCTGCCATAAAGCCCCGACTGGTGGAGGGCTGCAGTGATGGTTGACTTTCTACAACTTTCTCCCATCTCCCGACTGCATCTCTGGAGCTCAGCCACAGTGATCTTTGGGTTCTTCTTTATCTCTCTCACCAAGCCTCTTCTCCCCTGATAGCTCAGTTTGGCCGGACAGCCAGCTCTAGGAAGGGTTCTGGTCGTCCCAAACGTCTTCCATTTAAGGATTATGGAGGCCACTGTGCTCTTAGGAACCTTAAGTGCAGCAGAAATTTTTTTGTAACCTTGGCCAGATCTGTGCCTTGCCACAATTCTGTCTCTGAGCTCTTCAGGCAGTTCCTTGGACCTCATGATTCTCATTTGCTCTGACATGCACTGTGAGCTGTAAGGTCTTATATAGACAGGTGTGTGGCTTTCCTAATCAAGTCCAATCAGTATAATCAAACACAGCTGGACTCAAATGAAGGTGTAGAACCATCTCAAGGATGATCAGAAGGACAGCACCTGAGTTAAACATATGAATGTCACAGCAAAGGGTCTGAATACTTAGGACCATGTGATATTTCAGTCTTTCTTTTTTAATAAATCTGAAAAAATGTCAAGAATTCTGTGTTTTTCTGTCAATATGGGGTGCTGTGTGTACATTAATGAGGAAAAAAATTAACTTAAATGATTTTAGCAAATGGCTGCAATATAACACAGAGTGCAAAAATTTAAGGGGGTCTGAATACTTTCCGTCCCTACTGTGTGTATATATATATATATATATATATATATATATAGAGGGAGAGAGAGAGAGATCTATATATATAGTCGTGGCCCTAAGACCAAGACAGGTGTGGATCACAAACACGCGACAAGACTCACAACATAAATAGACCTGAGGTGTGGCTTTTGGTCGTGTGGTAGGTATGGCAAGAAAAGGGGCCAAAAATAACCAGGTAGGGAAGTATCTTTATTGACTCTAACCTCATTAAGCGAGCTTGGAGAAGGTGAGAGCAATCTCGACTTGAGGGTTTGGAATATATCTGGCGAAGCAGGTGGACTTCCATCTGCCGAGCTTCTTGATCACATGGTCTGATATTCTGTGCTGAGATGCTGCTGAGGCTGCGCCAATCCAAAAGGAATGTCCAGAATACCGCCCAGGGTCTAGGCCTAAGTTGACCAGTAGGACCTTAACGTGTTTAATAAACTGACTGCCACTCAAGTGGTTGACCGGAAAAGGCAGTAACGGGCTGGAGACTGACTGGCTGGGTAGGTGAGAGAGCAGATGGACAAGGATCATTACTGGGCACCAGGTGTTGCTGGTTCGAAAGAAGTTGATATCCACTCCGGGTCCGGTTTGTTGCGTTTTGGAGACCGCAAGATGAAGGACATAGTGGTTTGGGAAGCGAGTCAAGAGGTGTCTCTACAGTATCTGATTGCTGGTGCTACCAGAGATGAAAGCAAGGTAGATGGCTGCCTGAATGACTAGGCTGGGCAGGACCCCAAAGGGGAATGCATGAGGATTTCGGACATGCCCCTAAAAATAGCACTCATGATGGGCAAGCGTTTGCCATTGGTTGCGGGCTGCTGCTTCTGGATACCATGTAGGAGGGACCTTACTGTATGTCATAAAGGAACTGACCTGGTTGAGCCCCAAATTATACATAACCATGTCTCCATCCCTGTATTTATTAAAGAACAAAGGAAGGGGATAGTGGGACTTTAAATGAGGCATGGGTATGTCTTTGAAATAGTCTAGGCTACCATGAATTAAATTAAATGTCACCATCCCACAAGGGAACAACTGTATAACCATAGAGAATTGCTGATCAATCAATTGCATAGGAATCAATTTATGAGTAATATATATATATATATATATATATATATATATATATATATATATATATATATATATATATAATGTATCATAATAAACAATACATACATCATGCATATTGAAGCATAATAAAAAATATTAGTAGTCATATTGATATTAATGCTGTTTATAAAAAATAAACATAATTGATACAGACAATTACAATTATAAAATTGAATGGATATACAAATGAGGTGAACATGGTATTCCTAATAGAGGTAATGTATATATAAACGGCATATTGATAAAATTCATAGATGAGGCAAACTTGAAATGGCATCCCTGAGTTTGGACTCATGGGTATGTCTTTGAAATAGTCTAGGCTTCCATGAATTAAATTAAATGTCACCATCCCACAAGGGAACAACTGCATAGCCATAGAGAGTTGCTGATCAATCAATTGCATAGGAATCAATTTATGAGTAATATATATCTATAATGTATCTTAATAAACAATACATACATCATGCATATTGAAGCATAATAAAAAATATTAGTAATCATATTGATATAAATGCTGTTTAAAAAATAGACATAATTGATACAGGCAATCACAATTATAGAATTGAATGGATATACAAATGAGGTGAACATGGTATTCCTAATAGAAGTAATGTATATATATACGGCATATTGATAAAATTCATAGATGAGGCAAACTTGAAGTGGCATCCCTGAGTGTGGACTCTACGCGTTTCATGGCGTTTAAAGCCAATCATCAGGAGTGAGATGCATCAAGAAATAGCTGAAGAAATAAACATAAATGGATAAATGAATAGATCAAAAAAGTCTAGAATGACAATCATGCTTTCAAAAGAAAAAGCAGGTATTTTAGAATAAGTAGATACACATTACCTTTTAGCAACACCCAAAAGGATAACCCAACAGTCCACTTGAGGGATGGTGAAAAGAGGTCCTGAGAGAGCTGTCTCCCCCGGGGTTGAGGCAGGGACACACATGGCTAACCACCAAACCGAAGGTCTCCATGGAGAACGGAGAATCGGAGAGGGAGAATCGGAGAGGGGGTGGGGAGGAACAGCAGCCAAGGGGAGAACCAGACAACCATAACACATTGCCAGAGAGGGAGGTGTGCAGGTAGGGGCTGCAAAGGAAATCCTATAAGGAATAAATAAAAATAAATAAAAATAAATAAATAAATAAATAAAAATGGGTGAGAAAACGAAAATATGAGTATATGTGTCAGAGAGACAAAAAAAAAAAAAAAATGAATGTTGTAGATGAAAGGAGGTAGATTGTAAAACCAAGGAACTGGGTGGTAGGAACCATCAAAATGTATATATATATATATATATATATATATATATATATATATATTAACATATAGCCAAAGTAATGGTGTTTAAAAAAAAGGTAGTTAAAAAGGGATAAATGGTGCACACCTGTGTAAAAGAGAAACAGGCATGATGTGAGTGTATGTGCGATGGTGATGGTAAAAGAAAGGTATCCTAATTACCTGAAGTGTGAATGAAGACCCATAGACCCTCTCCTCATGAGACCATGTGTAAAATGAACTGCCGGCTCATCCCGACCTTTGTATCCTCAGCCAGAAGGCGTGTCCTAGCCAGCGTCATGCTTATCACGCTGGCCAAAGGGGCTGGACGGAGGAGACAACCAGCCGAGGCAAAAAGGTCTCAGCAGCGCTTCATCCCCGTTCCTCAAGCCTAAGTGGGATGGAGGGAGCACAGTCACGCAAGTTGGCGTCAGGAAGACACCTTACTGTATGGTTCGTGAACACAGATGGTTTATCGGGACCCCGTAAGGACAGGAAATGCTGAATGATGGCTAGGTATAGCCTAATAATGTTATGAGCAAGCACTGCGTGTGGCAATACGATATAAAGGCTAGGACGCGTCTAATGTCGTCTGCCATGGTTCCAGGACAAGCGGCTAGAACCTGAATGAAGTGTTCTAGGCCGTGCGGTAAGCCTTTAGTGTGTTGCGGGACAAGTGGTTGATGAGCTGGGTAGCATTGCTAAGGTGTGGCTTCAATCCATAGTTCGTTGTGAACAAGGTGGGATAGGAGTAGTCGTTGGGTCAGTTTCGGGTTCCCACCTTCTAGATGATGTCGGCTGTAGCCTGGTAGTCTGTGGTGAAGATCACCGTTAGACCTATCCACCTGTGGACCCAGACTAGAGCATCTGCCACAATGGGATTTAGCTCAAACAATGATGAAGATTGAGTGAAAGCAGGAATTTAGGCAGATTTCTGGAGGCCAAAGTCTGGTGAACCAGTGATGGCCAAAAATTGCAGCAAAGCCTGTGGAGGCTGCAGCATCTGTGACTACATGTGGTGACTGAACTGACACTGATGGAACAAACATCGACATGCCGCTCCAGTTGGTGAGGAACTCATTCCGTATTGCTAAGTCTGCTATCGCTGCTGGTTCTAACCTGAGAACTTGGTCGGGGTCCTGTACTTGAACGACAAAAGACCCAGCGCCGTAAGATGAATGACCATCCCTGAGGAATAATACTCATGGCAATTTGAGCATCCTTGACAAGAACTGCAGCTGCCTCTTAGTACACCCTCGTAACAGGGTAATGTCATGGATGACCGTTGTGATACGGGCTAGTTTGCCAGGAGGCAGGCTGGCCTGCATGGCACGTGTGTCCAGAGTGATGCCTAGGAAGGTGATGGAGTGTGCCGAGCCCCTCACTTTATGTTCGGCTATGGCACATTGAGTTTGTAAGATACCACTCTTAACCTGTCTAGGTCTGCTGGGAGTATGCCTGGCTATTGGATGAGTAGAAAATCATTGAGGTAATGGATGACCATCTGACCCTGGGCCTGGTGTGATAGGATCAATGTAAGGGACTGGGCGAACACATCGAACAGCTACAGGCTGCTTTTGGACCCAACGGTCAACATGGTGGCAAAGTAACAAGAATCCCTACTTTCAGTGCTGTGCCACTTCCAGAGGGATGGCTTGCTAGTATATGAGGAAGAATTCCTCGGAAGGAATCGAAGAAGTGAAGTGGACCCGATATGAACCGCTGTGCCACGACTAGATTGGAATCGGGCTGTGAAATTTGTGAAATGGATCCAATACAAATCGCTGTGCCCGTGCTGTGACTGGACTCGAATAGGACTGTGGAGTGTGAGGCATGAAATTAGATGAATGAAACAAAACCTACACAAATCGCTGTGCCGTTGCTAGAACTGGACTTGAATTGACTGTAGAGTGTGTGGCATGAAATCAATGAAATGAAACTGACACGAATCGTTGTGCCGTTACTATGACTGGACTCGCACTGGACTGTAGAGTGTGTGAAATTAAACAAAGTAAATGTATGAAATAAACCGGTACGAATCGTTGAACCGCCAATGTGACTGGATTTGAATCGGGCTGTGGTAGAACGTTAGGGTCGCCACCTTGACCCACTAACTGAGGGAGTGCATGTGTTAAGAGGAGGCGTAGCAGTAGGATAGCGAGCAGAGTGGGATGCAGAAAACTCGGACAAGATGGAAAAAAGGGGAGAAGTACAGGGCAAGAATTGACAGGCGCAGGGAGGAGCGGCTGAGTTCTATTGTGTAGAACCCTGTAGAGTGGAAATTGAGAAAACTCGAAAGAGTGCGTGGCAACTGATTTTTTTTGCCAATGCTTTTGACAGCGTCGAGTGGCCATACCTGTGGGAGGTCCAGGAGAGGTTTGGATTGGGGAAGAACTTCATTAGATGGGTCCAGCTGCTTTACACGAACCCCACTGCTAATGGCGATCTCTCTGACCCTTTCCGTCTTTACAGAGGCACAAGACAGGGGTGCCCATTGTCACCCCTATTGTTCACTTTAGCCCTGGAATCATTGGCAGAGACGGTGAGAGCGTCGTCATTGATTTCCGGATTTGTGAGAGGCCTGGCAGCTGATAAAATATCGCTATATGCTGATGACACTTTCCTATGTCTAGGAGTTGTTTTCACCCCTCTACAGAACGTAATGTCCCTAATCACACAGTTTGGCTCCTTCTCTGGCTTTTCCATAAACTGGAGTGAATCAGCCTTCCTACCTTTGGATGAGCTCCCAGCATCACTGCTGGAATGTGCCCGATCTCTTCAGGTTGTCTCATCCTTTAGGTATTTGGGAGTCCAGATTACCCCGGATACCTCTAAATACCTAACTCTAAACCTACTTCCTATCATCGCCAAGCTGCAAGCTAAATGCAGTGCCTGGTGCAATCTACCCATCTCAATCACCGGTAGGGCCAATCTTATAAAGATGGCGTGGGCACCACAGCTATTATACATACTGCATAACTCCCCGCAATGGATCCCACGTAGGTGGTTCACACGCATTGACATTATATTTAGAAGCCACCTCTGGAAAAATAAGATTGCTAGAATCAAACTATCCACACTGCAGTATAGTAAGGACCAGGGTGGACTGGCAGTCCCCAACATGAGACTCTATTTCCTGGCCTCACAGCTCCAGCACCTGGGTGGCTGGGGAGAGGTGGATGTGACAGACCCTATCAGTAGCTCACTATTCCATGGCACACAGGGCCTCCCAGCAGCAACGCATTTAGAGGCAGATCTCCCCCAGCACCCTAAATTGAATCCTACCATACACTTAAGGCCCGTACACACGATCCGACTTTCCGACAGGAAATGTTCGATGTCAGGCTGTTGGCGGTAAATCCAACCGTGTGTATGTTCCATTGGACAATTGTTGTCTGACTTTCCGCCAACAAATGTTGGCTAGCAGGTTTTCAAATTTTCCGCAGACAAATGTGTGTTGTCGGATTTTCCTAGCGTGTGTACACAAGTCCGTCGAACAAAAGTCCAAAGTACAATAATGCATGCTCGGAAGCAAGGACGAGCCAGAAGCAGTCGGTCTTGTAAACTAGCGTTCATAATGGAGAATTAACATTCGTGACGTGGCAAATTATGAAATCTCCAAATGCAGCGCACAATTCTCTTCTTGTTTAATGGGATAATAATGAAGCTGCTTTGCTGGTGATACTGATGGAGTTATTGCAAACTAATTTTCAAACGCTTTTTTTTCTAGTGATATCAAGAATAATAATATTATGCTTTTTTTTTTGGGCAAGTTACCAAAACACCATTATCCCATAGTTTTTAATCAAGATCAAAAGATACAACTATTCTGGTGTCCCTTGTCAATTTTACATTGTACTTTTGTACAATGTACTTAAAATGTAACTGCCTACTGTCATTTGAAGTAAAACACATAGCCAAGTATTATTCTCCACAATTTTTTATTGTGCATTAAAAAAAGAAAACAAATAAAATTAGAAATGCTATCTGCCAATAGAACTTAGCCAAAAAGTGCATTCTATGCATCCAAAAACATAGAAAATATACCAAATGAAATCATTATTATTCAACCAAAAAAATAATGTCAAAGCAATAACTCCAAGGCCAATAATAAACACTTTATCTCCTCCAATTCTGCAACATGTCTGGTTGACGAACAGCCGTTCAGAAACTAACTAAAGCACAAAATGAAAAGCGTGAACTGAAAAGCACGAACCGAAAAGCGCGAAATGAAAATCACTAAATGAAAAGCACAAAATGAAAATCGCTAAATAAAAAGCGCAAAAAGAAAAGCACGAATCAACACTCACCAAACTTCTACTAACACAAAATTAGCAGAAGGAGCCCAAAGGGTGGCGCTAAAGATCTGAAAAACCACGTAGTACGTCACTACATTCGTAATTGTTGGCCAACAATTGTGTGGCCATGTGTATGCAAGACAAGTTTGGGCCAACGCCTTTCGGACAAAATTCCACGGTTTTGTTGGCCAACAATCCGATTGTGTGTACGAGACTTTACTGTCCAAATTATGGGTCCTCATCTAACACAGTTTGGGTATGGAGGGCTTCATCGTCCACACCCAATTATGGCATAACCCTTGCTACACAGAACTGCAGAAACGAGAGGGGTTTCAGTCCTGGGACGCTAAGGGCATTCGATAAATATTACAACTCTATACTCAGACCATCCTTAAATCTTTCACTGACCTACAGGAGGAGTTCGGGCTTCCAAAACATAATTTTTATAGATACCTCCAACTTCGACATGCTTTACAATCGCAGACACAACTGTCCAGGCTAGAACATCGGGTAATAACTCACATACTTAACGCGCAGAATAAAAAAGGTATGATCTCACAGATATATAGTACACTCTCATCTAAAACGCAGGATGCAGCTAAACTACCATGTAGACATAGGTGGGAACAGGACCTAGGAGAGATTGGGGGTGATGACTGGGAACTATGCTTACAGTCTCTGCCAACTGTCTCGGTGTTGCCATCGTATAGTTCTCCCAATTATTCATTCTACACAGAACATACCGCACTTTGGTGTTGCTTCACAGATGGGGCAGGAGGGAGTACCCTCTATGCCCCAGATGTGGGGGGGCCAACGGGGACCTCATACACTTGCTATGGCGTTGCCCCAAACTCTTTAGATATTGGAGGACGGTAACCATTCCCATATCATCTGTTTTTCATTCCACTGTTCCGCTACACCCCGTTACTTGTTTGCTGGGCACGGTGGATGAGGAATTCTTTACTCCTCCAACTAATGTAGCTGTTTTAATATTATTGTATATTGCTCGCAAGCAGATAGCCTGTTTATGGCTATCACCGCATAGCCCAACAATGAAACAGTGGATTGAACAAGTAAATAACACTGTAATTAAAGAAAAGCTGAAGTATCAACACAGAAACGCGGTCATAGGCGTGCGCACAGGGTGTGCCGGGTGTGCCTGGGCACACCCTAATCCCCCGTGCTGTGTCCAGAGATTTGCCCCAAAATGCTGCATCCAAGAGAGTGTGTGGCCCGCACTGCCTGTGAAACAGTTTCACAGGCAGCAGAGCGTGAGAATTGCCAGAGCAGATCAGTGTATGAAACTGTCAGATAATGACACTGCATGCAGGGAGAGACACCAGCTGTCAAAATGTCGGGGTGATGTCGGGGGTGGGCGGGACAGAACGGCCATCAAACACCAGCCAATGGGATGGGGTCTGGGCGGGCCGCTACATTTATGTGGCCCCGCCCCCTCTCTGAAGCAGCTCAAACATTGGCTTGTGTTTATAGCGCTTGGTCCCGCCCACTCCCGACATCGCGGCTGAGCTGTAAGTCATCACAACTCAGCCGCGATGTCGGGGGTGGGCAGGATCAAGCGCCAACACCAGCCAATGATTGGGCTGCTTCAGAGAGGGGGCGGAGCCAGAGAAATGTAGCGGCCCGCCCAGACCCATCCTATTGGCTGGTGTTTGGTACCTGTTCAGTCCCGCCCACCACCAGCATCACCGCTGACTTTTAACAGCTGGTGTCTCTCCCTGCATGCAGTGTCATTATCTGACAGTTTCATACACTGAACAGCTCTGGCAATTCTCACGATCTCCTGAATGTGAAACTCCCCTCTCTCCTATTTGTGCCATCCAATGATGCCAATCAGTGCCAACCAATGATGCCAATCAGTGCCAACCAATGATGCCAATCAGTGCCAACCAATGCTGTCTATCAGTGCCAACCAATGCTGCCAATCAGTGCCAACCAATGCTGCCAATCAGTGCAAACCAATGCTGCCAATCAGCGCGAACTAATGCTGCCTATCATTGCCAACCAATGCTGCCAATCAGTGCCAACCAATGCTGCCTATCAGTGCCAACCAGTACTGCCTATCAGTGCCAACCATTGTAAACCAGTGCTGCCTATCAGTGCAAACCAGTGCCGCCTATCAGTGCCAACCAATGTTACCTATCAGTGCCAGTGCTGCTTATCAGTGCCAACCAATGCTGCCTATCAGTGCCAGTGCTGCTTATCAGTGCCAACCAATGTTGCCTATCAATGCCAACCAGTACTGCCTATCTGTGCCAGTGCTGCTTATCAGTGCCAACCAATTCTGCCTATCAGTGCCAACCAGTGCTGCCTATCAGTGCAAACCAGTGCTGCCTATCAGTGCCAACCAATGCTGTAAATCAGTGCCAACCAATGCTGTCAATCAGTGCCAACCAATGCTGCCTATCAGTGCTGCCTATCAGTGCCCATAAGTGCTGCCCATCAGTGCTGCATATCAGTGCCCATCAGTGCTGCATATCAGTGCCCATCAGTGCTGCCTATCAGTGCCAATCAGTGCTGACAATTAGTGCCCATCAGTGCTGCCAGTCAGTGCCCATCAGTGCTGCCAATCAGTGCCAACCAATGCTGCCTATCAGTGCCAACGAATGCTACCAATCAGTGCCAACCAATGCTGCCTATCAGTGCCAACCAGTACTGCCTATCCGTGCCAGTGCTGCTTATCAGTGCGAACCAATTCTGCCAATCAGTGCCAACCATTGCAAACCAGTGCTGCCTTTCAGTGCAAACCAGTGCTGCTTATCAGTGCCAACCATTGCTGCCTATCAGTGCCAACCAATACTGCCTATCAGTGCCAACCAGTACTGCCTATCTGTGCCAGTGCTGCTTATCAGTGCCAACCAATTCTGCCTATCAGTGCCAACCAGTGCTGCCTATCAGTGCCAACCAGTGCTGCCTATCAGTGCCAACCAATGCTGCCTATCAGTGCCAACCAATGCTGTAAATCAGTGCCAACCAATGCTGCCTATCAGTGCCCATCAGTGCTGCCTATCAGTGCCAATCAGTGCCCATAAGTGCTGCCCATCAGTGCTGCCAATCAGTGCACATCAGTGCTGCATATCAGTGCCCATCAGTGCTGCCTATGAGTGCCAATCAGTGCTGACAATTAGTGCCCATCAGTGCTGCCTATCAGTGCCACCTACCAGTGCCCATCAGTGCTGCCAGTCAGTGCCCATCAGTGCAGCCTATCAGTGCCCATCAGTGCTTCCAATCAGTGCTGCCTATCAGTGCCAATCAGTGTCCATCAGTGCTGCCAATCAGTGCTGCGAATCAGAGCCTATCAGTGCCCATCAGTGCTACCAATAAGAGCCCATCAGTGATGCATATAAGTGCCCATCAGTGCCACCTATCAGTGCTGTAATGGAAATTTGTACGTTCTGTATATAATTGTATTCTATTTTGTATGTATTGCACACTGCCCTCACTGTGCACACAGCACTAATAATGTTTTCAGTAAATGTTTACATTCTTTTGAGTCCTGATTAGAATAAGCCTGCCTATGTAACGCCCCTTGTTACCATAAACGTACAATTGTAATATTAATGTGATACCTACGTAATCATGTGCATAAAAACCTTCAATTGCGTCATAATAAAGCAGAACAGTAATTTGGAAAGATGCTGAGCGTATCTTTTGTGTCTGTTCCCTACTGCAGTAGTTATTATTAATTTGGAACCACTAATCAATATGAGGATAGGAGTTGCCTATCATCAATTCAACCGAGTCAGCATGGCGAGCTTTGCCTTAGGAGGGGATACCAGGTGACCTTGAGTATCCGAAACGAGGAGCTTGAGACGATCCGGGAATTTCTGATAATCAGCCGGCTGAGGTAAGCCTTTTGCTTACATTTGAGTTATCAGACTTCCTTGATCGGTAAGGCATTTTCGGGACAAAGGGTACCTATTTTACTCCCCTTAATCGAACTGTATTGATTGGTGGTTATATGTTATGTTGTCCCTGTCTATTGTCCATCGGAGTGTTATAGATAAGAAAGGGAATAATAGTGCTGTTCACAGGTATATGTAGTAAATCTGCTAGATAAAGTAGTTTAGAGGCAAGAGGGTATAGGCACATGTAGAGAAGAGAGAAGACTGGCCAGTCATTATGGGCATTAAATTAAGTAAGGGAATGAAGGGTAAGAGACCCTCAAAAATGCCCAGCGCAAGAGGAGCGCTATATATGAACCAAAGGTGCGGTTCCGCCTATACTGAGCCCCTAGATTAATGGTTAGAGTGGACAGGGATCCACAATGGGTAACTGGGTTACCAAGGTCCACAGGGACTAAGAATCATGCAGAGTAAACAGCTAGAGAAACAGATATCTATGTGAGCAGGATGGATCAAGGGTGACATTAACACTAGACAGAAAGGGACATTTTCATGTTAAGTTGTGGGATGAATTTGGGGTCA
Source organism: Lithobates septentrionalis (assembly GCA_037952835.1). Classification (NCBI taxonomy): domain Eukaryota; kingdom Metazoa; phylum Chordata; class Amphibia; order Anura; family Ranidae; genus Lithobates; species Lithobates septentrionalis. The sequence goes on along the minus strand of JBBDGP010002329.1, from coordinate 523,009 downwards.
GGCACTACAACTATATGTTGTCAGAGAGAGAAGATGGGATGAGCACTCTGGCTGACCATCTGATCATAGAAGCTAGATATAAAAGATATCTGAACAAAATAAAGAAAGTAGAATTTAGACAGGAAAATATTAATGAGTTAAAAGAAAGTGAGAGAATGATATGCATGTGTTGTGTACAAATGGGAAAAATGTAAGCGATTTTAGAGAGATATTGGTGTATGTGTGTGCGAATGCTGGGACCTTTAGTTCTATTGCTTGTGTGTGTCATGTACGCAGATGTGACCCCCTCCTTTGTGCTCTCCTGAAAGAATGTGGTCAGTGATAAGCTGGAAGGACACCATGCCAATTTCTGTTTTTTAGACAAAACATTTATAACAAAATGTGCCGGGTTAACGAATCTAATGGTAAACAATGTGATCACAATTATTTTGAATCTGTTTTCCAAACATGGTAAAATTAAGGTTACATTTAACCGTGTATTACACAAATTGAATATCCTTTGATAGTGGAAACAGTGCATTTAAAAAAGGGAAATTAAGTAAAATTAAGTAATAATGAGTATTAATTTCTAATATGAGTTTAACAATTTTATTAATAATATAGATATATTGAAACTGGTTTAGACAACCTTTGGTTGGAAATGAAGTCGAGGTTAATGGGGAAATTTGTAATGAATGAGATTAGTTTAGATTAAGATAACAATTTTGTAATTTTACATTTATTCAATAAGCCCTTATTGAGAGAAAAAAAGATTAAGATGAGGTTGTTATTTGGAATACAGCTGCCATAATATTTAACCAGCCAAGATGGATGGAATACATAAGAAGTTTTTCTACAAAAATGAAATTTCAAGGTTCTTGATAATAACTTGATGTCAGTCCATGATGTGAGAGTTGTTATAAATAAAATTTAAATATAACAGACCCATCACATCAAGTCCACACACCCTGTTAGGATAGATGTCACCTGCAGCCAGTTGTTTTATAGTTTTTGATGCTTTCTGGTCCATCATACAGATTCTTGGTCCTTTTGTTTTTATTTATTTTTATTTTTGAAATCCAAAGCAGAATGTGTGGATTGTGAAATGATGTGCCCCTTTTTCTTGTAAGTACAGTGGTATAAGCAGAAGAATATTTTGGATTTATGGGCATCTCTCCATGACCGCAGGGTATTGTTATCATTTATTATAATATTGCCAGGAAAAAGTTGTCTTTTGAAACATGAGACTGGAGTTCTTACACAAATAGCGTGATAGAAAACAAGCCATTGTAATATATTTATGCAAGCTGGACCCAGTAATGAAGGGTTCATCCCAATATATCAGAGCTGTAGCTTTATGCAAAGGTGCTATTAGACAAAGTTAGATATTGTTTTGGTCAAACATTTAATTTTGAATGGTCCGACATTCTGTGCAGCAAATATACAGCTAACGAAATGTTTGTCTAATGAAAGGTTTAAAATATGAGTTTGTTTATGTACAAATCTAACAATGAAGTATGCGTACATTTGAATCCAGCCACCTTATTGCCTCTATTGGAGGAGGCTGGGGACAAAGGAAGACACATGTGTTAAATTGATGACGTAGGAATCAGCTGCTGTGAGCCCAGTGCAGGACACACTCCCTGAAGACCCAGATATTTAATTTTTTGTAGATTTGAGGATGCAGTTTATCACCCAGAAGGATACTCTGTATTCAAAGTCATTGGATCTTTTTCCCCAGCTCAAGAAGCAGAGCTCCATGTTTTAGCAAAGCCTGTGAGCTATAAAAAGAGTGTATATATTTATATAGATAGTCGAGATATAGAGAGCTTTTGGTTCCATTTAAAGGGCCAGAAGTTTGTTTTTACTTCAGCAGGTAAACCAATAAAGCATGCTAAGTTAATTTGATCGGCTGTTTTCAGCCTTCCAGGTTCTTGCTGAGGTAGCCATATTAACTTTCACACATGGAAGCAGACCAGGTGACTAAGGATGCTGCATTTACAGCCCCGGACACTTGATGGGTCTGTGCAACTCACAGATTCCACCCTAGTTCTGGCCCAGTATAGCTGGGATTAATAATTCAACGTTAAGGACCCCAGAACGAGAAGAACAAGTGGTCCACAGGGGGCAACTTCTTATGAAACAGGACTTTGGAAAAGGTGATCATTTATGTCTGCCAGCCACTCTTTTCCCTTCAGCTTGACACATGAACCGAGTCATCAGTCACAAGCAGTTATGGCTGCCTTAGTAAATGAGCATGGGATAGAGCCAGGGTTCTCCACAGTTGTTTTTATAACATACCACTTCTTGTTTTACCTGTTACCAAAGGTGTTACCAAAAGCTGAACATCCCTCCCAGAGATTAAAAAAAGAAATATCCAGATGCCCAAGTTAGGATCTTACGAGTATGCATTTTGTCTGTATGGACATGTTTTTTGGATGTCCAGTGGCAAATGCTACTGCAAAGGCCACAGTAAAAAGTGTTATCAGAAGTAGTTTGTAAGTACAGAGTGCAGGGAGTACAGAGAGTAACAGAGGAAATCATTTTTTATAGGAGAGTCCTTACTAGAAGTTTTGAGGTTTTATTTTTACACCCCCTACTGTCTACAATGTATCAGACAAAGTAGAGTAAGAAACTAGAAAACCTTTGCCTGAATGTTTTCTTATATTTTATGAAGCCCCTAAGGGGGATGGTGGACTCTCTCCCTATGGGATTTGGTTTGGGAGAGTGTTACTCACTTGCTTATATTTTGTCTCAGCAGCTGAAGTCCTCCTTTCGGATCTCACAGAGAATGTTGCTGATCTTTTAAGGTTTTTGACAAACTAATTTATGTGTTTTCTCCCCAATTCCAGATCCTAAAAGTTTGGAAGGATCTAAAACTAAAGCCAGGTGACTTTTGGATTGTTAAGAGACATTTATATATAAGGAAATGTTTGGAGACTCAATACAGCATCTATTTCATGTATAGTTTTTGCAAAACTTGAAGGAAAAGTCACCTGGATCCACACCAGACAAAAATGACTAAATTAAAGAAATCTCTGTGTTTGATTTGTTTCCCTCTTGTGATCACAGTCTAGGGTACTTTTTGATTCAATTACTTTAATTGTAAGGGATATATATATTTGAAAAGTAGTTTAGCCATGTTGCAGTCATATTTGTCTTTTGTATGTCTTCCATTTTATGTAGAATCGTCTGTGTTTACATATGCTGCTAAGTCAGCATGCTCACAATTAAGCTAGAAGGCCATTCTGGCCATAGGAGTGTACAGCCAGTACTCTGTAAATATGTCTTATCAATCATTTGTTTTTCACAATGAAAAGTCATTTGGTAATGAAAAAGTTTCTCAGCTATTATTTTCTCCACAATGGAGTTTTTTGCCTCTTTGGCCAGGACTACCTCCACCTAAGCGTGTGAAGGTTCGAGTTTAAAGGTGATAGCAGGTGTAGTTAGTGATCAAAATATTGATCAAAAGAGGGGAGACTGTAATGGAAATTTGTACGTTCTGTATATAATTGTATTCTATTTTGTATGTATTGCACACTGCCCTCACTGTGCACACAGCACTAATAATGTTTTCAGTAAATGTTTACATTCTTTTGAGTCCTGATTAGAATAAGCCTGCCTATGTAACGCCCCTTGTTACCATAAACGTACAATTGTAATATTAATGTGATACCTACGTAATCATGTGCATAAAAACCTTCAATTGCGTCATAATAAAGCAGAACAGTAATTTGGAAAGATGCTGAGCGTATCTTTTGTGTCTGTTCCCTACTGCAGTAGTTATTATTAATTTGGAACCACTAATCAATATGAGGATAGGAGTTGCCTATCATCAATTCAACCGAGTCAGTGCCAATCAGTGCCCATTAGTGCCAATCAGTGCTGCCTATCAGTGCCACCTATCAGTGCACATCAGTGCTACCAATTAGTGCCCATCAACAATGCCAATCAGTGCAGCCTATTAGTGCCCATCAGTGCTGCCTATCAGTGCTGCCTTAGCAGGGATGATGGAAACCCCTCTACAGATAATTGCAATACAAATTACCTTTGAGTGCAACAACTTTTTAGTTGGGAGGTACACATCATTATAGCACTTTGGATTTTTTATTTTTTAGAGTGTTACACTTAATTGTATATGTTTTAGTCACTATTATAATGTGAATTATTGCACTTGAAGTTAATTTCCCACCACCCCTGCTAAGTCCATGTCTTTATGGAGCTTGCTTTGTGCAGTCGTGTGCAGTCATGTTGGAACAGGAAGGGGCCGTCCCCAAACTGTTCCCTCAAAGTTGAGAGCATGAAATTGTCTAAAATGTCTTGGTATGCTGACGCCTTAAGAGTTCCCTTTACTGGAACTAAGGGGCCAAGCCCAACCCCTGAAAAACAACCCCCCACCATAATCCCCCCTCCATCAAATGATTTGGACCAGTGCACAAAGCAAGGTCCATAAAGACATGGATGAGTGAGTTTGGGGTGGAGGAACTTGACTGACCTGCAAAGAGTCCTGACCTCAACCCGATAGAACACCTTTGGGATGAATTAGAGCGGAGACTGCGAGCCAGGCCTTCTTGTCCAACATCAACGCCTGACCTCACAAATGCCCTTCTGGAAGAATGATCAAACATTCCCATAGACACACTCCTAAACCTTGTGGACAGCCTTCCTAGAAGAGTTGAAGCTTTTAAAGCTGCAAAGGGTGGGCCAACTCAATATTAAACCCTATGGACTAAGACAGCATTAAAGTTCATGTGCGTGTAAAGGCAGGTGTCCCAATACTTTTGACAATATATATATGTATGTGTGCTTGAGCTTTCGGGTGCACACCCTAATGCAATAGGCTGCGCACGCCTATGAACGCGGTTAACAAGTTCTATAAAATATGGCAACCTTGGCTGGACACCCCGGGCCTAGAACCCCCCCGGCTAGTTCTCAATCGACTTCTTCAAATGTAACTCTCTAGATCCTCAAAATAATAGCTAACAAATTTTTTACAAACCACGATAGTACAAGGTCTTGAGTCAGATCACATAACAATGGATCATTCTAAATACCCCCTTTATTACTTGTCGGTAGACATGTGCACACTGAAATATTTCGTTTCGGAATTTCGTTTTCGTCCGAAAAATAAATTTATTTAGTTACTCCCAAAATTCGTTTTTATTTATTTCCTTTTTCGTTAACAATTGCATTAGTCCGAAAATCCAAATTAAGGTCGAATCTGTCATTCAAGGCTTATGGTGTCTGTCGAATGTTCAAAGAAGATTCGACGGAGCAGCTAAACTGTACGACGCCGCATAGTTTACTTGCTCCGTCGAATCTTCTTAGAACTTTCAACAGACACCATAAGCCAAAGTACGTGTGTACTTAGTTCTAGCTATTTTACTGCTCCTCCTCTATGGTTACAATCAGCCAATAACATTCATCATCATCATTATTTTTATTTATCTTTTCTCCCCTACGTCGAATCTTTTCTCTCTATGTCGAATCTTTTCTCTCTATGTAGAATAATCTTGGACTAATAGAGTTAAGGTTAGGCACATTCGACCACAGGTTTGATGGACACAGATTGTTATTGTCATCATCATGTCGAATCTCCTATCTATATTGAACTGTTGCAGCAACGAAAACGAAAATAAAGCATTTGTTTATGTCGAATCTTTCGTTTTTCGGATTCTGCACTTTCGTTATCGTTTGTTAAAACGATAACGAAAATACCTGAAATTCGGATGAAAATGCATTCGGACGAAAACGAATGCACATGTCTACTTGTCGGCAAACCAATGGGGTCTTGGTTGTGATGGTAGGTTTCAGTTAGTTCACCTTCCCGTTGGAAGGTAGTTAGTTCACTTACAGTTCCCTCGCGTATATAACTACCAGTGTGTCACTTAATTTTGTTATCAACTTATCAGCATGTATAGCATGTACGGTGCTAAAAGCAAGGAATGAACACATCTGTCATAAGTATTTTAATAGAAATGTCATGTCTGAGTTTTATTTGCTTTAGTCCACCATCTGTATACTGTACTGTTATCAATGTACACTCTGAAGATATGTTCCTATATCTGTTTATACTGTACCTCTGATCTGGTGACACAATAAATACCTTTTTGATTTAAAAAAGAAGTATGTTGTCACGTTTTCTGTATATCCTGCATTTTTAAATGGTGTGAAAGCTCCTCATCCTGCCCTGTTGACCGCAAACCCTTTCAAACCGTGTATAAAAATAGATCCAGTTAGTGGATGCACCAATATCCATGTCGTGGCAAGAACACAAAAAGAAAACTGCAGCTGCAACCTGTACCAATAATACTATACAAAATGGAAGATATGCTTTAGAACGGATGTTATGAAGAAATATGCAAATGAAATCTTGAAAAGAGCAAGGACAAACAGTTGTCATCAGCAAGGCTGAGCAAGTATGAAGCAAAACTGCTTGAATTAGGAGAAATAGAAGTGAAAAGGTCTACTACAATCCAATCCTGCCAGCTTTTTCCTAGAGAGAGAAGAAGACCTCAAAGAGGAGGGTGAACACATCCGCTTAAAACTTATGGAAGAAGAAATGCAGCAAATCTCCCCAGTAAAGGACATTCCTCTTGAAAAGTCTGATCTGATCCTGTTTGCAGAGGGTTCACGCCTGTACAAAGTTCGAGTCCCAAGAATGGCATATACGGTGACAACATTGGAGGAAGTGATTGAGACCCAACTACTCCCTTCATCACTTTCAGCGCAGGTTGCCAAAGTGGTAGCACTCACCAGAGTCTGTGAGACCGCAAAGGATCAAACAGCCAACATCTACACCGATAGCAAGTACGCTCTCGAAGTAGTCCATGATTATGGACCCATAAGGAAGAATAGAAGATTCACAACTGCTCCAGGAGAACAAATTAAAAAAAACTGGAAATATGTTCAAGAACTTTTTAAAGCAGTCACCCTCTCAAAGGAAGTAGCCTGAAAGTCAAGGCATATACAGAAAGACCGCTGAAACACCAATGGAAGCAATCATGACCTAATCATTGATTTTGCAAAGGAATAAAAAGAAGCCCGTAACAGATTGAAGAAAAGGAAGTGAACAAATACAGAAAGCAAAGAAACTGATTAAGAAATTGCAAGAATCTGCACCTGATGATTGGAATAAAATCATGTAAAGGAACGGAGCAAAGAAGGATCAAGGTAGACTTTTGTAGAAGGAAAATGGAATATGTGTCCCACCTCAAACGGAGAAGATGATCATGCAACTAGCCCATGGCCCGAGTCATGTAGGCCCTAAGGCGATGGAGAGAAACATAAGCAAGGCTGGATGGTTTATTCGATACTCCAGAAATTCATGTCGAGACTTTGTTGAGGGATACATAACCTGTGCTAAAAATAACCCAGGAAAACAGACCAGAGTAACACAAAGACATTTGGCCAAGCCACTTTTCCCTTTCCAAAGACTTACATCCAATTGCCCAAATCAGGCCAATATCAATATGTTTTGGTGTGCGTAGACATGTTTTCAAGCTGAATTAAAAATTCAAGTTGTGCTGATTGATGGTTGATAATCTGGAAAAATACCCTAGATTTGTGACACATAAACAAATTGATAAATAACCTGTGGAAAAAAATGATTAAATACTCCTAAATATTACAAAATGATGCAATTCATGAAAGAGTCACTAATTAATCCTTGACGGATAAAGAACCAAATAAAAAGTCCATGTGTTGAAAGTGGTACATCAATGTGTTCCTCCAACGGTGGCACACGAACAAAACACCTCAGAAAAAGTGAAAAGAAAAATAGGATATTGCCTCCACCTCTGCACGCACTACCGCTTACCAGCTGTAAACGATCTCCTGTTATGGGAGATCAGATGCGCTTGTGGCTTAATACTCCGCCTCGGGTCTCTGTGCTGTGCACCAATACTCCCATCGTCTTTACCAATGGATAGCCTCACACACAAATATATTCAATAGGTCCCCATGGAAAGATAATAAAGGCTTGCATAGTGTAAATCCTTATATTATTTGATTAAAAAGAACAAAATTGCACTTACAATTAAGTTGTATAAACATAGCACTTGGAATCAAGCGATCAGTTTTGAATGACTCTTTTCCTTTAGAAATGTAATTTTGCTGTGGTATTGTTCTAAACACAGGAAAAATGCGCCACTTTACAGGCATACTATAGATACCCCCCCCCCAGGCACATTATTTAAAGGACTATTTCATTTTTATTGTTTCACTTTAAGCATTAAAATAATCACTGCTCCCAAAAAACCGTCTGTTTTTAAAAACATTTTTTGCATTGATACATGTCCCCTGGGGCAGGACCCGGGTCCCCAAACACTTTTTATGACAATAACTTGCATATAAGCCTCTAAAATGAGCACTTTTTTTTTAATGCTATTGTGCAATAGACTTTAACGGTGTTCCGGCGGCTTTCGAATTTGCCCCGAACACCGCATATTGTTCGGTGTTCGCAGAACATCCGAACAACCAAAGTTCGGACTGAACCGTTCGCCCATCCCTAGTAAAGACCATGCTGGGGACTATTAGTTGTACAACTGCCAGACGGCAGCTAAGTACCAGAGGTTGCTATATGGACTGCTGCTGTAGGGGCCTAAATATACTGCCCATTTCCTGTTACCTCCAGGGAAATCTGCTATTAGAAGGTTAGTGAGAAGCTTGCCCTCCCATTACTGCTACTGATTGGTTTGGAGTAACCTGTGACCCTAAACCCCACTCCTGTTAAAGTTCTTTAGCAATGAATACTTAATAGACATCCCCTAGACTGAGCCTGAATTGTCAGTATGCGTGGGACTGTGCTCATGCGACTGGCGGCCTCTGTACTATATTGGGTGACCTGGGTACAAGCTCAGCAGCACCATCAGGGGGAAAGCGCTACATAAGGTGAGCTGGCAGTGGGTTTGTGAACAGTAAAACCCCACAGACTTCATAGAGCAAAGATGGTTTTCATTATCAGCAACTGAGCTGGTGGACGATATTGTTGTCCATAATATTGAAGTTGCCATGGAAAACCACTAAGTAAATTGTCTCATCATTGTATCTTACCTTCAGATCCAAATGAAGCTTGATATACACTATATTGGGACTTCCTTTACACGCACATGAACTTTATTGTCATCCCAGTCTTCGTTCATAGGGTTCATTGTTGAGTTGGCCCACCCTTTGAAGCTATAACAGCTTCAAGTCTACCTGAGAAGGCTGTCCACAAGGTTTAGGAGTGTGTCTATGGGAATGTTTGACCATTCTTCCAGAAGCGCATTTGTGAGGTCGGGCACTGAAGCAAGGTCCATAAAGACATTGATAAGCGAGTTTGGGGTGGAGGAACTTGACTGGCCTGCACAGAGTCCTGACCTCAACCCAATAGAACACCTTTGGGATGAATTAGAGCGGAGACTGCGAGCCAGGCCTTCTCACCCAACATCAGTGCCTGACTTTACAAATGAGCTTCTGGAAGAATGGTCAAACATTCTATAGACACACTCCTAAACCTTGTGAACAACATTCCCACAAGAGTTGAAGCTGCAAAGGTTGGGCCAACTCAATATTGAACCCTACGGACTAAGACAGGGATGTCATTAAAGTTCATGTGCGTGTAAAGGCAGGTGTCACAATACTTTTGGAAATATAGTGTATTTCACTACATTTGGTCTACATCTCCATTTGCCTATCCTTAATTATAGCCTGGATAAGGCATTTTATTCATAATTAGAGCTGGCAACATTATAAAATAAGGAACTGGGCTGAGAGATCGGGTCACCACATGAATAAAAAAAATAAATAAATGTGGAGATACTCAAAAAAAATAAATGATAATTTCTTGATCTCAGTATTGACAGGATCTGGCAATGAGTGTAATGCCAATGGATCCTTAAAGAACTCATCATTACCCATGCCCTGCCAAGATACTGTAATATAAACCTTAACCTAAAATGAACTTTAACGCAAGTCACTAATTGTACCTCTTGCATTCTGTTCTTACTTAAAGCTTAGCTAACCTCAAAAACAAATATTTTATATATTGCATCTTACTAGTCCCTAAAGCAGAGTTCCACTCAAAAGTGGAACTTTCACGTATCTGTCTCCTTCCCCCCTCCCGGTGCCACATTTGTTCAATGTCATACATCCCAGGAGTCTTCAGGAGGGGAGGAGAGGAGGAGGGTTTTTTTCAGCTAAGCACACCCTCCTGCGTACAGAGGCGGCTCTCTAATTAAGCAAATTAGGCGGTCGCCTAAGGCCCCACGCTCATAGGGGCCTCGCAGCTGCCTAATTTGCCTAAGAGCCGACTCTGATGCTGGCCCACAGAGCACCCATGGATGAGACAAACCCGCACCTGTTACATTTCTAAAAACACGGCCGTGCACGGGCATGGATTATCCTCCCTTTCTCTCTCAGCTCTTTCTGGCGCTCCCACTCAGTGTACTCCAGTGCTGTCGGCAAAAATCTTACAACAAGGGAGGAGGCGGAGCTGCAGCTGACAAGTGCTGAGATGGGAGTGAATGGGATGCTGAGAGCTCATTGCTCGAGATCGGAGATCCCATGGGGAGGGATACAAGCAGCGCGAGTCCATTCTGCAGGGTGTGTGCAGGGTGGTAAGTTGGCGGGGTTTTGCAAGTTTCCAGGAGGTATTACTGTGCAGCAACTTGAGGAAGAGGGTTGAGATGCCGGGCGGTGAGAGCAATGTCTGCTAGGAGGTGCGCGGCCAGTTCTGGTGCTGTGTGTGTGCAGCTAGCTTCACTTCCTCAGTGCATACCAGTGGTCTCTGCAGTGCTGGAGCAATGCATTAGGGCTTGTTCACACCATATATTTTCAACCCATCTGCACCCCCCTCCTGCACATACCACCCACCCCCATTCACTCCATGCCCCCCTCCTGTACATACCACCCATCCCCATTCACTCCGTACCCCCCCCTGCACATACCACCCACCCCCATTCACTCCGTGCCCCCCTCCTGTACATACCACCCACCCCTATTCACTCCGTGCCCCTCTCCTGCACATACCACCCACCATCATACACTCAGTGCCCCCCTGCTGCACATACCACCCACCCCCATTCCCTCCATGCCCCCTCCTGTACATACCACCTACCCCTATTTACTCTGTGCCCCTCTCCTGCACATACCACCCACCGCCATGCACTCTGTGCCCCCCTCCTGCACATACCACCCACCGCCATACAATCTGTGCCCCTCTCCTGCACATACCACCCACTGCCATACACTCAGTGCCCTCTCCTGCACATACCACCCACTGCCACATACTCTGTGCCCCCCTCCTGCACATACCACCCACCACCATACACTCTGTACCCCCCTCCTGCACAGACCACTGCCATAAAATCTGTGCCCCCCTCCTGTACAGACCACCCACTGCCACACAGTCAGTGACCTCCCCTGAACATACCACCCACTGCCATAATCTCTCTTCCTTTCTTTCCCCCTCCCTGCCAGCCCATTTGCTTGGATTATACTATGGCTATTCCTCACCAACCAACAGTATTCCCCATCCCGTTCCAGTCCCATTGACATCCATCTATCCCCCCCTCCCTCATGTCAGCGCAAATCCTCTTTCGTTTTTATCCCTATACAGACCAAGATCCCCCAGTACCCCCCTGGGTGGTTTTTATCCCTATACAGACCAAGATCCCCCAGTGCCCCCCTGGGGGGTATGTGCCCCCCTGGGTGGTATGTGCCCCCCTCCTGCACATACCACCCACCACCATACACTCTGTGCCCCCCTCCTGCACAGACCACTGCCATAAAATCTGTGCCCCCCTCCTGTACAGACCACCCACTGCCACACAGTCAGTGACCTCCCCTGAACATACCACCCACTGCCATAATCTCTCTTCCTTTCTTTCCCCCTCCCTGCCAGCCCATTTGCTTGGATTATACTATGGCTATTCCTCACCAACCAACAGTATTCCCCATCCCGTTCCAGTCCCATTGACATCCATCTATCCCCCCCTCCCTCATGTCAGCGCAAATCCTCTTTCGTTTTTATCCATATACAGACCAAGATCCCCCAGTTTCACTCCAGTTCTCCTCTACCCATCACTCATCTCCTACCCACTCCCTCCTTTTTACCCCCGTCTTCTTCTTCAGGGGCTAAGGAAGGACCCTGAGGCAGAGCATCTTACTACTGTTGCTGCTTGTGTGGGTGGGATGTGTACTGCGCCAATCCTTGCTGACCCGCCTCTCCTATTCATCCCATGTGATTGACGCAGTACACATCCCACCCACACAAGCAGCAGTAGTAATAAGATGCTCCAGCCCGGGGGTTCTTCCTTAACCCCTGCAAAGGGTGTCAGTAGGGCCTCATGTCTAAATTTTGCCTAAGGCCTCACAAAGCCTAGAGCGTCTCTGCCTGCGTGCATTCTTGAGCTAAGGGCAAAAAAAATATGAATATTGTGTTGTCAAAGCTCACTGATGGGGGTAGACTGACAGAATAATCGCAAATTCCATGAAAATTCAGGGCTCAAACTATCTGGTACAATTGCCATTTAAAAACTCTTTGTGAAATACTATTTACATAACTTGGTGTGAGGGACAAAAAACACTGGACCACTGAGTAGACATGTGCGGTTCCTTTCGTTCCGAATTGAAATTCGGACAATTTTTTAGTTATTCGGAGATTCGGATGTAACTGAATTTCCAAACTAAAATGGTAACAAATTTAAATGAATCCGGGATAAAGAAACAAATTTTGGCCAAAACTGGAATTCGAATTGAAAACAAGAATGGAATAAAATAGACTAGAAAATAAAGGAGTAGAATAGAAACAAAGGAGAAGAGAAGAGACGAGACAATAGCTGCTAGCAATAGTCACTGTCTTCTCCCAGCGGGAACGGCTTCTCCCGCCAGACCCCGCCCCCCTCCCGCCAGGAGAAGACAACTGCTGATTCCCCTGTCAACACTGACTGTGTTGATGTGGGAATCCTGCAAATTTCTTTCCTGCAACCAGGGGTTGAAAGTAGAAAGGATATAACCAGCTTCCGAAATTCAAATTTCGAATAGAACAAATTCAAATTCAAATAGAATTTTTCGAATTGGGTCGAAATTGAATTCAATTCGACTGAATTTACAAAATTCAAATTGAATTTGAAAATGAATTAAACAAATTTAACGAATTTTACTCAAATTATTTAAATAAAAATTTGAAGCAAAACAAAATATTTCCTTCTGCACATGTCTATTCTGAGCAATGGAAATGGTTTGGGTCATCTTTTACTCTATTTCCTACATTTAAATAGGTTCAATTTAGAGAAAGTCAATGAATTGTGTTACCGGTTCTTCCATTGTTTGGAACATTACTAATAGTTATGGAAAGCTATCTAATTTGAGTCAGTATGTACCATGACTACTCTGCATGATTATATAACTAGTAAGCAATGCAGGCCATTTTAAAGGACCAGGTGGACCTTACGTAAAACAGATTCCTCATAATGTCCCCTTGTCCCAGGATGATAAGTTAAGTCTTCTGCATCCTCAATTAACACTTAAACAAAATGCCTGTGAAGGTTCTCATTTATCCAGGCCATGGTTTATCTAGTAGTATATATAGGGGAAAAAACTCTGCTTTTAGGTGTAACTAAAATAAGCTGCCAGCACTAATATTTTTGATACCAAATCTTCAATATAACATATAAAAAAAAGTGTAGCTCTAAATAAATAGGTACATATGCATAAGCATATCATACAAAATGTAAGAATGCATATAAGATTCACATCCGTGGCAAAAAACCCCCCAAAATATACTGGAAAAGTCAACTTAAGTGTCCATATAAAGAAGTGGTATCATAAACCAAACCACTAATCTATAAAATACAAAGAAATGTCCATACTCCCAAGTGTCCAAACAAAGAAAGTGAACCACTATTTAATTCAATAGTAATCTTCCACCAGTTATAAAAAAGAAGCTCATTCAACTGGTGTCCACTCAGTGTGTACAAAGGTGCCTTACCAGATATATATGACCATCTATCAAAGCATGGTCATATAGCGCTCAAAAAATTTGCAGTAGCCTGGTCTCCACAGATCTTCACATGAGCCATATGCCAAGCAATCCCCAAAACGACATGACATATAGGAAAAAAACCTCTCATAGTGAAGTAAATCAGGCCAAAGATTTAATAAAACAATAAAAATTGCGCACTCACATAGGTATAAATGAATAGGGCAACATTGTATTATACCAAGAATATCCAATCAGCAGCTGTCTCCATGAGAAGCCGCTTCCGGTATAGGCGTGCGTGGGGATGTCACTTCCGCTGGCCCCGCCATACGTGTTTTGTCGCAGTAGATATCATTAGGAGGGAATGGTCAGAAGGGGGCACCATGTGGCATCCATTTATAGTCCCAGGAAGCGGAAAGATCAAACACATCCAGCTCTGATCTTACAAGCGGCAAATTGTAAACAGCACCATCACATGACTGATGGATGTCAAAAAGGAGTCATTCATAGAAAATGACAGTCATAAACCAATATGTGTGTGTGTGTGTATTATATATATAAAAGAAAAAAAAGACACAAAATTTGACCGATCGGATGCTCACATACTTAAATACTCAATAAATCCAATCCTAAACCATGCGGAAAAAAACAATAGTCAAAAATAAGAATAAATATACACCATCTTAATTAAATATTTAAATAAAAACATATATTAAATAAAAACTTGTACTAAAATAAAGTAAAAATGAAATGATAATAAAAAACAGAGCACCTAAGGAGGAAAACAAAATTTTATCAATGGGATGTTCAATTACCTCAACTTTGATTATTAGAGTTATTGACATCCCAGTCAACATTCAAGCCATATAGTTTATAGGTCCTCAGATCATATATTCATTGAGTCTCTTATGCCCTGTTGGATTTTCCGACGAAAAATGTGTGATAGGACCTTGTTGTCGGAAATTACGACCGTGTGTTGCCTCCATCACACATTTTCCATAGGAATTTCCGACACACAAAGTTTGAGAGCTTGCTATAAAATTTTCCGACAATAAAATCCGTTGTCGGAAATTCCGATCGTTTGTACACAAATCTGACGCATGCTCAGAATAAATTAAGAGATGAAAGCTATTGGCTACTGCCCCGTTTATAGTCCCGACGTACGTGTTTTACGTCACCACGTTCAGAACGATCGGATTTTCCGACAACTTTGTGTGACCGTGTGTATGCAAGACAAGTTTGAGCCAACATTCGTCGGAAAAAATCCTAGGATTTTATTGTCGGAATGTCCGATCAATGTCCGACCGTGTGTACAGGGCATAATATTGATATTTCTCTCCTGATGGAACTTCCTCTCCAGTAGGGTAGTTATTTATCAATTGCCATAAACAAAGTTCCAGTGGGATCTCTATTAAGATATTTGGCATAATATTTGGACAAATTATGTCCTCGAAACTTGCGTTTTTTATTTGCCACATGTTCATTGAAGCGCACTTGCAACATGCGTACAGTGCATCCCACATATTGCATGCCAAAAGGGCACTCAATTAAGTATACCACATTTTTAGTAGAGCAGGCCATAAAGATTTGAATATTTATAACATCTTTCTGCCTGCTGAGAACAAAAAGTTGTAAGTTTCCTTCCTAGAGTAAAATATTACAGATAGGGCACTTGTGGAAAGTATAAAAGCCAGTCAAAGTCTAAAAAAATTTTGGTCGCGTGGGGGGTGGGGGTGGGGGGGATTCTAGCTAGTGGTATGTTTAGTAGATCTAAACATCACTGAATAGAGACTTTTGGGAACAGAGTGCAAAGTAGATTTCCACCACTTTCATCCTCCAGAGAACTGATAGCCTTGCTGCAAAATCCAATTACACAGAATCAGCTTGTTCAAAAGCATTCTATGTATGACCAAAACTGTGATCCTACTCTTTTATAGTTCTTGATATAAGTTTTTTAGGTTTTTTCTATATTGTGTCCACATCCCTGCAGTATTTATGTGCACTAACAAAAGTTTGTTGGGAAGATGGGATAAAAAGCTTGTTTTATAGGTATAGTGTACGTACAGATTGTGATTTATTTGACATATTTACTGTTCAGTTAATGGGTACCTTAATGTTAGTTGTACAAAAAAAAGGATGTTTGTGGTATTCACTTGTAATGGGTCATTTGGGTTGGAAACATGAAAATTTGGCCCCTGATCTAATTTTGAAGGTCACAGAAATGTAGATTGTTTGTTGGCTACAGGGTCATTTTGTACAACACCCTTTAACTCAAAGTTATAGATGGCTGTCTGGTTCTCTTTTCACACTGGCAGGTGTTTGGGGTGGTAGCATCACCTGTGTGATATTTGCACTACCTGAAACTAGCTTGATCAGAATCTGTGTACTCAGCTTCTGTCGCGTGACTCCTCTGCCCTTCATCCTTAACCATAAGACTGGTACACGTGGTCAGATTTTTGTGCTCAGCTCAGCAGGCTGAAAAAAAAAAACTGAGCAGCTTACAAAGAGATCTCTGCACTAACGATGCAATGTCAGTACAGCAATCTCCAGCTGTTCTATTGTGTTCTGACAGGGGGACCATTCCCCCACCAGAACACACCGGTCAGTGCTCGCAGCCATTGGCTGTGAACACTGATCTGATACTGATCAGCTGTCAGCTTTCCAGCATGCCCATTCGACAGAAGTCGGCTGTGAGATCGGCTTCTGTCAAACAAGGACCTGTACACACGGGCTGAATGTCGCCTGGTATCTACTGTCCCGCCTAATTTTGGCTGATTTTTGGCCCGTGTGTATGCTTTAAGCCGACTATACATGAATCGAAATTCGCCTGGTTCAGCAGTGACCGGCGAAATTTGGATCCACGTATAGGCATGGTGGTTTTACAGAAGTCGATCTACCGACTGTTCACTTTGCACAGAACTTTTTCTTTAGCTTACTAAATGTGGTGAAAATTCACTTTGACAAAAAATACCCAATCACATGCATTAAAAATAAAAAAAATCAACCGCTATGCCTCCACAATGATTTAGCTGTTTTGTCCTAGCTTCTCCTTTCTATATTCACAGTGCTCTTTGTAATTCCATCTCCGTTAGGCTCTGTATTAGAGTGTTCAAGTTCCTTTTCCCTCTTCAGCCCGGAAGGTTTTACCCCCCTCATGACCAGGCCATTTTTGCGATACAGCACTGCGTTTCTTTAACTGATTGCGCGGTCGTGTGACGCTGTACCCAAATAAAATTGATGTCTTTTTTTCCCATATATAGAGCTTTCTTTGGTGGTATTTGATCACCTCTGCGTTTTTTATTTTTTGCGCTATAAAAACAAAAAAAGACCAACAATTTAAAAAAAAAAAACAATATTTTTACTTTCTGCTATAAAACATATCCAGTAAAAAAAAATGTAAAAAATCGAATTTCATCATCAATTTAGGCCAATATGTATTCTGCTAAAAAAAATGACTGGGAGAAGACAGAGATCTGTGTTCCTGCTTAGCAGAAACACAAGATCTCCATCTTCCCCTCTGTCAATCTGCCTTGTTTACATAGACAGACCACCATTCTGCCTCCTCACAGGGAACCATTACGAGGTGCCGGCAACAAGGGGTCTGCTGGACCCGCTGATTGGCTCCCGCTGTGTCCAATCACAGCGAGAGTGGGTGTGCGCTCCAGACCCGTAACTAGAAATCGCCTACAGGTATGTGATTTCACCCAGGAGGGCCACCCTGCCGCAGTATATCTGCATGGGGCACTCCAGAAGAGGATAAACTCAAACCTATCCTCAGCAATGGAGGATCAGCTACAGACAAAGTCCTGACCATTATATTATATTTTCCTTTTGGCAACAGAACATCCTGCGGCTGTATGTTCTGTCCCCTCTGTCCAAATTTGTATTTATTTAGATTTGTCTCTGATTGCTCAAATGGTTTTGATCTCTGCTTTTGGATGACCGCATCCTTTGGCATTGACCCTTTGACATTTCCCTAGATTAGGGGTCTCCAAACTTTCCAAACAAAAGGCCAGTTTACTGTCCTTCAGGCCAGTGGAGTTAAAAATGCCCCATACAGGCGGTCCCTAGGTTACAAACAAGATAGGGTCTGTAGGTTTGTTCTTAAGTTTAATTTGTATGTAAGTTGGGATAGGTACATTTTTTAAGTGTAATTCCAGCCAAAATTTTTTTTTAAATGTTTTTTTTAGGATAGTATAGGGAAGAGTTAACACCCCTGTAATGTTTATTTTGCGGTTTGTGCCCCTGTTCAGAAGATTTTACCTCACTTTGTGTCCCTGTTAAAGTTGGATTTTGAAAATTTTTGTGTTGTTATGGAAACAAGGATTTTTCCCATGATAACTCTTATGTCCAATACACATGGTCGGATTTTCCGACGGAAAATGTGTGATAGGACCTTGTTGTCGGAAATTCCGACCGTGTGTAGGCTCCATCACACATTTTCCATCGGATTTTCTGACACACAAAGTTTGAGAGCAGGCTATGAAATTTTCCAACAACAAAACAACAATTTCCGATCGTGTGTACACAAATCCGACGCACATGCATGCTCAGAATAAATAAAGAGATGAAAGCTATTGGCTACTGCCCCGTTTATAGTTCCGACCAGGGGCGTAACTACCACCATAGCGACCCATGCGGGCGCTATGGGGCCCGCAGCCAAGTGGGGCCCAGTGAGGATGAGAGCACCGCCGGCACAGTCTCCCAGCCAGGGGAAGAGAGAGGAGAGGAAGAGGCAAGCTGTGACCTGTGCCCAGTGCAGCGTGACCTGTGCCCAATACAGCGTTGCCTGTGCCCAATACAGCCTGGTCTGCCTGTGCCCCATACAGCCTCACCTGTGCAGAGGAAGAGGCAAGCCACCCGGATCATCAGGGAGCTGAATTGCCCGATGTAATAGCTTTCATTAGAACTTCCAGTGTTCCCGGGGCTCACGTCAAATAGCTCCACCTCTTGGCCCGGTGCCTTTGATAGACAGAACGCCAATCCAATGCGGGACGTGTGACGTCATCAAAGGCGTCAGGCCAAGAGGTGGGGCTATGTGACGATGAGCCCCGGGAAGACGGGAAATTCAAATGAACGCTATTACAGCGGGCAATCCTGCACTCTGCTGATCCGGGTGGCTTGCCTCTTCCTCTGCACAGGTGAGGCTGTATGGGGCACAGGCAGACCAGGCTGTATTGGGCAAAGGCAACGCTGTATTGGGCACAGCTCACGCTGCATTGGGCACAGGTCATGCTGCATTGGGCACAGGTCACACTGTATGGGGCACAGGTCACACTGCAATGGGCACAGGTCACGCTGCATTGGGCACAGGTCACGTTGTATGGGGCACAGGTCACGCTGTATGGGGCACAGGTCACCCTGCATTGGGCACAGGTCACGCTGTATGGGGCACAGGTCATGCTCCATTGGGCACAGGTCATGCTGCATTGGGCACAGGTCATGCTGCATTGGGCACAGGTCACGCTGCATTGGGCACAGGTCACGCTGTATGGGGCACAGGTCACGCTGCATTGGGCACTGGTCATGCTGCATTGGGCACAGGTCATGCTGCATTGGGCACAGGTCACGCTGTATGGGGCACAGGTCACGCTGTATGGGGCACAGGTCACGCTGCATTGGGCACAGGTCACGCTGCATTGGGCACAGGTCACGCTGCATTGGGCACAGGTCACGCTGTATGGGGCACAGGTCACGCTGTATGGGGCACAGGTCACGCTGCATTGGGCACAGGTCACGCTGCATTGGGCACAGGTCACACTGCATTGGGCACAGGTCATGCTGTATGGGGCACAGGTCACGCTGCATTGGGCACAGGTCACGCTGCATTGGGCACAGGTCATGCTGTATGGGGCACAGGTCACGCTGCATTGTGCACAGGTCACGCTGCATTGGGCACAGGTCACGCTGCATTGTGCACAGGTCACTCTATATATGGCACAGGTCACGCTGCATTGACACTAGGGCAGCTGTGGGGGGGGGCTGTTTGCAGGGGGGCCCCGTACAACATTTTGCTATGGGGCCCTGCTATTTCTAGTTACGCCCCTGGTTCCGACGTACGTGTTTTACGTCACCGCGTTCAGAATGATCGGATTTTCCGACAACTTTGTGTGACCGTGTTTATGCAAGACAAGTTTGAGCCAACATCCGTCTGAAAAAATGCATGGATTTTGTTGTCGGAATGTCTGATCAATGTCCGACCGTGTGTACGGGGCATAACAGGAGTGAATTTCCTTCCTAGGGGTAGATTTCCTCTCACTTCCTGTTGTCTCCCTCTGTTTCTAAGTACTGTAAGAGTCGTATGGAGGTCGGATGTTTGTAACTCCGAGCCTGCCTGGAACTGGTTTTAGCAGGAGGATTAGTACACCATTGTTGGTATCAATTGGAGGATAAGTGCCCCATCGATAGTGTTAGTGGGAGTTATGGTGCCTCATCATTGGTGTTAGTTGGAGGAACAGTGCCCCAAGGGCAGGATGAAGACAGGCAAAGAGCCACATCCTGCCCCTGGGACGCAGTTTGGAGACCACTGCCTTAGATGATCTATCTATCTATCTTATTCTATAATTTATGAATCTATTTTAAATTATATTGGCTTCTAATTACGATTCTGGCCACAATCTACCATGGACCTGTTCCAGGAGTACTTAGCTCGGCCAACTTCACCCAGCCACCCCCTGTATTAGTCTTTAGAAATAATAATGAATGCATCCACATATTAGGATGAGCTGTAGGCAGGTAGGATACATACATTTTTATTGTTCTTTTTGAATGGCTGTACTTGATAATAAATACTAAGATTGTCACATGCAACAACCAAACCCACAACAGGTGCTTTCACTCTGTTCTCTCTACATGACATTTTATTCTAAGTATGACAAATGTGCATGTTATTTAAGCCATGGCAACTGAGCTCTTCCTTTCATGCCCAGCAAAAGCTAATAGTGCCACTTGAAAAGGGCTTATACATTTATCTTTGAGCTGACTTAACATATTCCAAAATTTCATCATGAGAAAATGTCACATTTTCCACTTTTTTTTTTTTGTGATTTGTAGAGGCATTTTTCCCCCAGTCTGGCTCGCAGTGCTTAGTAGTATTGGAGTTCTTATTCTTAGGCACCTGCTGCTGTGATAATTAATCTGAGCTTGCTGTTTATCACTTCATTCCGCAGCTATGTTAGCTTTCTCCTCGGCTGAAGAAAGCAGATAAGTGCCAAATTAGGCAGGCAACTAGAAATAAGGCCAATAAATGTATGTCTAGAGAAAAGACCACACACAGAAATCAGAGCTTAAAGTAGAAATCCAGGTTTAATATTACTTTAGATAGTTGATCTGGGACAAGCTGGCCCTAATGAACTGTTTACATTACATAAGTATGCGGCCTCTGTGTTCTTTAATATACTGTAGTAGCGCTAGCTACATAAATGTAGGTAGGTGCAGGTATTCTTTCTGCCTGTAGATGGCAGTGTGTCATTGCTACAGGGGAAGACAAGTCTGCTAAGGGTATTGTCCCCTTATGGACTCTATTTTTTCTCTCTGGGTAAGCAGGTATCTGGTTGGATATCCAATTTCTGCGAGAGTTCAGGCGGCCATCTTAATGTGGGAACCTTTAAAATAGGGATCCCAAATCCTTCGGATGCACTTCTGTGCAAGTGGTAGGTCAGGAAGGAGGACCCATCTGATAGGGACAGCATAAACCAAAGGGAAAGGTTCTTGGCAAGAAGGGACGTGAGGGGGACTGTCTGGGCTATCTACAGTAACCTTCCGAGGAGATCGGTTGTACAGCATACCGCCACCCCTCCAACAGAAGCCATCCTCTAGTAATGTTACAGTGTAATACAATACTGAAAGCTGAACTGAACTGCATAGTCTACAGTGTGCTAATCAGTTGTATAAATTGTGACTGCTTCATCAACAGCAATTACTAACGTTATTTTGGAAAACCTAGTGTGTGTGTAATCTCTTCCGAGTGGCAACCCTGTTTAGGCCCCTCCTACATACAGTTTGCGGCACTGTATTACGGTAGCAGTATGGGAAAACTCTCCCTGTGGATTGAGCGGCTCAACGCCACTATTCCCCCTGGCTTAAATGAATCAGTGTCCTATAGGGCCTTCCTATGAGGTCCCTACGGGGTCTTGGTTTACACCCTTCCCCTTCCCCCCCCTTTCCCCCCCCTCCCCCCTTTCTTCCCCCCCCCCCCGTTTCCCCCCCCCCCCCCCTTTTCCTGCCTTCCCCCCCCCCTTTTTTTTTTCCAGTACCCACTTTATTACCTTGTCAATCCATTTGACTTTTCAGTCTGCAACTTGAACTCTAGCTTGTTGGTTTCATGACTGGTGAGTCAATACCCATATGACGCCGGTAATTTGGTAATTCCATTATCATGTTTGTTTCAGCTGCCATTGTAACCTCTCCCAGTGCATACCAATATCTCCAGCTTACTTGGGGGGACCTTTCCTACTACCCAACAGCAGCTGGTGGCCTCATTTCGTCTACCATATGATTTCTTGCATCTGCTCCTCATTCGAGTCCATGCATATATAAACACTTTAGGGGTGAGTGCCAGTCCCATACCTTGTGTGTAATCTCTTTCAACTCTTTTCCCGCACACTTAACCAGCAGCGATTTCCCTCCACTGACCTCACTTTCCCCCCTCCTCTCTCCCCCCCCTTTCCCCCCCCCACCTTGCCCCCCCGTTCCCCTCCCCTTTCCCCCTCCCCCCCTCCCCTCTCCCCTCCTCCCCCGCTTTCCTCCCCTTTTCTCCCCCTCCTTTCCCGCTTCGCCCCTCCCCCCCTCCTTCCCCCCCCCTTCTCCTCCCCCCCCCCTTTTCCCCTCCCCTCTCCCCTTTTCCTTCCCCCTCCTCCCTTTTTTTCCCCCCTCCCCCTCCTTCCCCCCCCCCTTTTTTCCTCCCCCCTCCCCCCCTCTCCCCCCCCTCCCCCCTCCCCCCTCCCTCTTTCTCTTCCTCCCCTCACCATTTTCCTATTCTCACACCCCTCTTGGTTCTTCCCTTTCCTTGCACACTGTTTCATCTTAGAGGCACACCACTGGCACCCCTTTATTTTACCTTACCCCTCTTTTTGATTGATTCCCCAGTCCATTGACCTACCTTACCTTACTATTTAAAATTTATTTATTCAGGGGCTGTTTAATTATCCCCTGTGTTCGCCGCAGGGGGAACTACTTGGGGCCGTGTATACCCACAGGTAACTATAGAACGGGTGAGCTCATCCTTCTTCTATCCATATTGTATATAACTGTGCAACGTATTGTTTAATGTTTTTGCTGCATTGCTATGTTTTTGTGTAACCTCTGTATGTTGTATTTACCACAATTATTGTATGTTGTATCACAGATATTGCTCTCCTGAGGAAGCTGTAAAACCGCGAAACCGGTCGAGAATTCAAGCTCTATTTGTGTCTACCTCACTATGAGTTGTAATCCAATTGGTTGTATTTACTGCTTCCGTTTCTAAATTACAACTGTATGTGACCTTGTTACAATCTTTTAATCATGTTTTCTATTAAAATGGAATTTTTATACTATATTATTGCTTTGTTTCTCTACCCCCTCTTATCATAAATTTTGATTATACCTGGTACCGGAATAGTCCCCCTTTCCCCCCCCTCTTTAGGGGTTATTGCTCTTATTGCATGGGGTATTGAGATACTGGCCGACAGAGGCAGCCACCTGCGACTTCTCTCTACCTCATGCTCCTTGCTTTTGTACTAGACATTTGGGATGATGGTACTTGTACTTGGTAATTTATATGTTTTTGATCTAAAACGCTCCCTTTTCCCATAAAACTCTCATCTACTTCCAGAATAAAAGAAAGTCGGGCTGAATGCTTTTCCTTCATTCACAAGAAGTCTTTTAATTTTACCAATGAATACAATGCTTTCTCTGATTGGCCAAGACGGAGAGGCGGGCGGATAACACCATAATCTCCACTTCAGACATTCAAGGAAGTCTTTTAGGCATTGATAAAAATACAAGGCTTCTCCTGAATGGAAGAGAAGCATTCAGCGTGACTCTAGTTAGTTCTGTCAGCAGACAAGAAATTGCCTACACTGCTTGTGTTACACAGCGTTGCTTACTGTATATAACTAATGCTAATGCAGTATATTATAGCGCATACAGCAGCCAGCTTGGCCCAACTAACTTAAAACTGTTTCATTGGAACTGACACATGTATTCATGTAGCCACTTTCTACTGCTTGAGTCCTAAGAACTCTAGTAGGGTTGACTTGCTATAATAGGATATAGGGAGCAGTTTACTAAGAGTTAGATAACGGCTAATAATATGCGGTAAGATACCGCATTTGGTAACAATTGTGCAAGTGTTCAATTCACTAAGAATTTGTAGTTAAATATCGAATGCGGTACTTGTTCGATTTAGCGATAATTACTGCATTAGTTACCGCATTGAGCTGGTTGCTAAGGAGCGGGCTGGTAAGCCGGCCGTCGCGTCCTTAACAACCGATGACTTATCAGCTGTCAGCGGGCTTCTCCGCTCACAGCTGATTGTAAAAAAAATGCAGACAATTAAAAAGTATGGAAAAAAAATGGTGTGTGGTTCCCCCCCTCCCCCAGTTCCCCAGTCCATACTAGGCCCTTCGGGTCTGGCATGGATTTTAAGGGGAACCCCACGCCAAAATAAAAAAAATGGCTTGGGGTCCCCCCCAGAATCCATATCAGACTCTTATCCGGTCATGCAGCCTGGCAGGTCAGGAAAGGGGGGGGGAAGAGCGAGCGCCCCCCCCTCCTGAACCATACAAGACCACATGCCCTCAACATGGGGGCATGGGCCACATCCCTACAACTGTGGCTGGTGGGTGGGGGGGTCTGCAGGCAGGGGGCTAATCGGAATCTGGAAGCCCTCTTTAAGCCCCCAGATCCCGCCAACCCCCCCATGTGAATGAGTATTAAAAAATAAAGAAATAGTGTCCCCCGATGTAAATCCATTGTCAACAACAATGCCCGCGCACTGCTGGAACCCAAAAAAAAGAAAGTAAAAAAGGGCTCCGCACCCGAGGATGGCTGGCTGCCAGATGCCTCCTTCACCATTTGACAGTTCTTATATTAGGTAAGGGGCGGGGCTACGTCATCTGGTGGCCCCGCCCCATGTGACATCACCGACCCAGCACGCACCGGTCCTTGACGCCATGAGGGGGCAGGGCCACCAAGTGACGTCACCAGGTGGCTCTGCCCCTTACCTATGTAAAACGGTGAAGATCTGAGCATTTTTTTCCCCGGGTTCCTGGGGTGGATTGATGATGGATCGGGGGACACTATTTTTTTTATTTTTTAATAAAGGAATTGTCAAAACCTGTCTGTGTTTTTTTTAATTTGTGACACTTTTTTGTGAATGGGTACCCAATACTCATTCACATGGGGGGGTGGGATCTGGGGGAACCCTTCTTAAAGGGAGCTTCCAGCTTCTGATAAGCCCCCTGCCCGCAAGTCCCCACAAACACTGGCCACGGTTGTGGGGATGAGGCCCTTGTCTCCATCAACACGGGGACAAGGTGCTTTAGGATGGGGGGGCTCAGAGCCCCCTCGCCCCAAACCACCCAACCCCCATGTTGAGGGCATGTGGCCTAGTATGGTTCAGGATGGGGAGGAGGCGCTCGTCAGTCCCCTCCTTTCCTGACCTGCCTGGCTGCATGCTCGGATAAGGGTCTGGTATGGGCTGGGGAGGACCCCACGTTTTTTTTTTCATGCTTTTTAATTGTCTGCTTTTTTCATACAATCAGCTGTCAGTGGGAAAGCCCGCTGACAGCTGATGACTCATCGGTTGTTAAGGATGTTTAGCAACCAGCTATTTGTTAAAAAGCAGTCTGTTTTTTGACAAATACCGCATGTGATATCGCCAGCCAAACCCTGGTGGCAAATATTGCATGCTTTTTAATACTCTGGTCCGTTTGTGAATTGGACTTAAGAGCTTTTTATGAGGTATTTCCTGGCACAATTTTTTTAATGTCGGTAAATACTGCATAATCTGTATTTTCTTTTATTTTTGTGAATTGGACTTTTACCGCATGCGATAATTTATGCAAATGAGTAACACGATACCCTTATTGAATGCTGTAAACGTTAGTGAATTGACCCCCATAAGTCTCAGTGTACAGAATGCTACCAGCTTTGTCACTGTGGTAAAGAGGCAGTATTATAATCAATGATCATAATATTCATATAATTATAAGAGCACATTGGAGCCAGAGCCAGCAGTGCCACATACAGTTGGATATGCTTGTTTTGCCACAGAAATTGTATGTAAATATACAGTGATTCTTTTTATTAAATTCTATGATTTTACACAATTGGAAGCTGTTATTTGCTTCTTATGCCGGAATGTCATCTTTGGAGTAAAAGAAGATATACAGTTGAATCTCCTATTGGTGTTTCACAATACTCAACAATACATAATATTAAAGTCCATCTGAACCTTCTAGTTTTTTCATATTACAGGGGGTCCCCGGGTTACAAACAAGATAGGGACTTTAGGTTTGTTCTTAAGTTGAATCTGTTTGTAAGTCGGAACAGGTACATTTTTTAAGTCTAGCTCTAGCCAAAAAATCTATTTTTAGGTTTTTTAGATAGCCTAGGGAAGGGTTATCACCCCTGTAACATTTGTTTTGCTGTCTGTGCCCCTGTTCAGAAGATTTCACCTCACTTTCTGTCCCAATGACAATTGGATTTTGAAAATTTGGGGTTATTAGGGAAATAAGGATTGGTGATAAAGCATCAGTGGAGACACCTTTTTCCCATATTAACTCTTACAGGAGTGAATTTCCCTTCCTAGCGGGTAGATTTCCTCTCACTTCCTGTTGTCTCCCTCCGTTTGTAAGTAGGAGTCGTTTGTAAGTTGGATGTTTGTAAGTAGGGGACCCCCTGTATAAGGCATTTTTAGGGCTTGTTTACACTTGCAAACATCATTGCCACCCAATGTGGATCACTTTTCTGGGGTATTTTACAGATGGCTCAGGGGTGATAGCACCTCCTCACCACCTATTTTAACCTTTGAAAGTCTGTAGCAGCACGCCACAACCATGTGCATTATACACAGTTGCAGGGTGGCTGCAGTGTGACCCCATTCACTTGAATAAATCATGTTTGGTGATGGTACCGCCTGCAAAATAATGACCTGTGGTATCATTTTGACCACCCCATGTTGTTTGTTAAGACAGTGTGAACTAACATGGCCAAACTTGTGGATGGGCGATCAGGAGGTGGTAAAACTGCAACTTAATCGCCTATTTTTATCACCCCCAACCTGCCCTGGCTGCCTGAGTAAATGAGGCCTTAATGAAAGTTGGCATCCTAAATGTCTTAAAGAAATATAATTCACCTACTTTTTACTAAAAAGGTAACTGGATTTTTTATGCACCCTCTCAAACAGTGTCGGAGGGGGTGGAATGGTAAGAAGGTCTTTTGCATCCTTTCCTGAAGAGAAATGTGCCTGAGAAATGTAATGTCAATCTAAAGGGCTGTGGGCAGAACTAGGCAAGTCTATGCACTCAGTCATTTTATAGGGCTATCAACCTTGACAACATATAAGCAGCTACTGCAGCAGCAAGGGTGACAACACCAGCAATTTCATTGCATAAAAAAGAGCACTACTACCCTTTCAAAGGAAGCACCTATTGAATGGCTGTACTGCTAGGATCAAAGGGTATTTACAAAATGCTCCAGGGGATACTTTGAAGAACAGAAAGCCCCATCATTGGTGTCAGTGGGAGGAATAGCGCCCCATCATTGGTGTCAGTGAGAGGAATAGCACCCCATCATTGGTGTCAGTGGGAGGAAAGTAGGCTGCCCATACCAGTAGATGAGTAAACATATCTCTGTGCTAGTCTGGTATGGAACTGCTAAATCTTGGAAGGGATAAAGTAATAGAAATGGCGAATGGTGCGCTGTTTCTTTAAATAGTGAACTTTTGTGATAATAAACAAAATAAAGTTAATAAACAAGATACCTACCAAAGTATTCAAACATAAAGTGTGTGTGTAAACAATATGATAGCAACTTATGCAAATAACAGATGTCATAACAAATGCATTATTCATGTCACTGTGCAAAAAATTATAGGGTAAATCAGCCAATTTTATTTTTAAAATATATAGGTTACATAAAGGTTAAAAATTCCAGCATTAAACTAGATGGATAGCGTTGCAAGTACTCGCCGAACTGACGCGTCTCCACACAACTGTCATCTAATGGGAAATGGAGACTCCAGGCTCATCCCTGCAAGTGTATCAAAACACGCTGTTTGAAATCTCCACACCTGTGATCATCCCTGCAGAAGCTTCCTTGTTCTCTGTAATAGGGATCCATCAGATCTGGTAAGAGGCCACTCTCTTTTCTTGTGGATGGAACACTTTGCCGTTTTTCTTGAACTCTGGTAGCCACAAAGTTGAATACCATTTTTACTTGTCACACCCTTTATTAAGTGTATGGATTTTTTTTATGGACTTGAACTTTTTCAATTGAACCTAATTTTTTTACACACTGGAATATTTTGCACAATGACATTTTGAATAATGCATTTGTTATGACATCTTTTATTTGCATCATTAAGTTGCTATCATATTGTTCACACACACTCACATACTTTATGTTTGAACACTTAGGTAGATATCTTGTTTATTTACTTTATTTTATTCATTATCACATCAATTCACTATTTAAAAGGAACAGCGCACCATTAGCCATTTCTGTTACTGTATCCCTTCCAAGATTTGAGTTGCAGCAGTTCCATACCAGTCTAGCACAGAGATATTTTTATTTATCTACTGGTATGGGCAGCCTACTGACACCAATGATGGGGCATTGTTACCAATGCCAGGACATTTTCTACTCCTACAGGCTATAGTTCAGCCCCTTTAAAGTCTGAAGGATAATAAACTGGCCCTTTGTTTGGAAATGGAATTCTTCTGGAAAGAACACATTGGGACAAGCAGCTTGCTGAAAAAAGGTTTTACACTATGGAGTGTTTATATCTTTTATGCACCATGGTATCCATATGATGGTCTGACCGGCCGGGAAGGGGCTGCCTAGTACCTGTGACTGTGTTTGCTGTTCCTTGGAGCCAGGTTGTGATTTCTTGTACGCATTCCCTGATCCTCTGTAATGGAGGATCATGGAACTCTGGTACGAGTTTATTTCTGCTGATTTGGTGGTGGATTCAACACATTTTTTTCTCACAACGTTTTGGGGACGGCTTGTCCTTTTGACTTTGACTTTTTTACTATGCACTGGTGATTTTCATTTGCTTGTTCACTAGATCCTGATTTTAATTACTTAATTAATTTTTCAACAATTTATGGACTTATATTTTACCAACAGTGACGTTTATTCTTATCAATTAATCACCCATGGACTTACTGATTTTGGTTTTCATTTATTAAGTTGTATTTGCACTAATTCATTTTTATTGCAATTTTTGATTTATACCAAATTTTTCCTATTCACGTCACACACATATACCTAATTCTTCACAATATTTGGTATATTTACAATACCGGTTTGATTCTTGGTCAGAATCTTATGGGTAGCGCAATTCTAATTTTTCCAATTGTCTATCTGTATTTATGTTATACATGAGAATTGCAGCTCCCGGGGGATTGCATACTTGGTAGCAATTTCTCCTAATTTCAACTCTATATTTTTTATCTTAGCGCAGTTTTTTTATTCTTTTTCCATCCTTTGTTTAGAAGGTTTGGAGACCCCTATTCTAGATCATAGTATACATTGGAGGAGGGGTTTCCTGGTGCATTGGCTCCATTGGTAACGATTGTGTAACTGCTCACCAGTGCCTATTGATGAAAGTTGCACATAAAGCCTTAAAACCATAAAACCTGCCTCGATATGATGCTTAGTCCTTAGTTTATAGTCAAGCAAAAGCAGTTTGAATGTGAAATTGCTGTTTTAACACATCATTACTACACTAGCATTTAGAGTCATTCCATTCAGGCAACAGTCTGCAATTTCTTCATGTCACCGAGCAATGCTAGTAATAAAACCATCATGTTTTAAAAAGAATTGTTCACTTTTCTAGCAAAACCCCTGATAGGCAATGTGGCTGGATGGCAGTTGAAGGTGCTTTGCGCATTTCAGAATGCAGAAGTACAAGGAAATTTTAGTCTTAAGGACACTGATGTCCTCAAGCAAAAACTTTGTCAGGTTGTCAGAAGATGTAAACTTGCAGCAAAGAGATGGACTAAGCACACTTGAAAGAACACGTGTGTTCAAAAATGATGTGCTAGCAGAAAACCAAGGAGACTTTGGCTTTTGAAATGTTGAATTTCGTTGTTATCTCACTGATAGAGATAAAACAAGCGGTTGGTATACAAGCAATTTAAACAAAATTTTAAAAAATACTGTATGCTGACCTGACTATATCAGTAACACTGGTTAGATATAGGCCTCCTTCACATGGCCACTGAGGCCTGCACACCGTGAACAGGCCATTTGTTTACGCATCCATAGCCAGCAGGTGCTGCATACAGGCAGTCCATTCACGTCTATGAGGATGCAGTGGTTGCACAGACAGATAATGTGCATTCAGGACCACTTACTCACCCCCTGTCACATTAGGACAAACAGCTGAGGCTGTGCAGCCAGGTCATACCTCCCAACTGTCCCTGATTTCGAGGGACTGTCCCTGATTTGGAGCAATGTCCCTCTGTCCCTCATTCCCCCTCATTTGTCCCTGATTTTGGTCTGATCTATATACCCTGTTTCCCCGAAAATAAGACCTAGCGTGATTGTCGGTGATGGCTGCAATATAAGCCCTACCCCCCAAATAAGCCCTACCTTGTTTCCCCGAAAATAAGCCCTACCTTGAAAATAAGACCTACAAGGACTTAAACTAGGGCTTATTTGGGGGGTAGGGCTTATATTGCAGCCATCATCGACAATCACGCTAGGTCTTATTTTCGGGGAAACAGGGTAGTTGTATATAAAATGCACTTTTTATTTATCAAAAAGTGTTTTCCAGCGCTAAACCTTTCATCTGATTTTTAAATTGCTGCATTTGTAAATTCCAAAAGCCAGTATAAAGGAATAGCAATGGTAAAACAAAAAGCACTTGTGGGTTTAACCAATCTTGTTTTTTTGTACAATTCTCCTTTTTGGGGGGCGTGGCAAGGTGGTGTGTCCTATGCCTGCATACTTTTGCTGCTAGGTGTCCCTCATTCCCATCTCAAAAAGTTGGGAGGTATGCAGCTGCTGTGTCCATGCAGCACCTGCCGACTAGGGACTCATAAACAAATGGCCTGTTCATGGTGTTTGGCCCTCTGTGCTGTGTGAACGTGTCCTTACAATGCATGAGTAGGAAGGAGTCAGCTATGTTTTGTTTAACCAATATCCACTCACCCACGGTAGTTTTACTGCGGGCTGGCGGCAGCTGCAGGCCGGGCACGCAGCAAAACCACTTCCGGGACCACTGTGACCCCCGGACACAGCGAATTGTGGATCGCTATGCGATCACAAGATCTCAGTGTCAACACAACTGTTATGAATGGGTTTCATTCATAAAAGTTGTGCTTAGTATTGTGATGCTGTGATTGGCCCACCGCTATCACATGGTACCTGAGCCAAATACAGCACCCTGTACCATGTGATTAGCTGTGCCAAACACAGATCACTAGTAATCACAGCTGTTATCAATGAAATCCATTCAAGACAGATCAAAACATTACTGTTACACTGCTGCACACAGACGTTTTTTGTTATCATAAAGTGTTTGTAAAGTCTTGTTTAAAAAAAAAAAAAAAATAACAAACATGTTATAGGTACCTGCTCTGTGTAATAGATTTGCAGAGAGCAGCCCAGATCCTCCTCTTCTCGGGTCCCTATTTGCTGCTCCTGGCCCCTCCCTCCTGTCGAGTGTCCCCACAGCAAGCAGCTTGCTATGGGGGCGCCCGAGCCGAGCTGCAGCTATGTGTGTTCATTCAGACACGGAGCTGCCGTTCGGCCTCGCCCCTCTCTCGCCATTTTGGCTAACTGACTTTGATTGACAGCCGCGGGGGCATATGGCGCCACTGCTGTGTCTCAGCCAATCAGGAGGGAGAGTCAGGAATGGCCAATGGACGTTGCTGGACAGGAATGGGGCTCAGGTAAGTATTAGGGGGTGCTGAGGAGGCTGCCACACACATAAGGTTTTGAAAACTTAATGCATAGAATTCTTTATGTTACCCAAATAAAATATATGCCCTTTTTTTCCCCACAAATTGAGCTTTCTTCCAATGTTATTTGAATACCTCTGCGGGTTTTTATTTTTGCGCTATAAAAACGACAATTAAAAAAAACAAACAAAAAAACAATATTTCTTACTTCCTGCTATAAAGCACACCCAATAGAAAAATTTAAAAAAATCAAACGTCTTCATCAGTTTAGGCCAATTTTTATTCTGGTATATATTATTGGTAGAAAAATCCCAAAAAATATTGATCGTTTTGCGCAAAAGTTATAGCGTCTACAAACTATCAGATAGATTTATGCAATTTAATTTTTTTAAATTTTTTGTACTAGTAATGGTGGCGATCAGCGATTTTTAGAGGGACTGTGACATTGCGGTGGACAAATCTGACACTAAGTGACACTTTTTGGTGACTAGTGACACTAATACAGTGATCAGTGCTAAAAAATATGCACTGTCACTGTACTAATGACACTGGCAGGGAAGAGATTAACATCAGGGACTTTATGATTAATCTTGTTTTATTAAGTTTTCAACATAATAAAGTACAAAAAGAACATTGTACATGATAGACCATAGAGACATACTTTAAGTAGGCATATGTAAAGTTAACTAACGCATGTGAATAATGTACATCTAGGCAACTGACAACAGCGTAGGTAGGATACATGTTGAAAAAAAGGAGGCACAACATTCCATAATGCAAGGCATATATAAAGTTTCATTAGGGAAGTAAATGCATAGAAACCAGGTGGACAATACCAGTGTTCCCAAAAATATCTTGCAGGGAGCCAAATGTTCCCGTGAGCATATTGTGGTAGGAAAAACACGGGGTGGGGGTAAGGCCCGGATCACACTGGTGCGATGCCAGACAGCCCATTTGATTCGCACCGCATTGCTGTGCAGATAACATGCAATGTCTCTGCTATGCGATTTCAGCCATACAAACCGTATGGCTGAAATCGCATCACATTCGCCCCAAAATGGAGCAGGACCCTTTTTTTGGTCCGCACTGGAACACCCAAGTGGTCTGATTCCTGCACCCCCGATGTGGGGGTGTCGTTAACTTTACATTGTCACCCGCAGTGGTTTGCAGATCTCAGTGTGAACCACTGCGAGATTCAGGTACGATGCGGGAACCCGCACTGGATTCGCAGGGTTCTCACATCGCACTAGTGTGAACCGGGCCTTAATTCCCCGTACACACGATCGGACATTCCGACAACAAAATCCATGGATTTTTTCCGAAGGATGTTGGCTCAAACTTGTCTTGCATACACAAATCTCACACAAATCTTGTCGGAAATTCCGAACGCCAAGAACGCGGTGACGTACAACACGTATGGCGAGCCGAGAAAAATGAAGTTCAATAGCCAGTGCGGCTCTTCTGCTTGATTCCGAGCATGCGTGGAACTTTGTGCGGCGGAATTGTGTACACACGATCGGAATTTATGACAACGGATTTTGTTGTCGGAAAATTTGAGATCCAGATCTCAAATTTTGTGTGATGGAAATTCCGATGGAAAATGTCCGATGGAGCCTACACATGGTCGGAATTTCTGACAACAAGCTCCCATCGAAGATTTTCCATCGGAAAATCCGACTGTGTGTTCGGGGCATTAGTGTGGGTGTGCGTGGCCAGATCCCGGAAGCATTTTTACTCTCAAACCATAGTGGACATAAAGGATGCAAAATTGGAAGAGTAACAAAATGGTTGCAAACAGATCAGGTAAGGCTGTGGGCCTGAGATTTATCCTACTCACCAGCAAGCATTCTTTCCATGTATTCAATATTGTTAATTTCACAAGCCCAGGCAGCGAGTGGCGGGGGGCTCAGGCTGGCGCCAGCTTCTGGTAATGACAGAGCGTCCGTCAAAAAGTGTCTGATCAAACTTTTTTTGATTTGTTTGTAACTAGTGAGACTTTAGATGTGATTTCAGTTGCACAGAATCACGACAATGGAAATCACATTGAGTTGATTTACTAAAAGTGCAGAGTGCAAAATCTGGTGCAACTCTGCATAGAAACTAATCAGCTTCTAGGTTTTTTTTTTTATTGTCAAAGCTTAATTGAACAAGCTGAAGTTAGAAGCTGATTGGCAACCATGTACAGCTGCATCAGATTTTGCACTCTCCAATTTAAAGTGGGGTTCCACCCAAAAAACAAAACTACCTGGAAAAATTCTAAAAAAAACCCCCAAAAAAATTAGGATATTTTTTTTTTCACTTACCTCTAAATGCCTGTTGCTAGGTGGTCCCTCGTAGTCTGCCTGTTCCTTAGCCTGGGCTGGTGACATCACTTCCTCCTCGGCACAGGAAGGGCTCCGCTCTGCTCCCTCCCTCCTGTCAATCATCTGGGACCCATTACAGGTCCCAGGTGATTGAGCGGCCAATCACGGCGCGCGGCGCTGCTCACGCAGTGGGTGCCAGGCTGTGAAGCCACAGCCCGGCGCCCACAGTTGAAATGCCGGCGCCGACGAGCGGAGGGGGGGGATGAGCGGGGCTTCGATCCCCCGCATCGCTGGACTCAGGGACAGGTAAGTGTCCAATTAAAAGTCAGCAGCTGCAGTATTTGTAGCTGCTGACTTTTAATTTTTTTTTTTTTTTGACGGCCCCCCTGGGTGGAACTCCTCTTTAAGTAAATCAACCCCATTGTTTTCGATGGTACCCATTCACATCAATATAGTAAGCATGGCACAATTTTGGAAAAGATCCCTGTACATGGGTGTGATTCCAGCATGATTTTGGCCCCATAGAATATGCAAACATAGAATCTCCATAGAATCTCCGAAGACATGCTGGGAGGTTAATTGGATTCTGTCTAAATTGTCCCTAGTATGTATGAATGTGAGTTAGGGGCCTTAGATTGTAAGCTCCTTGAGGGTAGGGACTGATGTGAATGTACAATGTATATGTAAAGCGCTGCGTAAATTGACGGCGCTATATAAGTACCTGAAATAAATAAAATAAATAATAAATAAAAATGCAAACCACATTCAAAATACAACCAAGTTGCCCTACATAATCACACTGATAATCAGATCAAAATCAGATCCTAGCCTAAAGGAAATCTGCAGCCATAGCAAACTTGATAAACCACCCCTTGCATACAGTGGCAGGCGCCCCCAGGAGATTTGCATATTATTGCACCCCAGAAAACTAATTCTGCGAGCAAGCAGCTGCAGATGCTGATTGGCTATAAAAGTGACAGTTGAATAAGTTTGCTATGACCACATTCACTTTAGGGCCTCATTGACGATTTTCAATTTATTTTTATTCAGACAGAAAATGACAGTATGCAAAGTAAAGAGCAGAAACCCAAAGACAGTACAGATTCCTACTAAGAAATTGATAAGGGATACCACTAGAAGTACACGAGAAACTTTACTTTCCAATATCTCTGTTGATGGCCTTGTGCTTTCTTCATTTTTCTAATGTACTTTTAACAAATACTCACCAGCCAATGGCTAATGAGCCAAATGTGTTTCCTAGTTAGACTGATGTTGCTCTGGGCAGCCTTTTAGCACTCACTCAGTAGTCATTACCTACCTGAACACCCGCTTCAGTAAGAATCTCTGAGAACTGGTAAACTAAGCTGAGGTTGAATAATTTATAAGATTTAATTGAAATTATTCATATTATGTTTAGAAAAAGTTTATCATTCACATTTCTGCTCATGCTTTAAGTGGGTCACTTCCATCTGTTATATGGATGCTGAAAACTAGTGCCAGGAGAAGGTCCTCTAGATCTATGCTTACATTTTACACCACTCCCCCCTCCAAAATGAGGTTTATTGGAGAGAAAATGTGATCAGACAAGTTGGAAAACTCTGTGCAGTCACTATTTTCTCTGTTATGAGCCCTCACCTGTCCTACTGCCCCCCTCCTGTGACACTGCCCCCCTACCTGTTGTGCTGCCCTCCTTCTATGACACTACCCCCTCATGTCCTGCTGCCCCCCACTTGTCCCGCTGACCTCCTCCTGTGACACTTCCCCCTCCTATCCCACTGCCCCACTCTTGTCCCGCTGCCCTCCACCTGTCCCGCTGCCCCCTGCCTGTCCCGCTGCCTCCCTTTCGTCATGTTGCCCCCTATTGTGATGGTGCCCCCCAACCTTGCCTGCTGCCCCCTCCCATGACACTTCCCCCTCCTGTCCCACTGCCTCCAGCCTGTCCCACTGCCCCCTCTTGTCCTGCTGCCCCCTCCTGTGATGCTGCCCTCCAACCTGTCCCGCTGCCCCCTCCTGTCACACTGCCCTCCACTTGTCCCGCTGGCCCCTGCCTGTCCTGCTGTCCCCCTCTTGTCCCGCTGCCTCTCTACTGTCACGCTGCCCCCTCCTGTGATGCTGCCCCCCAACCGGTCCCGCTGCCCCCTCCCGTGACACTTCCCCCTCCTGTGCCGCTGCCTCCTGCCTGTCCCGTTGCCCCCTCTTGTACTGCTGCCCCCTCCTGTCCCATTACCCCTTCCTGTCCTGCTGCCCCCCTTTCATCTGGCTGTCCTCCTCCTGTCATGCTGCCCCCCCCCATCCTGCTGCTCTTCTCCTATGACACCCCCTCCTGTTCCACTGGCCACCCCCTGTCCCACTGCCCCCTCCTGTCACACTGCCCCCCTCTTGTCACTCTGCTCCCACCTGTTCCACTGCCCACCTCATGTACCCCACCTGTCCCCCTCCTGTACTACTGCTCCCCACCTGTCCCACAGCTCCCCTCCTGTCCCACTTGCCTCCTTCTGTACCCCACCTGCCCCCCTCCTGTTCCACTGCCGCCCACCTGTCCCACTGCCCCCTTCCTGTGGTGGGAGGAGAAGATCTGTGGTTCGTTTTCCAAGATGTTTTGTAAAAATCTACTTGCCCAGTTCCTTCAAAAACTGTGTACAAGTGTACCTAGAAGAGTTGGAAGAACTGATGCTGTTTTGAAGGCAAATAGTGGTAACCCCCAATATTTATTTGATTTGGATTTCTCTTCTGTTCATTTACTTTCCATTTTGTTACTTAATAACAATAAATTATTAACACTTCTTTTTTTTAATGCATTCTTCATTTACAGCATTCTTTCACACATGCCTTAAACTTTTGCACAGTACTGTAGGAGATTTGCATATTATTGCACCCCAGAAAGCTAATTCTGCAAGCAAGCAGCTGCAGATGCTGATTGGCTATAAAAGTAACAGTTGAATGAGTTTGCTATGACCACATTCACTTTAGGGCCTCATTGAGGATTTTCAATTTATTTTTATTCAGACAGAAAATGACAGTATGCAAAGTAAAGATCAGAAACCCAAAGAAAGTACAGACTCCTACTAAGAAATTGATAAGGGATACCACTAGAAGTACATGAGAAACTTTACTTTACAATATCTCTGTTGATGGCCTTGTGCTTTCTTCATTTTTGTAATGTACTTTTAACAAATCACCAGCCAATGGCTAATGAGCCACATGTGTTTCCTAGTTAGACTGATGTTGCTCTGGGCAGCTTTTTAGCACTCACTCAGTAGTCATTATCTACCTGAACACCCGCTGCAGTAAGAATCTCTGAGAACTGGTAAACTAAGCCGAGGTTGAATAATTTATAAGATTTGATTGAAATTATTCATATTATGTTTAGAAAAAGTTTATCATTCACATTTCTACTCATGCTTTAAGTGGGTCACTTCCATATGGATGCTGAAAACTAGTGCCAGTAGAAGGTCCTCTAGCTCTATGCTTACATTTTACCCCGCCCCCCCTCCACCCTCCAAAATGAGATTCATTGGAGAGAAAATGTGACCAGACAAGTTGTAAAACACTGTGCAGTCACTATTTTCTCTGTTATAACCCCTCACCTGTCCTACGGCCCCCTCCTGTGACACTGCCCCCCACCTGTCGTGCTGCCCTCCTTCTATGACACTGCCCCCTCATGTCCTGCTGCCCCCACCTGTCCGGCTGACCTCCTCCTGTGACACTTCCCCATCCTGTCCCACTGCCCCCCCCTTGTCCCACTGCCCTTCACCTGTCCCGCTGCCCCCTGCCTGTCCCGCTGCCTCCCTCCTGTCCCACTACCCCCCTTTCATCATGCTGCCCCCTACTGTGATGGTGCCCCCCAACCTGTCCCGCTGCCCCCTCCCGTGACACTTCCCCCTCCTGTCCCACTGCCTCCCACCTGTCACACTTCCCCCTCCTGTCCCACTGCCCTCCACCTGTCCCACTGCCCCCTGCCTGTCCCGCTGCCCCCCAACCTGTCCCGCTGCCCTCTCCCGTGACACTTCCCCCCCTCTCCCACGTGTCCCGTTGCCCCCTCTTGTACTGCTGCCCCCTCCTGTCCCATTACCCCCTTCCTGTCCTGCTGCCCCCCTTTCATCTGGCTGTCCCCCTGCTGTCATGCTGCCCCACTCCTGTCCTGCTGCTCTTCTCCTGTGACACTCCCACGCTTGTCCCACTGCCCACCTCCTGTCCCGCTTCCCCCCTCCTGTTCCACTGCCCCCACCTGTCCCACGACCCCCCCCCCCTGTGGTGGGAGGAGATGGGACGAGACGAGATGAAAGAAAGAAGGGTTTGAGGCAGCCTACATCCACAGAAGATCTGTGATTAGTTTTCCAAGATGTTTTGTAACAACCTACCTGCCCAATTCCTTCAAAGACTGTGTACAAGTGTACCTAGAAGAGTTGGAAGAACTGATGCTGTTTTGAAGGCAAATATTTATTTGATTTGGATTTATCTTCTGTTCATTTACTTTCATTGTTGTTACTTAATAACAATAAACTATTAACACTTCTATTTTTGAAGGCATTCTTCATTTACAGCATTTTTTCACACCTGCCTAAAACTTTTGCACAGTACTGTAGCTCTTGCCTAGGATGGAGAGTGGGGGTAGACACAACCTTAAGGTGAGGAGGGTCTGGGTAAGATGTCAATAGGACAGTCATAAGGATGATGAAGAGAGGGGAAGATTGTTGTCTTTTTGCAAAAAAATATCTTGGAAGGACTGATAATGCCAAGGAAGCATTAAGGTGGTGGTATTTCTGTCCAGAGGTACAGAAGGAGGTGGTAGCACTTTGGGAAGGCAAATCATGTGACAGTGATACCCTCAAGACAACGCCTGAGTTCCAGCCAAGATGGGGCGAATGTCTTTGTATTCAGGGAAAGCAGAGAGGACTGGTGGACTTAGGAAGAACCATAAAAGGATACTTCTTCATGCTGTAGAAATCTCATGTACATAGATACAGAGGTAGTTCTGAACCCAATAGGGCTCACAACAAAGGTAGAGCCATCCACTGGAGAAATTGAGAGAGGAATTACCAGGGGGACGAGAAGGATGCCCAAGTCGGAAGCAAGGGATCGCTTGATGAAGTTACCGGCTGCCCCAGAGTCCACATATAGAGAGAATTGACAAGAGTTCAGAGCCTAGTGGATGGAAACGGGTAAGGTGAGAGGAAATAAGGTAAAAATCAGGAAGTCAATTGTTTATCACCTCCCTCTAGGGGAAATAGACCTGGGAGTTTCCACAGTGGACTGAGCAGATCTTCAATAGGTGGTCATTGGACCTACAGTAGAGTCATAACTCAAACCTTAGGCGACAGGTGGACTCTTCCGGCGTGAGGCATGGTCACACTAGTTGCATGGGTTCTTCCAATGCTTGAAAGGTGATGAGGAGAGTGATTTAAGAGCTTTTTGGAAAATGGGAGCTGTACAGCCAGCTGAACTATGACATAATCTATATTTTTCTCGAATTCGCTCCTGGAAGCAGACGTTAATTTGGGTCAGGTCACCCAGGGCAGGAAGAATGAACATTCCCTGCTAATTCATCCTTTATACACTCAGATAAGCCTCACCAAAAAAGGCAGTACCCTCATTATTCCAAGCAGGCCAGAGTGTGAAACTGGCCAGAGAATTGGCCTATGGTCATGTCTTTTTGAGAGCTCCAGCACCAGATGAGGCCCTACCCGATTCATCAAAAGTTTTTAAGAAAGCGTGTAAAAGGTAGCAATGTCGGAGGTCTTGGTGTCTAGACATTCGCACAGTGGGGAGGTCCAGGCTAAAACATCAATAAATAAAATCAAAGGAGATAACAGGCAGGGCGAGGAGTCACAAGAGGGAGCCCAGAGACATACGGGGACATTGATCAGCTGCTGGGTGCAGGTAGGACACACCCGTCATTGTGTGCTGGTGATATATGCTTTGTGATGGATGGGAGTTTCTGAAAAGGACATGCATTTGCAATCCAGATGTAATGTAAGTGTAGCTATGTGTGTCCTTTTTCAATTGTTATCCACTGGGTTTTATGGCACTTTAAGATGGCATATAGATGTTTCTAAAGTAACAATGTAATTTAACATACTATTGTAATACTTGAGATGACGAAATTGTTGCCAGTAACAAGAGGATACAAATATGTGCACCTGTTTGCAATAAGATTGTTTTTGACAATACAAAAACTGTATGCATGTTGCTAATTTCATAATTGCAAATTGTCACATTCTACTTAATACTGGATCTTCTTCACTAACAGCAGTAAAAATCCTAAAGGCATCGGCACTTTGCCAAAAGACTTGGAGCTGTAATTAAAAGATTTACACTTAATCCTGGTTTATTTCAGGCAGTCAAGCCAACAACTACTTTAAACCTCTTTTATCATTAATTCATTTTTTATACACAATTTTCTTTTAAGGACAATGAAGAAGTTTACCATTTCAGTCAGTAAATCAAGAGAAAGCTGTGAATGAAAATGATAGACCGAAGCACCGCGGGTTTACCAGTTTCAGTCATTGCTCTTCCCATCACAAAGAGCCCATTCACACCAGATGAAGTGGGATGCATGACTAGAACATAACAGATGTCCTCAATCCACTCACCAACATATACCGCTATGCCCCCATCCCCTCTTATTCCATATGCCCGATGATCAGACCAACACCCTTTGGAGAGAAAATTAGCCATAGTGGTCATTTAATAACAAATAACCAACATATAAAAAAATTTCTTTGAACACATGTGGCGGTACCCTCATAAGGGCTGCTGAGTGTTGTGGTCCGTCTGTCACCCTGCCCAGCCAGGCACACAGTTTTAAGCATCCACAAAACACGAAACAGTCCTTGCAGTTGTTTTTGTATTTTTATTGAGAGTAATTAACTTGGATAGGGATAGGGAAATCATGAGATGCCCAGATGATTGAGCCTGGGTTCACACATGTGCGGTGCGAATTGAAGCTCAGGTTTCACTGGGGAGATAAAAATCTCCTGTTCAAAGGAATCACTGCGTTTTAGCTCAGGATCAGTGAGCAGGGAGAGGGAGAGGGGGAGGGGGGGAGAGGGGGAGGTGTAGTGAGGAGAAGGAGAAAATCCATGTTCAGAACGCAATGCATCTGCGAAGCAGATGCATTCCCATAGAAGATAAGGGGCTCGTAATTCGCACTGCAATGCCCAGAAAATGCACACGTTTTTTGTGCAATGCGCAGTGCGAAAGCAACGCACATATGTGAACCAGATGCATTCATATTAATGTATTTTAAAATGTCCTGCGAATTAGATGCGGTGTAAACCGCATCTAATTCGCATAGGTGTGAACGGGGCTGAAGGTTAATGTTGGGACTGAACTATATACACACACAGTATATAAATTTCCTCTCTTCCTCCAGCACATCACTTGCTTGCAGACTATCTCTCCTCAACAAAATCAAGCACATCACTTGCTTGCACTTCCCGGACCTGCTAGCACTGATTTGTAGACCTGACACTAGCTCAGCCAGGCCTAAAGCAGATGCCCATTGCAGGCAGGGACCACGGGCCCATTTAGTGTAGCAAAATTGTAGGTAGTCCCAGTGCTAGCTGTCCACGTGGCTACTGCTCCCAGCACCACCTCTTCAGGCACTTCCAGCCCCCCTGGCTGCAGCTGCCCCACTCTACTGCCCATGCCACCACAATCCTCCCTCCCTGAACATTCAATCCCACCAGTCCAGGTACGTAACATCATATCTCCTGGTCTTTATCTATACGGGTTAATCCCTTAACTCCTGACTCCCCTGTTAGTCCAGTCATGTCTGGCCTGTGCCTATTTTTAATTTTTTTTGCTTCGGGCCTGTTTATTGGACTGCACTCTAACTGCATAGACAGTCCAAAATCCAGGTTATCTTTTGGGTATAGTTGACACTAGAAAAAAGTATAGCAAACGGCATTTTTCTGCACTACAAATGCATGGAAATGCGCACCAATGCAGTGCAGTTAACATAAAAGCCCAAAGAAGAAATAAGACAGAAGTTGCCTCAAAGGAAATGCAAGCTTAGGAAAAATACACCACAAATGCATGCAAATGCTCATACAAAAACTCACGTCAAATGCATGTCACTGCGTATGCAAAAACACGCAGTAAACATGCAGTATCTGGTGTGAACGGGCCCTAAGATTATCTAATATCAAATAAGGTCATTTCAACTAGAAAAGTTGCAACCTGGTAGACGAAAGCATAACCTCTTGCTGACTGCATATGGCATACAGTATATGCGGCAGCAAGAAAGGTTGGCTTGAATGCCCAGGTGCCACACATATGCGTCCATGGCAGCATGAAGTTGTAAACTGAGAGCATGCTCACTGCGTGTTCCCATTACACTAAATGGCCAGTCATGCCTTCTGTAAAGGAACCAGCGGTACGGGCTCCAGATCTCGTGACCGCTGTGAGAGCCAGAACAGTGGTCAGAAGATACAGAAGTTGTGCCTCCTCCCAGACATTAAAGCTCACTTAAAAGGCTGCTGGGGCATGGCGTTAAAGGGCTAAAATGTATACAAAGCCATTGTTTGTTTTACATTTTTGTTTGCTGTCTGCAGGGATACATTGTGCCATGGGTTCACCTAACCTGGCTAGAACCAAATCCAACCAGCCTGCTGACTGATCAAAAAACAAAGGTGGCCATAGATGACTTTTTTTTTTTATCAGTCAGCAGGCTGAACAAAAAAATGAACGGGTTCTTCCCTCTACACAAGTCGTTGCTGTCTTGAACAAGAACTGTGGGAGAGCGGGTTAAGGCCCGGACACTCTTAAGTAGATGCAATGACATTTGGCAGACTCTGGGAATTCTATAGGTAGACAGCTATACAGTGGGAGGCCTCCAGCCGGACACTACTTCTGTATAGGTAGGACCACTGTCTCCTATGGCAACAAATCTTATAACAGTCACTAACAGTGGTTGTATTTAACTATTGGTAACACAAATAGTTCTTCTTGCACTCTACAGCCTCACACTGTAGGTCTTCACTCACCGAGCTCCCAGTTTCTCACTAGACTTTCAGACCCAATCACCACTGGATCCCCTG
Organism: Lithobates septentrionalis; assembly: GCA_037952835.1. Taxonomy (NCBI): domain Eukaryota; kingdom Metazoa; phylum Chordata; class Amphibia; order Anura; family Ranidae; genus Lithobates; species Lithobates septentrionalis. Next base: position 479,598 of record JBBDGP010002329.1, on the reverse strand, counting down.
AGCTCTTCCACTTCCATAACTCGGTATCCTCCTCAAGCATTACCCCCGCTTCCCTGCTGCGTCCCTGGCTTCCCCTCTACCTCCGACCACAATTGGTTCCCTGTCCGGCTGAACCTTTACTCTCGGTTGGACTCCAATCCTGCAGTCCCAACCCTACACTGTTTCTCCTGCATCTGGATAGGCCCTCAGACAGTCTAGCAGCCAGATGTCCCTGGGAAAGGACTCAGGCTTCTGGCCTAGCAGCCCAGGGCAACATAACACACGTCCACCTAGACAGCCATCCAGGTGGCACAGAACACCAATCACCTGACTCCACCAAAATAAATAGGCTATCCCAGCAGGCCAAGGGGCTAAAGAAACCCCCGCCAATTGGCTGAGACACCCCATTCATTCATAACCTGACCTTGCTAAGCCCTTGTCTATCCAATGTCACCAGCATAACGCCACCGAGCAACAAAAGAGAGAAGGTGCAGCAAGTCCAGAATTAAAGAGGAATTGTGGATCAACTAACAATTAACCAGGGCAACTACTGCCTGGCAAACTAAATTTAATAGCAACCCTGCCTAAACAGCAGGTTGCTACACTTGATTGCTACAAAATTGAGGTCTCTTGAAGTGGGATAAGTTATACAGGAGGTGCCCTAGGGTGCCATGTCCTCAAAAGTTTGCCAGTGTCCAATCACCTGAAAATGGTTCTAAAGCCTTAATTCTATGCATTAAGGTGAAAAACCTTCTGTGGTGCAGCTGCCCCCCAGAGCCCCCTTTTTCTTACCTGAGCCCAAACTGATCCAGAGATGTGCACGAGCGTAGTGACTCCAGCCGCTGTCTCTCTCCTCATTGGACAGATTGATAGCAGCGGGAGCATTGGCCCCTGCTGCTGTCAATCAAATCCTGTGACACAGGATCGGGCCCAAGTACCGCTTTGTGTCAATGGACACAGCAGCAGGACTCAGGGGAAAGCCCTCACGGGTGTCCCCAAGGAAAGCGGCTTTCGGTGAGGGCACCTGGTAAAGGGGAGGAGCCTGGAGCGCCGGCGGGGGACCCCAGAAGAGGAGGATCGGGGCTGCTCTGTGCAGGTAAGTAAAACGTTTGTTATTTTTATTTATGAAAATAAATGTTTACAACCACTTGAAGGTACAAACCTATAACCCGTGGTGTATGAATATGTTTTCTGTGTCCTGTACAATACTCTAAGATATTGAGATTGCAGGTAAGTCAAAATTCCTCTGATTGCAGCCACTGACACCAATACTGGGGTTTTTATTGGAACCATTCACATGAATTCTGGAGGTTTATTGCTGACACTGACACCAGTGTTGGGGGTTATGGTCAGGCAGGTAAGAAACTTTACTGCAGAGAAGAAAGTATGTCTCTTCTGAATTAAAATTTTCATTTTACGGTAGGGAGGGGGAGGGAGGCCTTTCTTGGGGAGTTTACTAGGGAAGAAACATAGAAGAGTGACGGCAGAAAAAGACAAAGTGATCCATGAAGTCTGCCCCAGCGTCAGATAGTGATTGCACACCTATATTGTTAAGGCATCAGGAAAAGGAAATTCTAGGACTGACACATGCAGTTCAGAGAGGTAGATCTCCTCCTACTTGATGGTTTTATTCTTCATCCTCTCTCCATTCTGGTATAAGGCAAAAGCATTTGACACAGTTCCCCATAAACGTTTACTGTAAAAAGTAAGGTCTGTTGGCATGGACCATAAGGTGAGTACATGGATTGAAAACCGGCTACAAGGGAGGGGTTCAGAGGGTGGTGATAAATGGGGAGTACTCGGAATGGTCAGGGGTGGGTAGTGGGGTCCCTCAGGGTTCTGTGTTGGGACCAATCCTATTTAATTTGTTCATAAACGACCTGGAGGATGGGATAAACAGTTCAATCTCTGTATTTACGGATGATACTAAGATAAGCAGGGCAATAACTTCTCCGCAGGATGTGGAAACCTTGCAAGTAGATCTGGACAAATTAATGGGGTGGGCAACTACATGGCAAATGAGGTTTAATGTAGAAAAATGTAAAATAATGCATTTGGGTGGTAAAAATATGAATACAATCTATACACTAGGGGGAGAATCTCTGGGGGAATCAGAGCAGCACAGGATGGCCTGCAGTTGGGAGGGCTTCTCTTCCTCTCTCTCTGCAGTCCTTCCAGGTAAAGGATTTACCTCAGATTTTGACTGAATCTCCTGTCCCTGGCTCCCCTGCTATGCTATACTTCTGTGGGTTTGACAGTCTGACTGGTTTTTGACTCTGACTGTGTCTGCTGTCTGCCTTTGGAAACGCTGTCTGAGCTCACCTGCAGATACTTCTGAAGTGATTGGATGAAGGCAGATGGGTCTTAACCACTTCACCCCCGGAGGATTTGGCTGCTCAATGACCAGAGCACTTTTTACAATTTGGCACTGCGTCGCTTTAACTGGTAATTGCGCGGTCATGCAATGCTGTATCCAAACTAAATTTGCGTCCTTTTTTTTTCCACAAATAGAGCTTTCTTTTGATGGTATTTTATTGCCTCTGCGTTTTTTATTTTTCGCGATATAAATGGAAAAAGACCGAAAATTTTGAAAAAAATTATACTTTCTACTTTTTGTTATAAAAAATCCAATAAACTCAATTTTAGTCACACATTTAGGCCAAAATTTTTTCAGCCACATGTCTTTGGTAAAAAAAAAATGTCAATAAGTGTATATTTATTTATTTGCGCAAAAGTTATAGCATCTACAAATTAGGATACATTTTCTGGAATTTACGCAGCTTTTAGTTTATGACTGCATCTCATTTCTTGAGGCGCTAAAATGGCAGGGCAGTACAACCCCCCCTCCGAATGACCCCATTTTGGAAAGTAGACAACCCAAGGAAATTGCTGAGAGGCATGTTGAGCCCATTGAATATTTTATTTTTTTGTCACAAGTTATTGAAAAATGACAAAAAAAAAAACATTACACAAAGTTGTCACTAAATGATATATTGCTCACACGTGCCATGGTTATATGTGTAATTACACCCCAAAATACATTCTGCTGCTTCTCCTGAGTATAGGGATACCTCATGTGTATGACTTTTTGGGAACCTAGCCGCGTACAGGACCCGGAAAACCAAGCACCGCCTTCAGGGTTTCTAAGGGCGTAAATTTTTGATTTCACTTCTTCACTACCTATCACAGTTTCGAAGGCCATAAAATGCCAAGATAGCACAAACCCCCCAAATGACCCCATTTTGGAAAGTAGACACCCCAAGCTATTTGCTGAGTGGCATGTTGAGTCCATGGAATATTTTATATTTACAAGTGGCAGGAAAATTACAATTTTTTATTTTTTTTGCACAAAGTTGTCACTAAATGATATATTGCTCACACAGGCCATGGGCATATGTGGAATTGCACCCCAAAATACATTCTGCTGCTTCTCCTGAGTATGGGGATACTACAAGTGTGAGACTTTTTGGGAGCCTAGCCGTGTACAGAACCCGGAAAACCAAGCACCGCCTTCAGGCTTTCTAAGGGCATAAAATGGTGATTTCACTTCTTCACTACCTATTACAGTTTTGGAGGCCATGAAATGTCAAGATAGCACTCCCCCCCCCCCAAATGACCCCATTTTGGAAAGAAGACACTTCAAGCTATTTGAGGAGGGGCATGTTGAGTCCATGGAATATTTTATATTTTGCCACAAGTTTCGAGAACATTACAATTTTTTTTTTTTTTTTACACAAAGTTGGCACTAAATGATATATTGTTCAAACATAGCATGCTTATATGTGGAAATACACCCCAAAATACATTCTGCTGCTTCTCCTAGATTCCGTTTTTTTAGGCCATAGAGATGAGCCGTTTTGGTCTCAGCTCTATGGTCAGCTGGCGGAACCACTGGCTGCATTCTCGGGTTCCCTGTTGGGACAGGAGAGCCCGGGAAAACCATGGAAGATGGTGGGAATGGGAGTCATTCCCTCCCACTGCTTGTAAAAGCAGTCTAGTGGATAATTAGCCGCTAGGATTGCTTTTACATGAAAGCCGACCGCTGGCTGAAAAGAATGATACCAAGATGATCGGTATAACTACTCAAAGTCCAGCAACATGCCAGTACGTTTCTGGTCCTTGTTGGGCATATATTGTAATGTTCTTTTTTCATGTAGCTTGAAGGTCTGGTGCGGCCTTCATTCAACTTTACAAACTAAATATGTGGTCAGCAAACTTGGGACAAGAGATTAATTCTTTCTGGCTTTAGCAGCTTTTCTTTGTCAGTGTCTCTTTTCATTTGTTCTCTCCCACCCTATATTGGCTTTGGTATATCCTGTTATGTGCTGATGGGAGGATGGGCCAGGAAAACGCAAAATTGTTATCACATCCTAGTGGCCTGTCGCAGGCTAGGTTATCGAACATCTTAATTGGGGGAGGGGCTTTTATTCAGCTTGGAACATGTGGTCATGTGGGGCTCCAAAGGAGGTGTTAACCTGTTATGTGCCGTTATGGATGGGCCAGGAAAGGAAAATTACGGTAAGTGATGACAATTTTCCGTTATCTATCTATATCTATCTCCTGTATCCTCTATCTATTTCTCTATGTCTATCTATTTCCTATATCCAATATCATCTATCTATCTCCTATATCCAATATCCTCCTAGCTATCTATCTCTCTCATACATAGATAGAATTCTTCTCTCCTCTCTTCACTTCACTTCTCTCTTCTTCTCTCTTCTTCTTCTCTCTTCTTCCTCCTCTCTTCTTCTCTCTTCTTCCTCCTCTCCTTCTCCCTGCTCCCCCTCCTCCTCCCTTCTCCTTCCTTTTCCTCTTCCGCCACCCTTCTCCCCCCTCCTCCTCCTCTTCCTCCTCCTCCTCCCTCCTCCTCTTCCTCCTCCTCCTTCCTCCTCCTACCTACTTCCTCCTTCTCCCTTCTCTCTCCTCCCTCCTCCTCTTGCTCCCTTCTCCTCCTCCCTTCTCCCCTCCCTTCTCCTTCTCCCCTCCCTTCACCTCCTCCCCCTCCCTTCTCCCTTCTCTCTTCTCTTCCCTCCTCGTCCTCCTCCTCTTTTCTCCTCCTCCCTCCCTCCTCTCTTCTCCTCCCTCCTCCCTCCTCCCCCCTCCTCTCTTCTCTCTTCTCCTCCTCCTTCTCTCTTGTTCTCCTCCTCCCTCTCTCTTCTCCCCCTCCTCCTCCTTCTCTCTTCTTCTCCTCCTCCTTCTCTCTTCTTCTCCTCCTCCTTCTCTCTTCTTCTCCTCCTCCTTCTCTCTTCTTCTCCTCCTCCTCATTCTCTCTTCTTCTCCTCCTCCTTCTCTCTACCTCTCCTCCTCCTCCTACTCACTTCTTCTCCTCCTTCTCTCTTCTTCTCCTCCTTCTCTCTTCTTCTCCTCCTTCTCTCTTCTTCTCTCTTCTCCTCCTCCTCCTCCTTCTCTCTTCTTCTCCTCCTCCTCCTCCTCCTCCTCCCTTCTCTCTTCTCCTCCTCCTCCTCTCTTCTCCTCCTACATTCTCTCTTCTCCTTCTCCTCCTCCTCCTCTCTCATGGTGGAACTCCATGAGAGGTGCAGGTGACATCAGATCTGAGAAGGGGCTGAACCCTGAGCTCTGTGCGTAGTACAATCCTGAACCCTAAGCTCGTTCTGTGCATGGTGCGTAGCTCACTGATTACAAAGGATTTTCAGTAGATGGAGTTGGCTTTGTACCGTTCCATTTGCTCTCTGTTTACAAAGGATTTTCTGTAGATGGGAGCGAGGACTTTGCTTTTGATATAAAGGCCTTCTAAATACTCCAGGTCCTGCTGGTCATCCACCTCTATCAAAAATCCCTTGGGTTTTCATAGGCCATAAATTCCTCTACCGTCATTTCAAAATATTCTGGTTCTGTGAGAGTCTGGAAAGAGAAAGAAACATTTGTCAGTGTCTGATACAGAAAATGGTGACAAAGCTTGGTGAACCCAACCCCCGATGTGCAGTAGATTACCCCAAAAGGGATCCTTCAACCCCAGTTCCCTCTAGTGTTCGGAAGAAGCACTGCGTTACCACACTTTTTACGTATAACTAAACCCAAGAACAAAAATGGCATCTATTCCAGCAAGGTCCTTACATGTGGAGGCTGCATTTGTTTTGTTTCTTTCAGGCTAAGTACATTTTCTGCAAGTACAGAAAAATACCTGTTAATCCTGTCAAAAATGCAGTGACTTTGTAAAGTTGCTGTGGCCTGAGCTGAGATCTCAAAGTTATCAGCTTTCTCAGCTTCTGCCTGTGTACTACAAAGCAACACCCCTCTGTGTAATGGATATAAGGAGAGGTAAAGGTGTTTGTAGTTCTAATCAGGCTAGGGTGACAACACTTCTTCTCCATAGATACCATTAATCAGTGTTGTCACACCTTCCTCATAACAGGAAGTGTTTTTCTGGTGGAATTTCCAGAATAAAGTGGGTCTAAGCTGTGCACCTGACACATACATAATAATTATCACCAATAATAAACTGAATTTCTTCAGACAAGTCCCCAGACCATGTGATTGTGCAGTGACCACAAAATCACAAATGGGAGAATTCTGTACAAAAATACATATTAGATGCTGCTTAAAATCTCCCCTCCCCAATGTACCTGGACCCCCCTCCATTATTCATATACTTACCGGTTCTGGTGTAAATGCTGGGGGTGACTTTCCTTTCTCCACCTTGGCCCAGTCAATCATCTTGAAAAATGGGTGCTTTCTGATGTCACATACCAGGAATGTCCATGTTTCCTGGTCTCCCCATAAGAGCTGTTAGGAAGGTAGAAAGAAAATGATAAGAAACACGGAGAGAACAATAACAATATGTGACCAATAGAACTCCTTGTTTTAATATTTGATTCTGACAGTGACATATTTCAGCTTCCTTGATCTTGCCTGTAAACCCGCCACTATGTCATGATTGGATCAGGTTGTAGCATGGTACCTTATTTGTGTTATGTTAGCTCTAAGGATATTTTGCAATGAATTGTTATGAAGAATGTATAAAAATGATCTTTCTATCAAATCTGCCACTGCCATGATTTTTTCTTCCACTGATAACAGCACCAGGGGAGTTCTATATGTTGTCCACGTAAGGAAAGTTCTCAGAAATTGAATGTTCTGTATGTGCGATTGGCTTTTCCAATGAAACACACAGAACTTGAAATCATGTCATATACATCCTCTGCTGTGGGGTATTATGGGACACACGGGCTGCTGCTTTCCCTACCAATTCTCTGTAATAAAATTTTCCTTTTTGTTGGTGTAATGTGTAAGACTCTACTGATAAAAGCACACAAGGGCTGCTGCTTTCCTTATGACAACACTGAGATTGCTCAGAAGGGCTAAAAGTATAGGCAGATCCTTCCACTAAGCAGTCTGTGCGATAAAAGTATTGCTATGACCCACATGAATGTGTGCTGGGAAGAATGTACAGTTGTGTGTTCTGAACTCCTAACAAGGTCCATATAACCTCGGAAGGGTTTTGTCTGTAAAGAGAAGGTAAAGCTCTGTATACTCACCATAGTTATGAGTTCATTGAGGTGAATGTCCACGCTTCTTGGAAAATCTAGGCTCTCGGTAATGAAGCTTGTGGCCCCCAAAAATGTTCAGGAGCTTCTTTTGGGGAACATGCGTCACGCAATGCGGTTTTGCCACAATTGCAGCACACTTTATCACGCAACAATCTCAGCAGAACCGCACCCTTTTTAGGTGCGATTCAAATGAACGGCTTGTAATATGTGCGTTTTGCGATTTGTCATTCCCACCTCTGCATTTGGAAGTCAAGATTCAAAACGTCCATGTGTGAATGCAGCCCTCATGAAAGGGCAGCCTCTTTATGTCTTCTCTATATCCCATAATAAATCTTACAATTCAGTCTAATATCAGGATATCCAGAATCTTACCTCTGAGGCCATGTAACCATCTGTACCCGCAACTCCTGTGACCCTTCTGGCCTCAGTGATTTTGGTCATTGCTTCGCCTAAATCACCAATCCTGATGTGACCGTCGCTGTCCAGTAGAATGTTCTCAGGTTTGATATCTCTGTGAAGAAAAGAAATGAACAGTTAGCTCTGCATATCGCACATTATATTAAAGAGAGAAAAGATACAAATCTACATCTATACAAAGAAGAATGAGGATTGATGGGTGGAAATCAGCTTTTTTATATCTGACTACAGGAAGATTTCTGTTCCGGGGTTCCCAGCTCCGCTCAGCTGCTATAGTCATCATGAGGAGCTCTCACTCCTCTTGATGGATTTTGTAATAACTCTACATTAAGTAGAATAGGGCATGAGCAGGGAGACTTTTGCAAAAGATGGAATGAGACTTTACAGGAGGCAACACAACTGGGAAGTCTGGTGGAATATCTTCCTGATTCAATAAAAATAGCAAAAGCCAAGTCAGCTAATCTAATACTTACCTATGGACGATCCCACGAGTATGCAGGGATTGCAGGCCACAAACAATCTCAGCAGTCAGACATCTGAAGGAGAAATAAAAATATTAATTAGCATTCAAAATCATGAAGATGAAGAGACTTTCCCCTATAGTACATAGGGGCAGGGCTTTTTTTCTCAGAGAAAAGGTGCAGGAACTCAACCATGCCCAACACACACACATACCTGCCAAATGGCATCAAATAGTAACTTTTCCCCCTGCATAAAACCCCTCCCTCCATTGCCCTCATCTTCCCCCCTCCTTAAAAGCTCCACCATCTGTCATATGTCTTACCTTTGTTGCAATATTAAGCTGAAGCACCTATCCGGCTGTAGTACCTCCCAGCATACTATACTACAGTCACTTGTAAGGGAGATCATGCAGTAGGAGCATCAACAATTGGTCACCAGGGAAAAAATGGAGACCACCTAGGGTGCACCTGTTCTGTATCTCCTTGTCCCTCTCGGCACTCCGGGATCTGCGCAGGAGATCTGACCTGTGGGAGCTACTGGGAGATAAGCTATCACTTGTAAACGCAGAAGCTGGACTTCAGTGTTACCAAGTGATAGTGGTGAGCAGGGAGCAGAAGACCTGAGCCAGAGGTGGTGGAACTGAGTTCCCCCTAGTTCCTGCTGAAAAAAAGCCCTGCATAGGGGTGTGGATGGACGGGGCTCAGTGGGAGGAGCCTGGCTGTGTCACTGTCAGTTCTCAGTGGTCAGCCACCCCTGACTCTATCACAACCCTGTCATTGGACTTACCTTATCATTATGTAGTCAAATGGAGCTGAAGTCGCTATCAGTTGCTGTAGATTGCCGCCAATTAGGAATTCCATGCCAAGAAACAGATGAGTCTGTGTGAAAATAAGAGATAAAAGTTACATTAGAGACAAGTAAGATTTCACTTTGTGGAGGAACATAGGAAGGCACACACACCGGCAGACTGTGCAATGTGGAAACTTCCTTTAAGAGAAAATAAAATAAAGGGTCTGGGTCAGTAGGGGGTGCAGTACAGAAATAGGATGAAAAACCTGGAAGACAAAAAGGCTTACCTCTGTATGGAATGTTCCAAAAAGATGAGTGATATATGGATGGTTCCTGCAGTCTTCCAGTATGTCACGCTCTGCATTGTCATCGACGGTTCCAAATCTTCCTGGTTTGATGATCTTCAAAGGACCACAAATCACAAAGGACAAGGAAACAGAAGTGATCCTGTCCATCGAGGAAGTCCTGCCATCCACCAAGGATCAGGAATTACAAGTCCTGCCATCCACCAAGGATCAGGAATTACAAGTCCTGCCATCCACCAAGGATCAGCAATTACAAGTCCTGCCATCCACCAAGGATCAGGAATTACAATTCCTGCCATCTACCAAGAATCAGGAATTACAAGTCCTGCCATCTACCAAGAATCAGGAATTACAAGTCCTGCCATCTACCAAGAATCAGGAATTACAAGTCTTGCCATTCACCAAGGACGAACAAATACAGGTGACTCCTCCATTCACCCAACAGGGAAATAAATATTCGTCTTCATCAGATGAAGCCCAATTCAATAGGGACATTGAGCGTAAGAAATTAACTCCAATGCCTAGCAACACAGTCCACGGGACATCTCCACCGGTCCCATCCAGCAGTGCCATAGTGGACAAGTCATGCGTACTCTCACTTTCCATAAAGTACTTGGACAGGGGTCCTATGGGAAGGTGGTGTTGGCTTCCCATCCCTCCTTTCAACAGAAGCTGGCGGTGCATACTAGCTCATTATGCCTTTGCCTTACAGGGTTTTTTTTAAATTTTTTTATTTTATTTTTTGTTGTGTGGGTATACACCTGCTTTAAGGCCAGAGGGCAGAAGTGACGTTTGACATCACTACGGTCCTCCAAGGGCATAGAGTTGAGTGTGGGTCATCATGCAGAGACGCCCGGGAGGTGACGGGGGGGGTCACCTCTCCCACCGCACAGAAAAGCGATCTCATGGTGAACCTGCTGCTGAGACCACTTTTATGTGAAAGAGGACCGCCGGCCGCAAACAAAAATACCGAGGTTATGGCCGCTATCTGCGGCCAATACAACGGTATTTAACGTCAAAGTAGTGACGTATATCCACAATTGCGTGGGCGTGCAATGCTGTACCCAAATAAAATGGACGCCATTTTTTCCCCACAAGTAGAACTTTCTTTTGGTGGCATTTGATCACCTCTGTGTTTTTTGTTGTTTTTTTTTTTTTTGCGCTATAAACAAAAAAAGACCAACAATTTTGAAAAAAAAAAAACATTTATTACTTTCTGCTATAAAACATATTCAATAAAATAAAAAAATTAAAAATCTAATTTCTTCATCAGTTTGGGCCAATATGTATTAAGCTACATTTTTTTGGTAAAAAAAATCCCAATAAGCGTATATTGATTGGTTTGCACAAAAGTTATCGCATCTACAAACTATGGGATATATTTATTTATTTTTACTAGTATTGGCGGTGATCAGCGACTTATAGCGGGATTGCGATATTGGGGCGGACATTCTAACACTAACTGAACCTTTTTTACTTTTTGGGAACCAGTGACACCACTACAGTGATCAGTGCTAAAAATATACACTGTCACTGTACTAATGCCACTAGCTGGGAAGGGGTTAATATCAGAGGCGATCAAAAGGTTAAATGTGTGCCTAGCCAGTGTTTATGTGTACTGTGGGAGGTGCTTTTACTAGGGGAAGAGACGGAATTTATTCCTTACTTTGCAGGAACACAAATTCGATCCCTTAGCTCCTGTCAGAACAGCGATCTGCCTTGTTTACATATCCTCTGACTCCTCAGAGGTGGGGCCTTTTCAAACCCCGAAACCTTCTGATAATTCAGAGGAAGGCAAACCCCCCCCCAGTCAGATGGTCTTCAAAGGGGGAAAAAAATCCTTCTTGACCCCCTAAGGCAATCAGATTGTTCCTAAATCATCAGTTTGTCATGGATGGATGGAGACATGGATGGATTGTGACATGTAGACATGTGCGGTTCGTTTGTTCCAAATTAATATTTGGACAAATTTTGGAAATATCCGAATACCTTAATTACAATATAAGCAAATTTTACCGAATGCTCCCCATAAGGAAACAAAATTTGTCTGAATTTTGGGAAATTCGGACTGAAATTCAAATCGAATTTTACATTTAACTCCAGTCAAATTCTAACTGTGCACATATTGCTGAAATCAAAGACTGTGTGTGTTATTAAAAGTACCATTTCTAAATAATGCTGTTTTTGCTAAGCCAAAGGTGATTTAACCGCTTTCCAACCAGCCGCCGTCATTTTACAGCGGCAGGTCGGCACGATCCCGTGAGCCGTCGTAGCTATACGTCGGCTCGTGGGATCGGAATAGTGCGAGCGCAACACCGGAGGCACGCGCGCACGCCCGCTGCATTGCCGGGGTGCCAAAGCTCGTGGCCGACGGTCGCGATGACCACCGGCCATGAGCGATCGCGAGCACGAGAGGCAGAACAGGGAAGTGTGTGTAAACACACAAATCCCTGTTCTGCTTTGTGAGGAGTGACAGATCGTAAGTTCATATTAGCTAGGAACCACGATCCGTCACTTCCTCTAGTCAGTCCCCTCCCCCTACAGTTAGAAACACATAGCAGGGAACACAGTTAACCCCTTGACTGCCCCCTAGTGTTAACCACTTCCCTGCCAGTGACATTGTTACAGTAATCAGTGCATTTTTATAGCACTGATCGCTGTATAATTGTCAATGGTCCCAAAAACGTGTCAAAAGTGTCCGATGTGTCCGCCATAATGTCACAGTCCCGATAAAAATTACAGATCGCCGCCATTACTAGTAAAAAAAAAATAATAATAATAAAAATGCTATAAATCTATCCCCTATTTTGTAAACGCTATAACTTTTGTGCAAACCAATCAATATACGCTTATTGCGATTTTTTTTTCACCAAAAATATGTAGAAGAATACATATCGGCCTAAACTAAGGAAAAATTTGCTTTTTTAAAAAAAATGGGGATATTTATTATAGCAAAAAGTACAAAATATTGTGTTTTTTTCAAAATTTTGCTCTTTTTCTGTTTATAGCGCAAAAATTAAAAACTGCAAAGGTGATCAAATACCACCAAAAGAAAGCTCTATTTGTGGGAAAAAAAAGGACATCAATTTTGTTTGGGTGCAGCGCAGTGCCGAATCACAAAAAATGGCCCGGTCATTCAGCAGCCAAATCTTCCGGGGCTGAAGTGGTTAAAGAGTCATTGTAATCACTTGATGAAGATTTTTCTTTTGTTTGTTCACTTTGCCGCTTTCTAATCGAAAAAAAAATCTAAAGTTTTCGATTCGACCGATTCAAAATGTATCCATTTGAACATTTCGAAACTAAAGAAATGGTAAATTCCAAGAAAATTCTAAAAAGACATGAAGCGAATTCCGAATACGAATTCCGAATCCCAAATACAAATTGAACGAAACAAAATAACTATATTAACGAATCGAAAAGAAACAAAACAAATCTTTTTGCCATGCACATGTCTAGTGACGTGGATGGATGGAGACATGGATGGACGGATGGATGGAGACATGGATGGATGGAGAGATGGATGGATGGTGACATGGATGGATGGTGAGATGGATGGATAGAGACATAGATGGATGGATGAAGACATGGATGGATGGCAACATGGATGGATAGAGATATAGATGGATGGATGGAGACATGGATGGATGGATAGAGATACGGATGGATGGATGACAACATAGATGGATGGAGACATGGATGGATGGATGGCAACATGGATGGATGGAGACATGGATGGATAGAGACATGGATGGATGGATGGCGACATGGATGGAAGGTGACATGGATGGATGGTGACACGGATGGATGGAGGGATGGATGGATGGAGACACGGATGGATGGTGACATGGATGGATGGAGACTTGGATGGATGGATGGCGACATGGATGGAAGGTGACATAGATGGATGGTGACACGGATGGACGGAGACACGGATGGATGGTGACATGGATGGATGGATGGAAACATGGATAGATGGAGACATGGACTTTGCACTTTGAATTATTGGTTATTGGATGATTTTCACAATTTTGATAAGCGCAACCAACATACATTACCATATTTACACTTTTTTGGGTTGTGGGAACACAATTATTTGGTTTGCACCTGTCACACATTTGGAGTTTGTGAAGATAGCACGGGATAAATACACTTATTTATGATGATTTTATTATTAGACAAAGGATTATCCAAAAATCCAAATTTAAACCCCTCCCCCGCATTCCGAACCCCGAGGCTGATTCCGGATGGAGCTCATTATATTCTTCAGGAAACCTTCTTACCCTGTTTCCCCGAAAATAAGACCTAGCGTGATTGTCGGTAATGTCTGCAATATAAGCCCTACCCCCCAAATAAGCCCTACCCTGTTTCCCTGAAAATAAGCCCTACCCTGAAAATAAGACCTACAAGGACTTTAACTAGGGCTGATTTGGGGGGTAGGGCTTATATTGCGGCCATCACCGATAATCACGCTAGGTCTTATTTTCGGGGAAACAGGATAGGATGAAGAATGACGGAGCGCAAACTCCGCCCGCCGACAAGCAGACAACCACACCCACTGGACGGACAATCCTCCTCCAGATCGGGATCAGATGGCATTGTATGATAGGAAAGAAGGAGGATTAATGCTGGGAAATGAAGAAACGGGCTGGGAGTTTATTCTTCACTATTTCACTTTTTATATTTCTGGAGATTTTAGGTCTCATCCTAAATCCTCCCTCCGGCCTTTCCTCCAGTCTTCCGCCGTTGTATCAGCTCATCTCCTGGACTAAAATGGATTTCACTGCACACTGTGAGCTTCTCACAATTTGCATTAGAAGCTGCAGCAAGTCAGATAGAACCCGCTTAATTTCCTGTCTGGAGGACGTCCAGCATCATGTATCCTTTCCTCCTCATCCTGACTATACCTGGCCCTGCCCCTTTCATTTATTGGCTTTCAAACACAACAAAAATCTATGTTTGGACTTTACCGATACCACATCAAAAACACAATTTTAAAATGTCATCATTGTTAATAATATGAATAATGGAAACATATTAGAACACACGGCCCTAAAAAGAATGACAACATACAATCCCATATACACAATCCTATACTCACAGTTGATCCAGAAGGCGAAAAAACCCCAGCAAAGCCTGATCCAATTTGCACCAGCAGGGGGCAAAATTCCATTCCTGGACATCCGAAAGGCAATCAGATATTTCCTGGATCAACTCAAACGTCAAGTACCCAGTTATATTATGTACATTTAGGAAAGAATCCAGGCCTGTCTTAATAATTTATTTAGCAAAAAATATCTCATAACAGAATAATAATAATAATTTATTTATTTCTTTGTGATACTTACAGCTTTTCTGTCATTATAATTCTTTGGCTTCCTCCGGTGGTGGATGATGAGAATTACAGCTTCCATATCATTTAAACCAGCTCTGTATATGCTCTCTAGGTAACTAAAGTGATTATTATATAGGCAGATGTTGTTTGTGCAGTCTACTGTTTTTATGTTATAGTTTGCATTTCTGACATTTCTAGATTCATAAATGGGCACTTTGGTTCTCCTATGACACAGTAATACCCTTATATTTGGCGGTCTGGTGGTCCTGGTGTGTTCGCATACTGACCTGAAATCAGTATCGGGGTATGAGCAGTTCCAATTGATCCGATACAATTTTGTTTGTCTTAAGATGATTGATTAAGGACAACTTTTGTCTTTGTTTTTCATTATTGTATTTGTGTCTTATGCATATTTTTTATGTATTTCAGTGAATACGCTGTACACAGACAATACAAATCTTTTAGTGAAACATGTCAAGAATTATGTTTCTGTACAGTAGATATACCATGTTCATCAATGTTTTGGTCTGAATATTAAATTTTCTGAAAGGATTGTTATATCTTTTTTAAATCAATGTATTTAAATAAAACTTTTTTAACCATCCATGATATAGTTTTTCATTTTTCTAGGCACCTTTAAAATCCTGTTTTCCCACTTTTAAAATTTTTCTCTGGTATTGCTGAATCTTGGCTTCATTCTTCACATGACTGGGCTATTAATATTCCTGGCTATGCTCTCTTTTGGAAAAACAGTGTAAAAAGGAAAGGTGGCGGTATCTGTCTCTATGTGTTACTTTTTCCATTTTTCTCTAAATTTTGGGACGTGGTGCCTTGCTCCACCTATCCTTGGCTGATTTATCTTTTTCTTCATTCGGCAATACCAATTAAATCATACTTCTCTTCATGCCTCAAAGCTTCCAAGTCACCTATTTTGCATGGCAGACTTCTGGCATTGGTGAACAAACACTTTAATGCATTATTACATTTTGCTCTGTTGTTTTGCATATCTTTTTTAGTAGTACAGATAGCACTATAATTTCCAGTGGTTGTTTGTAACATGGGAACCTTCCTGTCACCTGCAATAACAAATAGCGAATATTGATTTGTTAGTGTAACACATCTGGGTGGGATCGGTTCACATTCTCTGTTCTCCAATCCCACCCTATTTTGAAGCCTATTAGAGCCCGGGGCTCTAATTAATTAGGTGCTTCAAAAAAACACCCCCGTTGGAATTTATGCCTTTCTGTGTCCTGCATAAGGGCGGGAAGAATGGATGGGGGGGGGGGGGGGGCGGCGCCCATGCGCCCTTAATGGACAGGCCGCCCCTTGCATATAGGTTCTGCCCAAATGAAAAGTCAGCCCAGTGCTCTAGGAATGCAAACCCTTCCTTCTTACACCAGGTCCATAGCCATGCATTCAGTTCTCTAATCTCCCCCTCTCTTTCCTGTGTTGCGCATGGCACAGGCAATATTTCAGAGACTATAACCTTGGAGGTCCTTCCCTTCAACTTGCAGCCTAGTTCTTTAAATTGATTCTTAAGGAACCTCCAACTTCCATATATTCTGTCATTGGCTCCAATATGGACCAAGACAGCTGGGTCACGCCCAACCCCTCCCAGTAATTTATCAACCCGATCCACCACATGCCAAACGCTGGCACCAGAGAGACAGCAAACCATTTGGTTGAGACGATCCACCGATGACATCAGGTATGACGAAACTAGTAGGATGGCGTTCATGCCCAGTCACACCACGCTAGTTTACATTGCGATCTGCAGATTGTCTTTTTATCCAGGATTATATCCTCATTTGTTGGACTTGTTACATTTTATACCTTAAAGGGGTGTTCCGGCCGCAATTTTTTTTTTTTAAAAGTCAGCAGCTACAAACACTGTAGCTGCAGACTTTTAATAAGGACACTTACCTGTCCAGCGAGCCCGCGATGTCGGCCCCCCGAGGCTGATCCGTCCATCGGATCGGCTGCCGGTGTCTCCATCTTAACGAAGGGAAAGAGGCAGTGGAGCCTTGTGGCTTCACTGCCCATTTCCTACTGCGCATGCGCGAGTCGCACGGCGCTTTGTGAATGGCCCCATTGTTTTCTGGGACACACACATGTCCCAGAAGGCAACGGGGCCGCTCACCGAAGAGGAGGAAGCGTCGCGGAATAGGAAGAGGCAGATTAGGAAGACTGCCTAGCAACAGGGGTTTCAGGTAAGTTACATTTTTTTTTTTCAAATGTTTTTTTTTAAATTTTTTTAAGAATATTAATGCAGTTTTTTATTTTAGGGTGGCCCTCGGTTTTAAATAAACCTTCCTGGTTTTACACTATGTACCGGATTTTCTTCTTTTTTCACATCTTACCCACAAGTGAGAGATGGATTAACCAGGCATGTTTGGTATCAGTATCACTCTGCATACATCCGGCAGATGGATCCTTCATGTCGTATTGAACCCATGCTCTCCTAGGCTGCTATAATATGGAGTCTAGCTATCCGGTAAGGGCACATCCTTTTCTGATTATAGGATTCCCAATTACCACCATGTGTTTGGGCCTACCTGCATTACCCTCATCACCCCTACTAGATGGACTGCTCTCCCGGCTGTTAGGGGTAGCAGTGACATCCGGGGCTGCCACCTCTGTGTTTGCCACCTCCACATCTTCACTCAGCTTGCCAAATTTGTTTTGGTGCACAAAGGACTGGCCTACCACTCCCTCTAACTGCATTAACCCATCTTCCTACCTGATAATCCTGACTTCCCCTCACACCTTCACATTGACCACCTGCTCGGTGAGCAGAGGACCCCTTTCAAGGTTGTCCTTTCTGCTCAGTGTTGCTCCTCCAGATCTCTAATGTGAGCTTCCAGAAGGGCAGCCTGCTCACATCTGTCACAGCGGTATCCATCCAGGAGCTGTTGCACCATTTTTGCATACATGTGGCACACTGTGCACTGAGCAAAACCTTCAACCTTGCTAGCACTCATTTTTCCCAGTTACAATATAATTACTTATAGGAAGTTTAAGATGTTACTTACAGGTTAGAAGACTCCTGTCTCAACTCCTGGTTATTACCCAGATAACAAGTAATTGTGCTGCAAGTTTGAAAATGATGTGCTAAGCTCTTGCTAGACTTGCCAGACTTCACAAGTTTGTTGCACAATTGCAGCAAGTCCGCATTGCATGACTCCAGATCAACTTTCTTTGCAAACATTCTGCAAGTCTGCTGCAAGTTCTGGTTCAGTTATGTTGTGTAATAGTTATCCCACCACAGGGGGCACTGTGGCTCAAATTTCATCTTTGCTCCCTGCTGTGTGTAAAATTTTACTGTCATTGGTGCTGGCAGCCATAGAATCACTTTGGGAGGGGTGTGTAGAGGTGAGTGGTAACCATGATATCTGATATGGAGTTCAGGGAGGTAGAAATCAAGGAGTGACTAACCCTAATATCTCATTGGTGGAGCACAATTTGGAAAGTTTATGTGCTGAGATTTTGCAGAATCTTTGTGTATGTATGGAGTGTTTTGTAGAGAGAGCCATGCACTGTACTCTATACAGAGATTCATGCATAAGGTTGTCATTTCATCCCTTTAAACCTGAACACACATGAATTACACATATTCTGAGGCTATTTTAATTCAGATAAAGCACCAAGTGAGTTTAATTACCACCTTATTCAGCCACAGAACCTGTGTAATCAATATGTGTTCCCTTATAAAAGGATGAGGTGGCAGCCCTATTCATGCATTGTGTCATATATAGAGAGATTATTAGACTATACTCTATACTCTATACCGAGATCCATATATTGTGTTGCATATAGAGAGACCCATGCATTGTGCTGTATATAGAGAGATCTATACATTGTACTGTATATAGAAAGGTTCATGGATTTTACTGTAATATGCAAATCAATGCATTGTATTGTATAAAGAGCCATGCGTTGTACTGTATATAGTGATCTATGCATTGTACTGTAATCTGCAGATCATTGTATTGTATATAACAGACATCCCAAGTCTCCCGCGAGTCGTAGGAGTCTCCCACATTTGACTGCGGCTCCCGAACACCCACGAGCTTCGCGTGATCTCCCGGCTGCGCCTGTCACTCAGCAACAGACAGAGCAGCCCGAGCGGCCAAATGAAGTACAGCAGCTTGGGCTGTTCTGTCTTCTGTCTGAGTGACAGGCGCAGGGGGGTATGAACCCTCCCCCCAGTGCAGAGAATGCGCCGTTCCAAAGCTGGCCGCTCTTGGTTGGGATGCATGCACTGGGACGTCTTGGCGTCTTTTACAAAATCCAGCAGGGCTGCCCAGGGGAGCTAGGGGGACTCAGGATTGAGAGCAGACGCTCCTCCTAGCTTCTTCAGCGGGCTTGTCTCTCCTGCCTGCAGATCAGCCTGGTGGACCCCGGACTCGGAAATACTCAGAGATTGCTCGGGCGCACTCGGAACGGAGTATTTCTGAGTGTTTCAAAGTGGCTCCGAACAGCTCCGAGTGTCACCGGTGCCCCCGCACCTCTGCCCAAATGCGGTACTGCACACCGCAGAGGCTTAAATCACTCCAGGAGCTCCAGGAGAATAATCCGGATGATTTTCGGAATTATCTCCGACCCCTGCTTTCACCAACTCTTGGCATTGTTGACCCCCCTATATTAAGAAGCAGGACACATACATGAGGCTTTTATTTTATTTTTTTGGTTGAATAATAATGAGTTGATTAGTTATATTTTCTATACTTTCGGATGCATAGAATTCACTTTTTGTTTAAGTTCTATTGGCAGGTAGCATGTCTAATTTTATTTGTTTTCTTTTTTTAATGCACAATAAAAAAAAAAGTGTAGAATAATACTTGGCTATGTGTTTTACTTCAAATGACAGTTTGGGAGTAGGCAGTTACATTTAAAAAAATACAATGTAAGATCTTTGATCTTAAAAACTACGGGATAATTGTGTTGTGGTAACTTGCCAAAAAAAAAAAAAAAAAGCATAATATTATTATTCCATCACTAGATAAAAAAAAAGCCTTTGAAAATTAGTTTGCAATAACTCCATCAGTATCACCAGCAAAGCAGCTTCAATATTATCCCATTAAAGAAGAGGAGAATATGTGCTGCATTTTTAGATTTCATAATTTTCCACATCAAGAATGTTAATTCTGCATTACGAGCGCCAGTTTACAAGACCAACCGCTTCTGGCTTGTCCTTGCTTCAGAGCATGCGTGTTTGTACTTTGGACTTTTGTCCGACGGACTTGTGTACACACGCTCGGAAAATCCTACAACAGACATTTGTCCGTGGAAAATTTTAAAGCCTGCCATCCAACAATTGTCCGATGGAGTGTACAAACGGTCGGATTTTCCACCAACAGCCTGTCATCACACATTTCCCGTTGGAAAATCCGATCATGTGTACGCAACTTAACTAACTGATCCATCTCTGCTGCCCCTCTCTGCCAATCTTTCCACTGGCTTCCCCTATCCCACCATATAGGATTCAAAATACTAACCACAATATGCAAGGCCATCCATAACATCGCCCCCAGCTACATCACCAACCTCATCTGCAGATATTGCCCAAATCGTCCTCTCCGCTCCCCCCAGGACCTCCTGCTCTCTAGCTCCCTTGTTACCTCCTCCCATGCTTGCCTAAGGACTTCTCCAGAGCTTCTCCCATCCTCTGGAACTCCCTGCCCCAGTATGTCCAGTCAGCCCCTACCCTGTCCACCTTTAGCCGATCCTTGAAAACTCACTTATTCAGGGAAGCCTACTCCACCTCCACTTAAGAACAGTACTTGAGTCCCCTCCATCATATAATCCATTGCCGCCATTACCTTTTGTACCACCTCCCCCTCCCTTTAGATTGTAAGCTCCACGAGCAGGGCCCTCCTATTCCTTCCTTCTGTATCGAACTGTATTGTATTTGTACTGTCCCCCGTTTTATTGTAAACTGTTGGTGCTATATAAATCCTGTATTATAATAATAATAGTTCTGCTAGCTACTAGTGCATTCATTCCCATTAATTTTGCATCAGCTTGCAAAAGCTTATCTCTGTTCTGCAAACTTGGCAGGTTCACTTTTTATATAAACACATCTCTATTAAAAAAGAAAAAAAATAAGGGGTGTTGTTTATAGACAGTACAAAGATCCGACACTATGTATGCGTTCAAATCTAGACGTTACGGAAATACTTTCAAACCTCCAAATGGCAACATCAATATACATCCCTACAAAAAAAAAAGCTGTTTGTTGTCCGGTTTATGTATGCAAATAACTCTTTTGCATCGTTCTGGAATAAAAGTAAACAGACGCGCGTCTCCGTGCCGCGTTCTCCCAGTTCGCATTCTCAGTTGAAAGCGGAAGAAACCGATTTCTTAAATACGTTTTCTCAGACGCTGTGAATTCGAGCAGCTACTCTACAAAGGCAAAGCTGCAGGCTGCATGCTAGAGATAAGACTTTACCGTGCTTCTAGATGGCGGCAGTTAGAAAATATAATCACAAAGAGCTATTTGATTAAGTCTTTCATTTTCCTGCTGTTGAAATTCACGAGGAGCACTGCTCCAGGCCACCAAAGCTGCTTTGTGAGAGATAATCAATGTATATGGTACGTTAAAAAATATAAACTGGAGGAGTCATCAGAACCATGGCGTATTATAGACAACGTGGCCGTTACTTGAGAGTAAAGGAATTACATAGCTTCAAGGACAAGTGCCTAAAGAGGACCATGGGACTGAGCTGCTTTCCCGTATTTGATAACATAACAATACCCCGGCTCATTTGTAAATAGTGACCCTAAAGGATATGAAAAGTAATGGCTAACTTATTGCTATAGTCAATACCTACACATTCCCCTTGTTCCAAGATTCCCAAGTAACCTGACTGTCTGGATTTTTAATCAGGATCTGATTGCTTGGGCTCTGTTAAAATGGTTGTAAGCCACTGAAATATAAAAATAAACAAAGCATATCCTTCTATAGTGTGTACTTGCCTCAATCCAAAGCACCTAGTGTGATTTTTCTCTGCTCTCTCTTTTCTCTACTATCTGCCTGTGGTGCAACAGCAGCAAACATTTAGAATACAGTTTCAGAGAACAAAACTTGTATTAATATAAAGTTCAGCAATTAACAAGAAGCCCAGCAGGAAGGTGTCCAACTGGCAACACTCACAGTATACAACAGCAATGTGTGACAGAGCAGGTCTCGGGCATGCCGACAGGGTCTGTCTTAAGGGGCGGAATGTGGCCTGGCCAGCCCCTACCCAAATGGGGAGGTTTCAGGAAGGATTTTTTCCCTACTTGTCTGGGAGTCAGGGCCCTAAATAGGCTCTGCCTGACCCAAGATGGCTGCCAGAGCAACATCTAATCGGATAGCTTCCTCAGTGACCCAGGAAACCATAGAGGAGCCATGTTCCTCTTGACTTCCCCTCCAACTGCATTGACGCCTCAGGCGAGCACCACCTACAGAGGAGAAAGTAGATTGCACCTGCCTACATGCATAAGTCACTTCTGACAGTCTATGCTGACACCAGACAATGCCAGGAGACTGTTCCGTCCCCCTCTAGCACACAGTAGGTGATTGACAGAGAGAAGGAATCGGAAGGGGAGAGCAGGTCTCTATGGAGTGACAGTTTGGGGTCTCCCTAATCTGAACTCAATGACAAAAGTTCCATCCTCTTCCAGTGTGAGTCCTTGCACTGTGAAGTGCAGTGTAGCATCATTGGTTGCTAGGACGCTGGCAGTCACCAGCATCCTAGCAATCAACAATGAGGAGTGGGGAGGGGGGCTTGCGACAAGGAGAAATGAGGTAGGTGGCCGCCCCTGCTGACCCTGCTCTCTCCCCATTCACCAGTACATATAGAGCCAGAAGATGTGCTGGAGATGCTGGCATGTTCCATCTGAAACAAAGCTTGGCGAAAACATATTAGTGTCTCACTTGCTGAAGTATTTGTTCACCTGTTCAGATACCCGTGTGATCTAGAAAAAAGAAAGTATACAGTATGTATGGATATTTATGCCCTGTACACACAGTCGGATTTTCCGACGCACAAAGTTTGAGAGCAGGATATAAAATTTTCCGACAACAAAATCTGATCATGTGTACACAAATCCGACGCGCAAAGTGCCACGCATGCTCAGAATAAATTAAGAGACGAAAGCTATTGGCTACTGCTCCATTTATAGTCTCGACGTACGTGTTTTACGTCACCGCGTTCAGAACGATCAGATTTTCCGACAACTTTGTGCGACCGTGTGTATGCAAGACAAGTTTGAGCCAACACCCGTGGATTTTGTTGTCGGAATGTCCGATCATGTGTACAGGGCATAACGGTTGCTTTTAAAGCTTAACTTCAGGATTACTGCCTTCTTATTTCTTTTTTTTAATTTCTGCCCATACCCACATCCACCACATATAAAAACTTTAATTTAACATCAGCATTAATAGGAATTCATGTATATTAGTAAGTGTAACGTCACCATGCAGCCGGCGGTTTCTCACCTATACTTGAATGACTTGATGCCTCTGCAGAAGTGCCACATCAGATCCACCTGTAGGCAGGAGCACTCTCTACTCCCCAATTTAGGGCGCGTTCGACCAAAGTGGCAGTGCAGAGAGGGAAGGAAGTTGGGAGGAACTTGGATCCTGCAGTCACCAGGGGGACAGCTGTCCAATTGGATTCTGGTGCCCCACATGATCTTGGTGGCCATCTTGGGTTAGGGTAGTGTCTATTTAAGGCTCTGGATCTTTGGATTTGCCACGCTTTGTGCAAGTGGCTAGTGAATACGGACAGGTTCGCTGTTGGGCAGGAACAGAGCATAGCTGCAGGGAATGGTTCTTGAGGAGTAGGGAAAGTGCAGGGACTAAACAATCATAGTGGAGGACCAGCCAGCCAACATTCTGGCTCCTCGCTGCAGAAACTGTTGTTATCATTTCAAGATTACAATTCTCTGTTACTGTTTGTAAATAGCTCCAGTCAGATGTGCCAACCCTCCGGGCCTGATTGTACATTGTTGGGTCTTTTTTATTATACTGTTCTCATCCACCTCGGCCTCTAAGTGTATTCTTTGGCACCGGCGCACCATGCTGCACCCTAATCACACACCATTGTTTCATAGTCCCATAATCCAGTCTAGAGTTTTCTGGTAGCAGAGGAACAAGAACAGGAATAGGCGAGCTAAAAATAGCAGCACTGGAATAATACCACTGACAACACTGACACATTTTGGCTTTACAGCAAAAAGGACTATCTGGGTACAATGAGGGGATGGGTCCCGCATAAGATATTAAAGCGGAGTCCCACACAAAAATGAAACTTCCGCTTTTCCGGTCCCCCCCCCTCCGGTGTCACATTTGGCACCTTTCAGGGGGGAGGGGGGAGCAGATACCTGTCTAATACAGGTATTTTGCTACCACTTCCGGGCATAGATACCCAAGCCAGGTATCTACGCCACGTCCCGTCCCCCCTTCCCCCCCGCTGTATTCTAGGAGACACACGGATCCTCAAGAGGATTTCCTCTTGAAGATGGCGACGGCAGCACCTGAGAGCCGAGGGACAGATCAGCTTCGGGTGCCGACAACGCGGGCACCCTGGAAAGGTAAGTGTCCATTTTTTAAAAGTCAGCAGCTGCAGTATTTGTAGCTGCTGTCTTAAAAAAAAAAAAAAATGGTGGAACTCCGCTTTAAGCTTAATCTGTCTGGTCCCCCAAGTAGGAAATAAGAATAAAACTGGAAATAAACAGTCACTTTTAGAAAGGATGAAGTGATAAGTCTCTTGAATTTGGGTAAAAGGAAGGCATACCAGAGAATGATACTTTATTGACAACATACTGAGATTTATGTCCGGCATTGGGCATTAATTATATCATTATGCACTTCATGTAGTTTTGTCCCTATCTAACCCAGAGAGCAAGCAATTGATCTGCAAGTTTAAAAATGTCTTGCTAAGCTTTTGCTAGACTTGCCAGGCCTCACAAGTGTGTTGCACAATTGCAGCAAGTCTGCACTGCGTGACTCCTGATCAACGTTCTTTGCAAACATTCTGGAAGCCTGCTGCAAGTTCTGGTTAAGTTATGTTGTGCAATAGTCATCCCACCACAGGGGTCACTGTGGCTGAATTTTCATGCTGTAGACTTGCAGAGCTCTTGCTGTAGACTCACCATTGCAAATTTGCACTTGCTAGAGACTTGCCACGCAAATTTGCTGCAAATTGGAAAAGTGTCAACTAGAACTTGTGCTCTGCAAGTGTACAACTTGCTAGTGAAAATGTGCAGCAAGTTAACCGACTTACAATTCAACACTGCCGCAAATTTGTGGCAAGTTATCCTTGCTATCTGGAAAGGTGCACATATAAATCACTATGGGTTCCATGGTGGATCATTTTTTAGAGGGTGGTAGAGCAGTGTCTGCTAGGTTGCCACATACATGGCAGAGACAAAGTAGATGAGGGCCTTCTCTTGCATCTCCTGCACAACACTCCTGAAGGTGGGGACAAACACTGTGAAGGCACAGGGTGGCATCAGTGCCAGAGTTGCAGGCCATACTGGATCTGTATTTCAGTCAAATGTGTAGAGCTGAGGATCATGGAGAAGGAACCAAGTGTAAGAACACTGTGGTACTGGATCAGGAAACAGAGGCAGAGTTGGGGCAGAAGCAGAGGTCAGAAATAGCCAGGCAAAGTAGTACCAACTTAGGAGGCAAAGACAGAGTCCAGGAAACAAGCCAAGGCCATTAACAGCCAGGCAAAGAAAGTACAAGGCAGAAGGCAGAAAGCAGTAAGCAGAGTACAGAATGCAAGCCAAGGTCACAACAAAAATTTAAGGGGCAGGCTAGGAGGCAATTGACCAGCTATGAGTAAGGTCATCTTTTGACTGAAATGCATTAGTGTTTGTGGTTGCTCTAAGGAATATTTTACTCTTTGAAAATAATAAAGAAGAAGCTTTTATACTCACCTTGTTGCTGGCATGTTCTGATTTGGATGTCTATACACAAGAAGATGGAGACTGCTAGCAGTGGCAGCTGGTGTTTTTTTTGGCGGCTGGTGTTTTTTTTGGGGTGGGCGGCAAACAACCACCCCCCTGGTCGGTCAGCGATACACTAGACCCCCCCCCCCCGCCCGCGCTGGAGGAGGGTCGGATGTACAGGGCAAGCCCGGCACTTACCCCATCTAGGTAGTGGGCGGGCATGCAGCGTGTCCTACCAGCGGTGTGTACTATGGGCGGACGCAGCGTGCCGTACGGGCGGCGGAAGCGTGTCCTAGCATGATCCTCCTCCCTCCTCCTAGGCATCCAACAGGATTGTCTGTCCTTTCAGCCAATCGGGTGACGGGTCTTAGACCTGCTTCCTGATTGGCCAGGAAGAGGATCATTGTTGCGACAGCAATATTCATTCGCTATTGTCACACAACTGGGTGGGCTTGGAGCGCAATTCTCTACGCCCCGAGCCCACCCTTTTTTGAAGCCTATTAGAGCCTCTGGCTCTAATCACGTGCTTCAAAAAAATACACCCCCCGTCATTGGAATCCATGGTCTGACGCCCCTGCATGTAGATCAGGGGGCCGGACAGAGGTGGTGGCGCCCATGCGCCCCTAATGGACGGCCTGTCACTGACTGCTAGTCTGGCATAGTGATGTTTGAGTCTTAGCCTGAGAGCTGTTTGATTAGATTGTAGCACCTTATTCCTCTTTTGAACAGGTTGGGAGGCAAGCGTGGTCAGTAAGGCAGAATCAGTAGGTCAGCGTAATCAAGAACAAGCTAAAGACCACTCAGCAACTTCCTTCTGCAGTGCTTCAGTTGATACAGGCCGCTGGGTGCCAATACTAGTGTGGAGTGGGCATAGTAATGCACATCCAGCATGGCAATAGTTATGCGCATGCGCATATGCCCACGCTGGTTTCCTTCTAACAACATGAATTCATCCAGTTCAGAAGACAATACAGCCATCTATGCCAACGAGACCTAACAGTGGCTCGATAGACCCCAAAAAAGAAAATACATTATTTTAGACATGCCAGCTCTTGGGTGGCACACGTTTAGACACTGGACAACAACAAAATACACTTTTAGTAAAGTCACTATATGTACAATGTGGCTTGTGTGTGTGTAAATTCGCAAATCCTTGGTGCATAATAACTATTATGAGGATACAATTTGGGTTTTCTTTCATACGTGATCAATGCTCTGTGATACACTGACAAGCTTTAGTAGATCAGGCCCAGTAAGCGAGGATCTGCTTATTTGTTACAAGAGTTATATTGCTACTAAGTGACATGTTTTTCAGTAAAGAACCGCTCTCGTGTGTGTGTGTTTTTTTTATACATTTAATTGACTGACTAGTAAAACAAATGGACTGTTTCTGTGCGGAAGCCAGCTGAAATGGCTCAGTAAGCCTTCTACATTGTTCCAAATTTTGAGCAGCACAGATGGTACCAAAGCTTGGCAGAATTTAGCTTTGTTGACCAATAAATTGTTGAACAGTAGTCCAAGCTAGAAGTGTTTCTCCTTCCACTACCTAACTGCGAAAACAGCCTCATGTGTTATTTTATTAGGTTGACAGCATGACCAAGTATTTGTGTTATTTGTATAGCATCTATTGTACTTCATATGAAAATAAAAAGGAAAAAATATGGAGTTGACAAATGCTAAACGGTGGAATGTTTTATTTATTCCATCTGTTTATCTTCTAATTGGAAAATCAGTTACTGTAACATTCCATTTAGCTTGAATTATTTTCTTTTTTTTTAAATTGTTGTGTCCTAAGCAACCACAATCTCCATGGGCCAAATATTGACACATCATATAAGCATTAGGGTACAGTGAATGATAGTAAAGTGAAAGGTTACTAACAAAATACCAGATAATGGAAATTAGTTAACTACTTGACAACTGGAAGGTATTACCCCCTTCATGGCAAGGGCATTTTTTGCTATTCGGCACTGTGCTATTTTAACTGGCCGTTGTGTGGTCATGCAACAGTGTACGCAAATCTAATATATATATATATATATATATATATATATATATATATATATATATATATATATATATACAGTGCCTTGCGAAAGTATTCGGCCCCCTTGAACTTTTCAACCTTTTGACACATTTCAGGCTTCAAACATTAAGATATAAAATTTGTATTTTTTGTGAAGAATCACCAACAAGTGGGACACAATTGTGAAGTGGAACGAAATCTATTGGATTGTTGAAACTTTTTTAACTAATAAAAAAATGAAAAGTGGGGCGTGCAAAATTATTCGGCCCCCTTGCGTTAATACTTTGTAGAGCCACCTTTTGCTGCGATTACAGCTGCAAGTCGCTTGGGGTATGTCCAGGGGCGGACTGACCATTGAGCGATTAGGGCACTGCCCGAGGGCCCTGGGCCACTAGGGGGCCCCATCAGGGTTGCCAGCCTCAGTAAAACCAGGGACAGTATGTATAAATCTGTGTTTTTTTTACATCTGTCTGTGTATACTGTGTGATTGTATACTGTGTGTGTGTATACTGTGTGGCCCCATAATCTCTGATTGCCTGGGGGCCCCATAATCTCCTATTGCCCGGGGGCCCCATGAGTTATCAGTCCGCCCCTGGGTATGTCTCTATCAGTTTTGCACATCGAGAGACTGAAATTCTTGCCCATTCTTCCTTGCAAAACAGCTCGAGCTCAGTGAGGTTGGATGGAGAGCGTTTGTGAACAGCAGTTTTCAGCTCTTTCCACAGATTCTCGATTGGATTCAGGTCTGGACTTTGACTTGGCCATTCTAACACCTGGATACGTTTATTTGTGAACCATTCCTTTGTAGATTTTGCTGTATGTTTGGGATCATTGTCTTGTTGGAAGATAAATCTCCGTCCCAGTTTCAGGTCTTTTGCAGACTCCAACAGGTTTTCATCCAGAATGGTCCTGTATTTGGCTGCATCCATCTTCCCCTCAATTTTAACCATCTTCCCTGTCCCTGCTGAAGAAAAGCAGGCCCAAACCATGATGCTGCCACCACCATGTTTGACAGTGGGGATGGTGTGTTGAGTGTGATTAGCTGTGTTGCTTTTACGCCAAACATATCGTTTTGCATTGTGGCCAAAAAGTTCGATTTTGGTTTCATCGGATCAGAGCACCTTCTTCCACATGTTTGGTGTGTCTCCCAGGTGGCTTGTGGCAAACTTTAGATGAGACTTTTTATGGATATCTTTGAGAAATGGCTTTCTTCTTGCCACTCTTCCATAAAGGCCAGATTTGTGCAGTGTACGACTGATTGTTGTCCTATGGACAGACTCTCCCACCTCAGCTGTAGTTCTCTGCAGTTCATCCAGAGTGATCATGGGCCTCTTGGCTGCATCTCTGATCAGTCTTCTCCTTGTCTGAGCTGAAAGTTTAGAGGGACAGCCAGGTCTTGGTAGATTTGCAGTGGTCTGATACTCCTTCCATTTCAAAATGATCGCTTGCACAGTGCTCCTTGAGATGTTTAAAGCTTGGGAAATCTTTTTGTATCCAAATCCGGCTTTAAACTTCTCCACAACAGTATTACGGACCTGCCTGGTGTGTTCCTTGGTCTTCATGATGCTCTCTGCGCTTTCAACAGAACCCTGAGACTATCACAGAGCAGGTGCATTTCTACAGAGACTTGATTACACACAGGTGGATTCTATTTATCACCATCAGTCATTTAGGACAACATTGGATCATTCAGAGATCCTCGCTGAACTTCTGGAGTGAGTTTTCTGCACTGAAAGTAAAGGGGCCGAATAATTTTGCACGCACCACTTTTCAGTTTTTTAATTGCTAAAAAAGTTTAAAATATCCAATAGATTTCATTCTCTTCACAATTGTGTCCCACTTGTTGGTGATTCTTCACTAAAAATTAAAATTTTATATCTTTATAAGGGGGCCGATTACTTTTGCAAGGCACTGTATATACATATATATATATATATATATATATATATATATATATATATATATATACATACATGTATATACATACATACATATATATATATACATACATATATATATGTATGTATATATATATATATATATATATATATATATAATTTTTTTTTTTTTTTTAATTATTTATTTATTTATTTATTGCATAAATAGAGCTTTCTTTTGGTGGTATTTGATCACCACTGGATTTTTTATTTTTTATTATATAAGCAAAAAACATTAAAAAAATTTTTTTTTCTACTTTCTGTTATGAAACAAATCCAACAAAAAATTTTAAAAATCTAATTTCTTCATAAATTAACCACTTCAGCCCCAGAAGATTTGGCTGCTTGGGCCATTTTTTGCGATTTGGCAGTGCGTCACTTTAACAATTGCGCGGCCGTGCGACGCTGCACCCAAACAAAATGGACGTCCTTTTTTTCCCACAAATAGATTTGACTACTTCTGCGGTTTTTATTTTTTGCGCTATAAACTAGAAAAAGAGCAACGATTTTGAAAAAAACACAATATTTTGTACTTTTTGCTATAATAAATATCCCCATTTTTTGTTAAAAAAAGCAAAATTTTTTCTCAGTTTAGGCCGATATGTATTCTTCTACATATTTTTGGTAAAAAAATTGCAATAAGCGTATATTGATTGGTTTGCTCAAAAGTTATAGCGTCTACAAACGAAAAAAAAGTTTTTTTTACTACCAATGGCGGCGATCTGCGATTTTTATCAGGACTACAACATTATGGCGGACACATCGGACACTTTTGACACATTTTTGGCACCATTTATACAGCGATAAGTGCTATAAAAATGCACTGAATACTGTAAAAATGTCACTGACAGGGAAGGGGTTAACACTAGGGGGCGATCAAGGGATTAACTGTGTTCCCTAGTTAGTGTTTCTCACTGAAGGGGGAGGGGACTAACTAGTGGAAGTGACGGATTGTGGTTCCCAGCTAATAGGAACACAAAATCTGTCACTCCTCTCAGAACAGAGCAGGGATTTGTGTGTTTACACACACACTTCCGTGTTCTGTCTCTCGTGCTTGCGATCACTTGTGGTTGGCGGTCATCGGGACCGTTGACCACGAGCAACGGCACCCCTGTGAAGCAGCGGCTGCTATCCCGATCCCGTGAGCCGACGTATGGCTACAATGGTTTGCGGGATCATGCCGACTTGCCGCAGTAAAATGATGGCGGCTGGTCGGCAAGCCACGAGCAACGGCACCCCTGTGAAGCAGCGGCTGCTATCCCGATCCCGTGAGCCTACGTATGGCTACAATGGTTTGCGGGATCATGCCGACTTGCCGCAGTAAAATGATGGCGGCTGGTCGGCAAGCGGTTAAGGATAACATGTAAAAAAACATAAACAAAATCCCAATAAGTCTTAATTAATTGGTTTGTGCGTAAGTTTTAGCGTCTACAAACAATGGTATAAATACTGGAATTTATGCAGCTATAGATCAGCAACTTGTAGTGGGACTGTGATAGGGTGGCGGGCAATCTGGTGCTAATAGACACTGGCTGGGAGGGTCAAGAACTGACTCTGATGTGGCTAGTGACACTAATACAGTGATCAGTGATCAGTGATGACACTGTTCTAATGACACTAGATGCAATCAATGGGTTAACTGTGTGCCTAACAATGCGTAATATGTGTAATGTGTGCTGCTTTTACTTTACTATCTGGCTGTTTCTTCTCCCTGCTTTTCAGGGAGAAGAAACAGTCAGATCGCTGTTCCCTGTAAACATAGTTTTATGTTTTTGTAATGTGTTTGATTGGACATAACCAATCAGCAGGTTTCAGCCAAAATCATTGGCTAAAATCTGCTGCCTAACTCATGCTTTATCCAATCACAGCACGGGTTGGCAAGGGGCACGCGCATGTGCGCCCCAAACCTGAAGGAAGGCCAGTTATGTACATGTAGGTTACTGTGCCTGTACCTGCCACCCGTTTGCAGTATATTTATGGCAGTATATATAAACTCGAAGGCTTAATGTACACAGGGCGTTTTACAACCTCCTCTGAACAGTTTAACTTGGCAGATAGTAAACGACATTTAAAAACGTCCGTTTTGCCGCGTTTACATGCTGCGTTTAGCCGTGTTTGCGTTTAGGAGCATTAAAAGAAAAAAAAAAATATATATATATATATATATATATATATTAAATAGTAAAAAATGTATCTCCATCAAAAACGCCTGTAAGCGAAATGCGGCTAAATGCGAGTTACTGCGTTTACACCCGTTTACAAGCTATTGCAGGCATGTGGTGTTCAAATGCCACTGAACATCCACCCTAAACGCATTTTTTTGCTTTCCAAAAAATGCTTCTGAACTCAACTGCCTAGAAATGACTATAAACGACCCTGTGTACATGTGGTGTTAAGATAACATAGAGGAGAGTTCAGGGGCAGCTGAAAAAATCGCCCAACTGCTCCTAAACGTCCGTTCACCAGCAGCAGTGTACATGAAGCCTTAACGCACGTTACATGCACTGCATTGCC
This sequence comes from Lithobates septentrionalis, assembly GCA_037952835.1. NCBI lineage: Eukaryota > Metazoa > Chordata > Amphibia > Anura > Ranidae > Lithobates > Lithobates septentrionalis. The sequence goes on along the minus strand of JBBDGP010002329.1, from coordinate 447,382 downwards.
ATTTTTTGTAATGGCACCCCAAGTGACCATTTCAACATATAGCATTGCACTATAGGGCATCAGGTTGCTTAAAATGTAGTGGCATGTCCAATCTTGTGTGTTTCCAATAGACTGCCCTAATGCTTTGCACGTTAACATGCAACACAATGGTTAATAACGCACTACACTAATGTAAATGTGCCCTGCCTGGTAGGCAGGTTTCTTAAGCAAATTTTTTTTTTTTTTAATTCAGTGCAAAGTTTATTACCTGGAGATTCTGCCAGACCAGCACTTCCTGTTGCAGGACCTGATAGGAAACCCAACAGCCAATAACCTTCAGTCATTTTTGGTCAACTTTTCATCTATTATTTTTCTTATTATACAGTATTTATATAGCGCCAACAGTTTACGCAGCATTTTACAATATAAAAGGGAGACAATTAAGTTACAATACAATACAATACAAGAGGATTAAGAGGGCCCTGTTCAGAAGAGCTTACAATCTAATAGGGTGGGGCAGGTGGTACAAAAGGTTGTAACCATGGGGAATGAGCTGATGGAAGTGGTAATAGATTAGTTGGAGACGTGATAGGCTTCCCTGAAGAGATGAGTTTTCAGGGATCGCCTGAAGGTAGCAAGAGTAGGAGATATCCAGACAGATTGAGGTAGAGAGTTCCAGAGGATGGGAGAGGCTCTGGAGAAATCCTGGAGACGAGCATGGGAGGAGGAGATGAGAGAGCTTGAGAGTAGGAGGTCTTGAGAAGAATGGAGAGGACAGTTTGGGTGATATTTGGAGACAAGATTGGTGATGTAGCTCGGGGCAGAGTTGTGAATGGCTTTGTATGTTGTGGTTAGTATTTAGAATTTAATTTGCTGGGTGATTGGGAGCCAGTGTAGGGATTGGAGGAGAGGGTTGGCAGACACTGAGCGGTTGGTAAGGTGGATAAGTCTGGCAGTGGCATTCATGATAGACTGAAGAGGGGAGGAGCCTATGGAGAGGCAGGCCAATGAGAAGGGAGTTAAAATAGTCAAGGTGAGAGATAACAAGGAAGTGAATGAGGAGCTTGGTAGTTTCATTTGTTAAAAAGGGGCGAATTTTAGAGATGTTACGGAGGTGAAGTCTACAAGCTTTTGACAACGAAGGACAGCTCAGAGTCTAGGATTACACCTGGTACCCTGGCATGAGGGAGGGATTTATAGTTGCATTATTGATTTTGATGGAAAAGTCGTGGAGGGGGGCACGGGCGGGGGGGAATATTTATAGCTCAGTTTTAGAGAGATTTAGTTGAAGGAAGTGGTGCGACATGCATGCTGATATGTCAGTTAGTAATGCGAGAGGAGACTGAAGGATTGAGGTGAGGAGTAGACAGATAGATTTGGGTGTCATCGGCGTATAAGTGGTATTGGAACCCGTGGGCGGTTATCGAGTGACCAAGGGAGGAGGTGTAGATAGAGAAGAGAAGGGGTCCAAGAACAGAGCCTTGGGGGACCCCCACAGAGAGGCGCAATGGAGAGGAGGAGACAGAGTTGTAGGTAACACTGAAGGAGCGCTGTTGTTTTAACTTTGGATAGTAAAAAAAAAAAATTCTGCCAGTAAATAACTTATACAGCTCACTTGTTTCTTGTCTGGTCATTAGCCTAGGCTTATGACATCATGCACAGCTCTCTCTCCTGAGAGTTTCTCAGGAAGGGAGAGGGATGAGTCATAAGAGGGCCAATGAAGGCTGCAGGGAGGGTGGCGGCTGTTGCGGGTGAGGGGGGCAGGTTTGTGGGATCTCTAACTGTGGCCATCTTAAGTAATGGCAGATGATTCATGTAGCATTTACTTCCTGGAATCCATTTTCCCTTAGCTCAGGCATGTAGGTAGGAGGGTTAGCGTAGCTGAGAAAAGAAAAAATGCCTTGAAGACTCCTGAGGTGTGGATGGAGAAATCCATTAAACAAAACATTTTTTTCTTCGGCCTTCTGGCTCGTCTATACCTAGCTTCAAAAAAGAAACTGCCCAACTTATAATATGAATACATTCTACTCATTTTTAATGGTATTCATCCACAATTTTAAGTAGGAAGGGATGCTACTAGATTTATTTGTCAGTATCGAAAGCAACGGCAAATGCCTGAACAATTGGCTTAAGTGTTTGAGTTTCAAAGTGAAACTTTTCAGAGGGAGAAAATGTGACATTTCCATTGTGCTTCTCAGCAAAGACATTTTATTTCATGGCTCAGCAAACACAGCGAAAGAACCACCTATAGATTTTTCTATTAAATTCCTAAGATCACAGAACAGCTGATTCGTTTTACCTGTAATCCCCGTGGAGGATTCTTTTCAAGCTGCATCAAGCGGCATTGAATAATCCAAAGACATACTAAGTAAATAAGTAGATATTTGAAGTGGCTGCCCTTTATATTTGTATATATTAAAATATTTCTAAACCTTTAACTAAATGCCATTTTCCTTTAAAGGTCATCGAACCAGTACCTGGAGGCAATTAGCACTTGTTGAAGCGTGCACTAAGACACGTGCTGCATCTTACTGAATAATACACGTAGTAGGACAGCTGCTCAATGAGAGGTGACTGAGTTGGGTGAGTTTTCTACACATAGGGGTTGACTGTTTGCCAGGGAAGTTACACCTATGCAAACAAATTTACCCCAGAGCTTGGTCAATGAGGTGAAAGTTTACGTTGCAAAGCATACTTAATCCCAAGCAAGGAAAAAAAAAAAAAAACAGCATTTTTGGTTGCACATCTGTAGCACCCTCCTAGTGTAGAGTAGATTGCCAAGTAAATTTAATTTGGCTCTTCTGTAATCAGTGGAGCAGGGGTTGATTATTTAGGGCTACTCTGTGTTTCACAGGCTGCTGCTCTGTTACTTCCCCCTGTCTTCGCAGTGGTCTCCAAACTGCGGCCTGGGGGCCGGATGCGGTCCTTTGCTTGCTTCTATTTGGCCCTTGGGGCACTATTTTATTCACTGACACCTACGAAGGGGCACAATTCCTGCCAATGACACCAATGATGGGGCACAATTCCTATCAATGATACCAATGATGTGGCACAATTCCTCCCAATGATTCCAGTCATGGGGCACAATTCCTCCCAATGACAGAAACTATGGGGCATGCCAGTTAAACCAAAGATAGGGAACAATTCCCATTAATTACATCAACAATGGGGCACAGTTCCTCCCATCAACACCAACAATGGGGCCCAATGACACCAATGATGGGGCACAATTCCTCCCAATGACACCAGCGATGGGGGAAAATTTCTCCCAATGACACCAATGATGGGGCACAATTCCTCTCAATGACACCAATGATGGGGCACAATTTCTCCCAATGACACCAACGATGGGGCACAATTGCTCCCAATGACACCAACGATTGGTCACAATTCCTACCAATGACATCAAGGATGGGGCAAAGTTCCTCCCAATGACACCAACAATGGGGCCCAATGGCACCAATGATAGGGCACAATTCCTACCAATGACACCAATGACTGGGCACAATTCCTCTCACCGACATCAAAGATGGGGCATTGTTTTCTCCAACTGATGCTGGGACATTTTCTACTCCAGACGGCCCCCTAAAGTCTGAGGGACAATAATTTGGCCCTTTGTTTAGAAAGTTTGGAGGCCCCTGTTCTTGAACATTCTAGAATCGGAGAGAGGAATAACAGGGCATGCAGCATGAATATTTATGGAAATCTAGCCAATCCCTGGGGGGGGAGGGTGCCTAGTAGGCAGTGAGAGAGTCCATAAATAGTCTGAGGCCTGGGCAGCAGGGTGCAGTGTTCCTGGGTCCAGTCCTGCTGGAGGAGACCCCAGTGCAAGGGCTGTGCCCCTGGTGCAGGTTTCAAGAGGAAGCCAGCAGGAAGACACAGAGGTCCCAGTTAGGCTTAGCTGGGGGACCTGTTTGCAAGTCTAAGTCCAGGGATCAAGTCAGGTCTGGAGAAGATCACTGAAGAGAGCGAGGAGGAAGTTGGTGGGAAAGAGTTCAGCTATCCTATGGTGGTGTGAGTCTACATCTTCACTTGGAAGAGCCTGGTGGATATCGGCAGGAGGCAACCAATGATCCTGCGGTTATGTGAGCACATGTCCCCAGTGCTAAAGAGTGGTGACTGACTTCAGTTGTTAATCTCTGGAAGGGGCAGTTGTCACTGTCAGCGTAGAGATCCTGTGGAGTATTATCAGTGTTTTTTTGCAAGTGCAGCCAGAAGTTAAGGAGTCCTCAAGTTTATCAGTTCTGCAGTTTTTATGGTATCTCATATTCTCCCCTCTGAAATGAGATCTCTGATTCCAAAATGACCAGGAGGCTGAGCAGGGCCTTTACTTCTTCGGGGGCCCATTCTGGCTATGTTTTACATTATTGTGCATTAAGACTTACTGCAATTGATTTACTAAAGGCAAATAGATTGTTCATGTCGCAAGGGAATTTTTCCCAGAGCTTAGTGAATGTGCTGAAGCTCTGCTGACTTCCATAATCCAATCATGTGCAAGCAAAAATGCTATTTTCTTCTATTTTCCTCGCACATGATTACGCAAAGTGAAATTTTCCTTTCATTCACTAAGCTCTGGGGAAAATTCCCTTGCAAAGTGCAACTTCAACCCCACTTCAACCCCATTTTGAATGGGTTGGCAGTGCAGCTTAACACATGCAAAAGGTGTGGGTATGTTGCCTGCTACTGTAATAGTGCATTAGGGTGCCAATCAAAATGAATGGTACTGCAAAGTTTTATAAACGTTATCCCAACAACAAAATGTGAATGGGCTCTAAATGAAGCCAGCTGGCAACCTTTTGCGCATAAAAGAACCCCACTCTTGTTAGGATCACCTATTTTGCGTGGAACAAAAAAAGTTAATGAAAAAAAAAAAAATACAAAACATCGACCATCTGCCGTTTTTTTTTTTTAGTCGATGGACCACTTGGTCTTTTTTTCTGCTGTCGCTTTTCTATGTTCTATGTATATAGAGTATTGTGCCAAATGGGTTTGTTTACTAAAGGAGTTGAGAATCTTCACAGAATAAATTGTGTAAATATTCAGTTAAAGAAGAATCCTTTTTACATTTTTACAGTTTCAGCTTGAACCAGTGTAACTCTGTATATACCATACCTGGCCAATGTGGATTTAAGCTGCAGTGCTGGGGACTGTCACCATGGAGGGGCTGAGTATTGGGAACCGTCACCGTGGAGGGGATGAGTATCGGGAACCGTCGCTGTGGAGGGGCTGAGTGCCAGGGACCGTCACCATGGAGGGGATGAGTATCGGGAACCGTCACCGTGGAGGGGATGAGTATCAGGAACCGTCGCTGTGGAGGGGCTGAGTGCCAGGGACCGTCACCGTGGAGGGGATGAGTATCGGGAACCGTCACCGTGGAGGGGATGAGTATCGGGAACCGTCGCTGTGGAGGGGCTGAGTGCCAGGGACCGTCACCATGGGGGGCTGAGTGCCGGGGACCGTCACCGTGGAGGGGATGAGTACCAGGAAGTGTCACTGTGGAGGGGCTGATAGCCAGGAACCGTCACCGTGGAGGGGCTGAGTGCCGGGGGCCGTCACCGTATAGGGACTGAGTGCCAGGGACCATCACTGTGGAGGGGCTGAGTGCCGGGGACCGTTACCATGGAGGGGCTGAGTACCGGGAACCATCAATGTGGAGGGGATGAGTGCCGGGGACCGTCACCATGGAGGGGCTGAGTACCGGGAACTGTCACTGTGGAGGGGCTGAGTACCGGGAACCGTCACCGTGGAGGGGCTGAGTGCGGGGGACCATCACCGGCGGTCATTGATTTGCATGTCCTCAGCATGAGAGGTCCTCTGTATTGAGAGATCTGGGGTCAAAAAGATTTCAGAGCTCCCATTTACCCTTAAAAGCAAAAGAACACTTTGACTTTAAAAGAAAACAAATCATGTCTTTAAGCCTGAGAACCAGAAGTGAAGTCAGAGGTCGCTCTGGTCCTCCAAGGGTATCAAATTGGATCAGTTCTGGGTTTACCAACGGGTCCGGTAAGCTCGGAAACAACCGGGACCTCTCCCTCTGCCTCCAAAAGTGGTCCTGTGGCAAATCCGCCACTAGGATCACTTTTATCCAACGCCGAATTGTCCACAGAAAAAAGATACCGGGTCTCGTTTTTTTAAAAATAAAAATAACAAACATGTTATACTTACCTCCTCTGTGCAGTGGATTTGCACAGAGCAGCCCAGATCTTTCTCTTCTCGCGTCCCTCTTCTGTGCTCCTGGCCCCTTCCTCCTGTTCAGTGTCCCCACACCAAAAAGCTTGTTATGGGGACACCTGAGCCAGGTCACAGCTCCCTGTCTCGATTCAAACATGGAGCTGGGGCCCGGCTCTGCCCCCTCTCTCTCCTGATTAGCTGACTGACTTTGATTGACAACAGCGGGAGCCAATGGTGCTGCTGCTGTGTCTCAGCCAATCAGGAGGGAGAGTCTTGGATGGCCGATACACTCATGGACATCACTGGACAGAGATGGGTAAGTATTGGGGGGGGGGGGGGGGTGAGGGCGGCTGCTACACACAGAAGGCTTTTTATCCTAATGCATAGAATGCACTAAAATAAAAAACCTTCTGGCTTTACAACCCCTTTAACGCCAAAGTAATGTAGTATACATACTGTGGGTGGTCAGCAAGTGGTTTTAATGAATACAATGTTTCCTCTGATTGGCTGAGGCAGAGATTGTGACATTAACCGTCTGCCTCTCTGTCTCAGCAAACTAGAGGGAGCTTCGTATGCCTTCATACTGTAGAATACAAAGCTTCCTGTGAATGGCTGAGCAGCGCTTAGCCCAACTCTATTTTGTTTTAGTAGTAGGGCGGGAAGTTCTCATGCCGGAACTCGGCGCTGTATACTGTAATATGTATAAGGAAAATGGTCACGCTAATAAATTAATAAATCAATCCAAATATATATACATACTCCAAACCCGATGCACAAAATAACATACACTAAATAAACAAATAAATAAACAAATAGATTCCAGACATACATGGATATCCATAAGTACACCAGAAAGTTGAGTGTTAAAAGGTATATCATGTCCAACCCTACTAAAACTAGGGGGACTGGCCAGTTGGTTGTACAGCATTCCAATTTGGCCAATGCCTCTCTTTTTAACCCCCCTGGAGGACTGACTTCATCAGTGAGGGTCTACAGGGATGTCCTTTTGAGGGACCTTGAAAAGATTAAGATAAAGAACACTAAACTTAATAAATCTTTACAATCTGGTTTGGACCAATTATGTGAAGAAAAAGAAATCATCTGCCCCGCCGATAAGGGGGGCGGAATTGTGATTTTGAATAAAAGTGATTACCTCAGAGAATTGGACAATCTAGTAGGAGATACTGATACTTATATCCCGCTCCCAGCAGATCCACGACCATTATATAGGAAAGTATTGGAAAAAGTAGTTGATCAGGGTTTCACTTCAGGTATACGCAATAAAAAAGAAAAAGCTTTTCTTGTGCCATCATCCTTCCGGATACCCATCATATATTACTTACCCAAAATACACAAGAATCCCATCCACCCCCCTGGTCGTCCCATCATTAGTGGGATCGACTCTATTTCATCCAGGGCAGGGAAATATATTGATGGATATCTTCAACTAACTATAAACAATTATAACAAATAATAATAATATAATAATAATAAAAATTATTCAATAATGTGATCAATAATGTGGTCAAATCAAAAACACTGAAATTTGCTCAGTTGCAGAATTGTTGCTGCCATTACATTTAGTGTTTGATGACGAATTTCCCCACGAATCACTATCGCTCAATTCTGCAAGTGATTCTAATTTCTTATCGCTGTTTTCTAGCTGGTCTGAAAGCACTTTTGACTTAAACGGACATTTTTTGGTTGCTATGGACAATTTCGTTTCCTGGCAGAAAGAACAGTATTTATAATATAAAACTGCATGCAGGACACTGGACAGACCACTAGGGACAAAGGGGATGTGTAATTATTTGATACAGTACTGTAATCTTACAGATTACAGTATACTGTATCTGTACTGTGTTTTTTACTTTTAAAATTTGGCGCCGAACTCCGTCCCCGTGCGTCGCAACGCTCGCAGGGAATGGAGCTCGGCACTGTGAATTGAGCGAGACATGGCGGCTCGCAGATCACAGCGGGGAGACATCGCAGGATCCAGGGGACAAGGTAGGTAACCTCTACATGGATCCTGCAATGCGATCCCGAGTCTGGCTCGGGGTTACCGCTTTTGGTACTGAAAATCCACCCCGAGCCAGACTCGGGAATGCCGCCAGGGGGGGTTAAGTCCACCGATAGAAATGCCTTTATTCCCCAAGATAGTTGCCATCATGTCTTGTGGCTCAATTCAGTACCAAAGAGTCAGTACATGCGCTTATGGCGCAATTGTTCTAAGCTGGATCATTTAAAGGAGCAGGCCGAAGTTTTGACCAGCAGATTTGTGGAGAAGGGATATTCGGTCAAGGATCTTGAACAGAAAGTTCTGGAAGTTGAATGGACGGATTGAAGTCAACTTCTGATTGAGAGGAAAACGATAGAGGATGGACAGAACAATTTTGCTTGTTCATTCATTACAGGCTTCTCTAACCAGCATTTTTTGGTTAAGAAATTAATACGTAAACACTGGCATCTGATCAAAGATGATACACTGTTGGGTCCCATTCTTCCTGAACAACCCCAAGTAGTTTTCAGAGGAGTACCTTCCTTGAAAGACCTTCTAGCCCCTAGTGTCTGTGATCCCCCAAGCGACAGACCAATGTTCTTTCAGAACTTGGTGGGCTATCACAAATGCAATAAATGTGCTGTTTGCAGCATAAATCATATTAGAGATCGGAAGATTGTTACGTTTGTTTCAAATAGCACTTCTCAAGAATTTGACATTAAGTCCTTTATTACATGTTCCATTACCCATGTGGTTTATCTTCTTATTTGTCCATGTGGATTACAGTATATTGGGCGTACTGTGCGACCCCTCCATGTTAGACTGAACGAACACATCGGAAACATTAGGAGGGGTTTTAAGGGCCATTCAGTGTCTAGACACTATTTGGAGGTACATAACAAAGACCCTAGAGGCACTTCTTGCCTGGCCATTAATAAACTCAAGCCTCATTGGAGAGGTGGCCCCAAAAGAAAGGCCATATCCAAACTTGAAATGAGCTGGATCTATCGAGTCAAATGTCTCAGGCCCTTAGGTTTGAATGTTGATATCGAGATTAATGCCTTTATTGACAATTCTTAATCTGTGTTAGAATGACACAGGAGGCGGGGGGGGGGGGCTTTGAGTGAGCTTGTTTTGCCCCGACTGTTATTATATGTATTGGCTTACGGTTTCACTTTATATTTCATTTGTACAAATAGATGTTGTATCTCTAATTGAATCTCAGAGTGCATCTTTTTATCTTATCCAATTGGTTCCTTTATATGTAATATTTCACCTTTGACCTTATTGGATTCTTAAAATCTAAGGCACTTTTTTGTTATATACGAATATATGCATATTTTTTATATCTGTGTGTTTTTCGTGGTGACATCTTATGTCCCACTTTTTAATTATAAAACCTATTTTATTTATATTTAATTCTTATTTACAACTAATACCATGTGCTATACCATCGTCTTTTTTAATTGCATCATGAGCCGAATGGCTCAGAGATTCAGTGAGATATTATGTTTGTTTCAATGTTATTGATTATGTGTATGAATATTTGATTAAGTATATGGTTTAGTTGCCTGTGCTCACCTTCCAGATATGGCTGGTTATGAGAATGAGGCTTGGTTTCTGCCGGCCCTATCTGGAAAGAAGGCGGGTAGTGGTAATGAATATTGGTTACGCATCCACCTCTTTTCCCGCCTACAACAACTGAAAATGAGGGTTGGCCTTTTCTCACTAATATGGCCGCTAGACGGGAAAGAGGCTTGGTTGCTTCCCCGTGAGTACTTAAGGTGGCGGTTCAGTGCGTCACCCGTGCCCTTTAAGAACGTCACATGTGGCGAAACATGTCAGGGCGGAGCTACGCATTGATGTCACTACGCTTTACGTGACCCTGGAATCACGGGCGTACGTTTTGTAATTTTATTGCCGGCAATACATTTTTTCTATATAACTTTTTGTATTTATATCTTGAGCCTTTTTTATGAATAAACATTATAGTGTTTAAGGATAACACACCATTGGAGCTCCTTTTTTATCCTTTTCATGGCCTGTTCCGGTCCGAGAGAGTTTATTGGCTTTTTCATCAGAAAGAGAGTCTCTCTACATATTGGACGGTTAAACGGCGCAAGGAGGGAGAAGGACGCCTGGGAGTATTGGCATCTTGGATTGGTCTGAGACCCCGCAGAGGGTTATATCTGCAGGTGATAATGACCTTGCTACTGATAGGAGGTCTATCATATTTGGTAAGGGTCTCCATTATCTTTGGTGTGTGCCCTAAGCAGAGGCCTATCCCTCGTCTCCTCGTGGTGGTGGAATAAACCTTCAGTCCTCATCTTTAGTGGTTCCCTTTTTCCTTTCTTCTTTTTTCACCTTTGGAATTGGACTCAGCGTACATCATATGTGAACTTTACACATATTGTTTTATTAACTTTTTTGCACTATGTGAATTCCTTTACGTGGACTTTGTCCAATTGCTGTCGTGCTCACTTATATTGATTGGCACAGTTTTTCTTATTTTATTTGTTTATTTAGTGCATGTTATTTTGTGCATCGGGTTTCGAGTATATATATCAATTTGGATTGATTTATTAATTTATTAGCATGACCATTTTCATTATACACATTTCTTTCTGCAAAGATATCGCATGTTTTTTGTGTCACAGCTTTCTTTTCACAGGAGTATACATTTACTTATAGCGCGGTATATGTTTCCCCTATCTAACATACTGTAATATAACATGTATATTACAGAATAATAAAACATATAGGTAACACAGCACACTCAACAAGCAAACCAGTTGGGCCAAACAAACTATTTAACCACTTAGGCTCTATCCACACTAATGCGTTTTTTGATGCATTTTGCATTTTGCAGAAATGCATGGGAATTTTTTAACATGGGTTCCTATAGAACATGTTTACATCAATGCATTTTTGTACCTCTGCGTTTTTGGAAAGGGTCGGGGACTTTTTTTCCCGCAAAATGCAGCTTTTTGCTTGTAATAGATTTCAATGGACCCGCATCCAAAACGCAAGTACCGCGTTTTTACCGCGATTTTGCCGCGATTTGAGTTTTGCGTTTTTTTATTTATTTTTTTTTACACTGTATATAGCTGGTTGCTAAGAGGGGGTCCGGGAAGCCGGCCGCCGCGTCCTTAACAACCTATGAGTCATCAGCTGTCAGCTGACTTCCCGCTCAATGTATAAAAAAAAAATGCCGGTTAAAAAAAAAATCGTGAAAAAAAACAGTGTCCATACCAGGCCCTTGGGTCTAGTATGGATTCGGAGGGGACCCCCATGCCAAAATGTTAAAAAAAAAATGGCATGGGGGTCCCCCCAAAATCCATTCCAGACCCTTATCTGAGCACGCAGCCCGGCAGGTCAGGAAAGGGAGGGGACGAGCGAGCACCCCCCTCCTGAACCATACCAGGCCGCATGCCCTCAACATGAGGGGATGGGTGCTTTGGGGCAGGGGGGCCTCTGCGCCCCGCACCCCAAAGCACCTTGCCCCCATGTTGATGGGGACAAGGGCCTCTTCCTGACAACCCTTGCCCGGTGGTTGTCAGGGTCTGTGGGCGGGACAAGATCCTGCCCCCCCATGTGAATGAGTATGGGGTACATTATACCCCTACCCATTCACCTGGAATAAAAGTAGTGTAGTGTTAAAAAATACAGTAGACAGTTTTTGACAAGTCTTTTATTAAAAATCTTCTTCTCCGCTTCTTCCTCCGGTCTTCCTCCATCTTCTCCCGCATCTTCATCCTCCGGTCTTCTCCTTCTCCCCCTGCTTCTTTTTCCGCTCTTCTTCTGTCTTCTTTGTCCGGTGTTCTTTCTCCGCTCCCGCCGACGACCCTCCTCCGATGCTTCGTCCCGCTGATCTGTCGGCACCGATGTCCTGTATTTCTTAAATAACGATGGGGGCATGGCAATCGGATTACGTCATCAGAATGCCACGCCCCCTTGTGACGTCACAGACCCATCATGCCCCGGGCTGTAACGTCATAAGGGGGCGGGGTCACCGGATGACCCTGCCCCATGCCTATATAAGTCATTGGGCGCAGCGCACGTGGCATTACAGCGGGAGACAGCGACGAGTCAACATCGGAAGAAGAGAAGAGGGGAGAAGACGACGAAGACCGGGCAAGAGCTAGCAAAAGAGCGAGCAAAAGAGCAGAAGAACCCGGCAGAAGTGACAGGACAGTGGGAGAAGAACTGGAGAGCACAGAGAAGAGAGTGGAGAAGTCGGAAGAGACCCCCGGAGCTGCATGATAAAATACTTGTCAAAAACTGTCTACTGTATTTTTTAACACTACACTATATTTTTTTCCAGGTGAATAGGTAGAGGGTACCCCCTACTTTTTCACATAGGGGGGGGCCGAGATCTGGGGGCCCCCTTGTTTAAGGGGGCTTTCAGATTCCGATAAGCCCCCTGCACGAAGACCCCGACAACCACCGGGCAAGGGTTGTCGGGGTGAGGCCCTTGTCCCCATCAACATGGGGGCAAGGTGCTTTGGGGTGGGGGGGGCGCAGAGCCCCCCCTGCCCCAAAGCACCCATCCCCCCATATTGAGGGCATGCGGCCTGGTATGGTTCAGGAGGAGGGGGCGCTCGCTCGTCCCCTCCCTTTCCTGACTTGCCGGGCTGTGTGCCTCGGATAAGGGTCTGGTATGGATTTTGGGGGGAGCCCCAGGGCATTTTTTTTATATTTTGGCGTGGGATCCCCTCCAAATCCATACTAGACCCAAGGGCCTGGTATGGACCTGGGGGGTACCCCACGCTGTTTTTTTTCACAAGTTTTTATTTAGCCGGCATTTTTTTTTTTTTTACATTGAGTGGGAAGTCAACTGACAGCTGATGACTCATCGGTTGTTAAGGACGCGGCAGCTGGCTTCCAGGCCCCCTCCTTAGCAACTGGCTATATACAGTGTAAAAAAACCCAAAAAAAACCAAATCGCGGCAAAATCGCTGTAAAATCACGGTAAAAACGCCTGTCAAAAAACGCGGCAAGCACCGCAAAAAGCACTGCAGAAACGCTCAAACAGTAAGGTTAATCCAATTTTAACTTTACTGGAGACCCCACCTCCGATTATGTTGAGGAAGTCAATAATTTGGTCTCCGAGGCATTCCAGAATAACATCCTCAACAAATTTGAGAAGTCTTTCCTCCTCAAAGATTTTTATCATATTCCTTACTTTTACCACCTTCCAAAGGTCCACAAAAGTTTAGATAGCCCCCCGGTAGACCTATAGTGGCAGCTATGGACAGCGTCACTACGGGGCTCAGTCTATATATCGATCATTTCCTCCAGCCCATCGTCCAAAAATTACAGTCCTATATCAGAGATGGGACACACCTGATGGAGCTTCTCTCAGCATACAGGTGGGAGCCTACTTACACATGGCTCTCCCTGGATGTGAACTCTTTGTACACATCGATCCCCCATGCGTTCGGCCTAAGAGCACTCGAGCACTTTCTAGCAAAAGATCCCCTCATCAATCCTCGCCAGGCAGCATTTATCTTGGAAGCGACTTCATACTGTCTCACACACAACTATTTCCAATTCGATGAAGAATTCTATGTCCAAATACAGGGAACAGGGATGGGGGCCAATTTTGCGCCCTCATATGCCAACTTGGCCATGGGCTATTGGGAGAATCTACACATTCTCCACAATAACCCATATGCCCGTCACATTGTATTCTTCGGTCGTTATATCGACGATATCGTCATCATCTGGGATGACGACGTCGATGTGATCACAGACTTTGTAAAATATTGCAATGAGAACCAATATGGCTTATCTTTTACCTTTGTTGCCAGCCCTGATACGTTGCCCTTTCTCGATCTGGAGTTAGGGGCTGACGTAGCCACTTCCACCATCATCTCCAAAAACTATGTCAAACCGACTGCGGGCAATTCATTTTTGCACTATAAAAGTTGCCATCTTCCGCAATGGATCAATAACATCCCAAAGGGGCAGTTCTGCCGACTAAGACAGAACTGCACCAGAGTAAGTGACTACGTCCACCAGAGTACTTTGCTCAAAAACAAATTTACAGACAAAGGCTATCCTGCAGATCTCGCGGACCGAGCCTTTAAGCACTATCTTAAAGGCAAACCTCCGAAACTATCTCGAGACCCTGACCAACATACAGTATGGTTTACCACCACCTTCCACTGTCAATTCAAGAAAATGGAAAGAATTCTAGCGGATCATTGGGACATACTACTACAAGACCCACTACTAAAACCCTACATTTCTGAAAAACCCAAGGTCACATATCGCAGAGCTCCCAACATCAAAACAAAAATAGCTCCTAGTAGAATTCGATCAAAACACTGTCCCCCCAGCCAGCCCGTACTCATCCCACTGGTTGGGATGTTCCAGTGTAAAAAACCGCTGTGCAAAACCTGCAGATTTGTTCACCATGGCCAGAAGTCCTTCACCACCAAGGGTGTTACTCATGCGCTAAAAGATTTTTACAACTGCTCTTCAGATTTTGTGATCTACGGACTATCCTGTCCTTGCGGCCTACTTTATGTGGGCCGTACGATACCAGCACTCAGGACCAGGTTCGGTGAACACCGAAGAGCTATTGAGGGTGGAATTCATCCCCTAAAGGTGGCACATAGTGTGCCCAAACACTTTGCCCAAGTCCATAAAAAATCCACCAAAGGGGTTACAGGTGTGGGTCATAGAACAAATCCCTAGATCTCTACCAGCTGCAGAACGTTTCAAAAAACTATGCGCCCGTGAAACATTCTGGATTTACCAGTTAGACGTTCTCTCACCTGGGGGTATGAACGAAGGAATAGAAATCTCTACCATACTGTAATACTGTAATACTGTAATTCCGGTACCTTCGTCTTTCCGCCCATAATGTAGAGAGTTCACAACTATATAGGCTTACAATTAAAATAACTATATTATTCTTCATTATCCCCCAGACCTGTGGCCCCATTCAGTATTGCAGACACTGGTTTCCCCCTTTTATAGTCCTATTGACATTTTTATACAACTTCGTACTATGTCAGATATCTTCTATATATATTTCTATATGTGCATTTATTCTATATGTGCGTATATGCATTTACACGTGTACATATACGTGTATATATCCTATTATTATACATCTTATATATATATTTTACAATTCCTTCCAATTTCTTTTAATTTTTTCAAATTTTTTCCAATTTTACTACTATGCAGAGCATAGTCAGTAGTATGCCATAGTTTTATATTTTTATTGTTGACTCTTCTAATTCCCTGCTTTATCTCCCAGTGCTATCCACGCATATGTTGTGCGTGTATATACATCTATTTTCAACATTTAGTGTTTTACCATTTTTATATATATGCTCTATGACTAATGTGTTGTATTAATAAGATGCATTTCACATGTCCGATTATTGTTTTGTGCTTATAGAGACCAGTCAGTTGTCCCTCTCCCCCCTCCCTCTCTACTCCCCTTCCTTTATTTTTTATTTTTTTGCTCCAAGTCGTCTTCACCACTTCAGTCTTTTATTTTTTCTTCCCCTGCTTTCCCCTCTCCTACCCCCTTCTCTGTTCTCCCCTATTCCTTGGTTACATACCTCCCTCCTCCTTATTTTTTGTCTCCGGTTTTATCCTGTATTTTTTCTTTTCTATTCACGTCATTAATCACTTTAAACAGCATTGGGCTCTGTATATTCCTTTTGCTCTCCCGCCCCATCCCCTCCCCTTTCTCCGCCCCGCTCCCCCTCCCCATCCTTACTTAACTCTCTAGCATGTCTAGTAGATTAGTCTGTTGAGAAAGGGGCGTGGCTTGCTTACCACCCAAGCGCGCTTGCCTAGGAAACGCGTCCACTACTGATGACGTCATCCCCCTGCAGCCAGCTGTCTCGTGTGTCTCAAGCCTCGCTCTGAGGCCACTCCTCCATTGTCTGAAGCCGACTCATTACAACCAGGAAGAGCTGTCACTACATCCACCACAGAGACTGTTCACAGGCACAGGATTGGGAGCGCCATCCATGACTCTTACTATCATGCTTGTTTTTATCACCACAATGTGAGTTTTTCTCTATATATCTTATTAAAGCATTTTAAATCTATAAAAACGTCTGCACCCAGAGGCACCTCTTTACTTGTTGCAATTTTTTTTTTATAGTGTGAAAAATAATGTTACGCCGAGTAAATTGATACCCAACATGTCACGCTTCAAAATTGCAACCGCTTGTGGAATGGAGTCAAATTTTTACCCTCAAAAATCTCCATAGGCGATGTTTTAAAAAAATTCTACAGGTTGCGTGTTTTGCGTTACAGAGGATATCTAGGGCTAGAATTATTGCTCTCGCTCTACCAATCGTGGCGATACCTTACATGTGTGGTTTGACCACCGTTTTCATATGCAGGCGCTACTCACATATGCGTTCGCTTCGCCGCGCGAGCTCGTCGGGACGGGGTGCTTTTAAAAGACATTCTTTTTTTTTCTTATTTATTTTACTTGATTTTATTTATTTTTTCACTGTTTTTTTTTTTTTTTTTTTTAAATGGGTCACTTTTTTTCCTATTACAAGGAATGTAAACATCCCTTGTAATAGAAGAAAAGCATGACAGGACCTCTTAAATATGAGATCTGGGGTCAAAAAATCCTCAGATCTCATATTTGGACTAAAATGCACATAAATAAATAAATAAATAAATTTGTCATTTGAAAAAATGACAACAGAAAAATGTACCTTTAAGACGTATGGGCGGAAGTGACGTTTTGACATCGCTTCTGCCCTCCTATGGTATGGAGACGGGTGGGGGCCATCTTCCCCTCACTCATCTCCATATCACAGACGTGAAAGGACCCGATCACCTCCGCCGCTACCGACGGCTCCGGTAAATGTCGGAGGGCGCTGGAGAACGGCGCGAGGAGGGTGGCACCTCTCCCGCCGCCAATAACGGTGATCTCACGGTGAATCCACCACAGAGACCACCATTATCGTAAACAGAACCGCCAGCTCTAAAGATGGATACCTCGGTTGTGGCAGCAGCTGCTGCCGTTACTGAGATATCCATCTTCAAACTGCCGATGTATATGTACATGAGCCAGAGGATAATTAAACGTGGGCTAAGGCTAAGTGAATAAAAAAAAAATAATAAACACGTTATAATTACCTGCTCTGTGCAATGGTTTTGCAGAGAGTGGCCCCGATCCTTCTCTTCTGGGGCTCCCCCACTGGCACTCTGGGCTCCTCCTCTTCTCTGTGTGCCACCATAGGAAGTGGCTTCCTATGGAGGTACATGCGTGAGCTTGATCCCAAGCCGCACTGTGTATGTCTATTGACACACACAGTGTGGCTCGGCCCTGCCCCCAGCTCCCTGGTCACTGGATTTGATTAACAGTTAATGGATATTGCTGCTGTCACAGAGTCCAGTGAGGAGGATCAGTGCTGGATCGAGTTTGCGCTCAGGTAAGTATTTAGGGGGGCTGGGAGGGGAGGTGAGCTGTACATAAAAGGTTTTTACCTTCATGCAGAGAATGCATTAGGGGTAAAAAACCTAAAGACTTTAGAACCACTTTAAAGCTGAACTCCAAAAATATTTTTTTCCTAATTACATTGGACCAGCTTGCCTGGAAATCACTGTAGTAGCCCATACTACATACATACAGAGCTGCAATTTTCCTGGTTCTGTGTAAGCAGCTTCCCCTCTGCATGCAGACTGAGCACCTCCGTGATTCATAAATCACTTTGGGGTCTATGTATGGAAACTTTGTTGTGCAGATGCCACAAACATTCTCACGTTTAAAATTAAAATCGTTGTGTTTTCTCTCATATATGTAGTTCCTATATTGTCATCGCCACCTAGTGGCATAATGCATTGAGGCATTTATGGGGGAAAAAGCAAAACACATTATGGCCACTAGGCAGTGCTGATGATATAGGAACTACATATATTAGAGAAAATACAGCAATTTTTTAAATGTGCAGATGTTTTTCACATACACCCATTGAACATTTATGCATAGCCCCCTTGCATTTTTTTTAACGAATACAGGGTATTTTCTGATTAGACAAGGTGATAAGGAGAGGTGGTCACATCATACCTCACCTCACTCAATTTTAGGCAGGTGCAGTCTACTTTCTCCACTGCAAGTGGTGCTCTCCCGCAGCGGCACTGTTGTTGGAGAGGAAGTCAAGAGATACAGAGTTCCCCTATGGTTCTCAGGATTACTGGGGAAGCATCCAATCAGATGCTAGCTCCCCATGTGACTATGGCAGCCATCTTGGGTCAGGCAGAGCCTTTTCAAGGCCCTGGCTAGCAGGTTCGGCACGCATTTGTGAGTTGGTAGAGTATGGACAGGTACCCCACCTGTTAGGGACAGTGCGAGCAGTAAGGGAACGGTTCCTGACGAGGAGGGAAAGCGTAGGGAAGCATCTCCTTTGAACTTCATGCCATTTGGGCACAAGACGGCCAGGCCGCATTCTGCTCTCTTAACAGATGCTCTCAGTCTGGCTGATACCTGCTCTCTTCACATTACTGGAAACCATGGGTGCACCCGGTTTGGCAGCCTTCCCACCTGGCTTGTTGTAAACTGTTGCTGTAGTATTTCAATGCATGCTTTTCACTGCACCTGACTGTATGAATTATTATTGCCGCACCACGCAGCACCCCACCTACACTCTCAGATAACGCCTTCTATTCATTGAAAAAACAGGTGTTCTATGGGTGATAGAGGTGCAGAGTGAGTGACTGACCCCCTGTGTACAGTGTGCAGAGGTGAAGCCGCTCACATAGAACCTGGAACATCATGGCTCTCAATGTATGTAGGGCAGACTACTACAGTAATTTACAGCATCCCCAGTGACCTTCCAGATATCAGACATTGAAACTTACAACCAAGCTGGCCCGATGTAAGCAGGCAAAAAATATCATTCCTGGAATTCAGCTTTAAGAATCCTTTTACTGTACATGCTCGTCCACATATCCTTACCATACTCTTTGTGTTAGAGGTAGGAAAAATTACGTTTACATCTAGGGTAACATTAGTGTATATAGTATAGCATTGTGTTATAGTATATTTGCAGTGACTTCATATTTAGATATTTTATACTGCTTACCAAAGAGGGCTTTTTAAATAGCTTACTCGTTTTTAATGACTTTCTATTTCATATGTTAATGATTGTATTTTTTTATATAGATATGGAGATTCTCTCTTTGTAGTAGCTGTTTGTACATCAGGGAGTTTAATTAGCATCACTGTGGAACAGCTGATGAGATAAAATGAATAAGAAATATAGGCAAATCAATTGACTCACATTGAGATTAGAAGCAATAAAGAACTACTACAGAGGAAACACAGCCTGCATATATAATAAGTTAGGATGACTGCCTGCATTTTCATATCTGCATACAAGCTATTCTTAAATATTACAGGCTCATTCACATGGCATATTTTCTGCATCAAATGCACGTTCTTGCTGGCAGAGGCATCAGAAGATTATGGGCAAAATATGCACCTAAAGTACTCCAGTTTAAATGCTTTTAGACGCATACAGTGTTTAGAAATGTAAAATTATTTTTGTGACTTTACGCTTGTATATGTACAGTATAAAAAAAAAAATTCCTTATAAAACCTGCGCTGGAGTGCTTGAACTTGTATAAGATAAAGCAGCCACTTGTGCAATTGTGACACTAATAGCAAAAACAAAAATACAGAAAAAAAATGGCGCTAAATCAAAAAATAATATACAGTGGGGACGGAAAGTATTCAGACCCCCTTACATTTTTCACTCTTTGTTATATTGCAGCCATTTGCTAAAATCATTTAAGTTACTTTTTTCCTCATTAATGTACACACAGCACCCCATATTGACAGAAAAACACAGAATTTTTGACATTTTTGCAGATTTATTAAAAAAGAAAAAAATGAAATATCACATGGTCCTAAGTATCCAGATCATTTGCTCAGTATTTAGTAGAAGCACCCTTTTGATCTAATACAGCCATAAGTCTTTTTGGGAAAGATGCAACAAGTTTTTCACACCTGGATTTGGGGATCCTCTGCCATTCCTCCTTGCAGATCCTCTCCAGTTCTGTCAGGTTGGATGGTAAACGTTGGTGGACAGCCATTTTTAGGTCTCTCCAGAGATGCTCAATTGGGTTTAAGTCAGGGCTCTGGCTGGGCCATTCAAGAACAGTCACGGAGTTGTTGTGAAGCCACTCCTTCATTATTTTAGCTGTGTGCTTAGGGTCATTGTCGTGTTGGAAGGTAAACCTCCGGCCCAGTCTGAGGTCCTAAGCACTCTGGAGAAGGTTTTCATCCAGGATATCGCTGTACTTGGCTGCATTCATCTTTCCCTCAATTGCAACCAGTCGTCCTGTCCCTGCAGCTGAAAAACACCCCCACAGCATGATGCTGCCACCACCATGCTTCACTGTTGGGACTGTATTGGACAGGTGATGAGCAGTGCCTCGTTTTCTCCACACATACCGCTTAGAATTAAGGCCAAAAAGTTCTATCTTGGTCTCATCAGACCAGAGAATCTTATTTCTCACCATCTTGGAGTCCTTCGGGTGTTTTTAGCAAACTCCATACGGGCTTTCATGTGTCTTGCACTGAGGAGAGGCTTCCATCGGGCCACTCTGCCAAAAAGCCCCGACTGGTGGAGGGCTGCAGTGATGGTTGACTTTCTACAACTTTCTCCCATCTCCCGACTGCATCTCTGGAGCTCAACCACAGTGATTTTTGGGTTCTTCTTTACCTCTCTCACCAAGGCTCTTCTCCCCCGATAGCTCAGTTTTGCCGAAGGGCCAGCTCTAGGAAGGGTTATGGTTGTCCCAAACATCTTCCATTTAAGGATTATGGAGGCCACTGTGCTCTTAGGAACCTTAAGTGCAGCAGAAATTTTTTGTAACCTTGGCCAGATCTGTGCCTTGCCACAATTCCGTCTCTGAGCTCTTCAGGCAGTTCCTTTGACCTCATGATTCTCATTTGCTCTGACATGCACTGTGAGCTGTAAGGTCTTATATGGAAAGGTGTGTGGCTTTCCTAATCAAGTCAAATCAGTATAATCAAACACAGCTGGACTCACTTCAAGTTCAATACACAGACCTTTTTACAAAAGAATTTAACGTTTTTGACCATCTATAGCAATTGTCCACATCATCTGGTAAGAGGCTCCGTGTCACTTGGTGATGGATGCACAGTTGCAATGTGGGGACATTTGTGAATTATATGGACTGTGGAAAGATTATACTTCATTTATATACAGTATATGATGTTTCACATTTTTGGGGCTTTTGTAAACAGGTCACAGTATATTGAACTTCTTTTTTCACATTTGGTCACTTTTTTATTTATTTTTTATTGACGTTTCACTATTATAAGAATTTATATCTGCATTTATTGACTTTTTACTACTATAAGAATCCATTTGTTTGTGGTTTAATATTCACATACAGTGGGGATGGAAAGTATTCAGACCCCCTTAAATTTTTCACTCTTTATTATATTGCAGCCAATTCTGCAAAGAATTGTTGACATTTTTGCAGATTTATTAATGGAGCAACATCAACTATCTTCAACTGAAGCAGACTACATTGCAGCAGCACATGCATGTCAAGAAGCTATATGGATTAGTCAACTTTTTGCGGACATTGGGATAGACATGTCAAAACCAATTCCCATTTTTGAAGACAACCAGGGTTGTATAAAGCTTACACAATCAGAAAGGGTCAATCCTAGGAACAAACACATAGACGTCAAGTGTCACCTGACTGAGGGACAATCAAGAGCAAGGTGTTATTCACATTTAATATTGCCCATCAGAAGAGACAACTGCTGATGCACTCACCAAGCCTTTATTGAAGGAACATCATAGTTATTTCCAGAAGAAGCTGAATATAATTTGACAAAGCACATGCTGTTGAGAAGGGGTGTTGGAAAAATACAACAGCAAAGTTGCTTATAATCTGACTGTACTGTGTATATATATATATATATATATATATATATATATATATATATATATATATATATATATATATATAGACACATATGCATTATACCTATCTATGCAACAGGTGGCGCTGTGGTGTTATAGTGTATAGTTCTTGTATTCTATGATATGAGAGGAAGTACTCTCTGTATCTAAGTGTGCACTTGTTTGTGTTCTCTTCTTGTTTTCTGGTCTACATGATGTAAAGCCTTGATAAAGATATCCTCCATGATAGTAAAGGTGTTCTGCTGTATACAAGAAGCTTCCAGCCCATGACTTCAATACTCTGCAAAATAGGCAGGAGGGTGTGCTTAGCTTAGGAAGCCCCTCCTTCTCTCGTCCAGATAAAAAAAAAAATGCCCACGGTTTCCAATATCATTTTGTATGCCGATGACCCCCAAATCTATCTTGCTACACCTCAGCTCACTCTATCAGTTTTCTCAGGTATCACCGATTTACTAACAAACATACCAAAAAAGATGTCACATAACTTCCTCAAACTCAATCTATCCAAAACTGAGCCTGACTTCTTTGATTGGTACAACTATCAGTCCATTCCCGCATGCCAGGGTGCTAGGTGTAACCCTGGACTCTGAACTCTCCTTTCGGCCCCACATCCAATCGCTATCTAAATCATGCCCCCTCAGCCTCTACAACATCTCCAAAATACATCCCTTCCTAACCAATGACACCACAACTCCCGCATTAGATTACCTTTACATAGGCTATCCCCCCTTCAGTCCATTATGAATGCCGCTGGCAGACTCATCTACCTTACCAACCACTCAGCGTCTGCTACCCCTCTCTGCCAATCCCTCCATTGGCTGCCATTCACCCAACAAATAGAATTCAAAATACTAACAACAACTTACAAAGCCATCCACAACTCGGCCCCCAGCTACATTACTAACCTAGTCTCAAAATACCAACCAATCCATTTTCTTTGATCATCAAGAAACCATCTACTCTCTAGATCCCTTGTCTCCTCCCATGCTTGCCTTTGGTATTTCTCCCGAGCCTCTCCCATCAGCTGGAACTCCCCACCCAATCTGCCCAATTATCTCCTAGTCTGTACACTTTTTGGTGATCCCTGAAAACCTATCTATGTAGAGAAGCTTATCTGGCCTTACTTTCTCTATCAGCTCAACCCCCACAGTTATTTTTGTACCTTTTGTATCACTGACCTTCTGCTCTGAGATTGTATACGCTAACAAGTAAGGCCCTCTGATTCCTCTTATATTGTATTAAATTGTACAGTATGCCTTCATTTTGTAAAGTGTTGCTCAAATTGTTGGCGCTACATAAATCTTATCATAGTAATCTGTAAAATAATAATATACTACAACCATCCTACCTACATTGGTGAAAATAATTGATCCCCTGCAAATTTTGTAAGTTTGCCCACTTACAAAGAAATTGTACTTTTTATCATAGATGTATTTTAAATGGTAGAGACAGAATATCAACCAAAAATCCAGAAAAAAAAAACAAATTATAAAAATGTTATAAATTTAGTTGCAGTTCAGTGAGAAAAATAAGTATTTGATCCCCTACCAACCAACAATAATTCTGTCTCCCACAGACTGGCTACAGTATGTGCTCATGTGGTACACAGATTAGTCCTGTCTATTTAGGAAGGTGCTCCTAATGAGAACTTGTTATGTGTATAAAAGACACCTGTCCACAGAATCTCTTTCTTTCATTCAGACCTCAGGATCATGGGCAAGACCAAAGAGCTGTCAAATGACGTCAGGGACAAGATTGTAGACCTACACAATGCTGGAATTGGCTACAAGACCATCAGGAAGAAGTTTGGTGAAAAGGAGAAAACTGTTGGAGCGATCATTCACAAATGGAAGAAATATAAAATAACCATCAATTGCCCTCAGTCTGGAGCTCCATGCAAGAAGGTGATCAGGAGAAAAGTGAGGGATCAGCCCAGAACTACACAGGAGGAGCTTGTTAACCACTTCAGCTCCAGAAGGATTTGCCCCCTTCCTGACCAGGCCTTTCTTTGCGATATGGCATTGCTTCGCTTTAACTGACAATTGCGCGGTCGTGCGATGTTGTACCCAAACAAAATTTATGTCATTTTTTTCCCACAAATAGAGATTTATTTTGGTGGTATTTGATCACCTTAGCTTTTTTTTTTTTTTTTGCGCTATAAACAAAAAAATATTTTGTACTTTTTGCTATAACAAATATCCCCCCAAATAATTAAAAAAAACGAATTTCTTCATCAGTTAAAGCCGATGTGTATTCTTCTACATAATTTTGGTAAAAAAAAATTTGCAATAAGCATATATTGATTGGTTTGCGCAAAAGTTATAGCTTTTACAAAATAGGGGATAGATGTATGGCATTTTTATTATTTTTTTTTTACTAGTAATGGTGGTGAGCTGCGATTTTTATCAGGACTGCAACATTGCGACGCACACATCGGACACTTTTGACACTTTTTTGGGACCATTGACATTTATACAGCAATCAGAGCTAAAAATAGCCACTGATTACTGTATAAATGTCACTGGCAGGGAAGGGGTTAACACTAGAGGGCGATCAAGGGTTTGTGTTCCCTATGTGTGTTTCTAACGGTGGGGGGAATGTGGCTGACTAGTGGAGAAGACCAATCATTGTTCCTACTTAGTAGGAACACACGATCTGTCTCCTCTCCCCTGACAGAACCCGGAATTGTGTGTTCACACACACAGATCCCGGTTCTCGCTCTGTCACGAGGGATCGTGGGTGCCCTGCTGGCTAAAAGAGCCGATGTACAGCTATGACGGCTCGCCCAGGGGAGCCAACCTGCCATAGTATAACTGTGGCGGCTGGTCGGGAAGTGGTTAATGATTTCAAAGCAGTTGGGACCACAGTCAAACAAACCATTGTTTTTTGTTTTTTTCACCAATGTAAAAAAAAATTGCATGGGGGTCCCCCAAAATCCACACCAGGTCCTTCAGGTCTGATATGGAAATTAAGGGGAACCTGCGCCAAATTAAAAAAATAAATGGCGTAGGGGTCCCCCCCAAAATCCATACCAGACCCTTATCCAAGCACGCAACCTGGCTTACCCCAAAGCACCTTGTCCCCATCTTGATGGGGACAAGGGCCTCATCCCCACAACCCTTGCCCGGTGGTTGTGGGGGTATGCGGGTGGGGGACTTATCGGAATCCGGAAGCCCCCTTTAACAAGGGGACCCCCAGATCCCGGTACATTGTACCCCTACCATTTCACAAAAAAGTGTCAAAAATGGTAAAAAAGACAAGAGACAGCTTGGGACAAGTCCTTTATAATAAAAAAAAAATGTCCAGCGATGCAAATTCATGCCCCCCAACGGACCGAAAAAAGAGAAAAGCCACAATCATTCCGCCTTAATGGGAGGCTCCCGCCGAGTGATCCTTCTTCTGGGTGACAGCTGTTATAAAGCTAAGGGCAGGGCCACCCGCTGACATAAACGGGTGACCCCGCCCCCTCTGACGCCACGGGGGCTTCACTCGACTTCACAAGCGTCACTCGGCGGGAGCCTCCCATGGGGGTGGAACGGTTGCGGCTTTTTTTTTGCGGTCCGTTGGGCGGCGTGAATTTATATCACTGGACATTTTAATTTTTTTATTTTTTAATAAAGCCAAGCTGTCTCTTGTCTTTTTTACCATTTTGACACTTTTTTTGTGAAATGGTAGGGGTACAATGTACCCCGTTACCAATTCACATAGGGGGGGGCGGGATCTGGGGGCCCCTTTTAAAATGGGGCTTCCAGATTCCGATAAGCCCCCTGCCCGCATACCACCACAACCACCGTCAAGTGTTGTGGGGGTGAGGCTCTTGTCCCCATCAACATGGGGAAAAGGTGCTTTGGGGCCAGACCCCAAAGCATCCTCCCCATGTTGAGGGCATGTGGCCTTGTATGGTTCAGGAGGGGGGGGGCTTTCTCGTCCCCCTTCTTTTCCTGCGACCTGCCAGGTTGCATGCTTGGATAAGGGTCTGGTATGGATTTTGGGGGGGACCCATACGCCATTTTTTTAAAAATTTTGGTTCGGGGTTCCCCTTAATATTCATACCAGACCCAAATGACCTGGTAATGGACTGGGGCCACTGATATTTTTTCCTTTAGAAATGTCATTTTGCTGCGGTACTGTTCTAAACATGGGAAAAATGCGCAACTTTACAGGCATACTATATACACCCCCCAGGCATGATATTTGAAGGAATTTTTCATTTTTATTGTTTCACTTTAAGCATTAAAAAGATCACTGCTCCTGAAAAATCAGCCTTTTTAAAAAAAATGTTTTGCATTGATACATGTCCCCTGGGGCAGGACCCAGGTCCCCAAACACTTTTTATGACAATAACTTGCATATTAGCCTTTAAAATGAGCACTTTTGAGTTTCATGTTAGTGTCCCATAGACTTTAACAGTGTTCCGGCGGCTTTCAAATTTGCCTCGAACACCGCATATTGTTTGGTGTTCGCAGAACATCTGAACAACCAAAGATCGGCCCGAACTTATGCTCGGGCCAAACCGTTTGCCCATCCCTATTTATAACATTTGTAACATGTTTTTTTTCTGGATTTTTGGTTGATATTCTGTCTCTATCATTTAAAATACACCTATGATAAAAAATATAGACCCTTCATTTCTTTCTAAGGGTGCAAACTTACAAAATCTGCAGGGGATCAAATAATTATATTCACCACTGTATTTACTAATGCTAGCAACATAAAGATTAAAAATAGTTAATGTTGATTGAGAACGTTTAGTTCCACTTTAAAAGAAAAAAAAAAAAATTAGCTGAGGAGCGTTTAATTTGAAAGCTATAGACATGAGGACCAAAGTGTTTGTATCTGCTGGAGGGGGTTATGTTAAAGGGTATGGATATAATGAGCGGTTTTGTCACTTGAGTAAGTACATTATTTCACACTTGTTAAGTCTACTCACCGCAAAAGCTGATTACCACTAATGATACTGGATGGATTAAACTGAAAGCAGGACAAAGGCTGCATAGACCAGCCTATGCCTATGTACCATCCCTTGTGTAGTATAATATATATATATATATATATATATATATATATATATATATATATATATATATATATATATATATATATATTAAGGGACACCCAGGATCAGCAGTCTAAGGGGGGAAGGGGGCTTTGTACAGCAAGTTTATAGCACGGGAGTCTTCTTCAAACCAGTGTTAATTTTAGTTTTAGTCATAGTCTTTTGACTAAAATGCCATTTTAGTTTTAGTCGTATTTTAGTGATCAGCATTTAGTTGACTAAAATCTCCAGTAAATTTTAGTCGACTAAGATCTAATGGGTTTAGTTAAATTGTAATGCATTATTTAAGCATTTCTCTAGAATTTCCAAACTCATTATATATATTACTCAAACTCCTGGAGTAAAAATCTAATAGCATGTTATTATTTATGGTATTAAGGTTATACCATGCACTACAGACACAGATTTAGCCATTGTGATATATAACATCTTTATTAATAACACCAAGTTTCATAAAAAAACAAAATGATTGTTTTTTGACAAACGGAAGTGCAACTTTCAGACTCGGTTCACACTACTGCGACCTTAAAGTCACGCGATTTATGGTGCGACTTTACCAGGCGACTTTCTGGCAAATTTCTGGCGTCTTGAGTACTACTTTGCTGCAACTTGATGCAACCTTGAAGCAGGGGCAGACTGACCATTGAGCCACTCTGGCACTGCCCGAGGGCCCTGGGCCACTAGGGGGCCCCATCAGGGTTGCCAGCCTCAGTAAAACCAGGGACAGTATGTATAAATCTGTGTTTTTTTTTACATCTGTCTGTGTATACTGTGTGTACATGTATGTGTATACTGTGTGATTGTATACTGTGTGTGTGTATACTGTGTGGCCCCATAATCTCTGATTGCCTGGGGGCCCCATAATCCTCTATTGCCCGGGGGCCCCATGAGTTATCAGTCCGCCCCTGCCTTGAAGTGACTTTGTCCTATGCAGGTATGCAGAGATAACAGCATACAGGAAGATGCCATACACTGCCTGGGTAATCTTCCTGTAATGTCAGATTCAAATCACATCAATATAGATGAGGATCTGACTTTAAAGTCTATGGGCACGCCGGATAGAAGTCGCCTTGTAGTAGTACAGGAACCTTTTCTAAAGTCGTAGTGACTTCAGTAGCGCTAATTGAGACAGCCCTCATTGACTAACATGGGATTTCACATGTCATGCGACTTGGGGTCTCACAAGTCAGATCCCAAGTCACGGCAGTGTAAACCCAGCCTAAAATATAAAAAAAAAAAAAAAAAAAACCTGAAGAATCGATTGGCTGTAATGCCATTGCACATATTACTTGAATATATTACTAACATTAAATATTAAAGTGGCTGTAAAGGCAGAAGGTTTTTTATCTTTATGCATTCTATACCATGTGGGATGACATCATTTCCTGCTCCATCCAGCGCGTTTTGTCATCCTGGCGTTCTCAAGAGGCGACAAATACACGCCGGCCGGAGCAGAAAGTGATGGCATCCCTCATGGTACACCCGAAAGTGACATAACCATACACTTGGAAGGAAGGCTAAGGCTAAGTAGCTGATTGCATAGAGTACATGTGGAGCAGTTACATAGGCTCATGTCTATGATATTTGCAAGCAGTTTTCCTTTGTGCGAAGCATAACACTTTTAGAAGTGGACATTTAGAGAGGATTTTAACAGTTTTAATAATTTTACACTATGGCGACTTACCTTGTTTTTCCTATACCTCCAAAACCTGTATGTTGATATGAAGAGATTAGAAACACCTGGTCTGAGGCCCCTTTACTACCTCTGTAAGAGTTTCCCCTTAATATGCTCTAATGTTATATATTGAGTCCTTTAAGTGGTGGGAGACGAAAGTGAGGGAGTCATTGCAGTGGAGATATCTGGCATCTTCAGCTAGCTCAACAAGGGCCCAAAGAAATTTCTGTACAATGATGCCCAACAACAAGGGATAACTTATGCAAAGTGTTTTCCTCTGAACACTCTCAAATGGGATAAAGATGTCTGTATGCAGTGTCCATTTTGTGTGTGCATGAAGTGGGCTTCCGCTCGCTAACCAATCCCGATGATACCAAGGCTTCAAGGGTAGGCATGTCCCGGAACAAGCTCCAGAAAGTTCTGCAGCCAGACTAAGGATGCCCGACTGGCAACCTGACAACCCAGGGACCTGGCGATGCCTGTACAGGTCCTCATACTGCTGATGAGATGTCTGCCACAGTGGACTAGTGCCCAGGGGTGAAGCTAGCTTCATTCTGTCCTAGCAGCAATTGCTCTGCACCACAAGCAAGGCCACCAAGCAAGGCAATCCAGTCCTCTCTTTTCCTCTTGGTAACAGCATGGCTCCCTCTCTCTCACTTTGGTCACCTTGTGGTGCCTCCCACATCACACTCCTCCTTTTCTTTCCCTGTTCCCTGGGCATGCTGGGGGCTGGAGGAGTCCACTCTCTCCCTCCCTACATGGGGCCACTGGTCTTGGGGACTACATGATCCCCTGTTCCCCTCTTGTGATTAGTTCCTCAATGGGGATGGAGAGGGAAGGAACAGCATAGCGGGCGGTGATCCCGGCAAATGCTGCTCTCCCATGCAGCAGCGTAAGGAGGAGGGGGAGGGAGATAGCTCGCAGCTGCTGTCAGTGTATCCCACACCAGCCACTCCTCTCTATGTCAGCGGCACCCGCTACATAAAGATGTTTTTTTTGTTCCCCCTTTAAACTCACTTTAATGTGATTGTAAAGAATTGTAAAGGATCATTTTTTCTTTTTTTTTAAATAACAAAGACATTGATGAGCGAGTTCAGGGTGGAGGAACTTGACTGACCTGCACAGAGTCTTGACCTAAACCCGATAGAACTTCTTTGGGATGAATTATAGTGGAGACTGTGAGCCAGGCCTTCTCATTCAACATGAGTGGGTGACCTCACAAATGCGCCTCTGGAAGAATGGTCAAACATTCCCATAGACACACTCCTAAACCTTGTGGACAGCCTTCCCAGAAGAGTTGAAGCTGTTATAGCTGCAAAGGGTGTGGCTGCACTACTGCTGATCTCCTGAGCTCCAGAGAGGCCTACTGATCCAGGGAGCTTGATTACTCCCTATACCCAGAGTGGATGCAGGAATCTGGGGTGGACCCCGGGGAGGATCCCCCGGATGGCCAGAGTACCGGCCCTCCCATACCAGTGTTTGAGGACCTGGGAAATGGCCCAGCTAAAGGTGAAAGCCTGTCAGCCTACAGAAAGAAGGTTTGTGCTAGGATTGCAAGAATTGCCAAGGAGGAGGAAGTACTGGCGAAGTTGAAGTTTGACTTCAAACATAAAAAAATTGCAAATGACCGG
This sequence comes from Lithobates septentrionalis, assembly GCA_037952835.1. Taxonomy (NCBI): domain Eukaryota; kingdom Metazoa; phylum Chordata; class Amphibia; order Anura; family Ranidae; genus Lithobates; species Lithobates septentrionalis. Next base: position 416,901 of record JBBDGP010002329.1, on the reverse strand, counting down.
CTTCACAGTTCTAAGAGAAGACAGATGCGGCCTGAGTTAATGGCTTTGGAGGCTAAAGTGGAAAAGCAGAGTCTGCTGGTGGCCGCATTGAAAGAAACCAGCGGAGCTTTCAAGGAGAAATATGGCAATGAGGATCGCTTCCGTACAATGCGCAGAGGGACCATAGAGTCCAGTGGAGGAGAAGCATCACCAGAGTGCGAGAAAGAAAGGTCAGTGCAAAGCAAAAAAGTTTCTTCGGGCTTGGACTGTGTTTCTGGCCAGCACGCTGGAAAATCTTTACATTCTGAGCCAAGTATCAGTATGCCTGCAGAAAGTGGAGAAAGCTCTGGCACACAGGCTGCGGGTGATCAGCAGTCAGGTGTTTTGACTGCCAGTATGCCACTGGGCCAAGGAAGTTCTGTGCCCTTGTCACCGCAGCAGGAGGCTATGGAGCAAGATGATCCATCTGAGCCTGTGAAGGGAGCAGGAATGCTTAAGTTAATGACAGAAATGGAATCCCCTTTGCATGGTCGCAAGTTTGCCGTGTCTGGATCATCTGAGGACGAAGAAGAGGATAGTGATGTCCCCCCAAAACCTTTGAAACATCGGTTGGCTGAAAAAGCCGTTTTTGTTAAAGATTTGCCTATAAAACATAATGGAGATGTAGTTCCTATAGATGGTGCTGTAGAGGGCAGTGGAGAGCAAGCTCATCTCCTGGCTGAGACTCCCACCTGTGTACAGAGAGCCAGTGAGGGGTGTGCAGACTCTGCTGTGAAGAGTGCTGATAAAGACATCTCTGCTGTTAATAACCCTTTAGTTACTGGTAATGAAGTAAGAATTACCAAGGGTAATGTAGATGATATTTCTGTGTCAGAAGTCTCTGTTCCATCTGTTGATGATAATGTTGTTTCTAAAGAGGGGTCTGTAACTAAAAGTGATGTGCGGGATGTTGCAAGGAGTGCAGTTATTTCTTATGCTGCGGCGGTGGCTGCACCTGACCCAAGGGTGAGTAGGGCCAGTTATTCTGCGGTCACTAGGACTGATGTGAGTGAAGGTCAGGCCAATCTGACACCATCTGGTAGCTTCTTTAAACGCCGCAATGTGGTCCAATTGAGGTGGACTGGAGAAGGCCCCCCCCCAAATAGGAGAGATGTGGTGGACCGTATTCTGGGGATGGGTTTTAAAGCAGAGGAGGTTTTTGCCCTTATCAGCCCAGTTTGGTCATATGAGTATGACCTCTCCTTTGTCAAGGCGGAAGGATTAGATGTCTTTTGGGAGAGGTATGAGCAGAGGTGGAAGGAGTCCCCAAAATGGGCAGGTTTGTCACCCAAAGTAATCTCTCGCCAGCCATTATATAAGAACGTCACCATTCTAGTACGCAATGAGTCCATTCCTGCTGCGGATCTGGTGGTGTGGTTGGGGAGATATGCTGATGTCCAAGCTCCATTGAGGAAAGTTGTAGATGATAGGGGGATTTGGACAGGAGGATGGACGGTGTTGGTAAAACTTCATGTCACAGGTAATGTTGTTAAGCACATCCCTTCGTCTGCCTTTATAGTTCGTGACAGGATTATTACTTTTTATGCAGGGCAACCAAAATTGTGTCATCGCTGTGGTGAAAAGGGGCATTTTTCAAGCTCATGTTCTGTGCAGAAATGTTCCCTCTGTCAGGGCTCAGGGCATGTTGCAAAAGACTGCAATAGTATTCGTTGTAATCTTTGTAACAAGTTAGGTCACCCCTATAGTCTTTGCCCTGAAGCCCTCCATAATCAGCCAGAGGTGGTGGAAGAACTTCTGAGGATGGAGGAGGAGGAACGTGGGGGGCAGCAAGGGGTTGGTGGAGCTGTTTCAGCTAGTCCTGAGGGCCCCCCCCCCAGGTGTCAGTTTCCCAGCCTGAAGGTGTGATCCCTACTGTGTCTGCTCCCCAGTCTGTGCTCCCTACTGTGTCTGTATCTACTTCTGTTGTGTGTTCTTCCCCAGTGTTTCAAGTGCCCAGTGTTCCAAAAGTACATAAGTCATCCAGATTGTCTGAGGCTGCCAAAGGGGCAGATTCGTGCAGATCTGAGGTGGCAGCTTCATCAGGGCCTTCCCTAAGGCAGCGTAAAACCTCTAGTGGAGGTTCTAAGGTGAAGAAGGGGGAAGTTGCCACTGCTAATAATGTAGATGAGGTCTTTCAGGGTAATGTTTCAGGGGAGGAGGGAGAGTGGACCAAGGTGGGGAGAAGGAGGAATAAGGTAGTCCTGACCTCTGCCTCCTCTGTTTCATCCTCAGAGGTAGATGATCTACCGCTGGGAAACAAGTTTGGGTCCTTATCTGAGGGGGAGGAGGAGTCTTCTAATTCCGTGTCTCAGATGGAGGAGGATGAGGTAGAGTGTTCTCTAAAGAGGTCAAGGTCTCCAGTAAGGGGGGAGGGAGCTCAGGCTAAGAAACGCCTACCTCAATCATCCTGATGGCAGTTCCCACTCCGATAAAGTTGGCAACGATTAATGTTGCCAGCATAAAATCTGTAAGGGCTCGTGATATGGCCTTATTTTTGCTCAGTGAGATGGATGCTGATATTTTATTTTTGCAAGAGACCCGGCTAAATAGACTTGCCGATGTCCACCTGGCAAAGAGGGAGTGGAGGCGTGGGCCCTCCTTCTGGTCTCTTGCGGCTGAGCCTTACAGCGGAGTTGCAGTACTTTTTACTGGCATGGTAACGTGTCGGCGGGTTATCGAGGTGGAGATTGGAAGGTGTATGGTCCTGGACGTCTCTGTGAAGGGGCATGATCTGCGTTTAATAAATATTTATGGACCGCAGACTAGATGGGAGAGGAAATGCCTCTTTACAAAGATTAAGCCTTTCCTTTTTACATCTCGGCAAGTTGTCTTTGGAGGTGATTTTAACACCATTACTAGGCCCAAAGACAGGAAAGGCTCCACCGACAGCCTGAGATATGATAGCGTTTTTCTTAATACGATAGCCAGGGAAGCAGGTCTGGAAGATGCGCATATTAAGCGTTGCCCAGACAGCACGGGGTACACATTTAGGCGAGGCAGTTGTGAGAGCAGGATAGATAGGTTTTTTTTAAAAGGGGACTCTGCCTTTTCGGCTCCTGAGTGTCGTATGGTGGAGTTTTCTGATCACCTTTTGCTGTCTGTGATTCTCAATGCTTCAGATATGCCACCTAAAGGAAAGGGTATTTGGAGGATGAATTCGGCTCTGCTGGATGACGAGGAGGTAAGACAATCTTTTGAGGATTTTTTTCAGGCTCAGGTAACCATCCTGGATTTCTGCAGCAGTAAGTCAGAGTGGTGGGAGCTTGCCAAAAGCCGGATTAGTGGGTTTTTCAAAGCCATAGGAAAAAGGAAACAGCTTGGTAAGTACATTGCCTACCAGCAGCTGCGGAGAAAACTTGATCGCCTTGTCTCGAGTGGTGGAGATTCCGGGGCAATCTCTGAGGTGAAACTTCTCCTTAGGAAGTATCAGTATGACCGGCACGCTTCTTTGGTTCTGGAAAGGGACTACGGGAAATATCACTCGCCCGACCCTTATCAGAACTGCAAACAAAGCGCAGCAGTTAAGACGGTTGTTGGGCTAAGTGATAGTACGGGCTCTTTGACGAAATCCAGGTCAGGGATCCTGGAGGTCTCAAGGTCTTTTTATGTGGATCTTCTGGGGGAGAAGTACCTCGATCGGGCAAAGATGTCGAGTTTTCTGGATTCTACACCAGGTCTGAGAAATAACATTCCGCTTGCAAGTTTGACAGGGGGAATCACAGCAGAAGAGGTAGTCAAAGCTATAGATGGTCTGGCTATTAAGAAAACCCCTGGGCCAGACGGATTGACGGCTGAATTTTATAAGGTTTTCAAATCCAGCTTGGTACCTTATCTTGTGGAGGTATTTAACGGCTGTCTGCAGGAGGGTTCGCTCCCTCCCTCCATGAGACAATCTGCTGTGATTCTGTTGTCAAAAGGCAAGGATCCCTCGATGATTGAGAATTGGCGCCCCATTAGCCTTCTCAATGTCGATAGAAAGATTCTGGCGAAGATAATTTTCTGGCGCTTGTCGTCAGTAGCAAACAGATTGCTTTCTCGTCAGCAGCACTGTTCGGTCCAGGGCAGAAGCACTTTTTCAGCGGTGTTAGCTGTCCGGGAGGCTCTGGAACGTTGCAGGGCTGAAGGCTGGGGAAAGTATTTGCTGGCACTGGATCAGGCGAAGGCTTTTGATCGTGTCAATCATGAGTACCTCTGGCTTCTCCTTGACAAGTATGGCCTGGAGGGTGGGTTTATTGGATGGCTTAAGACTTTATACAGAGAGTCAGAGAGCTTCATGCTTGTTAACGGTTGGGTTGGACAGCCCTTCAGGGTTGGATCGGGGGTGCGCCAGGGGTGTCCACTGAGCCCTTTGCTATATGTGTTCGCAATCGACCCCTTCATCAGAAGGCTAGAGAGTGGACCGTTGTGCGGGGTGCCGGTGGGCATTACTGGGGAGCCGCCCTTGAGGGTTGTAGCCTATGCTGATGACGTTTCTGTCTTTATCTCTGGGACAGAGGAGGCGCAGGAGGTGGTTTCAGTTATAGAGCAGTATTCCGAGGCATCAGGCTCCAAGGTCAACCGTGATAAAAGTGAAGTTTTTTGGATGAGCGAGGGAGGTGAGAGCTTTGCACTTCCGGACACCTTCCCGAGGCCTCAGCAGAAAGTCAAAGTTTTAGGCATCGAGTTTGGCCCTGATGATTACAGTAAGTCAAATTGGGAAGCCAGGCTGAATGATGCTGATGTCAAGGTGAAATGCTGGAAAGGGTGGCGGCTCTCCTTGAGGGAAAGGGTGGACTTGATTAAGACCTACCTGATTCCTACCTTTTTGTATGTCAGCTTTGTTTGCATCTTGCCAGAGTCTTGCTATACCAGGATTTATAATTGTTTCTTCCAATTATTATGGGGGATCAGGCTGAATCTTGTGAAGCGGAATGTGACTTACCTATCTAGGTGGAAGGGTGGCCTAGGGATGGTCAACCCGGTTGTGTTCTTCTCTCTGATGTTTTTGAAACACAATTTTGGTAACATGCTAGCAGAGAGACCGCCTGGATGGGTAAGTATTTTCCAGATCTGGTTTAGACCTTTTCTGGGCTGTTGGGAGAGTGGCGGGCCAGTGAAAAGCCTAAGGATCAAGCATGGTAAGCTCCCGGCTTATGTTGCCCTGTGCCTGAAAATTCTTAAACGGTGGCATGTGACAGCGGAGGATATCAGGTCCCTTCCTAGGAGACTCCTGGGGGAGAAGATCGTGGGTACTGTCTTTCATGCGCCACTGGCCTTAAGAGATTGCCCAGGTCATATTATGAGGGAGGGTTTACGTTTAATAAATTCTGAGCGGATTCCCTTGAAATTTAGGGACCAGGCCTGGCTCGCTTTCCACGGTAGGCTCTATGTGAGGGGGAACGTGAAGTGCCGCTCTTTGGACAATCGTGGTTGTCCAAGAGTGGAGTGTCAGGGTGAAGTGGAAACCATGGACCACTTCTTGCTTCAGTGCCCTTTCAATATAGAAGTCTATAAAAAGGTGGGGAGGGCTCTGAATATTCCTTTCCTGCCTTGCATGTCTTATGCTGAGTGGGTGTATGGAGCATTGCAGAATCGCAAGGGATTTGATTTGGACACTCTTTTTCTAGTCAGCTTAGTAGTCCGATATTACACCTGGAATGCACGGTGTCAGGTATCCCTTCGGCAGAAAGTCCTTCCTGTTCCGGTGGTGGTGTGTGAGATTCTTGGTGAGGTAGGGAAAATTCGGGGTCTCGAGAAAGACAGATGGCGGCAAAGGGTCTGGATAAAGGCGTGGAGGAATATCAGGTCTGTAGCTGCTGTTTGTTGATCTCTGGGTGTTGGGTTCTTTCCCTGTTTTCTCTCTGGACACTCCTTTAGATTTTCAAGGATAAACATAATTTTGAAGAAAGGCTACATACACATGATAATCTATGTTTCTTGGTCTGAATGTTAATCAAGTTGAGTAATGTGTAGAATTGTTGAAGATGTCTGTGCTATTTAGTGATATATGTATATAGTATAATATAATACAGTGATATTCCTCTTGGTTGGAAAAAAAACCCTTTTGTTCATATATTATAGGTTGAAGTAAGCCTTTATTATTATGTTTAGTCGTATATACAATATGTTATGCATATTTGAAAAAAAAGAAAAGAGGAAATATATGTATGTGTGTATATGTATATATGTATGTGTGTATGTATATATATATATATATAATATTTATTTTTTTATATTTCTGTATAAAAAAAAAAAGTTGGAATGTGTTTCTTGTTTGCAAGATTCTCAAATAAAAAAATTGCCAACTCAATATTGAACCCTACGGACTAAGACTGGGATGCCATTAAAGTTCATGTGCGTGTAAAGGCAGGTGTCCCAATACTTTTGGTAATATAGTGTATATTCTCTGTGGTTATGGCGGATTATATATTTGAATGGAAGTTTTGTGTCCAGAGTTCAGCTTTAAGGAACTCTACCCTTTGCCTCAGAAAGGTGCCTAATCAGTTAATAAGCTAAATTTTGCTTCGAAATTATGAAATGATAGCCTTCAGTAAATTGTTGCACAGGTAAATGTCATTTAAACAAAGGAATTTGTTTATACAATTCTCTTTATAACATGATCTGTACACATATCTTTAATTACTCAGATGCTATTAAATCAGAATATTGGACATGGAAAAGTAGTTAATCCAATAGCATCCAACTCATCAATTTTAGGTATGCCTTTATCGTGGGCCGCAATGTTTCTGCTTTTGCTTGATTGTGACTGAAAACAAACGACTTCAGCATTTCTGCAAAGCTAATCCCCGGAGACATCAAAACGCAGGGAGAACAAAGTGTCTTCTGCTTGTCACACTGCCAGCGTAATGCTGGGCAGCCATGAAATCATCTTACTCCATAAAGAGTCCTCGGCATGGCAGTATAATGCAAGCTCTTATATCTTGACCTGCATTGTTAATGAGCTTCAATGGGGCCTGAGAGATAAATCAATTATGAATCATAAACACAATTACACAGAGTAATTGTCATGAAACTGAGACACTGAATCATTGATAGGGATGGCAAATGGTTTGCTGTATGTTTGTATTGACATGGGAGGACAAAGCATGCTGTCCAAACCTCTTAGGGACTGAGGCCAAAAGATATTCTGCAGATCACCCCTAGTACTGCAATATATGCTGCTAAAAACTGGATCAATTTAACCACTTGTTTACCAAGCTAAATGGCATGGTAGACAAGTGGATAAAGCAAATATCAGCTGTATGCTTTAACAACCAGTGAAGGACTTTCCAATAAAAGGGTCTACAGCCACCCACTCATTTTTACAGAGCTTTGAAAGTGCATCCCCACCCCCCCACCCCCCCAGCTAGTGTCGTCCGTGGTGGTTCTTGGGCTCTCTAGTTCCTCCAGGTAAACCAGCCTGTACAGTGAGAGCAGGAGGAACTCAGGGAACAATCCCTTCTGCGACTAATGACCTCAGAAAACAGCTGTCACCCCTTGGCTACTGTAGTCCAGGATGTAGCTATTTAAGCATAATCTGTGCTTGATTAGGTGCAATGAAGGGCAGGAGAGACATTGTCATGGAACTAAGGTGCTGAATCATTGACGGGGATGGCAAATGGTTTGCAGTATGTTTGTATGGGAAGACAAAGTATGCTGTCTATGTACAGTCAGATTGGCACAATGCTGTGGGGATGTGACCGTACAGCTCCCAGATTGGCGGTGTGTCCCCTGTATGAATTTGGTGGTCAATGGCTTTCATCAACCCATAATCCTCAGGACTGGTAACGAACACCAACAAGTGCTTTTCCAGTAGTCGATGAAGTAGTCTCTGCTAAGGTAAAGAAAAGTCTTTAATGGTCATATCCAGCTGCTCCAATAGGGACTTGTATTGGGTCTCATCACAAGAAGCCATAGCTGTCTGTAGGGGGGCGCATACCACTTTCACCCCTGGCTGGGCCTCTGAGATGCAGTGGAGAGATGCAGCGTATAGGTCAGCCAGAGCGGCTTGCATAGGCAGTGAGATGGGAGATGTCCCTAGGCTGATGAGCTATGCCAACACTCTTCCACAGTGGACCTTAGATAACCTGCAGCCCACCACCCATTCCCCTGGTGTCACGGGGTCCTCGCAGGGTTATACCATAATGGTAGCCCCTTGTATCTTCCTGTGAGCCCCCACTGGGAGGGACCAGACCACCTCTTGTAGGTGTGCCAAGATTAACTTTTGTTTTGGGAGAGTGCAAACCGCCCCTACTTGCTCCGGTTTCTTCTTTGTTGCTCTGTTTTGGGCCTCATAAACTTGAAGTACTCTGAGCTATTCTGCCTTCCGGCCTGTAAGCAGGTTGAAAAGTGCTAGTTAGCTGCTGCCTGGCAGGGAGAGAAAGGGTTAACTTATTTCCCGGGTCTCTGTATTTGGTGGGCTGCTACTGGTGAACCCTGTTCCTCATGACTTCCTCTCCAGCCGCAAAGTGTCATCTGCAGTGGAGAAAACAGACTGCACCTGCCTTCAAATTTACAGCGCTGTGCTCTGGCAGTGGGATGGGCCATTCACAGGGAGCTTTGTATCCTATGGATGAATACAAAGCTTATTCTGATTGGCTGAGGTAGAGCTCTTGACGTCATCCACCCACCTCTTCATTCAAAGAATACAAAGCTTCCTGTGAATGGCTGAGCAGATTTTGTTCTGGGAGCAGGACAGGAAGTTCTCATCTCACTGCTTGAACACAGCACTGTATACTGTTTGTAGCTGTTAAAAAAGCCCATTTTATACTACCAGTTGTGTCAGAAAGTTTGGGTTCTGCCAGGAAGGGTCATCACTGAGGAAAGACCCATCTATCCAGCGACTTCTTGGCACGGGCAGCAAAAGGGCGACACCTGTACATCCCTTTGAAATCGCCGCCTAGCGCGCGTGCCGCGGGAGCGCGCCCACGGGTCCCACAAACTCAGTGTTCGCCAGCGGCCCGCGATTGCGGTGAGGAGAGGCAGAACGGGGAGATGCCTATGTAAACCAGGCATTTCCCTGTTCTGCCTAGCAACATGACAGGGAGCTACTGCTCCCTGTCATTGGGAGCAGTAATCTCTGTCATACTGTAGTGAGCCCATCCCCCCTACAGCTACAACACATCCAGGGAACACACTTAACCCCCTGATTGCCCCCTAGTGTTTAATCCCTTCCCTGCCAGTGTCATTTATACAGTAATCAGTGGCTATTTGTAGCTCTGATCGCTGTAAAAAATGTCAATAGTCCCAAAATAGTGTCAAAAGTGTCCGATCTGTCTGCCATAATGTCGCAGTCCCGATAAAAATCGCAGATAACTTTTGAGCAAACTAATCAATATACACTTATTGAGATTTTTTTTTACCAAAAATATGTAGAAGAATACATATCGGCCTAAACTGTGGAAGAAATATGGGTTTTTTAATATATTTTTTGGGGATATTTATTATAGCAAAAAGGAAAAATTATTTGTATTTTTTTTAAATTGTCGGCCTTTTTTTTGTTTATAGCGCAAAAAATAAAAACCGCAGAGGTGATCATATACCACCAAAAGAAAGCTCTATTTGTGGGAAAATAAGGATGTCAATTTTGTTTGGGTACAACATCGCACGGCCGCGCAATTGTCATCTAAACTGACGTAGTGCCGAATCGCAAAAAATGCTCTGGTCAGGAAGGGGGTAAATCCTTCCAGGGCTGAAGTGGTTAATCATAATTTCTTTCTAGGCAGGAAGGGGAAGAACTGAGTCTATCAGAGTTTTTTTTTGTTAAAAACCCCTTAGCGCCGACCATACACACATATGCAGCCTCGGCTTGAAGGGTTTATCCCGGGAAGATACCTGCAGACCCAATCCACGATTCGGCACTTCCGCCGGCTAGGCTAAGACGGGAACGAAGCCGGAAAAGTCTCCTATGTGAAAACAGAGAAGCGACTTCACTTCCGGTTTACTCCGCTGCCAATGGCGCCGATTTAAAAATAAAATTACTGTATTCAGAATCGTCGTTTTTGGCGAACTGAATACTTTAAAGTGCAAAGGAGGGATTTGGGGTCTTTTAGACCCCCGATCCCTCCATAAAGAGTACCTGTCACCACCTATTACTGTCATAAGGGATGTTTACATTCTTTGTGACAGCAACAAAAGTGATCTTTTTTTTTTTTAAAAGTGACAATGTAAAAAAAACAAAATAAATAAAATAAGAATTTTTTTTTTTTTTTAAAGCGCCCCTGTCCCTGCGAGCTTACACAGCAAAAAAAAACGCATGCGTAAGTCACGCCCACATATGTAGACAGTGTTCAAATCACACAAATCACACATGTGAGGTATGGCCACAATCGTTAGAGTGAGAGCAATAATTCTAGTAAAAGACCTCCTCTGTAACTCTAACCTGGTAACCGTTAAATTTCTTTAAAGCCTCGCCTATGGAGATTTTTAGGTATTGTAGTTTGTTGCCCATCCACGAGTGTGCGCAATTTCAAAGCGTGACATGTTAGGTATCTATTTACTCAGCGTAACATCATCTTTCACAGTATACAAAAAAAATTGGGCTAACTTTACTGTTAAGTTTTTTTTTAAATTCATGAATGTGTATTTTTTCTCAAAAAATTGACCGCTGCGCAAATACCGTGTGACATAGAATATTGCAACAATCACCATTTTATTCTCTAGGGTCTCTGATAGACATGTGCACAGCCAAAAAATTCATTCATTTTCGTTTTGGTTTCATTAGTTTATTTTTATTTTTTTCGTTTTTCGGGTCATTCGTTATGATCGCGATTCGTAAATTCGTTCATTCGTAAATGCATTCATTCGTACATTTTTACATTTGTAAATTCGTACATTCGTAAATTCGTAAAATCGTACATTTGTAAATTAGAAAATGTGGAAATTTGTAAATTCGAAGTTTGAAAATCCAAAAACCCGAAAATTCAAAAATCTGAAATAGTAACTAACTATTAAATTATAGGTATTGTAATTTCCTTTCAAATTTGACAGTCAGTGAACGTAACAAATACGAATTTATCCGAAGTTACGAATTATCCAAAATGAATGCTGCATCTAAACAAATGGAACGGAACAATTTAATAATAAATAATAATAATAAAACGTTGTTATTATTATTGTTATTTATTATTATTAATTCATTACATTACATTCCGTTTTTTCGGATCATTCATAACTTCGGATAAATTTGTATGTGTTACGTTCACTAACAGCCAAATTTTAAAGGAAATTGTTAAGTCATTATTAGTTAACTATTATTTCAGATTTCCGAATTTTCGAATTTACAAATTTACGAATTCACTAATTTACTAATGTACAAATGTACGAATGCCCGAATTTACGAATGTCCAATTTTATCGAATCTCCGAATATTTGGGAAAAAATCGTTAAACGGGTTTTGTTAATTCGGATATTCCCAAATTAACGAATTTGTCGAAATTCGTTAAAAACGAATTTGGAACGAAACGAATTGCACATGCCTAGTCTCTGATAATAGATATATATATATATATATATATATATATATATATATATATATATATAATGTGTGGGGGTTCTAGGTAATTTTCCAGCAAAAAATACGTATTTTAACTTGTAAGCAACAAATGTCAGAAAATAGGCTTGGGCATGAAAGGGTTAATCAAGTAGTGTGCAAGCTCCATAGATGCAAACCTATCTGTCTAAAACATCAGGAAACAAATGACATCAGTGATCACCTAGGGTGGGAGAGGGTATGTTTATGGAGATATCAAAGATAGATAGGGTCTCTGTGCCACATGTGAACAAAATCAGTACAATGGAATCCCATCTCTTTAAACCGGATTCCAAAATTGAAGTGAACCATTTCCAAAGAGGGCACAAAGGAGCAATAATAAGACGAAGATCCTCACACAAGGGACGACATAGCAACAATGCCCAGCCCAATATCAGTCCAATCTCCAAAGAGACCCGAGGACACTACAGTATCCCCATATAGGATTTGGGGTAGTCTGGAAACAAAATCATTCATATGTCATATAGAGTGATCCAGTGTGTGCATCCACCATTTTGCAAAAAAAAAAAAAAAATTTATGAAAATCATTCTTGAATTCTTAGAAAGCAAACAATTGCATTTTTTGTTGCAATGTTTCCTGAAATATTTCACAGTGGTGTTAAAGAGGTAACCATCTACGTTAACTGCTTCAGCCCCGGAAGATTTTACCCCCTTCCTGACCAGAGGACTTTTTGCGATTCAGCACTGCGTCGCTTTAATTGACAATTGCGCAGTCGTGCGACGTTGCACCCAAACAAAACTGATGTCCTTTTTTTCCCACAAATAGAGCTTTCTTTTGGTGGCATTTGATTACCTCTGCGGTTTTTATTTTTGCGCTATAAACAAAAAAAGAGCGTCAATTTTGAAAAACGCAATATTTTTAACTTTTTGCTATAATAAATATCCCCCAAAAATATATAAAAAAATTTTTTTCCCCCAGTTTAGACCTATATGTATTCTACTACATATATTTTTGGTAAAAAAAATCGCAATAAGCGTATATTGATTGGTTTGCGCAAAAGTTATAGCGTCTACAAAATAAGGGATAGTTTTATGGCATTTTTGTGGCGATCTGCGATTTTTTTTATCAGGACTGCAACATTATGGTGGACACATCGGACACTTTTGACACATTTTTGGGACCACTGGCATTTATACAGCGATCAGTGCTATAAAAATGCACTGATTACTGTAAAAAAGGACACTGGCAGGGAAGGGGTTAACCACTAGGGGGCGATCAAGGAGTTAATTGTGTTCACTCTCTGTGTTCTAACTGAAGGGGGGATGGGACTGTCTAGGGGAGATGACAGATCGCTGTTCATACTTTGTATAAACAGACGATCAGTCACTTCTCCCCTCAGAGAACCGTAAACTGTGTGTTTAAACACATAGATCCCGGTTCTCGGTGTGTCAGCAGCGATTGCGGGAGCCCGGCGGTGATTGCGACCACAGGCACTCACATCGGCTCTGGGGGCGAGCATCGGGCGCTCGCGCCCCTAGTGGCCACAGGGCGAAGCGATGTTACATTACATCGTTTCGCCCAGCCGTGCCATTCAGCCGCAGTAAAACTGCAGTGGCTGGTCGGCAAGTGGTTAAGAAAAAAAGAATAAGAGTCTTCCAGCAAAACAATTATTAGGCTACAGCTACTATCTTAAGTCTGAGCTGCACAAAGGATTTTAAAGCTAAACCCAGGACCCTGCATTCACTATATCTAGTCTTCCACAATACACAGCACACGGAAATGCAATTATTTTAGTAAATATATTCCTTTTCTAATCAGCAGTATATAGTAGTCTTGTGACTTCTATCAGTGTCTGGTTAAAGCTTGTAGGAGGAGTTTTCATACTGCACTGGCTGTCCTATCAGGATACAAGTCCCGTGAATTTTTGTCTGGACAGTGCTGATTTGACCTGTGCTGATCACATGCACCCTCCCAAGGAAATAAAAAACTCTCTAGCAATGAACACCAAACTGAGCATGTGCAGCCTGACTCCATTTACTCTGTCTTATCCGAACATGTTAAGGGGGCAATGCAAGAAAGGGAGGATCAGTGCATACAGGATGAAACAGCCTTTTTACACAATGTGGAAGATTAACCCCTTAGGTTCCACATTGAGTAAAACAAGCATGCTTTACTTCATATACAGACAGATTTTACTGTTGGTGGTTTAGTAACACTTTAAAGCCCAACTGAACCTTTGTTTAAAACCATTGAAATAAATTCAGGGAAAATACTAAAGGCTTATAACAGTGAGAATAAATCAGCCTGTCCTCTGCCAGTATGCTGCTAATTGTATGTAAGCAGAAGCCCCTCTGCAGCAGTCCGACATGCCCCCCCCAGTGAGTATGAGTTAAAGCTGTGTAAATTACACAGGCCACCTCTTACACACAGGTAGCAGCGGTTCTCACCGCAGCATGTTTGCGGGGGACAGGCAGATTTATTCTCACTGTGGTTGCTTTACAACAAAAACAAATTGTAAGACTTTAAAAACTTTTTGTTCTCATTCACATTAAATGTGTTTTTTTTTGGTGAACATTTGATTAGGCTTTAACAGATAAAACAAGTGTATATTTAAAAGTTGCTACTGTAAGTACCTTAATACAGTGGAACCCTGGATTACGAGCATAATCCGTTCCAGGAGAATGCTTGTAATCCAAAGCACTCACATATCAAAGCGAGTTTCCCCATAGAATTTAATGGAAACTAAGCTAATTATTTCCACATTGACTTCTATTGCATGCAATACCGCATGCGACCAGAGGTGGGGGAGGGGGCACCGGGGAGCCTCGGAAAGGTTCGGGAATGGAGTATTTCCAAATGTTTCCGAGTGATTCCGAGTATTTCCGAATGGCCCCGAACCATTCCGAGTGTCATCGGCGCCACCGCACCTCTGGCCAAATGCGGTACTGCACACCACATTAGCTTGAATTCTGCTCGTTTTGCAAGACAACACTCGCAAACCGAGTCAGGATTTTTAAAAAAAAGTTGCTTGTCCTTTAAAACGCTCGTTGACCGCGTTAATCGTTAACTAAGGTTCCACTGTATACTTTAATTTTAACCACTGGTAATCCTTTCCACAGCAGATCTCAAGAGCGAATGGCAACACCATGAGCTAAGTATTGAACAGCAATATCAATATAAAACTGGGAGATTGATGACAAGGTAATAGCAGAGTGAGGGCCTCATCATTGTGGTGCTGCTACTTTGGTTCTTGGCCAAGCAACGGAACCGTTTTACTGTATTAGAAAAAAAGTTGACTCTCCAAACTGCATATGCAGTGTGTCTGAGTTGCCTGGATCAGAGGACTGGCTGATCACTACAAACCTTTTGGCAATTAAGATGGTTCTTATATGGGTACCCTAAATTCATATTTAGCTGTTTGCACAGAATTCAGATTTGGTCTCTTGCTACTAAACGATTTGACTAACTGTTGGCAATCACCTTCGTAGCAGCACATTGATTTTAATGTGTTGTAAACATGATTACTGCCAACAATATGTGGAATCACTTAGTAGCAAAGAATAAAACTGGCTAAGCAGCTTTTCCCTTACTTATAGCCATGCTAAGGCTATCATTTTACTATGCCATAACTAAGTATTTGGTGTTATTTCAAAAGAAGGAATTACCATGGAACACACCAGTGCTAAAACAAATTCTGAAAGTCTAAGTACAGGATAAAATAACCTCCCACCAACTTTCTAAGTTCCCTTCTTCGTTTACCCAAAACTACCATCACGTGATCATCCAGCGCCTGGCCTTTCTTCTCTCTATTTATTTCCAGCAGGGGTCCTTCATCACAGACTGCTTCATGGACAATTTCCATTGGCTCTCCACCAGTGGGGTGCTCTCAGGATCCAGAAGACTACTAAGGTCGGCCTGAGGCGAGTCAAAGGACCCGGACAGCAAGAGTTAATCCGCAGTGCTGGATTTGCAGTCCCCTTAGGCGGGAACCGTGGCAGCGAGGGACCTGGATGGAGGGCTCGGGAGAATATAATTAGCTTCATCTTATAAGAAAATCTTAAC
Source organism: Lithobates septentrionalis (assembly GCA_037952835.1). Classification (NCBI taxonomy): domain Eukaryota; kingdom Metazoa; phylum Chordata; class Amphibia; order Anura; family Ranidae; genus Lithobates; species Lithobates septentrionalis. The sequence continues at coordinate 401,350 of JBBDGP010002329.1, read as the reverse complement.
ACCTGGCAGGATAGGTAAGAGGAGAGCAGGAGGGAGAGATGCCAGGGAGTAGGTTGTTAACATAGAACTAATGCAATTGAAAAAGACATCATATTAAAGTAAATCTAAACCCAATCGTTGAGCTATTGTGAGCTTTAACAGGGTAATGTAGCTTAAAATGTTGTTTTCAATGTTTTGGTATATGCAGCTTTTATTAAAAAATAATATTTGGTGATCTTGCCAAGAGGTTCCTGTTAACGCACTTCCTGTTATAGAATGACAACTGAGGGACCTGGATGGGAGACTCAGGATGTTATAATTAGCTTCACCAGCTAAGAAAATCTAAATACTTGGACGGATGGGTTGGAGGAGAGCAAAAAGGAATGATAGTAGGGAGAATTTGCCCAAAATTGGCCAGAGATGGTAGGGAGTCTTTGCCTGAAGTTGGGCAGAGATGCTATAGAGACTTTGCCTGAAGTTGGCCAGGGATGGTAGGGAGTCTTTGTCTGAAGTTGGCCAGAGATGGTAGGGAGTCTTTGCCCGAAGTTGGCCAGAGATGATAGGAAGTCTTTGCCTGAAGTTGGACAGATATGGTTGGGAGTCCTTGTCTGAAGTTGGCCAGAGATGGTTGGGAGTCTTTGCCTGAATCTGGCCAGAGATTGTTGGGAATCATTCCTGAAGTTGGCCAGAGATTATTATGAGCCTTGCCTGAAGTTGGCCAGAGATGGTAGGGAGATTGGCTTCTAAGCTCAAATCAGAATTCGCTTTTCTAAAGTCAGACCAATATAACATGATTGCAATTGGTTGCTATAGGTTGGTTCCCTTAAAGTGTATAGCCAAGTTTTTCTTTCAGTTTTTTTTTTTTTGCAGTCTGTGTACCATTAAAGAAAATGTCTTTTTCTTCCAGTCCTAGAGATGCAGTGTGAAGTTCCAAAGTGAGCGTCATTACTCTCTAGGACAGTCTCCACAACAGGTGTCCCTATTGGAAGATTTGCCCTTACATCTTGTTCTGGAGACAACTTTAAAATGTTGGCTTTTCCTCTACTTGCTTTCTTTGTGACAATGGTCATGAGTACAAATAGTACTGTGGTGAATGCCTCTATTGGTAGAGAAACAGCATGTGACCAAATTTTGCCCAGAGATACACTTTAATACCCCGTACACACGGTCGGATTTTCCGATGGAAAATGTCCGATCGGAGCGTGTTGTCGGAAATTCCGACCGTGTGTGGGCTCCATTTGACATTTTCCATCGCATTTTACGACACACAAAGTTGGAGAGCAGGAAATAAAATTTTCCGACAACGGATTTTTCCGACAATCCGTTGTCGGAACTTCCGATCGTGTGTACACAAATCCGACGGACAAAGTGCCACGCATGCTCAGAATAAATAAAGAGATGAAAGCTATTGGGCACTGCCCCGTTTATAGTCCCGACGTACGTGTTTTACGTCACCGCGTTCAGAGCGATCGGATTTTCGGACAACTTTGTGTGACCGTGTGTATGCAAGACAAGTTTGAGCCAACATCCATCGGGAAAAATCCTAGGATTTTGTTGTCGGAATGTCCGAACAAAGTCCGACCGTGTGTACGGGGCATTAGACTAATGCCGCGTACACACGATCGGACTTTACGTCATACTTGGTCCGGCCAACCTGAGTCCGTCGGACAATTCGATCGTGTGTGGACTCCAGCGGACTTTTTTTTCTCAAAAGTTTGACGGACCTAGATTTGAAACATGTTTCAAATCTGTCCGACGGACTCGAGTCCGGTCGAAAAGTCCGCTCGTCTGTATGCTAGTCCGACGGACAAAAACCGACGCTAGGGCAGCTATTGGCTACTGGCTATGAACTTCCTTATTTTAGTCCAGTCGTACGTCATCACGTACGAATCCGCCGGACTTTGGTTGATCGTGTGTAGGCAAGTTCGTTCATTCGGAAAGTCCGTCGTAAAGTCAGTCGAAAAGTCTGCCAGACAAAGTCTGCCGTAAAGTCCGGTCGTGTGTACGCGGCATAAGGCTAGCCATAAATGGATCACTTTTTTTTTTTCATTCAGCGAAAACATGATTGAGGCAGATAGAGGAATCCTCCCCACTGAGAACAATATATAGTCCAGTCTGGTTATATCCAGTGCCACGTTCCAGCAATAGAATATGGGGAAGATAATGGCAAAAAATAAGATATGCTTTATCTCATTCCTCTCTATAGTATTGTCTTAACTCTAGTTTATCCACTTAGCAGCTGCCTCCTGTAGATTTACTGCTACAGGGTCGCTACTGTGTGCAGAATACTGTATATATACAGTGAGGGAAAAAATGATTTGCGCCTCTGTTGATTTTGTACGTTTGCCCCACTGACAAAGAAATGATCAGTCTATGATTTTAATAGTAGGTTTATTTTTACAGTGAGAGACAAAATAACAAAAATATCCAGAAAACCGCATTTCAAAAAAAGTTATTAATTGATTTGCATTTTAATGAGTGAAATAAGTATTTGATCCCCTATCAATCAGCAAGATTTCTGGCTCCCAGGAGTCTTCTATACAGGTAACGAGCTGAGATTAGCAGCACTCTCCTAAAAGGGAGTGCTGCTAATCTTAGCTTGTTACCTGTATAAAATATACCTGTCCACAGAATCAATCAGATTCCAATCTCTCCACCATGGCCAGGACCAATGAGCTGTCCAAGAATGTTAGGCTGGGTTCACACTGGTCCGACAAACGCTCCGACATTGGAAGCTCATGTCGCATGACGTGTGAAATCCAATGTTTCCCTATGGGAGCCATCCTAACTGGTCCGACACAAGTCGTTCCGACTTTAGAAATGCTCCCTGTACTACTTTGATCCGACTTTGATCCTACTTCAGCCTATTGACTATCATTGAAGTCGGATCAAAGTCGGATCGCCGTCTTGCATGATCCGACTTCGGCACGCGACTTGTGCTCAGATGATCTTGAGGGGGAACTCCGCGCCAAATTTTAAATTAAAAACCGGCATGGGTTCCCCCAAAGAGCATACCAGGCCCTTAGGTCTGGTATGGACCTTGAGGGGAACCCCCTACGCCGAAAAAACGGCGTGGGGGTCCCCCCAAACCATACCAGACCCTTATCCGAGCACGCAGCCCGGCCGGACAGGAATGGGGGTGGGGACGAGCGAGCGCCCCCCCCCTCCTGAACCGTACCAGGCCGCATGCCCTCAACATGGGGGGTTGGTGCCTTGGGAGAGGGGGGGGCGCGCTGCGGCCCCCCCACCCCAAAGCACCTTGTCCCCATGTTGATGAGGACAAGGGCCTCTTCCCGACAACCCTGGCCGTTGGTTGTCGGGGTCTGCGGGCGGGGGGCTTATCGGAATCCGGGAGCCCCCTTTAATAAGGGGGCCCCCAGATCCCGGCCCCCCACCCTATGTGAATGAGTATGGGGTACATCGTACCCCTACCCATTCACCTAGGGAAAAAGTGTCAATTAAAAAATAAACACTACACAGATTTTTAAAGTAATTTATTAGACAGCTCCGGGGTCTTCTTCCGACTTCGGGGGTCTCTCCGGTTCTTCTCCGCGCTCTCCGGGTCTTCTGCCGGGCCCCTCTGCTATCTTCTGCTCTTTTGCCGCTCTTTTGCTATAGCAGAGGAGCCCGGTCTGCTGCCTTCTTCTCTTCGGGGGTCTCTCCGGTTCTTCTTTGCGCTCTCCGGGTCTTCTGCCGGGCTCCTCCGCTATTTTATGCTCTTTTGCCGCTCTTTTGCTATAGCGGAGGAGCCCGGTCTTCGGTCTTCTGCCTTCTGCCTTCTGCCCTCTTCTCTTCTTCCGATGTTGACACGACGCTCTCTCCGGCTGGAATGCTCTCTGTGCCCTCTGCTCTGACTTATATAGGCGGTGATCCCGCCCCCTTATGCCGTCACAGTCCCTGGGCATGCTGGGACTGTGACGGCATAAGGGGGCGTGGTCATTGGGTGATGACCACGCCCCCTTATGCCATCACAGTCCCAGCATGCCCAGGGACTGTGACGGCATAAGGGGGCGGGGTCACCGCCTATATAAGTCAGAGTATCTAGAAAACCCGCAAGCAAAGGCCAGTGGGTAAAGGAGGAGGGGGTGGGACTTTATATGAAGCCGCGCCTCCTGGCGCCGCCGCGCCCTCCACGCTGGTTGTTATGCCCGCAGGCTTGGTGGGTTGGTCTCAGCGGCCGCCGACCATTGGTCGGCCTCCCGCTCTGGCTCCTCCCACCTTCGGCCGTGCGGACGTGACGTTGGCGGGCCTCCCCGCGGCGGCGTCTATATATGGGCATCTTGTTCACCTGGGGCGATGCGGCGCTCGAGGTACACTACAGCTACACTTCAGTATGGTGGTGGTTGCTCCACACCACCCTGTCACACAGGTAAGCTCACTCCTTACCCTGGTTCGTGCACATGTCACCCTCTAGCTTTCCCATCCCTCTTTCCCTCACTCCATTCCTCACTCCACCCACTCATTCACTCACCTCTACATCACGCTCACTCTCCACTTCCCCCCCCCCCCCTTTTCTTTTCCCCCCCCTAACCCTTACCTTCCCCACTCTTTTTTCCCCCTCCCTCCTCCCCCCGCTGCACACACACTCCCTGCATTATCACTCATCTTCCACTCTCAACTCTAGGGTGCCTCGTGGCTCTGCATCGCCCTGGGGGGGATTGCCTGTTTTGGTCGCCGCGGCGGGGGGGCCCGCCTCAGCTCCCGACCTGGCATTAGTCCCGGATGGTTGCCGTACCTGGCCATTCACCATTTACCCACAATTGTCGTGAGTACTTTTCAATTTTTGGAGGATTATTTAGCCCTCTGTACCCATTGTTATCTTGGCCCTTGATATTATTATCATTTTTATTTCCAGAAACATGACATGTCTGCTCCTGATGAGTGGTCTTGAACCACGAAACGCGTCGAGCTACCGGTTGTCATTTACTGTCCCAACCCATGCTATACCGAGTTTTACCCCTTAACAGGAATTTGAGGCCAGCTATCAGGCAGGCATTACTTTGTTTTAACCATTTACGCATTCTGACACCTGGTGATCCCTGGTCTATCTTCAATAATATTGCTTATACTCATGTTGTTATCCATGTTACCTGTATATCTTTTATATCCTTGATAACTATACTACTGGTCCTTATGTTGATCTCTGGTTATCATTGCTAACATTTTACCAAGTGTTATATTGATATTGTCTGATACCATTGTTTGTATGAACATGCAAATAAAGAATTTTATTGACCCACCGTTTGTGTCGGCTTGCAAACCATTGGCTTCATATAAAGTCCCACCCCCTCCTCCTTTACCCACTGGCCTTTGCTTGCGGGTTTTCTAGATATTGTGCGATAGGGATGGAAACGTGCGACCTCTACCCGGCGCAGTTTCATACAAAGTCCCACTTCCCCTCCCCCTTGCTGTTGTTTATATGAATAGGGATGGAAGCCCATGGTTTGCTCTATTGCTCTACCTTGATATTACCAGATTGTTATCATCCTGCCCCTATTGATTTCTTGGGAGCCTCACCTGTGTTTACCTTTTTGTCATTTTTACCAGTTCCAATTGTACATGCCATGTTTCTTATCCTGTTACTAGGTTTATCAATTTTATGGTCAATCCTTCCCTAATGGTGGTCCAACCCAATTGTGGGTGGGTGGTTGTGGCTGGCCGGTGGGCCGTCCGGCCTTCGCCTGCCCGGGAGCTGCGATGGGCACTGCCGGCCTCGGGGCCCCCCCCCTCCCCCTTCCTCGCCCGCCTCCCTTGGTGGGCGTGTGTGTGGGGGCGGGGCTTGCCGCCACTGCCCATCGACGTCACGTCACCAGCGGTGGATGTACGCCGCGCCTCCTGGCGCCGCCGCGCCCTCCACGCTGGTTGTTATGCCCGCAGGCTTGGTGGGTTGGTCTCAGCGGCCGCCGACCATTGGTCGGCCTCCCGCTCTGGCTCCTCCCACCTTCGGCCGTGCGGACGTGACGTTGGCGGGCCTCCCCGCGGCGGCGTCTATATATGGGCATCTTGTTCACCTGGGGCGATGCGGCGCTCGAGGTACACTACAGCTACACTTCAGTATGGTGGTGGTTGCTCCACACCACCCTGTCACACAGGTAAGCTCACTCCTTACCCTGGTTCGTGCACATGTCACCCTCTAGCTTTCCCATCCCTCTTTCCCTCACTCCATTCCTCACTCCACCCACTCATTCACTCACCTCTACATCACGCTCACTCTCCACTTCCCCCCCCCCCCTTTTCTTTTCCCCCCCCTAACCCTTACCTTCCCCACTCTTTTTTCCCCCTCCCTCCTCCCCCCGCTGCACACACACTCCCTGCATTATCACTCATCTTCCACTCTCAACTCTAGGGTGCCTCGTGGCTCTGCATCGCCCTGGGGGGGATTGCCTGTTTTGGTCGCCGCGGCGGGGGGGCCCGCCTCAGCTCCCGACCTGGCATTAGTCCCGGATGGTTGCCGTACCTGGCCATTCACCATTTACCCACAATTGTCGTGAGTACTTTTCAATTTTTGGAGGATTATTTAGCCCTCTGTACCCATTGTTATCTTGGCCCTTGATATTATTATCATTTTTATTTCCAGAAACATGACATGTCTGCTCCTGATGAGTGGTCTTGAACCACGAAACGCGTCGAGCTACCGGTTGTCATTTACTGTCCCAACCCATGCTATACCGAGTTTTACCCCTTAACAGGAATTTGAGGCCAGCTATCAGGCAGGCATTACTTTGTTTTAACCATTTACGCATTCTGACACCTGGTGATCCCTGGTCTATCTTCAATAATATTGCTTATACTCATGTTGTTATCCATGTTACCTGTATATCTTTTATATCCTTGATAACTATACTACTGGTCCTTATGTTGATCTCTGGTTATCATTGCTAACATTTTACCAAGTGTTATATTGATATTGTCTGATACCATTGTTTGTATGAACATGCAAATAAAGAATTTTATTGACCCACCGTTTGTGTCGGCTTGCAAACCATTGGCTTCATATAAAGTCCCACCCCCTCCTCCTTTACCCACTGGCCTTTGCTTGCGGGTTTTCTAGATATTGTGCGATAGGGATGGAAACGTGCGACCTCTACCCGGCGCAGTTTCATACAAAGTCCCACTTCCCCTCCCCCTTGCTGTTGTTTATATGAATAGGGATGGAAGCCCATGGTTTGCTCTATTGCTCTACCTTGATATTACCAGATTGTTATCATCCTGCCCCTATTGATTTCTTGGGAGCCTCACCTGTGTTTACCTTTTTGTCATTTTTACCAGTTCCAATTGTACATGCCATGTTTCTTATCCTGTTACTAGGTTTATCAATTTTATGGTCAATCCTTCCCTAATGGTGGTCCAACCCAATTGTGGGTGGGTGGTTGTGGCTGGCCGGTGGGCCGTCCGGCCTTCGCCTGCCCGGGAGCTGCGATGGGCACTGCCGGCCTCGGGGCCCCCCCCCTCCCCCTTCCTCGCCCGCCTCCCTTGGTGGGCGTGTGTGTGGGGGCGGGGCTTGCCGCCACTGCCCATCGGCGTCACGTCACCAGCGGTGGATGTACGCCGCGCCTCCTGGCGCCGCCGCGCCCTCCACGCTGGTTGTTATGCCCGCAGGCTTGGTGGGTTGGTCTCAGCGGCCGCCGACCATTGGTCGGCCTCCCGCTCTGGCTCCTCCCACCTTCGGCCGTGCGGACGTGACGTTGGCGGGCCTCCCCGCGGCGGCGTCTATATATGGGCATCTTGTTCACCTGGGGCGATGCGGCGCTCGAGGTACACTACAGCTACACTTCAGTATGGTGGTGGTTGCTCCACACCACCCTGTCACACAGGTAAGCTCACTCCTTACCCTGGTTCGTGCACATGTCACCCTCTAGCTTTCCCATCCCTCTTTCCCTCACTCCATTCCTCACTCCACCCACTCATTCACTCACCTCTACATCACGCTCACTCTCCACTTCCCCCCCCCCCCCTTTTCTTTTCCCCCCCCTAACCCTTACCTTCCCCACTCTTTTTTCCCCCTCCCTCCTCCCCCCGCTGCACACACACTCCCTGCATTATCACTCATCTTCCACTCTCAACTCTAGGGTGCCTCGTGGCTCTGCATCGCCCTGGGGGGGATTGCCTGTTTTGGTCGCCGCGGCGGGGGGGCCCGCCTCAGCTCCCGACCTGGCATTAGTCCCGGATGGTTGCCGTACCTGGCCATTCACCATTTACCCACAATTGTCGTGAGTACTTTTCAATTTTTGGAGGATTATTTAGCCCTCTGTACCCATTGTTATCTTGGCCCTTGATATTATTATCATTTTTATTTCCAGAAACATGACATGTCTGCTCCTGATGAGTGGTCTTGAACCACGAAACGCGTCGAGCTACCGGTTGTCATTTACTGTCCCAACCCATGCTATACCGAGTTTTACCCCTTAACAGGAATTTGAGGCCAGCTATCAGGCAGGCATTACTTTGTTTTAACCATTTACGCATTCTGACACCTGGTGATCCCTGGTCTATCTTCAATAATATTGCTTATACTCATGTTGTTATCCATGTTACCTGTATATCTTTTATATCCTTGATAACTATACTACTGGTCCTTATGTTGATCTCTGGTTATCATTGCTAACATTTTACCAAGTGTTATATTGATATTGTCTGATACCATTGTTTGTATGAACATGCAAATAAAGAATTTTATTGACCCACCGTTTGTGTCGGCTTGCAAACCATTGGCTTCATATAAAGTCCCACCCCCTTCTCCTTTACCCACTGGCCTTTGCTTGCGGGTTTTCTAGATATTGTGCGATAGGGATGGAAACGTGCGACCTCTACCCGGCGCAGTTTCATACAAAGTCCCACTTCCCCTCCCCCTTGCTGTTGTTTATATGAATAGGGATGGAAGCCCATGGTTTGCTCTATTGCTCTACCTTGATATTACCAGATTGTTATCATCCTGCCCCTATTGATTTCTTGGGAGCCTCACCTGTGTTTACCTTTTTGTCATTTTTACCAGTTCCAATTGTACATGCCATGTTTCTTATCCTGTTACTAGGTTTATCAATTTTATGGTCAATCCTTCCCTAATGGTGGTCCAACCCAATTGTGGGTGGGTGGTTGTGGCTGGCCGGTGGGCCGTCCGGCCTTCGCCTGCCCGGGAGCTGCGATGGGCACTGCCGGCCTCGGGGCCCCCCCCCCTCCCCCTTCCTCGCCCGCCTCCCTTGGTGGGCGTGTGTGTGGGGGCGGGGCTTGCCGCCACTGCCCATCGACGTCACGTCACCAGCGGTGGATGTACGCCGCGCCTCCTGGCGCCGCCGCGCCCTCCACGCTGGTTGTTATGCCCGCAGGCTTGGTGGGTTGGTCTCAGCGGCCGCCGACCATTGGTCGGCCTCCCGCTCTGGCTCCTCCCACCTTCGGCCGTGCGGACGTGACGTTGGCGGGCCTCCCCGCGGCGGCGTCTATATATGGGCATCTTGTTCACCTGGGGCGATGCGGCGCTCGAGGTACACTACAGCTACACTTCAGTATGGTGGTGGTTGCTCCACACCACCCTGTCACACAGGTAAGCTCACTCCTTACCCTGGTTCGTGCACATGTCACCCTCTAGCTTTCCCATCCCTCTTTCCCTCACTCCATTCCTCACTCCACCCACTCATTCACTCACCTCTACATCACGCTCACTCTCCACTTCCCCCCCCCCCTTTTCTTTTCCCCCCCCTAACCCTTACCTTCCCCACTCTTTTTTCCCCCTCCCTCCTCCCCCCGCTGCACACACACTCCCTGCATTATCACTCATCTTCCACTCTCAACTCTAGGGTGCCTCGTGGCTCTGCATCGCCCTGGGGGGGATTGCCTGTTTTGGTCGCCGCGGCGGGGGGGCCCGCCTCAGCTCCCGACCTGGCATTAGTCCCGGATGGTTGCCGCACCTGGCCATTCACCATTTACCCACAATTGTCGTGAGTACTTTTCAATTTTTGGAGGATTATTTAGCCCTCTGTACCCATTGTTATCTTGGCCCTTGATATTATTATCATTTTTATTTCCAGAAACATGACATGTCTGCTCCTGATGAGTGGTCTTGAACCACGAAACGCGTCGAGCTACCGGTTGTCATTTACTGTCCCAACCCATGCTATACCGAGTTTTACCCCTTAACAGGAATTTGAGGCCAGCTATCAGGCAGGCATTACTTTGTTTTAACCATTTACGCATTCTGACACCTGGTGATCCCTGGTCTATCTTCAATAATATTGCTTATACTCATGTTGTTATCCATGTTACCTGTATATCTTTTATATCCTTGATAACTATACTACTGGTCCTTATGTTGATCTCTGGTTATCATTGCTAACATTTTACCAAGTGTTATATTGATATTGTCTGATACCATTGTTTGTATGAACATGCAAATAAAGAATTTTATTGACCCACCGTTTGTGTCGGCTTGCAAACCATTGGCTTCATATAAAGTCCCACCCCCTCCTCCTTTACCCACTGGCCTTTGCTTGCGGGTTTTCTAGATATTGTGCGATAGGGATGGAAACGTGCGACCTCTACCCGGCGCAGTTTCATACAAAGTCCCACTTCCCCTCCCCCTTGCTGTTGTTTATATGAATAGGGATGGAAGCCCATGGTTTGCTCTATTGCTCTACCTTGATATTACCAGATTGTTATCATCCTGCCCCTATTGATTTCTTGGGAGCCTCACCTGTGTTTACCTTTTTGTCATTTTTACCAGTTCCAATTGTACATGCCATGTTTCTTATCCTGTTACTAGGTTTATCAATTTTATGGTCAATCCTTCCCTAATGGTGGTCCAACCCAATTGTGGGTGGGTGGTTGTGGCTGGCCGGTGGGCCGTCCGGCCTTCGCCTGCCCGGGAGCTGCGATGGGCACTGCCGGCCTCGGGGCCCCCCCCCTCCCCCTTCCTCGCCCGCCTCCCTTGGTGGGCGTGTGTGTGGGGGCGGGGCCTGCCGCCACTGCCCATCGACGTCACGTCACCAGCGGTGGATGTACGCCGCGCCTCCTGGCGCCGCCGCGCCCTCCACGCTGGTTGTTATGCCCGCAGGCTTGGTGGGTTGGTCTCAGCGGCCGCCGACCATTGGTCGGCCTCCCGCTCTGGCTCCTCCCACCTTCGGCCGTGCGGACGTGACGTTGGCGGGCCTCCCCGCGGCGGCGTCTATATATGGGCATCTTGTTCACCTGGGGCGATGCGGCGCTCGAGGTACACTACAGCTACACTTCAGTATGGTGGTGGTTGCTCCACACCACCCTGTCACACAGGTAAGCTCACTCCTTACCCTGGTTCGTGCACATGTCACCCTCTAGCTTTCCCATCCCTCTTTCCCTCACTCCATTCCTCACTCCACCCACTCATTCACTCACCTCTACATCACGCTCACTCTCCACTTCCCCCCCCCCCCTTTTCTTTTCCCCCCCCTAACCCTTACCTTCCCCACTCTTTTTTCCCCCTCCCTCCTCCCCCCGCTGCACACACACTCCCTGCATTATCACTCATCTTCCACTCTCAACTCTAGGGTGCCTCGTGGCTCTGCATCGCCCTGGGGGGGATTGCCTGTTTTGGTCGCCGCGGCGGGGGGGCCCGCCTCAGCTCCCGACCTGGCATTAGTCCCGGATGGTTGCCGTACCTGGCCATTCACCATTTACCCACAATTGTCGTGAGTACTTTTCAATTTTTGGAGGATTATTTAGCCCTCTGTACCCATTGTTATCTTGGCCCTTGATATTATTATCATTTTTATTTCCAGAAACATGACATGTCTGCTCCTGATGAGTGGTCTTGAACCACGAAACGCGTCGAGCTACCGGTTGTCATTTACTGTCCCAACCCATGCTATACCGAGTTTTACCCCTTAACAGGAATTTGAGGCCAGCTATCAGGCAGGCATTACTTTGTTTTAACCATTTACGCATTCTGACACCTGGTGATCCCTGGTCTATCTTCAATAATATTGCTTATACTCATGTTGTTATCCATGTTACCTGTATATCTTTTATATCCTTGATAACTATACTACTGGTCCTTATGTTGATCTCTGGTTATCATTGCTAACATTTTACCAAGTGTTATATTGATATTGTCTGATACCATTGTTTGTATGAACATGCAAATAAAGAATTTTATTGACCCACCGTTTGTGTCGGCTTGCAAACCATTGGCTTCATATAAAGTCCCACCCCCTCCTCCTTTACCCACTGGCCTTTGCTTGCGGGTTTTCTAGATATTGTGCGATAGGGATGGAAACGTGCGACCTCTACCCGGCGCAGTTTCATACAAAGTCCCACTTCCCCTCCCCCTTGCTGTTGTTTATATGAATAGGGATGGAAGCCCATGGTTTGCTCTATTGCTCTACCTTGATATTACCAGATTGTTATCATCCTGCCCCTATTGATTTCTTGGGAGCCTCACCTGTGTTTACCTTTTTGTCATTTTTACCAGTTCCAATTGTACATGCCATGTTTCTTATCCTGTTACTAGGTTTATCAATTTTATGGTCAATCCTTCCCTAATGGTGGTCCAACCCAATTGTGGGTGGGTGGTTGTGGCTGGCCGGTGGGCCGTCCGGCCTTCGCCTGCCCAGGAGCTGCGATGGGCACTGCCGGCCTCGGGGCCCCCCCCCCTCCCCCTTCCTCGCCCGCCTCCCTTGGTGGGCGTGTGTGTGGGGGCGGGGCTTGCCGCCACTGCCCATCGGCGTCACGTCACCAGCGGTGGATGTACGCCGCGCCTCCTGGCGCCGCCGCGCCCTCCACGCTGGTTGTTATGCCCGCAGGCTTGGTGGGTTGGTCTCAGCGGCCGCCGACCATTGGTCGGCCTCCCGCTCTGGCTCCTCCCACCTTCGGCCGTGCGGACGTGACGTTGGCGGGCCTCCCCGCGGCGGCGTCTATATATGGGCATCTTGTTCACCTGGGGCGATGCGGCGCTCGAGGTACACTACAGCTACACTTCAGTATGGTGGTGGTTGCTCCACACCACCCTGTCACACAGGTAAGCTCACTCCTTACCCTGGTTCGTGCACATGTCACCCTCTAGCTTTCCCATCCCTCTTTCCCTCACTCCATTCCTCACTCCACCCACTCATTCACTCACCTCTACATCACGCTCACTCTCCACTTCCCCCCCCCCCCTTTTCTTTTCCCCCCCCTAACCCTTACCTTCCCCACTCTTTTTTCCCCCTCCCTCCTCCCCCCGCTGCACACACACTCCCTGCATTATCACTCATCTTCCACTCTCAACTCTAGGGTGCCTCGTGGCTCTGCATCGCCCTGGGGGGGATTGCCTGTTTTGGTCGCCGCGGCGGGGGGGCCCGCCTCAGCTCCCGACCTGGCATTAGTCCCGGATGGTTGCCGTACCTGGCCATTCACCATTTACCCACAATTGTCGTGAGTACTTTTCAATTTTTGGAGGATTATTTAGCCCTCTGTACCCATTGTTATCTTGGCCCTTGATATTATTATCATTTTTATTTCCAGAAACATGACATGTCTGCTCCTGATGAGTGGTCTTGAACCACGAAACGCGTCGAGCTACCGGTTGTCATTTACTGTCCCAACCCATGCTATACCGAGTTTTACCCCTTAACAGGAATTTGAGGCCAGCTATCAGGCAGGCATTACTTTGTTTTAACCATTTACGCATTCTGACACCTGGTGATCCCTGGTCTATCTTCAATAATATTGCTTATACTCATGTTGTTATCCATGTTACCTGTATATCTTTTATATCCTTGATAACTATACTACTGGTCCTTATGTTGATCTCTGGTTATCATTGCTAACATTTTACCAAGTGTTATATTGATATTGTCTGATACCATTGTTTGTATGAACATGCAAATAAAGAATTTTATTGACCCACCGTTTGTGTCGGCTTGCAAACCATTGGCTTCATATAAAGTCCCACCCCCTCCTCCTTTACCCACTGGCCTTTGCTTGCGGGTTTTCTAGATATTGTGCGATAGGGATGGAAACGTGCGACCTCTACCCGGCGCAGTTTCATACAAAGTCCCACTTCCCCTCCCCCTTGCTGTTGTTTATATGAATAGGGATGGAAGCCCATGGTTTGCTCTATTGCTCTACCTTGATATTACCAGATTGTTATCATCCTGCCCCTATTGATTTCTTGGGAGCCTCACCTGTGTTTACCTTTTTGTCATTTTTACCAGTTCCAATTGTACATGCCATGTTTCTTATCCTGTTACTAGGTTTATCAATTTTATGGTCAATCCTTCCCTAATGGTGGTCCAACCCAATTGTGGGTGGGTGGTTGTGGCTGGCCGGTGGGCCGTCCGGCCTTCGCCTGCCCGGGAGCTGCGATGGGCACTGCCGGCCTCGGGGCCCCCCCCCCTCCCCCTTCCTCGCCCGCCTCCCTTGGTGGGCGTGTGTGTGGGGGCGGGGCTTGCCGCCACTGCCCATCGACGTCACGTCACCAGCGGTGGATGTACGCCGCGCCTCCTGGCGCCGCCGCGCCCTCCACGCTGGTTGTTATGCCCGCAGGCTTGGTGGGTTGGTCTCAGCGGCCGCCGACCATTGGTCGGCCTCCCGCTCTGGCTCCTCCCACCTTCGGCCGTGCGGACGTGACGTTGGCGGGCCTCCCCGCGGCGGCGTCTATATATGGGCATCTTGTTCACCTGGGGCGATGCGGCGCTCGAGGTACACTACAGCTACACTTCAGTATGGTGGTGGTTGCTCCACACCACCCTGTCACACAGGTAAGCTCACTCCTTACCCTGGTTCGTGCACATGTCACCCTCTAGCTTTCCCATCCCTCTTTCCCTCACTCCATTCCTCACTCCACCCACTCATTCACTCACCTCTACATCACGCTCACTCTCCACTTTCCCCCCCCCCCCTTTTCTTTTCCCCCCCCTAACCCTTACCTTCCCCACTCTTTTTTCCCCCTCCCTCCTCCCCCCGCTGCACACACACTCCCTGCATTATCACTCATCTTCCACTCTCAACTCTAGGGTGCCTCGTGGCTCTGCATCGCCCTGGGGGGGATTGCCTGTTTTGGTCGCCGCGGCGGGGGGGCCCGCCTCAGCTCCCGACCTGGCATTAGTCCCGGATGGTTGCCGCACCTGGCCATTCACCATTTACCCACAATTGTCGTGAGTACTTTTCAATTTTTGGAGGATTATTTAGCCCTCTGTACCCATTGTTATCTTGGCCCTTGATATTATTATCATTTTTATTTCCAGAAACATGACATGTCTGCTCCTGATGAGTGGTCTTGAACCACGAAACGCGTCGAGCTACCGGTTGTCATTTACTGTCCCAACCCATGCTATACCGAGTTTTACCCCTTAACAGGAATTTGAGGCCAGCTATCAGGCAGGCATTACTTTGTTTTAACCATTTACGCATTCTGACACCTGGTGATCCCTGGTCTATCTTCAATAATATTGCTTATACTCATGTTGTTATCCATGTTACCTGTATATCTTTTATATCCTTGATAACTATACTACTGGTCCTTATGTTGATCTCTGGTTATCATTGCTAACATTTTACCAAGTGTTATATTGATATTGTCTGATACCATTGTTTGTATGAACATGCAAATAAAGAATTTTATTGACCCACCGTTTGTGTCGGCTTGCAAACCATTGGCTTCATATAAAGTCCCACCCCCTCCTCCTTTACCCACTGGCCTTTGCTTGCGGGTTTTCTAGATATTGTGCGATAGGGATGGAAACGTGCGACCTCTACCCGGCGCAGTTTCATACAAAGTCCCACTTCCCCTCCCCCTTGCTGTTGTTTATATGAATAGGGATGGAAGCCCATGGTTTGCTCTATTGCTCTACCTTGATATTACCAGATTGTTATCATCCTGCCCCTATTGATTTCTTGGGAGCCTCACCTGTGTTTACCTTTTTGTCATTTTTACCAGTTCCAATTGTACATGCCATGTTTCTTATCCTGTTACTAGGTTTATCAATTTTATGGTCAATCCTTCCCTAATGGTGGTCCAACCCAATTGTGGGTGGGTGGTTGTGGCTGGCCGGTGGGCCGTCCGGCCTTCGCCTGCCCGGGAGCTGCGATGGGCACTGCCGGCCTCGGGGCCCCCCCCCCTCCCCCTTCCTCGCCCGCCTCCCTTGGTGGGCGTGTGTGTGGGGGCGGGGCCTGCCGCCACTGCCCATCGACGTCACGTCACCAGCGGTGGATGTACGCCGCGCCTCCTGGCGCCGCCGCGCCCTCCACGCTGGTTGTTATGCCCGCAGGCTTGGTGGGTTGGTCTCAGCGGCCGCCGACCATTGGTCGGCCTCCCGCTCTGGCTCCTCCCACCTTCGGCCGTGCGGACGTGACGTTGGCGGGCCTCCCCGCGGCGGCGTCTATATATGGGCATCTTGTTCACCTGGGGCGATGCGGCGCTCGAGGTACACTACAGCTACACTTCAGTATGGTGGTGGTTGCTCCACACCACCCTGTCACACAGGTAAGCTCACTCCTTACCCTGGTTCGTGCACATGTCACCCTCTAGCTTTCCCATCCCTCTTTCCCTCACTCCATTTCCTCACTCCACCCACTCATTCACTCACCTCTACATCACGCTCACTCTCCACTTCCCCCCCCCCCTTTTCTTTTCCCCCCCCTAACCCTTACCTTCCCCACTCTTTTTTCCCCCTCCCTCCTCCCCCCGCTGCACACACACTCCCTGCATTATCACTCATCTTCCACTCTCAACTCTAGGGTGCCTCGTGGCTCTGCATCGCCCTGGGGGGGATTGCCTGTTTTGGTCGCCGCGGCGGGGGGGCCCGCCTCAGCTCCCGACCTGGCATTAGTCCCGGATGGTTGCCGTACCTGGCCATTCACCATTTACCCACAATTGTCGTGAGTACTTTTCAATTTTTGGAGGATTATTTAGCCCTCTGTACCCATTGTTATCTTGGCCCTTGATATTATTATCATTTTTATTTCCAGAAACATGACATGTCTGCTCCTGATGAGTGGTCTTGAACCACGAAACGCGTCGAGCTACCGGTTGTCATTTACTGTCCCAACCCATGCTATACCGAGTTTTACCCCTTAACAGGAATTTGAGGCCAGCTATCAGGCAGGCATTACTTTGTTTTAACCATTTACGCATTCTGACACCTGGTGATCCCTGGTCTATCTTCAATAATATTGCTTATACTCATGTTGTTATCCATGTTACCTGTATATCTTTTATATCCTTGATAACTATACTACTGGTCCTTATGTTGATCTCTGGTTATCATTGCTAACATTTTACCAAGTGTTATATTGATATTGTCTGATACCATTGTTTGTATGAACATGCAAATAAAGAATTTTATTGACCCACCGTTTGTGTCGGCTTGCAAACCATTGGCTTCATATAAAGTCCCACCCCCTCCTCCTTTACCCACTGGCCTTTGCTTGCGGGTTTTCTAGATATTGTGCGATAGGGATGGAAACGTGCGACCTCTACCCGGCGCAGTTTCATACAAAGTCCCACTTCCCCTCCCCCTTGCTGTTGTTTATATAAGTCAGAGCAGAGCGCACAGAGAGCATTCCAGCCGGAGAGAGCGTTGTGTCAACATCGGAAGAAGAGATGAAGAGAAGAAGCGGCGAGACAGCGGCGACAAGACAGCGGCAGCAGACCGGGCCCCTCACTGGCAATAGAGCTGGAAGAAGATAGCGGCGGGGCCCGGGAGAAGAGGCGGAACACCGGGAGAAGTCGGAAGAAGACACCCCCTCCCCCCGAAGTCGGAAGAAGATCTCGGAGCTGCCCAATAAATTAATCTTGAAACCTGTGTACTGTGTTTTTTTTTATTGACACTTTTCCCTAGGTGAATGGGTAGGGGTACCATGTACCCCATACTCATTCACATAGGGTGGGGGGCCGGGATCTGGGGGCCCCCTTATTAAAGGGGGCTCCCGGATTCCGATGAGCCCTCCGCCCGCAGACCCCGACAACCAACGGCCAGGGTTGTCGGGAAGAGGCCCTTGTCCTCATCAACATGGGGACAAGGTGCTTTGGGATGGGGGGGGCCGCAGCGCGCCCCTCTCCCCAAGGCACCAACCCCCCATGTTGAATGCATGCGGCCTGGTACGGTTCAGGAGGGGGGGCGCTCGCTCATCCCCACCCCCATTCCTGTCCGGCCGGGCTGCGTGCTCGGATAAGGGTCTGGTATGGATTGGGGGGGATCCCCACGCCGTTTTTTTCGGCGTAGGGGGTTCCCCTCAAGGTCCATACCAGACCCAAAGGCCTGGTATGCTCTTGGAGGGGGAACCCATGCCGGTTTTTTATTTAAAATTTATTTAAAATTTGGTGCAGAGTTCCCCCTAAAGATTCATACCAAACACAGTGCCGGGCATTGGCGCAGGGCAAAGTCGGATCCAAAGTAGGACGGCTGTCGTGTCGCACCAGTGTGAACCCAGCCTTAGGGACAAGATTGTATGCCTAAACAAGGCTGAAATTGGCTACAAGACCATCGCCAAGCTGGTTGGTGAGAGGGTGACAACAGTTGGTGCAATTATTCGCAAATGGAAGAAACACAAAATAACTGTCAATCTCCCTCGATCTGAGGCTCCATGCAAGATCACACCTCGCGGAGTTTCAGTGATCATGAGAACGGTGAGGAATCAGCCCAGAACTACATGGGAGAATCTTGTCAATGATCTCAAGGCAGCTGGGACCATAGTCACCAAGAAGACAATTAGAACACACCACGCCGTGAAGGACTGAAATCCTGCAGCACTCGCATGGTCCCCCTGTTCAAGAAAGCACATGTACAGGCCCGTCTGAAGTTTGCTAATGAACATCTGAATGATTCAGCAGAGAACTGGGTGAAAGTGTTGTGGTCAGAAGAGACCAAAATCGAGTTCTTTGGCATCAACTCAACTCAGCCGTGTTTGGAGGTGGAGGATTGCTGCCTATGACCCCAAGAACACCATCCCCACTGTCAAACATGGTGGATACATTATGCTTTGGGGGTGTTTTTCTGCTAAGGGGACAGGACAACTTTACCGCATAAAAGAGACAATGGACAGGGCCATGTACCATAAAATCTTGGGTGAGAACCTCCTTCCCTCAGCCAGGGCATTGAAAATGGGTAGTGGATGGGTATTCCAGCATGACAGTGACCCAAAACCCACGACCCTGGCAACAAAGGAGTGGCTCGAGAAAAAGCACATTAGGTCCTGGAGTGGCCTAGCCAGTCTCCAGACCTTAATTCCATAGAAAATATGTGAAGGGAGCTGAAGGTTCGAGTTACCAAACGTCCGCCTCGAAACCTTAATGACTTAGAGAGGATCTGCAAAGAGGAGTGGGACAAAATCCCTCCTGAGAAGTGTGTAAACCTGGTGGGCAACTACAAGAAACGTCTGACCTCTGTGATTGCCAACAAGGGTTTTGACACCAAGTACTAAGTCATGTTTTGCGAAGGTGTCAATTACTGTACTTATTTATTTAACTCTTTAAAATCCAAATCAATTTATAACTTTTTTTGAAATGCGTTTTTCTGGATATTTTTGTTGTTATTTTGTCTCTCACTGTTAAAGTAAACCTACCATTAAAATTATAGACTGATCATTTCTTTGTCAGTGGGCAAACATACAAAATCAGCAGGGGATCAAATACTTTTTTCCCTCACTTGATATAAATACGTCATCCTGCATTTCTGGGTAGGGGGCGCATGCGCGACGCTGGCACCTGCTTATCGGCGAGGAGGAAGACAGGACAGAGCATTTAACTCTGTGATTGCCCTAAATGTATAACCCCGTCCCAGCCAGTGACATTATTACGGTGACAGTATACATTTATAAAAAAGAGGAGGAGGAGGGGAGAACCTCCAAAAGACAGTCCACTCAAGAACATACGGGTATTAACCTAAATATCTTTATTGATTATCCCAATTAAAACAGTATATCTATCCAAAAACCATAAATTAAAAATAGGACAGGGGTCCTACACAGCACTGGTGGCCACCGATATTATCCACATACATAAATCACTCATGCATCCGCACACACGTCAATTTATAGGGAAGACCCGGGTCTGATCTATATTCCATCTACTTCACAAGTAAAGTTATGAATAGATTAGTTATAGCCACTTCGGTCCTCACTGAGTGAAGTGCAGGTGTTGGTGATTGAAAAGATATCCGTCGGGATATTAATGATGAGGAGAAACAAACTTCAATACAGAGCAGGCTGATGAATGAAGTGTCCCCGTGTTACCGGCTGTATAGCAGCAGTTAGAGGGCAAGATTATATATTCGGTAAGGAAACAAACGGCAGATAGCAATAGATAGTGTGCCTCCGTGTATGTTGGAGCACTACAAAGCTCACCGTTTGACGTCTTCAACCAGAGAGTTCCAGGGCCCATAGAGGACAGTAGTAGCCGCGTTGACTTGGTGTGGGGGAGCAGACATGCGGTGTGTTCGTCTGTGCTGACAGGAGCTGTTGCTTCCGGGTCTTTCCGTGGGAATGTACGGTGTGTCACAGAGTTCAAAGGTGTTCCGCGCTTGGTCTGTCAGTTTACCAGGGGAAGCGCTTAGTCCCAATGTTCACCGCAGGGCTCAACCCGATGTTTTGAAAATTTCTCAGGTCGCTTCTGTATATTCAAAGTTGATTCCTCATCTATGTGTGGAGATCCATGTCCCACCAGTGCATAGGTTAGACGCTTACGCGTTTCACTTGTTGCCAAGCTTCTTCAGAGCATGTGCAGTGTCCACGGCTAAGTGCTTAAGTAACCTGCCGGTTAATGTTCAATATGCATTAATTATTGGCACTGCAAACTAACCTAGATTCGCATTCACCACTAGTGCAATCACACACATACGTACAGCTGTGTTTAACGATTCAGATGGAACGTTAGTAGCTATTGCTAATAGGTTCCTCAAGATACTACAACCTCAATCTAATTGGCTCATGTATGGCTCACAGATAAACATCAGATATAGAAAGGAAACAAATTATTAACTCCTGTTGTTTAGGACTTGTATCAAAACACTGTTACCATTGTGTAGAGCTAAGGGTGCTATTTTTTAAAAAAATGCTATTGTTACATTGTCAGCAATCCATTACCCGAGAGTACTGCAGCTACAATCTAATCGGCTCATATGTGGTGCCAGTTGGAAATTTGGAAAGTTGGACATACTATTAGTAAGTTGTCAGCATTTCATTATCCACATATGGTATCGATCTCAGTATATCTCAGCACAGGGGAGGATGTGGCTTTTCAATGGAGAGTTATTTTGTTTTGTTTCAAAGATATAGACAATCCAAGTTTTTTATTTACAGCCAATTTATTGCTCCAAAAAAGCGGATAGATTGAATTAATTGTTCAATCCGAAGGGCTGCATACTATTTAAATAGAAAATCCACATCTTCTCCTTCTGATACAATATCCTATCAAAATCTCCACGTCTATGGGGCAAATTAAGTCTATAGATGCCTTTACACTTCAGGCCATCTGGTTTACCTCCATGTTTTTCAAGGAAATGCAAGGATAGAGGTCGATCGTCATCCTTATTGAGGATGCTCTGGATGTGCTCGCCAGCTCTGATTCTTAATTCTCTTTTGGTTTTACTGACATAGATGAGACCACACGGGCAAGTTATCATGTAAATTACCCGTGTGGTTGTACAGTTTATAAAACTGTTAATTCCAAACTGTCTTTTACCGTCGGAGCTGGCGAACACATCCATTCGATCCACATATCTACACACATGACATCTACCACAGGGGTACATGCCCTTAAGAGGTGGAAGGTCGGTCAGCCAATTACGTTTTTTGGGTCTATTATACTCAGAATGCACCAAACGATCCCTCAAGTTAGTTGCTCTACGAGCAGTGAGCAGAGGCTTGTTGCTTACAAAGTTACCCAGAATAGGGGCCTCAGACAAGATGTGCCAGTGACGACCCAGCACTTCCTTAATCTGATCCCACTGTGCGCCAAACTTGGTGATAATCCTTAAAGGAGGGTGACTTGAGGTTTTTTCTTTTTCTTTTTTAGTATGTTTCGTCAGTAGGGATGATCTATTTGTATGTAGGGCTCTTTTTTTGGCCCGTCTGATACATGCATGTGAGTAGCCACGGTCACGAAATCTCCCATAGAGATCGTGTATTTCCCTGTGGAAGTCAGCTTCCTCCGAGCAATTTCTTCTTGCGCGGAGGAACTGACCCACTGGAATTCCTTGTTTCAGGGGGATGGGATGGTGGCTTGATGCCAGTAGCAATGTGTTGGCTGCTGTGTCCTTTATAAAGGTTTTGGTATGTAGTTTGTCATCTTTTACAAATACAGTGAGGTCTAGAAATGACAGGCTATTAGCATCATATGTATATGTTAACCTGATGTTTCGGTCGTTTTCGTTAAGTTCATTAATCGTACCAATTCAGTCGGTGAGCCATCCCAAAGCATGATCACGTCATCGATGTACCTCAGCCACAGGCGACAGTGGCTGAGGTACATCGACGAGGGGTACACGCATTCGAGTTCCCATAGGCCCAGATGCAAGCAGGCGTATGAGGGAGCCCATGAGGCACCCATCGAAGTGCCCCTAACTTGTTTGTAGTATATTCTGAGAAACTGAAAGTAATTGTTCTCCAGCATAAATTGCAGAAGATCAACTATAAATTCGTTTTGTCCTGCCAGCAGTGGAAATTTATTGTCTAAAAAGAATTGTGTTGCTCTGAGGCCCCATCTGTGGGGAATCGACGTATACAACGACTCCACATCGATACCGACAAGTAGCATCCCCTTTGGTAAAGATATATCCTCCAGTCTCCTCAGAACATCCCGTGTGTCCTGAATGAATGACGGTAAGTCATGTACTAACAAGTGAAATGCGTAAGCGTCTAACCTATGCACTGGTGGGACATGGATCTCCACACATAGATGAGGAATCAACTTTGAATATACAGAAGCGACCTGAGAAATTTTCAAAACATCGGGTTGAGCCCTGCGGTGAACATTGGGACTAAGCACTTCCCCTGGTAAACTGACAGACCAAGCGCGGAACACCTTTGAACTCTGTGACACACCGTACATTCCCACGGAAAGACCCGGAAGCAACAGCTCCTGTCAGCACAGACGAACACACCGCATGTCTGCTCCCCCACACCAAGTCAACGCGGCTACTACTGTCCTCTATGGGCCCTGGAACTCTCTGGTTGAAGACGTCAAACGGTGAGCTATGTAGTGCTCCAACATACACGGAGGCACACTATCTATTGCTATCTGCCGTTTGTTTCCTTACCGAATATATAATCTTGCCCTCTAACTGCTGCTATACAGCCGGTAACACGGGGACACTTCATTCATCAGCCTGCTCTGTATTGAAGTTTGTTTCTCCTCATCATTAATATCCCGACGGATATCTTTTCAATCACCAACACCTGCACTTCACTCAGTGAGGACCGAAGTGGCTATAACTAATCTATTCATAACTTTACTTGTGAAGTAGATGGAATATAGATCAGACCCGGGTCTTCCCTATAAATTGACGTGTGTGCGGATGCATGAGTGATTTATGTATGTGGATAATATCGGTGGCCACCAGTGCTGTGTAGGATCCCTGTCCTATTTTTAATTTATGGTTTTTGGATAGAT
This sequence comes from Lithobates septentrionalis, assembly GCA_037952835.1. Classification (NCBI taxonomy): domain Eukaryota; kingdom Metazoa; phylum Chordata; class Amphibia; order Anura; family Ranidae; genus Lithobates; species Lithobates septentrionalis. The sequence goes on along the minus strand of JBBDGP010002329.1, from coordinate 377,817 downwards.
ATACTGTTTTAATTGGGATAATCAATAAAGATATTTAGGTTAATACCCGTATGTTCTTGAGTGGACTGTCTTTTGGAGGTTCTCCCCTCCTCCTCCTCTTTTTTACATATGTTAATTTGGTCCCTAGAACAACCATTTTTGATTGTCGATCATCTATTGTCATTCCAATCAACAATGGATTAGTGGTATAAAGGGTACTATTATTCAGGTAGGCAATTATAGGCCGGTAAAATTAATCCTGACTATACCCCAAACCTACTTTGGATGAATTTAAGGTGTTCCACCTCTTTTTCTCTTTATATGCATTATTATAGGATTTGACTTCCTTTCTGGACCCTTAATCTCCATATCCCATGAGTATTACCATCCATTCCATGGTTTTAATATCACGTTTGTCTGTATATCTGTGGTATAAGATTTAGATTCAACTTCTATATATATCTAATTGGTCTGTGAATTTACTGCCCAATTATTTCTCTAGATTAACCCTTCTCCTCCTCTTTCCCATTCCTCCCCTGTCTCCCTCCCTTCCCCTTCCCCCTCCCCTCCCTCCCCCCTCCCCCCCTTTCCTTGCCCTTCCCCCCCCCCTCATTCCCCCCCCCCCTTCTTCCCTTCCCTACCCCTTTCCCTTTCCCTCTACCTCTCCTTTCCTGAGAAATGGCTTATCTCCTGGCGGATGAGATTGATTTGGAGATACAGTCCGCATTTACTAATGAATCCCCAGCAATACCTGGTGGTGATGACAATCTCAAAAAATTATTTAAGAACCATAAAAAACTCACAATAAAGTACCTTAACAGGAAATGGGACATTTCATCACTGAAGTCCCATATTGAACATAAACTCATACCCAGAGGGTTAAGAGAAAAAGTTGTACCAGCTGGCCACCTACATACACCACGGTTTTTGGAAATATGGAAACAAAGTTGCCTGGAACGTGGTCTAGCTGTTTTACACATGATTATTGATGAAGAGCAAATACAATTAGATGAAATTAAAAAAGAGATCGATATCAGTGTACAGCTGCTAGAACCATATAAAAATGACCAGGACTTTAATAAATATAATGACCTCCTCAAAAAGGATGTTGAAAAAACTCAAAAAACTCTCAAAACCACCAAACAAGAAAAGTTCAAACAGAACCTCCTTGATTGGGAGAAGGGAGATATATTTGATCCCACAGTACCTCGAGGGAGAAGTAGATCACGCAGGGGTAGGAGAAATCGATCAGGTATGTCAAGATCAAGACACTCCTCCACAGACAGTGAATCTGAGCAGCCTGAAAAAACGGTTGCTTTTTTAGATCCGGAAGGGGACATCGTCCCCAAGGCAGGCACGCAACTAACTACATCTATGACCAAATCCCAGGCCCAAAACAACAGGGGAAACCAGGGAAAAGGAAGAGAAGGAAGAGGAAACCAAAGGGAACTCAGGTCGGGGTCACGCAAACTCTAGATGGCCAACTAAAACTAAAAAAACAATCTTTAGAAAAACCACAACCAGACCTAAAGGTGGTTAATCTGTCTGAATTCCCCCTCAACCATCACCATATCTCTTTATTACAAAAGGGCTTATCCTTTTCTCCTACCACAACGATGAGTGTATTTGAGGTTTTCAAGGACATAAATTTATGTTTGAGAAAATTGATTTTCAGATACTGGCATGCGAACAGGGGTACCCAGCGTACTGAAATGGATCAATTGGAGAAACAGGAGCGGGACTCTCTTGAGGCCCTAATTGCCCTTCTAGATGAAAATCAAGAGTACGATCTAGAAGCTGAAACCACACAGACATCACCTAGCTGTCCCCGTCCATCACAGTTGGTAATAAAATCCCAAAAAATGCCACCTCTTTCCAAACACAGACACATCCAATTTTTTCTTGAACAGGTAAAAAGGGACCTCACAGAGAATAATTGGGAATATAGAGGACAAGATAATCTTACTCGACAGGAAAGGAGGGCCCTAAGCGAACTGGATGACGCAAAAGACATAGTCATAAAAGCAAGTGATAAAGGAGGCAATATGGTCCTTATGTCACACACCATGTATGAGGAACAAACTATGCGTCTCCTCCGTGATGAGACCACCTACTTGAGGTTACATCAAAACCCCTTTCCCCAAATGGTGATAAATCTTAATTTCAAGCTTCAGCTAGCTCAAGAGGCTGGCCTTATCATCAAAAAAGAATGCAAATACCTTAGTGTCAGTGAGTTCAATACTCCTACTCTCTATACTATCCCCAAACTCCACAAGTCTATTACCGACCCTCCGGGGAGACCGATAGTATCGGCTGTCAAGGGTCCCCTTGAGAGGGTCGGTAAATATGTGGACTCACTGATCAAAGAGTTAGTACACGACTTACCGTCATTCATTCAGGACACATGGGATATTCTGGGGAGACTGGAGGATATATCTTTACCAAAGGGGATGCTACTTGTCGGTATCGACGTGGAGTCGTTGTATACGTCGATTCCACACAGATGGGGCCTCAGAGCAACACAATTCTTTTTAGACAATAAATTTCCACTGCTGGCAGGACAAAACAAATTTATCGTTGATCTTCTGCAATTTATGCTGGAGAACAATTACTTTCAGTTTCTCAGAATATACTACAAACAAGTTAGGGGCACTTCGATGGGTGCCCCATGGGCTCCCTCATACGCCTGCTTGCATCTGGGCCTATGGGAACTCGAATGCGTGTACCCCTCGTCGATGTACCTCAGCCACTGTCGCCTGTGGCTGAGGTACATTGATGACGTGATCGAAACATCAGGTTAACATATACATATGATGCTAATAGCCTGTCATTTCTAGACCTCACTGTATTTGTAAAAGATGACAAACTACATACCAAAACTTTTAGAAAGGACACAGCAGCCAACACATTGCTACTGGCATCAAGCCACCATCCCATCCCCCTGAAACAAGGAATTCCAGTGAGTCAGTTCCTCCGCGCAAGAAGAAATTGCTCAGAGGAAGCTGACTTCCACAGGGAAATACACGATCTCTATGGGAGATTTTGTGACCGTGGCTACTCACATGCATGTATCAGACGGGCCAAAAAAAGAGCCTTACATACAAATAGATCATCCCTACTGACGAAACATACTAAAAAAGAAAAAGAAAAAACCTCAAGTCACCCTCCTTTAAGGATTATCACCAAGTTTGGCGCACAGTGGGATCAGATTAAGGAAGTGCTGGGTCGTCTCTGGCACATCTTGTCTGAGGCCCCTATTGTGGGTAACTTTGTAAGCAACAAGCCTCTGCTCACTGCTCGTAGAGCAACTAACTTGAGGGATCGTTTGGTGCATTCTGAGTATAATAGACCCAAAAAACGTAATTGGCTGACCGACCTTCCACCTCTTAAGGGCATGTACCCCTGTGGTAGATGTCATGTGTGTAGATATGTGGATCGAACGGATGTGTTCAGGCCCGGATTGGCCATAGGGCAAACCGGGCACTTGCCCGGTGGGCCGCGGCCGCTAGGGCCGCCAGGCCGCAAGTCCTTGCATGGCCCAAGGCTTGAGCTTGTGCCACTCATCCAGCCTCTCCGCGGCCGCCCGGCTGCCAGTTAAGCTCAGCCATTGGCGCCGGGGGGAGGAGCTAAATGAGACACCTTCGGCCTCACCACGGCTGCACGGCCGCACGTCAGGTCAGCCGTCGGTGCCGGGGGGAGGAGCCAGAGCAGACACCTTGGAGCCGGTGTTATGTCGAGAGGTGCCGGAACAGAAAACGTGAGTTCAGCCTCCCCTGTGAACTGGATAGGAGGATCGTGGGGGCGGCGCGGCTGCATATAGAACAATTATTTTCTCCATCTTCCTCCTGCAGTCTCGGAATGCCTGTGAGAGGTAGAGGAGAAGTAGGCATTCCGAGACTGCAGGAGGAAGATGGAGAAAATAATTGTTCTATATGCAGCCGCCCCCACCGATCCTCCTATCCTGCTTCTCTCTGCTGCTCCCGCAGGGCTCTCCTCCACCCATACTCTCTGCCAACCCCGTGCTCTCCACATCACCCCCATGCTCTCCGCTGCCCCCCGTGCTCTCTGCCACCCCCCATACTTCCCCCTCCCCCCATGCTCTCTGCCACCCCCCATACTCTCCACCTCTCCCATGCTCTCTGCCACCCCCCATGCTCTCTGCCACCCCCCATACTCTCTGCCACCCCCCATACTCTCTGCCACCCCCCATACTCTCCACCCCCCCATGCACTCCACCTCCCTCCATGCTCTCTGCCACCCCCATACTCTCCACCTTCCCCCATGCTGTCTGTCACCCCATACTCTCCACCTCCCCCCATACTCTCCACCTCCCCCCACGCTCTCCACCTCCCCAATGCTCTCTGCCACCCCCCTGTGCTCTCTGACACCCCCCCCCCCATACTCTCCACCTTCCCCCATACTCTCCACCTCCCCCCATGCTCTCCGCCTCCCCCCATGCTCTCTGCCACCCCCTCATACTCTCCACCTCCCCCCATGCTCTCTGCCACCCCCCATGCTCTCCGCAACCCCCCATGCTCTCCGCCACCCCCCATGCTCTCCACCTCCCCCCATGCTCTCCACCTCCCCCCATGCTCTCCACCTCCCCCCATGCTCTCCGCTGCCCCCCGTGCTCTCTGCCACCCCCCATACTTCCCCCTCCCCCCATGCTCTCTGCCACCCCCCATACTCTCCCCCTCCCCCATGCTCTCTGCCACCCCCCATGCTCTCTGCCACCCCCCCATACTCTCCACCTCCCCCCCATGCACTCCACCTCCCTCCATGCTCTCTGCCACCCCCCATACTCTCCACCTTCCCCCATGCTGTCTGTCACCCCATACTCTCCACCTCCCCCCATACTCTCCACCTCCCCCCACGCTCTCCACCTCCCCAATGCTCTCTGCCACCCCCCTGTGCTCTCTGACACCCCCCCATACTCTCCACCTCCCCCCATGCTCTCCGCCTCCCCCCATGCTCTCTGACACCCCCCCATACTCTCCACCTCCCCCCATACTCTCCACCTCCCCCCATGCTCTCCGCCTCCCCCCATGCTCTCTGACACCCCCCCATACTCTCCACCTCCCCCCATACTCTCCACCTCCCCCCATACTCTCCACCTCCCCCCATACTCTCCACCTACCCCCATACTCTCCACCTCCCCCCATGCTCTCCGCCTCCCCCCATGCTCTCTGCCACCCCCTCATACTCTCCACCTCCCCCCATGCTCTCTGCCACCCCCTAATACTCTCCACCCCCCCATGCTCTCTGCCACCCCCATGCTCTCCGCCACCCCCCATGCTCTCCGCCACCCCCCATGCTCTCCGCCACCCCCCATGCTCTCCACCTCCCCCCATGCTCTCCACCTCCCCCCATGCTCTCCACCTCCCCCCATGCTCTCTGCCATCCCCCATGCTCTCTGCCATCCCCCATGCTCTCTGCCACCCCCCCATACTCTCCACCTCCCCCCCATACTCTCCACCTTCCCCCCATACTCTCCACCTTCCCCCATACTCTCCACCTCCTCCCATACGCTCCACCTCCCCCCATGCTCTCTGCCACCCCCTCATGCTCTCTGCCACCCCCTCATGCTCTCTGCCACCCCCTCATGCTCTCTGTCACCCCCTCATGCTCTCTGCCACCCCCTCATGCTCTCCGCCACCCCCCATGCTCTCCGCCACCCCCCATGCTCTCTGCTACCCCCCCATGCTCTCTGCCACCCCCCAATACTCTCCACCTCCCCCCATGCTCTCTGCCACCCCCCCCATGCTCTCTGCCACCCCCCATGCTCTCTGCCACCCCCTCATGCTCTCTGCCACCCCCTCATGCTCTCTGCCACCCCCTCATGCTCTCTGCCACCCCCTTATGCTCTCCGCCTCCCCCCATGCTCTCCACCTCCCCAATGCTCTCTGACACCCCCCATACTCTCCACCTCCCCCCTATACTCTCCACCTCCCCCCATACTCTCCACCTCCCCCCCATACTCTCCACCACCCCCTCATACTCTCTGCCACCCCCTCATACTCTCTGCCACCCCCCATGCTCTCCGCCTCCCCCCATACTCTCCACCTCCCCCCATACTCTCCACCTCCCCCCCATGCTCTCCACCTACCTCCATGCTCTCTGCCACCCCCCCATACTCTCCACCTTCCCCCCATACTCTCCACCTTCCCCCCCATACTCTCTGCCCCCCTATACTTTCTGCCCCCCATACTCTCTCCACCTCCCCCCATACTCTCTCCACCTCCCCCCATGCTCTCTGCCACCCCCCATACTCTCCACCTCCACCCATACTCTCCGCCTCCCCCCATACGCTCCGCCTCCCCCCATACGCTCCGCCTCCCCCATGCTCTCCGCCTCCCCCCATGCTCTCCGCCTCCCCCCATGCTCTCCGCCTCCCTCCCATGCTCTCCGCCTCCCCCCCATACTGTCCACCTCCCCCCCATACGCTCCACCTCCCCCCCATGCTCTCTGCCACCCCCTCATACTCTCCACCTCCCCCCATGCTCTCCGCCTCCCCCCCCATGCTCTCCACCTCCCCCAAAGCTCTCCACTTTCCCCCATGCTCTCCGCCTCCCCCCCATACTCTCCGCCTCCCCCCCATACTCTCTGCCACCCCCCATGCTCTCTGCCACCCCCCATGCTCTCTGCCACCCCCCATGCTCTCTGCCACCCCCCATGCTCTCCGCCAGCCCTCCTGTGCTGTCCACATCCCCCATGCTCTCCGCCGCCCTCCCTGTGCTCTCCACCTCCCCACATGCTCTCCACTGCCCGCCTGTGCTCTCCACCTCCCCCCATGCTCTCCGCTGCCCCCCTGTGCTCTCCTCTTCCTCCCTGTGTTCTCTGCCTCCCCCCTGTGCTCTCGCCCCACCCCATGTTCTCAAGGTTCTTCCCTGTGCTCTCCAATCCCCATGATCTTTCCTGGTCGCACCTCCCCCCCCCCCCCCCACACCTCTGCTGGGTTCCCCCCTCCCCTCTCTCAGGGGATCTGTCAGGGTGGAGAGTGGGGAAGGGGCCGGTTAACATGTCATGGGCTGCTCAATCCAAAATGCCCGGGCCTATTTTTTGTCCCAGTCCGGGCCTGGATGTGTTCGCCAGCTCCGACGGTAAAAGACAGTTTGGAATTAACAGTTTTATAAACTGTACAACCACACGGGTAATTTACATGATAACTTGCCTGTGTGGTCTCATCTATGTCAGTAAAACCAAAAGAGAATTAAGAATCAGAGCTGGCGAGCACATCCAGAGCATCCTCAATAAGGATGACGATCGACCTCTATCCTTGCATTTCCTTGAAAAACATGGGGGTAAACCAGATGGCCTGAAGTGTAAAGGCATCTATAGACTTAATTTGCCCCATAGACGTGGAGATTTTGATAGGATATTATATCAGAAGGAGAAGATGTGGATTTTCTATTTAAATAGTATGCAGCCCTTCGGATTGAAAAATGAATTCAATCTATCCGCTTTTTTGGAGCAATAAATTGGCTGTAAATAAAAAACTTGGATTGTCTATATCTTTGAAACAAAACAAAATAACTCTCCATTGAAAAGCCACATCCTCCCCTGTGCTGAGATATACTGAGATCGATACCATATGTGGATAATGAAATGCTGACAACTTACTATTAGTATGTCCAACTTTCCAAATTTCCAACTGACACCACATATGAGCCGCTTAGATTGTAGCTGCAGTACTCTCGGGTAATGGATTGCTGACAATGTAACAATAGCATTTTTTTTAAAAATAGCACCCTTAGCTCTGCACAATGGTAACAGTGTTTTGATACAAGTCCTAAATAACAGGAGTTAATAATTTGTTTCCTTTCTTTATCTGATGTTTATCTGTGAGCCATACATGAGCCAATTAGATTGAGGTTGTAGTATCTTGAGGAACCTATTAGCAATAGCTACTAACGTTCCATCTGAATCGTTAAACATAGCTGTGCGTATGTGTGTGATTGCACTAGTGGTGAATGCGAATCTAGGTTAGTTTGCAGTGCCCAGGTGTTGGCAATAATTAATGCATATTGAACATTAACCGGCAGGTTACTTAAGCACTTAGCCGTGGGCACTGCACATGCTCTGAAGAAGCTTGGCAACAAGTGAAACGCGTAAGCGTCTAACCCAGTGTTTCTCAACTCCAGTCCTCAAGGCGCCCCAACAGGTCATGTTTTCAGGATTTCCTTCAGATGAAACAGCTGTGGTAATTACTAAGGCAGTGAAACTGATCAAATCACCTGTGCAAACTAATGGAAAGCCTGAAAACATGACCTGTTGGGGCGCCTTGAGGACTGGAGTTGAGGAGCCCTGGTCTAACCTATGCACTGGTGGGACATGGATCTCCACACATAGATGAGGAATCAACTTTGAATATACAGAAGCGACCTGAGAAATTTTCAAAACATCGGGTTGAGCCCTGCGGTGAACATTGGGACTAAGCGCTTCCCCTGGTAAACTGACAGACCAAGCGCGGAACACCTTTGAACTCTGTGACACACCGTACATTCCCGCGGAAAGACCCGGAAGCAACAGCTCCTGTCAGCACAGACGAACACACCGCATGTCTGCTCCCCCACACCAAGTCAACGCGGCTACTACTGTCCTCTATGGGCCCTGGAACTCTCTGGTTGAAGATGTCAAACGGTGAGCTTTGTAGTGCTCCAACATACACGGAGGCACACTATCTATTGCTATCTGCCGTTTGTTTCCTTACCGTATAAAGGGTACTATTATTCAGGTAGGCAATTATAGGCCGGTAAAATTAATCCTGACTATACCCCAAACCTACTTTGGATGAATTTAAGGTGTTCCACCTCTTTTTCTCTTTACAGTGTACATTTAGCGCTGATCACTGTAATAGTGTCACTGGTTCCAACAAAGTGTCAGTTAGTGCCAGATTGGCTGCTGCATTATCGCAGTCCCACTATAAGTCACTGATGGCATTTTAGTCGTACTTTAGTCATCTGAATTGTTTTTGTTTTAGTTGTATTTTAGTTGACTAAAACAACAGATTAGCTGGCTGGGTCAGCGCATAAAAATACAAGAAAGAAAGCCTCAAAAAAAAACAAAAAAAAAAACGAATGCAGTCATCACATCTAAGAATTGATATGCTGCAATGTAATAAATATTTGCTTTTGGGCTTAACATTGTTTTAAGGGGAGATATGCCTGGAGGGAGCCCATTCCTCCTCAAAGGTGCAGGGACACACCAGAAGCCCAGCACAGCATGATGGCAACTGAAGACATCCATTGCATTCCTGCGCCCAATACAGCAAGCTAAAAACCCCAACTGCCTCAATTAAAAAAAAAAAAATGCTGGCTAGCCTTCAAGTATGCTTGAAAATACATCTTGTGGGGGTGGACGCCATATCCGACATCACAGCTTGTGTTACAGGGCACCTAAGGAGGAAAACCTAAATCTGTATTAAACCTATGAACAAAAATGTAATATATTGCAGCTTACCTATTAAAGTGGTATTTAACCCCTTCACGCCGGTGGTACGCAGAATGTAAACAAATCTGTGCCGAGAGTGCGCGTCCTGCACGCTCACGACACCGTTACCAGCAGCTAACAGAAAGCTCCCGATCTCTAATTGCGATCGGGAGCTTTCCAATCATGTGGCCGCTGTGACAGGCAATCACGGCGGTCACATGATCAGAAACCCTGCCCCGCCTCAGAAACCTGTTCAAGGTCCGGAAGGCACCGGCGTTAAGAGGTTAACACACCTTCTTGTTAAAAAAAAAAAAAAAAGAGGTTAACACACAAACAAGTTATTTGGCCAGAAATACACTTCCTGTCTTAAAGCCAGTGGTGGCCGCTGATTAAGGGCGCACGGGCGCCCCCCTAATCCATGCGTCCAGCCCCTCTAATCTACATGCAGGGCACCAGACCCATGGATTCCAATGTTTTTTTTTTTTTTGACGCACGTGATTAGAGACGGAGGTTCTAATTGGCTCAAAAAAAGGGTGGGTTCGGAGCGCCGAGCACTGTGCCCTGAGCCCACCATGTTGTGTGTCATTAGTGAATGAATATTCACTAATGTCTTCCTGTTTCTCCTTCCGGCCAATCAGGAAGCAAGTCCTGAAATCCCATTGGCCTGGAGTCCTAAGACCCCATTGGCCAGGAGTTTGCAAACCCTATTGGCCGGGAGGGGAAACAGGAAGACATTAGCGAATATTAATTTCTAAGACCCCATTGGCTGGGAGTTCGCAAACCCTATTGGCCTAGAGGAGAAGCGACAGCCAGGACACGGAGGAGACGGAGGAGGGAAGCTGCCGTCGCAGCCGTGACCAGCATGGGGTAAGTGCAGGGCTGACAGGGGGGCCTTGCGGGGCCAGAGGGTGAGCGTGCGAGCCGACAACCAGGGGGATTATGGGGGGTGTGGTGTGCGGGGGCATGCTCGAGCAATGAGGGGGGAGGTTAGTGTGGGGTGGCGGGCTGGAGCGATGGGGGGGGATGCCTGTGGTCAGTGGTCAGGTCTCTCTGCTATCGGCCGATGGAGCCACTGCCTAAAGCTCTTTCACACTAGCAGTGCTGTCTAAAGAGCCGTCCATGTTCGGATCACTCTTCAGAAAGCATTTGACAGGCAGTGAGGTGTTGTATCACCTCCTTACCACCTGCTTTAACCCCTTGGTCACCACACTAGCATGTTGGAACCGTGTGCATTACACGCAGGGGCAGGGCACTTGCAGAGCAGCCCCAACTCAATAAATGGGTCAAGGTCAGGAGGCTCTAGGCCTGCTGAAAGCAACAGGGGGTATAATTCCTTCCACGGCTCAGCATGTGTACACTCCTGGCTGCGGCCTCTGCAGCTAAAGGGGGTAGTGGTTGGGGGGAGGTGGTAGTAAAAGTGTGGCTCAACCGCAGGGATTTACCTCCTCCCAAGTTCATGTGTAATTGAGCCCTCTATTCTGAATAAAGGCATAACAAAGACACCTTTGATCAGCAGCATTGTCAATCTGGGGAGAGGGTAGTTATAGATGCACTAGCAGATATAGATGGACTTGACTAATAAAATGAAGCTCAGCTGCAGATAACACTTTTTAAACCACAGTTTCTCAACCAGGGTTCCATCAGAGGTTACTAGGGGTTCCTTGAGCAATGGGCAATGTCTGCCTCTCAGATAAGTTTCCGATGACACCATTGATCTTTTTAGCTATCTGTAAGGGGGGATTCTTCCCAAAGACCACAAGTGTAAGGAGCATTCTTCCCACTGACCATCACACTAATGTGTCACGAGTTGTATATATGGTGATGGTGAGGGGATATGATTTCAATTTACAAATACCGTACTGGTGACCCCACAATAGGGATAAAACTTTTTCGCGGAAGGGAGTCTACCAAGACATGTGGCCACTCATTAAAATTAGAAGAAAAGAGGTTTAACCTTAAACTACGTAGAGGGTTCTTTACTGTAAGAGCGGCAAGGATGTGGAATTCCCTTCCACAGGCGGTGGTCTCAGCGGGGAGCATCAATAGTTTCAAGAAACTACTAGATAAGCACCTAAATGACCACAACATACAGGGATATACAATGTAATACTGACACATAATCACACACATAGGCTGGACTTGATAGACTTGTGTCTTTTTTCAACCTCAATTACTATGTAACTATGTATATATAGTCATTATTAGCAGGGGTTTCCTGAAACCAGAATTTTTTTCAAGGGATCCTCTGTGTTGATAAGGATGAGAAAGGCTGTTTTAAAAAGTTAAAGCACCCCTGTCAGTGTTAAATGGGTTGTCTCAACCCTCTAACTGCCACAGCTTGATCTGATAAAGGAAGTTGAAAAATAACAGACTTACTGGCAGGATCACCAGGCAAAACAAAAAGAAAAAGCCTAAAAAAGAAAAACAATGCAGGCACCACATCTAAGAATTGGTAAGCTTCAATATATTACATTTTGTTTTGCGGTTTAATAATGCTTCTTCTCCTTCCCGCCTTGCCTATAGTAAAATGATGGCGGTGGCTTTATCGTTCTGACTGGACATCATATGACGTCCTTTGCATTGCACCTGTTGTGCACACCCTGGGGACACGCAGCGCAGTGATTGGTGGTGAGCTGTGTCCCTCGGTCAGGGTAAAGAGCCAATGACGTAGGCTCTTTACCATGAGATCGGCTGTGTCCAATCACAGCCGATCACGTGTAAACAAATGCCGGTTATCAGCATTTCCTTTCCTCAGCGCTGTCAGTGTCTGAGGAAAGGAAAGACGATAGTCAGCTTTCCAGTTACAGGAGATATTTACACTGATAGTCAGGGCAGCCCCATCAGTGTCCATCAGTGCAGAAAATCAGTGTCCATCAGTGCAGTATATCAGTGTCCAATAGTGTAGTATATCAGTGTCCATCAGTGCAGCAAATCAGTGTCCATCAGTGCAGTATATCAGTGTCCAATAGTGCAGTATATCAGTGTCCATCAGTGCAGCAAATCAGTGTCCATCAGTGCAGTATATCAGTGTCCAATAGTGCAGTATATCAGTGTCCATCAGTGCAGCAAATCAGTGTCCATCAGTGCAGCATATCAGTGTCCAATAGTGCAGTATATCAGTGTCCATCAGTGCAGTATATCAGTGTCCATCAGTGCAGTATACCAGTGTCCATCAGTGCAGTATACCAGTGTCCATCAGTGCAGTATATCAGTGTCCATCAGTGCAGTATACCAGTGTCCATCAGTGCAGTATATCAGTGTCCATCAGTGCAGTATATCAGTGTCCATCAGTGCAGTATACCAGTGTCCATCAGTGCAGTATATCAGTGTCCATCAGTGCAGTATATCAGTGTCCATCAGTGCAGTATACCAGTGTCCATCAGTGCAGTATATCAGTGTCCATCAGTGCAGTATATCAGTGTCCATCAGTGCAGTATATCAGTGTCCATCAGTGCAGTATATCAGTGTCCATTAGTGCAGTATATCAGTGTCCATCAGTGCAGTATATCAGTGTCCATTAGTGCAGTATATCAGTGTCCATCAGTGCAGTATATCAGTGTCCATTAGTGCAGTATATCAGTGTCCATCAGAGCAGTATACCAGTGTCCACCAGTGCAGTATATCAGTGTCCATCAGTGCAGTATACCAGTGCCCATCAGTGCAGTATATCAGTGTCGTATGTCAGTGTCCACCAGTGCAGTATATCAGTGTCCATCAGTGCAGTCTACCAGTGCCCATCAGTGCAGTATATCAGTGTCCATCAGTGCAGTATACCAGTGTCCATCAGTGCAGTATATCAGTGTCCATTAGTGCAGTATATCAGTGTCCATTAGTGCACTATATCGGTGTCCATTAGTGCAGTATATCAGTGTCCATCAGTGCAGCAAATCAGAGTCCATCAGTGCAGTTTATCAGTGTCCATCAGTACAGCCTCATTAGTGCCAATAAGTGGCCATCAGTGCAGCTTCATCAGTACCCTTCAATGCAGCTTAGTGCCCATCAGTACAGCTTATCAATGCCCATCAGTGCAGCATATCAGTGTCCATCAGTGCAGTTTATCAGTGTCCAGCAGAGCAGTATATCAGTGTCCATCAGTGCAACATATCAATACCCATCATTACAGCTTATCAGTGCCCATCAGTGCAGCATACCAATACCCATCATTACAGCTTATCAGTGCCCATCAGTGCAGCCTCAATAGTTCGATCAGTGCAGCTTCATCAGTGCCCATCAGTACAGCCTCATCAGTGCCAATCAGTGGCCATCAGTGCAGCTTCATCAGTACCTTTTAATGCAGCTTATCAGTGCAGCCTATCAGTGTCTATTAGTGCAGCCTCTTCAGCACACATCAGTGAAGAAGAAAAGCTGTATGACAGAAACAAAGAAAAAGGGTTTTTTTTTTTCAAAATTTTCAGTCCTTTTCATTTGTTTAGCAAAAAATATAAAAAGCCCAGTGGTGGTTAAATACCACCAAAAGCAAGCTCTATTTGTGTAAAAAGAGACACTATAAATTTCATATGGGTACAGTGTTGCATGACCGCACAATTGTCATTTAAAATGTGACAGCGCTGAAAGCTGAAAATTGGTCTGGGCAGGAAGGGGGTGAAAGTGCCCGGTATTGACGTGGTTAATTCTGTAAGAAAAAAGAAAAAATGCTGATGATTCTGCCATGATTCTGATTCCCATGGCCATGTTTTACCGTTTGTTACGCTTCTTATCTTATTTCCTACCCTCTTTGTCATCATTGGTGTTTCTTCTTAACAATAATTATTTGGTTTGTGGGGAACCATGGGAATAAGCGTAGAATGGCAGACAATGTAGTTGCTATTTAAATTACCTTACCTATCATGTTAAACAGGAAAAAATGACATTCGCATATCTTGTTTAAACACTCTGTCTGAATCTCATCTATATTTAGCTTCTAGTACGCAGCCATTAGGACAACATTGGGTACAAAAAAAAAAAAGAAGCTGATAGAGCTGGAGTAGTTTTTAATTAAATGTTCCATTATGCAGCGTGTTAATCGACACCAACTTAGAAAAATATGACGTCAAGATTAGAACGTTGTCAGAACATGTAATCGCATTGTAATGACCTTTTCCGTTTAATTAGCTCCTTTTTTATGTTTGGTTATGATGGGTCTGTTTACTGGAGATTGATGCTGCACATACACTGTCATCCATGTGATGAGTCACTGGTTTGGTAAATAATTGGAAGAAGATCCGTCTTTTACTACCGTCCTGGCATATTACTAAGAAAATTGAAAATGCATTCATTTAAATGTGTTTAACAAGTAAATGGCTTTATTTTTTGCAATCCAGAAAAACGCACTTTTGTTAAACATCAATGTAGCGTTTATCATATTGCTACATGAGCCATTTGCAATTTAATGTTATTAAAATAATCTTTCCATTTCAGTTTGTCGCTGGCAATGATTTTCTGTAATTGAAAAAAAAAAACTGCAAGTTTGTAGACAAGATTTTCCAGAATCTCATAATGTAGATGTGGAGTCCATTTAATTTTTAATACAGTTGAAGGCACATACCAGGTATCACAGAATCCACAGTCTGCGCATCATATCCAAAATAAAGAGCAGCCTGGGGAATGTACAAGAATATCTCAGTTATTATTGTATATCACAACAAGCTACAGCACCAATCTAAAAGTGTAACAAAACAAACTACAACAGATGAAGTCTATTCAGACGAAACGCGTCGGGTGAAGTGCCGCTATTACCATTGTGCCATCTCTATGCGATTTTTTCTCGATTGACATGTGAGTGTTCAATTTTTATCCCTTTTAATTAAACTACTTGAAACGTTATCACACTATGTGGAACCTTTTTTATCCTTTTGATTTTATCGTGTGAGCTGACTTTCACCTCCCTGAGTGTCCTCCCATTGGCTGTATGTCACTTGATGTCCGTCTGAACACATACTGATGCCCCATGCTGTACCAAGTTAGGATTATCGATGTCATCAGGATTGTCGTGGTCTTTCATCAACCATGGTGTTTTGACACCCAAGCCTTGTTGACTTGAGAGGTATATGCCCCCTCAAGTCCACCCTTTCTGGTAAGCCTTCAACCAATTGGTGGCAGTCTCTTTGCAAGATTTCTTCACTTGTTGATCTGCATTGATATTTACTGGGTTACATTTACTTACGGTCAATGTTTAAAATCACTTGACCAATTAGTCTTCATTTACTTTAATTAGTTTTCACGTGGTGGACATTTTTTTCACAATATGCCATTTATATCTATGTATATTTGTTTATAAGCGCTGCATAATTTTTTCCTTTTGTTCATGTGCTGTTTGTCTTCAGCTATGCTGGCTGCTTAAATCTTTTTACATAGCGCGGTTTACCTTGTAACACTATCTTAAACTACAGTAGTACCTTGGATTATGAGTATAATCCGTTCCGGAAGAATGCTTGTAATCCAAAGCACTTGTATATCAAAGGGAGTTTCCCCATAGGAGTCAATGGAAACTCAGATAATTTGTTCCACAGCCACTGTTTGTCTATGCAGCACCACGTGCGGCCAGAGGTGGGGGGCACAGGAGACACTTGGAAACACTCAGGGAAGCCCAGGGACGCTCGGAGATACTTGGGAATGGAGTGTCTCCGAGTGGCTCCGAGCGTCACCGGCGCCCCTGCACCTCTGGCCAAATGCGGTACAGCACACCCCAGAGGATTGAATCGTGCTCGTCTTGCGAGACTACGCTCGCAAACCGAGTCAGGATTTTAAAAAATAAAACAGCTCGTATTGCGAAATGCTCGTAAACCACGTTACTTGCAATCCGAGGTTTTACTGTATATAAAGATCTGAAATCAAACAAATACTATATCAAAAGTTATATTATGTGCTGCTGGCTAAAACACTGGATAGTGATTCCCCCCCCTATTAATCAATATAATTAATAACTCTATAGTAGGGGTCCCCAACCAGGCGTCGGTCAGGTTCCGGTCCATAGCCTGTTGATGACCAGGAGCAGCAACCGCGGTCCGCACAGAGCTATCACAGACCACGCTCGCCGCTTACCTCCCGTTGTGCGGCCATGCCCATGTGTCCCCTCCTGGCTCCTCTGTCCGCTCAGCTGACGATGTCATCCAATTAGCAGGGCAGTCCCTGCTGACTGGATGACATCGTCGGGTGGGCGGGGGACACACAAACTGATCACAGCCTCTGCCCTGCTAAAAGTAGGAGTCCTGTGCAGGGGAGGCAGAGATTAGAATGGGAAGTGTGATGTTAGAAAGGAAAGGGGGGGTCAGACTGCAGGAGCACTGTAATGCAGGAGGCTATGATTGCTAGGGAAACTGTAATATAAAGGGGACTGCACTGTAAAGGGGCACTATAATCATGACAGTGCACCTTTACAGTGCAGTCACCTTTATATCACAGTGTCCCCTTTACAGTGCAGTCCCCTTCACATAACAGCCCCCTTTACATCACAATACCCCGTTACATAAATGTAAAGGGACACTGTGATGCAGTGGCGGCTGTTGCTCCATTTTTTTTGGGGGGGGCGGCAAACAAACCCTCCAACCCCACCGCTCACCAGCCAGCCCTGCACTTACTCTAGCCAGCTCGCCCGGCAGCCTGGCCCTTACCCTAGCCGCTCACTCGCCTGCCAGCCAGCCCCGCACTTACCCTATCCAGGTCACGGACGGCTTCCCCGGCTTCTCCTTCCAGCCAATCCTGCAATCCCGTCACTTTTCCCCAACCCCAGCTAATCCGGCCTTAGGACCCTCTTCCTCTCCTGATTAGCCAGTAGGAGAAGCAGGAAGACAATAGTGAATGTTTATTCGATAATGTCACAAGTGGGTGGGCTCTGTACCCCGAGCCCACCCTTTTTGAAGCCAAATTAGAGCCTCTGACTCTAATCATCTAAAGCTTCTAAAAAAATAAATCAATAAATAAATAAAACCTCAGAAATCCATGCATCTGGCACCCCACGTGGTGATTAGGAGCCAACGCTTAGAGACCCTTATAGACCGGCCGTGATCAGTGCTGTGATGTAAAGAAGACTGCACTTTAACTGTAATGTAAAGGGGGGCTGTGATGAGAAGGGGAACTGAGGACACTGATATAAAGGGGGGATGGATAAATGATGGGAGGAAGGGATCCCATTAGGACTCCTTCTGAATTTTAGACACACAGGGGATGATTTACTAAGAAGAAGGCACTGCACCAGTTCATACATTAATTGGTGCGCCGAAAAAGTCATTAATTGAACGTGCGAATCGCGCACATTGAAGCACAAGTAACGATAATAAATACCCGCATATGTAAACTGCAACTGGTGCTAGAGTAACTGCAGTTTTTCATTGATAATAGCGCATGCCCAATACATTTGGTTAGTTTCATCTCATTGGATGTGTCTTGTTAGGCAATTAGTAGGTGTACTCAGTTAATTAATTTTGATGCTAAGCTCATTCCTATCATTTCTAATATATCTTTGAAATGTGTTTTTTTTTTACCCAAATCTTTCAATACATTACAAATAACAGAGAAGTGTTTCTAAACCCAATAAATTAATATTTTCAGATCTTTATCTTTAAAGGTGACCATACACTGCAATCAGTTAAATCTTAAATAAATTAGATTTAGTGCAAGAGCCTGTTTGATTTCCTGTATTTTGAATTAATTGTTCAAGTGCGTCTTCTTATTACCTATTTTGCTTAAATATGGAGTTGTACAGAGATTGCACTTGGAAGTGCAGTTGCTGGAGATCTGAGGGGGACATGCAAGGAAAATAAAAAAACAGCATCTTTGCTTCTACATGATTGGATGATAAAATCACCAGTGCTTCCCCTCAGATTTACAGCAAGTACACTTGTATTGCAGAGTGGATTTGCCTTTAATAAACCCCAAAATACCTAATAATTTGGGGTTTGATCTGTGTGTCCCCAAGGAAAGACATTGGTAGGGTTTTACCCTCACTTCATGTTTGGCTATGTGACAGGAGGTGAAGCCGATTTTCAGTAAAGGGACACAAAGCCCAACCTAAAAAAGACAAGCAGGGGTTCTAACATTCACTTGGCTTCCCTCAAATGCCCACAATTAGAATAGGATTGTCTCGAGGTAGATTTTTTCTCAGTGCTCTAAATCAGTGCTTCTCAACCCTGTCCTCAAGTACCAACAACAGGCCATGTTTGCAGGTTTACCTTCATCTTGCACAGGTGCTTTAAATCAGAGTCAATGGCTTGGTATTTTGGACAGCTATTTAGCTAAGATAAATTCCCAAAACATGTCCTGAAGCCACAGCAAAAAAAAAAAAACAAAGTCCCTGAGCATGCCCAGAACAAACCAAATTCAGCTAGCACAAAATAAGCCACCCCCCTGTCCAAAACTAAGCACATCATCCAGCATGCTACAAAATTACAGATGGGACAAACACCCCCTGGTCCAGGGGGGCAAACAAAGAGCCTAACATGGGCAAAAGTTATACAACAAATACCATTGCAGTCTATGGAAACTGACTTGTTAATTTTGCGATTCCCCACTTGGCTGGCTTATATTCTAGTTATTGGTCTTAAAATTGGTATGGGGGCCCAGGTCCCACCCTGAGGGACATATATCAATGTCACCAATTTGGACAACCCCAAAAATGAACAAGGAGAAGTGCCTTTAAAAATGCAAAATTGCTTAAAAGCTAGTAACTTGGGGGGCTTACTCTGTCTGTAAAGTGGGGCATCTGTAGCATGTGTCCAAAATGCTGCTTCAAAGATGTACAGCTTTAGAGAAAACTTACAAATATACATTGCAGCTGCAAGATTTTAACCCAAAACCAAAAATAGCCTGCCCCCAATACATACAAGGCCATTTGGGTCTGTTAAGGCTTAAAATGAGAACCCCCACATGAAAAATACCACCCCAAACTAAAAAATATTGTGCCCCTCCCACACACTAATAAACCCCTAGCCAAACACACAGCAAGCCATCCATTGAAAGGGGGGTGGATGCTTGGGGGCAGGATGGGCTTGGGCACCCCAAAAGTCAACCACCTTGTTCCCATATTTGGGGGGACAAGGGCCTCTTCCACACGAGGTGCTTTGTGGTTGGTATTGGGCTGAGCTCAAAATGCCCCAAAGGCAGCCAGCTATGTTGAGTGCATGTAGCCTTGTATGGTTCAGGAGGGGGTTAGGCGGTCGCTCTTCTCGCCTCTTTCCTAGCTGGCCCTGTTGTATGCTCTGAAAACAGGTGTGGTTTGGATTGGTGAAGGCAGCTCACAGCCTTTTGAGAATAGAGTGGAGTTTGGAGTTCCCCTTTAAAAGCAAAAGTTAGGCCATGGAAATCCAACAGGTTAGAGGGGGAGACAAGAGCATTGGAGAATGGAGTGTGGAGTTCCCCTTTAAAAGCAAAAGTTAGCCCAATGAAATCATATGCATTAAAGGGGGAAGGTTAAATGCCATTTTAGGAGGAGCTAGAGGAGCGAGAGTCTTTTTACATAATTTTAACAAGGTGCATGTCACATGTTGGCAACGTAACATGCTAACATGACCTGTGTGCAAATCTCCTTAAAAAAATACATAAAGATGAACCAGCGTAAAAGAAAAATTGGCAAGTTTAGAGGTGCGCCTGTTCAACCCATGCAATTGCATGTACGTTGCTTAACATTTACTAAGATTTTGGCAGAGCAGTGAACAAACGCATGTGAACGAGCGCAACAGCCGCTTGTGCATGCGCAGTGCTTAGAAGCTGGCAATTAGCTAACAGCTGGGCCCAGCCCTGACAGTGCCCCCTCCTCAATGACCCCTCCCCCTTGGAGGACCACCAGGCTTGAGGGGAAAACGTTTGTGGTAATCACAGAGGAGGACAGGAGCATGTACGTCTGAGGATGGGACCCAAGAGCGTTCCTCCGGACCGTACCGTTTCCAATGCACCAGGTACTGTATTCGCCCACGGAACCTATGGGAGTCAACAATGTACTGTACCTCATACTCCTCATGGTTCTCAACCTGTACAGGGTGAGGACATGGCACCGAGGTGGTAAAGCGGTTGCAGACCAAAGGTTTTAATAAGGAGACATGAAATGTAGTCGAAATACGCATATTAGAAGGAAGGTCTAATGAGTAAGCCACTGAATTAATCCTGCGTAGAATACGGAAAGGCCCAATAAACCGCGGGGCAAACTTCAGTGAGGGAACACAAAGTCGGAGGTTGCGAGTTGACAGCCAGACCCTGTCCCCAACCTGGTAGGAAGGCGCAGGCAGGCGTCTGCGGTCAGCATGGAGTCTGTACCTATCATTAGCATATCGCAAAGCCTCCTGGAAGTGGAACGAAGACCACGGAGATGCTCCTCTAATGCGGGAATACTCTACGGAACAAACGAGTCAGGCAACATGGAAGGTTGGAAACCATAATTCGCCATAAACGGGGACAATCGAGAAGCAGAATTCAAAGCACTGTTGTGAGGACTGATTGGCTCGTTCCATTAGACTGCGGGTGATACACAGAGGAGAAAGCAAGCTGAATTCCCAACTGTGCACAAAAGGCTCACCAGAACCGGGACAGAAACTGACTACTCCTGTCCGTGACAATCACCTTGTAAGCGAAAGATCTCCCGAGCAAAAATGGAAGCCAGTTCCTTAGAAGTGGGCAACTTCTTAAGTAGAATACAATGACATCTTTGAGAAGCGGTCAACCACCATGAGGATAACTGTGTTGCCCTGGGAGTTGGGTAACTCCACAATGAAATCCATAGACAGGTGGGTCCAGAGCCTCTCTCTATTGGGTATGGGTTGTAGGAGGCCCGCTGGAAGGTGTCGTGGAATCTTACTCTGAGCACACATGGAACAGGCAGCTACGAAGGCAGTTACATCAGCACGTAGACTAGGCCACCAGAATTGTTGGGAAATGGCCCAAAAGAGTTGGATTCTTCCCAGGGTGGCCAGGAGCCTTGGGAGAATGGTAAGATTGGAGCACGGCAGTACGGAGACTCTCTGGGACAAAGCAGCGGTCACAAGGTTTCTCAGGAGAAGCTTGGACCTGAGCAGCAATAATTTTGTCACCCAAAGGAGAAGTGAGACTGGTGCGAACTGTAGCCAGAATAATATCAGGAGGAATCACAGAAACCGGAACTTACCCCGTTTTGGAAGTGGAGGAAAATTGTCATGACAAGGCGTCAGCCCTTACATTCCTAGTACCGGGTAAGAATGAGAAAATGTAATTGAAACTTGACAAGAAAAGAGCCCATCGCGCCCTTCTGGGATAGAGTCGTTTAGCCTCAGATAAGAATGTGAGATTCTTATGGTCAGTAAGAATGAGAACCGGCACAGTGATACCTTCGTGGAGATGTCGCCATTCTTTCAGGGCTAAAATGATTGCCAACAGCTCTCTGTCACCAATCTCGTAATTGCACTCCGCAGGTGACAATTTCTTGGAAAAGTAGCCACAAGGTTGCATAGCGCTCTCAGAGGTAGGACGTTGAGACAGAAGGGCGCCAATACCAGTCTCAGAAGCATCCACCTCAAGGATAAAAAGGCAACATAGGATAAGGATGTGCCAACACAGGAGCAGAAACAAAGGCAGCCTTGAGACTCTCAAAGACCTTAATGGACTCCATAGGCATTCTTAATCGTGAAATTATTGAGACCCTTATAATCAATACAAGGTCTCAGTTGACCACTCTTCCTCTTTACAAAGAAGAAACCAGCACCAGCAGGAGATGAGGAAACCTCGTTTGCAACATACTCCTCCATGGCCTTATCCTCCAAGGCCGACAAGGGTAATCCCGGCCACGAGGGGGTATGGCACCAGGTTGAAGGTCAATTGCACAATCATACGGCCGGTGTGGAGGCAAACTACCGGATTGACATTTGTCAAAGACGCGGTACTCCTCCTCCTTCTGGAAGCATGTCCCACTGCATTGTGGTGACCAGGAGAGCCTCTGTAACCAAGGATAACCAATAACCAGGGGAAACTTAGGTGAGGAAATAACTTGGAATTGGATCATCTCATGGTGAAGAGCCCCTATGCCTATGGACAACGGAACCGTCTCATGAGTCACATGGGCAGGCTGTAGAGGTCTCCCGTCAAGAGCCTCATTGGCAAGTGGAGTGTTACGCAGCTGCAGCGGAATCGAGTGCTTCGATTCAAAGGCAGCATCAATGAACAGGCCTACAGCCCCAGAGTTGATTATAGCCTGTATCTAGATGGACGACTCGGCCCAAGAAAGGGTGACCAAAACCAGGGGCTTATCCTTCTGGATAACTGGGGATGAAACAACGCCACCTAAGGTCCGTCCGTGACAGGACCTCAAGGTTCAGGCGTTCCCTGGACGGGTAGGACAAGACTTCAAAAAGTGACCTGCCTGGTCACAATAAAGGCACAATCTCTCCCTCCTCCTAAAGGCCCTCTCGCCTGCAGAAAGACGCGTGAAATCCAAGTGCATGGGTTCACTTTCACTGACTGATTTGGTACCAGGAGGCATGGGAGGTGTGGGAGGCACAGGTGGGACTGCAAAGCTCGGAGAGAAATGTACAGGAGGCTTCCATTAGCGCTCCTTAAAAGAGAGTCTTTCTCTGAGTCTGGAGTAGCAGCAGGGTCGGCCTGCAACATAGGTTGTACCGGGGCGGCCACAGTGGGAGATTCCAGGTGAGCTGTACGACTCAGGAAGTGGATTGACTGCATCTTCTGAATTCATGGCCTTCACCTACAGTCAGAAACCATGAAATCAGCCCGAGACAGAAGTACAGTTAAATCACACTTGTTTAATAATAAAAGTAAAAAGAACAAACGTAGTCAAAACATAGCCAAAGATCAGTAACCGGAACGGATAGTCAGCCAAGCCAGAAGTTAGAGATCAAAGTAGTGGAACAGCAAGCAGGATCTGGAGCCAGAAGGGATGTCAGTAAAGCAAGTCTTGAACAGGATCGCAGGAGATAGTTTCTGTGATGTTGACCAAGGATAGGAGCTGGCAATAAGTCGACAGCTGAGCGGCCAGCTCAGAGAAGGAAGGGCTGAGCCCGGCCCTAACACAGAGTGCCACAGCACACTGGTTGAAAAGGCTGGCTTAGAATTCTGAAGTGTTTTCCCCTTTTGGTCATCATAGACTCTGAACAAGTGAGGGATTTGTAGGTGGCTTGTGTTATTTATGTAGTCAGTTGGAAGGAGCAACGGCAGCCTTGGCACTCAGATAATCCCTTTAATTTATTTGATATGTGGTCACATTATATTCTGCAGGGAATGAAGAAGAATTCGACAATTCCATGCATCTCTTTATCTGTTCTGTGTCTAAGGTTTTTGTAGGAATCTCAGGTTTATTGACCAGTGAAACTATACCAATTTTTAAAAAAAAATTACCAGAACAAGGGTATAATGGGATTTAATCAGATGTGAGGCACAAGAGAAGGGAGCAGATGGGTGCTTTACATTTTGAACAAAGAACCCGTGAAGTTTGTATTTCTTCTGAGGAGTTATAGACTATACATACAGTAGATGTATAGTTTGTGTAAGAACCAGCTTCAAATTGTAGTGCATTAAGGACACAGCCACTCGCTTAAACCTTCTTTTTAGGGCATTTCTTGCCCACTTTTCAAAAAAAAAAAAAAAACAAAGTTCCAGAAAATCACATGGAATTTCCCCACAAGGGTTTTACAGCATCTCTCTGCCACAAAATGAAATGTACATCAGCCTCCTGGCTTATACTTGCAGCACTCCTGCTTGTGCCTTAAACCTCAGGCCTCTGTCTGTATCTGTATTCTCCAGACAGCCTTCTCATAAACTCCATGCATTTACCTAGCAGCTCCCTGCTGCGCTGGCTCCCACCTGTCTCCTAGATGGAACCCTCCTTACTCCTGGGCCTCCACTGTCTGCTAGGGTGGAGTCCTGAACCATAGTCAGGTCTCTGAAAAAAAATGCATGCACCTGCCCAATTAGTGTGATGGTTGTTCCCAAAACCAGGACCTAGGATTGCACACGTCATCTCTTAAACTCAAAACTTTCAAAAAATCCCTCCACGTCCCAAAATCACTCAGCTCCAAGACATGGGCCATAATGTAAGTCTAGATTTCATCTCTTCCAAATCTCTTTGAAGTCCAGATCTCAAACTTAGTTTTACCAACCACTGAAGAATCTGTTTCCTTCTAATGCCACATGCAGCCTGGAGCCCCTCAACCTGCCTGGGTAATTAAAAAAAAAACTTTTTACACCATGGCAGGGCACCACACTGCCATACTAGGTACTGTGTATAATTTAAGAGTAATTGTTATCTTGTTGAAAAGATGGCTGAATAGGATTGCATGCAGTGTGGCATATCCAGACAGACCAAACTACCAGACTTTATGTTTATTTAGCAAGGCAAAGAAATACCATGAACAGGAAATTACAATTATCTTGTAATTAACCTTCATTACCTCCACCCACTAATTTATTCACTGCCCAGGAGATTGCAAATCACTTCAAAATTAAGATTGATAAAATTTGTGACAAGATCTCCACTGTACGGATATCTTCCTCACCTTACACTACTTGTCCAACTGCACAATCAATACTTCCCTTGTTTAGCCCAGCTACTATAGAGGAAGTCACTAAACTTTTTCCTAACACCCACCTAACCACCTGCCCCCCGGACCCTGTTCCCTCGCAAATACTATGGCCACCCTCTGGCTCTATCCTACCATCTTCAACTCATATCTTCAATCTCTTCCTCTCTACTGGCATCTGCCCTAACCCTCTAAAACACACACTAGTAACCCCCATACCTAAAAAGGCCTCACTGAACCCCACCAATCTTAACAACCTAAAACCAATCTCCTTACTCCCTTTTGACTCCAAACTCCTTGAACGTCTATTCTGAGCTGCCACCTTATTGAGAATAACCTTCTTGATCCCCTTCAGTCTGGATTTCCCCTGCAACACTCCACAGAAACTGCTGTCCTAAAACTCACAAACGACTTACTAATAGCTAAAACCAATGGTCACTATTCTGTATACTTACTCTTGGACCTCTCCGCTGCCTTTGATACAGTTGACCATCACCTCCTCAAAAAAAAAAAAAACCTCTATTCCTTTGGTCTCACTGTACTCTCAGTTGGTTCAAATCTCTACTTCCTCCTCTCCCATTCCTCTTACTGTTGGGGTCCCCCAAGGTTTTGTCCTTGGACCTCTCCTATTCTCGATCTACACCTCCTCCCTAGGTCAGCTGATAGCTTCCTATGGATTCAATATAATTTCTACGCTGACAACACTCAAATCTATCTCTCTACCCCTCAGCTCACCCTATCAGTTTCCTCACGTATCACTAATTTAAGAGACATACAGTATCTCACAAAAGTGTGTACACCCCTCAATATTAATATTATGTACTACTGTGTGTATTTATATATTATATACACACACAGTATCTCACAAAAGTGAGTACACCTCTCACATTTTTGTAAATATTTTATTATATCTTTTCATGTGACAACACTAAAGAAATGAGCGTTTGCTACAATGTAAAGTAGTGAGTGTACAGCTTGTATAACAGTGTAAATTTGCTGTCCCCTCAAAATAACAACACACAGACATTAATGTCTAAACCGCTGGCAACAAAAGTGAGTACATCCCTAAGTGAAAATGTCCAAATTGGGACCAAAGTGTCAATATTTTGTGTGGCCACCATTATTTTCCAGCACCGAGTTAACCCTCTTGGGCATGGAGTTCACCAGAACTTCATAGGTTGCCACTGGAATCCTCTTCCACTCCTCCATGATGACATCACGGAGCTGGTGGATGTTAGAGACCTTGCGCTCCTCCACCTTCCGTTTGAGGATGCCCCACAGATGCTCAATAGGGTTTAGGTCTGGAGACATGTTTGGTCAGTCCATCACCTTTACCCTCAGCTTCTTTAGCAAGGCAGTGGTCATCTTGGAGGTGTGTTTGGGGGCATTATCATGTTGGAATACTGCCCTGCGGCTCTGTCTCCAAAGGGAGGGGATCATGCTCTGCTTCAGTATGTCACAGTACATGTTGGCATTCATGGTTCCCTCAATGAACTGTAGCTGTACACTCACTATTTAACACTGAAGAAATGACCCTTTGCTACAATGTAGTCACATGAAAAGATATAATAAAATATTTACAAAAATTTGAGGGGTGTACTCACTTTTGTGAGATACTGTATTCTCTGACTGGATGTCACACCACTTCCTCAAACTCAATCTTTCCAAAACCAAGCTCATAATATTTCCTTCATCACGTGCCTCTTTTACTGACTTCTCTGTCAAGATCACTGGCACAACTATCAGTCCATCCTCACAAGCAGGGCAGGACTTAGGGTGGTGGGGGCCCCTGGGCTTGAGTCACTTTCGGGCCCTACCCTTCTATACATATGCACAGCTCTATAAAACAGAAATAGAAAAGGACAAGGTGCGCCAGACTCAGTGCGGTATTAAAGAACTTCTGTTTAATTGGACAAGACAAAACAGCCAAATGGCTACTCACTAAAGTAGATAATATATAAGCGTATAAGTAGGGGATACTGTACTGGTATTCGTCCTGGGTCCACGATTAATAAGAGCAATAAAAATGGATAAAATGATAATTACCGTATTTATCGGCATATAACACGTGGCGGCGTATAACACGCACCGGCGTATAACACGCACCCCAAGTTTAGGATTAAATTTTAAGGAAAAAAACTTTTAGGAGGGAAGTTTAAGGAAAAAAACTTATATTTAAATGCCCATCAATGCAGCCTTATCAGTGTCCATCTGCAGCTTTGTCAGTGTCATTGCAGCCTTGCCCAGTGTCAGTGTAACCTTGCCCCAGTGTCATTTGCAGACTTGTCAGTGTAGCCTTGATCCAGTGTCATTGCTGCCTTGTCATTGCAGCCTTTCAGTTTAAAAATGGCGCCGCCGAGATACAGAGCCGGCTTTTGGCCACTCTCGGCGGCTCTCAGCGGCTTCGGCGGCTTTCGGCCGCTCTCGGTGGCTTTTGGCCATTTTCGCCCGCTCCCGGCCGCCCACGGTGGCTCTCGCCCGCTTTCGATGGCTTTCGGAACGGACGGGGCCGGCGGGGCCCCCTATTGGCCAGGGCCCATGGGCTTGAGCCCCGTCAAGCCCAATGGAAAGTCCAGCCCTGCCCACAAGCTAGGGTGCTAGGGGTAACCCTGGACTCTGAACTGTCCTTTCAGACTCACATCCAACCCCTGTCCAAATCATGTCTCCTCAATCACCGCAACATCTCCAGAATATGCATCTTGTTAACCAATGACATCACAAAGCTTCTAATTCACTCCCTGGTCATCTCTTGCCTCGACTTCTGCAATTCCCTCCTCATTGGTTTACCTTTACATAGGCTAGCCCCCCTTCAGCCCATCATGAATGCTGCTAACAGACTCATCCACCTTACCAACTACTTAATATCTGCAACCTCTCTCTGCCAATCTCGCCACTGGCTTCTGCTCACTTAACACATACAATTCAAAATACTAAAAACAACTTACAAAGCCTTCTACAACTCTACCCCCAGCTACATCACTAACCTGATCTCAAAATATCAACCAAACCGCTCTCTTCGGCCCTCTCAAGACCTCCTGCTCTCTAGCTCCCTTGTCACCTCCCCCCATGCTCGTCTCCAGGATTTCTGCCGAGCTTCTCCCTCCTTTGGAACTCCCTACTCCAATCTGTCCGACTATCTCCAAATGTATCCATCTTTAGACGATCCATGAAAACCCTTCTCTTTAAAGAAGCCTATCCTGCTTATAACTAATATATTGCATTTTTACTTTATCCATCAGCCAATCTCCCACATTTATTACCTTTTGTATCACTTGACCCTCCTTCTTAGATTGTAAGCTCTAAGGAGCAGGGCCCTCTGATTTCTCTTGTACCAAATTGTATTGTAACTGTAATGTCTGCCTTAATTTTGTAAGCGCTGCGCAAACTATTGGCGCTATCTAAATCCTGTATAATAATAATAATAATATGAATTCCGTAGTCCTAAATTTGATTTGTTCCAATGGGATGCTATGCTTGCCACACATTTAAAAGTGAAACTAAACACACACTGTTTAATTTACATTGTCTCTTCTATTTCTGTATATGGATGATGGCAGCTATTAATAGGTGTGCGTTTATGAACATCAGATGAGCCCGGCATCTTGTGGAATATCCTCTCCTGTACCCTGCGCATTAGGTACTCCTGAGCCCTGCACCCTGTACAATATGCTCTCCTGAGCCCTGCATGATATGCACTGCTAAGCCCTCCTGCGCCCTGTGCAATATGCACTTTTGAGTCCTGGATTATCTTACATAATATGCACTCCTGAGCTACGTTAAAGCACTTATGAGCCATCCTCAGACTTATGGCCATACACCATAAATTTTCTTATTCAATTTCCTTTAGATTTACCTTCAACTGTGTAGTACAAGGGCCTGCCTCATTGCATACAAATTGAAAGTGTTTAGATTTGACCTCATATTATATGGTTTTGGTAAATCTAAAGGAAATCTATAGAAGAACATTGTATAATGTATGGCCAGCTTAACACCATGGATGTGTGGACATTTTTTTTCCCCATTGACACGGATGTCAATCAGCGCTCTTTTTGCTCTTACCAACATCACTGGTGCAGGGGCATTTTCACAGGGCCATTTTGTCCTTCCACTGACACCACCAACACAGAGACATTGTTTTTCCATTCACTGACATCGCTGACACATTGGTATCAGTGATGTCACCACCAACATAGGACATTTGTTTTCTTCACCCCATATTTGTGCACCTATTTTAAACTCTTCAGTTCACTGCAGTGTACCACAAACATGGGTACTATTTATTTGCCTGCCACATACATTATTCACATTCGGCGCACGGTCGCTATTGGCCCCATCCCCTTCTCCATCTATGAGAAGGGGGGAGCCCCGATCACTAGATGACCTTGTTCCACCCCTGTCCCACCCTACTCTTAACCCCCTATATTGAATTATTTCTAACTGTACTGTATCCTTTTATTTTGTAAGTGCTGTGCAATCCGACGGCGCTATAAAAATCCTGTTGTAGAGCCACCCCCTTAAGGACCACTGGATGTTTGGATTTTCACTTACATGCACAGCCAGGCAACAGGAATTCTTCAGCACTCGCTCAGGCTTCAAGAACCAGTCCAGGGTATTTTGTTTCGATTTATTAGGGGATAAACTTGGATAGGTAAGGGAAACCATGCACTTTAATATTTTGTTCTCCTGCTGAACAGGTCCCGATCTTGGCTCCCAGGATGGCTTCAGCTAGGCCTAGCTGGGGGTTGGAAGGGATATGAGTCTTCAGCTGCTTCTGATATCTCTCCCTCTCTCTCTGGTTCTCCTGCTCTGTCTTCTGCCCAGGGGCAGAGCCCCCCAGCACAGGGGTCCCCTCCATGCAGCTGGACAATGGACTCTGCTGCCATTGCCAGACACCAGAAAATGTATGGCCTATCTCCCCACCTTCTAGGCTGCCCCCACCCAGGGATTGGAAGAGACTGCATAAATATTTAAGCCTAACCTCTGCTCTTCTGCCCTCCAATTTTTAAAACTCTCCAGCAGTTCCAGATGCCAGTGCGAGGTAACAGAGACTCAGCCCTTGGAACTCTGAACAGCGTAATAACAATAACCTCCAACTCCTCTGCCTACAGAGGAGCTAAAACTAAATTTTGTGTGACTCTGTGATTCTGCTTTATCCTGGTTCTCCTCCTACCTATCTCAGTGCACTTTCAGTGTCACTTCCAACTCCATCTCCTCCGCTCCTCTTCCTCTCTCTGTTGGGGTAGCCCATGGCTCCGTTCTTGGGCCCCTCCTATTCTCGCTCTATACCTCTTCCCTGGGCCAGTTGATAACCTCCCAAGGCTTCCAATACCATCTCTAGGCTGATGACACCCAGATCTATCTCTCCACTCCTCAACTCCCCCCTCTCAGTCTCCTCACAGGTCTCAAACTTACTGAATGACATATCGGTATGGATGTCGCATCACTTTCTCAAACTCAATCTTTGTAAAACTGAGCTGGTTATATTTCCTCCTTCCCAGTCCCCCCTGATTGCATAGGAATTGAAAGTGTTTAGATTTGACCTCATATTATATGGTTTTGGTAAATCTAAAGGAAATCTATATAAGAAAATTGTATAATGTATGGCCAGCTTAACACCATGCATGTGTGGACATTTTTTTTCCCATTGACACTGATGTCAATCATGACGTTACCATTAAGATCAACAGCACAACCATTGGTCCCTCCACACATGCCAGGGTGCTGGATGTAATCCTTGACTCTGACCTCTCCTTCAGCCCCCATATCCAATCACTGGCTAATTCCTGCCACCTTAACCTCCGCAACATCACCAGAATTCGACCCTTCCTGACTAATGACACCACAAAGCAACTTATTCACTCCTTGATTATTTCCCGCCTTGACTACTGCAACTCTCTCCTTAATGGCCTATCCTTACGCAGGCTATCCCCCCTTCAGTCTATTATGAATGCTGCTGCTAGAATAATACACCTCACTAATTGATCCGTGACTGCTGCCCCTCTTTGACAATCCCTTCACTGGCTTCCCCTACCCCGCCGTATAAAATTCAAAATGCTAACCACAACATACAAGGCCATCCACAACATCGCCCCCATCTACATCACCAACCTCATCTGCAGATATCGCCCAAATCGTCCCCTCCGCTCCTCCCAGGACCTCCCGCTCTCTACCTTGTTACCTCCTCTCATGCTCACCTTCAGGACTTCCCCAGAGCCTCTCCGATCCTCTGGAACTCCCTGTTCCGGTATATCCGATCAACCCCTAACCTGTCCACCTTTAGGAGATCCCTGAAAACTCACTTATTCAGGGAAGCCTATCCCACACCCACCTAAAAACTGTCCCCGAGCCACCCCCATCAAATCATTCCCTGCATCTATTACCTTTTGTACCACCACCCCCTCCCTTTAGTATGTAAGATCTATGAGCAGGGCCCTCCTGTCCCCTTTGTATTGAACTGTACTGTAATTGTGCAGTCCCCCCTCTACATTGTAAAGAGCTGCGTAAACTGTTGGCGCTATATAAATCGTGTATAATAATAATAATAAAAATAATACTACATTTTCCTAACTCACTGTAAAATAGAAATAATATAATAATAATAAAAGGTCAGTAGCTTTGGTAAATTTCCAGTACACTCTGATGTGACTCTTCCTACTCAGAGCAACAGCCACACTGCACAACAGACTCAAAAGGACATAAATGTATGTGGTATCTCGTGTCTGAGCAATTATTATTAGTAAATGGATATATTTAAAAGCTTAAACTGCCACAGATGTGTCTCATTTCAGTTTTATTGTTAACATTTCTAAGTTGCTGATTTTAATTTCTACTTGGGCATATTTTTTCAAATCAATAGCAATTCATGCTTACACATGTGACATTGATTGACACATTTTGGCAATCAGTTATGTTATTGACTTCGGCTGTTATTCTTCTGCTAACATGATTCTCTGTCCTCCGTTTTTATTGCCTAACATATAACAACTTTGGCTATGTTTTGTAAAACTATCAATAATGTTATTGCTGTTTCCTATAATATAGATTGGATTCATTAGGACTGGCCACATCTTGGTTTCATCTCATGTCTAAGCGTAGCTCAAACTGTCTTAATAGTCATGGTAAATTCTTAATATTTATGGAAAAGAGAAAATTGGTCTGAAATGGTTTTCTCCATTTTAGTCGATGTGGGTCAGGGATCAATACCATGCTAGGCCTGGAATACTAAGAAGGACCCCATAGGAGGTTTCTGTTTACCCTGGCTCCTGTATTACATTTAAAAATTTATAAAATAAGCTCTTGCGCTTGGTTTATTGGTATTCTAGAGATTGCTGCAGCTATTATATCTTGAATACTAGACCCCATTCAATATAGTGCTAATAAAAAGTGTGATGTCCCTTTAAAGCATATACATTACCTTAATGGTCAGTCAAGCATAATAAAAAATGCTGGTGCTCCGTGCTCGTAAACAACTGTGAATTAAAGGTGCTCCATTGGACATCTCCAATCCTAGAAGACACCAGTTGGGAAAGTTACGTAGTTACATAGTTAGTCTGGTTGAAAAAAGACACAAGTCCACCTAGTTCAACCAATAGAAGTAAGAAAATAAAATCATATATAAACAATCCTATATCCACAGCTGATCCAGAGAAAGGCAAAAAACCCCCAATAACGCCTGATCCAATTTACTCCAAGAAAAAAATTCCTCAATGGCCCCCCAAGAGGCAATTGGATATACCCTAGATCAACTTTACCTATAAATGTTAGTATCAAATTATATTATGTACATTTAGGAAAGAATCCAGGAATTAGATGTAGGCCCTCCAACTTTGCCACAGCTACATAGTTAATCTGGTTGAAAAAAGACACAAGTCCATCCAGTTCAACCAACAAAGAGAAAAAACACACACACACAGAAAATCTCCATATATACTATCCTATACCCAGTGGTTGCACTAGTTGTGTATTAACTGCATGTTTATTTGTATCAAGTTACACTTATCTATTCAGTATTACATGGGGGTCTTGGCTTTTCAGATGAGCTACCTTTGCAGCCAGCCACTGAGCCAGCCATTGAGTTCTCATGTGTTTCAGAGGAGAATCCATTAGAGGACAAAACATGCAAAATGTTTGGGGCCTATGTGCTTTGGTAGACTGTGTACCGTACATATATATATATAAGCCGAGTTTTTAAGCCCATTTTTTAGGCTGAAACACACCCCCCCCCCCTTCGGCTTATACTCGAGTGAGCCGTACAGCAGCCGTACCTTTTCATTACTAAAACAGCGAGTGTCTTCCGCTGTGTTATGCAGTCTGTTTGGCGGCCGTCCATTGTGACAAAGCCCCTCCTCTTCCTCGTCCGTGATAGAGGAACACTGATACAATGCAGGCAAGCTGTAACAGTGTTCTCTCTATCACGGATGAGGAGGAGGCGGGGCTTTGTTACAATGGATGGCCGCCGACCAGACTGCATAACACAGTGGGAGATGCCCGCTGTTTTACTAATCAAAGGTACGGCTACAGATGGGCACAATGAGGCTGCAAATGGGCACAGTGAGGCTGCAGATGGACACATGAGCTGCAGATGGGCATTGTTTACCCAGTAACTGCTGAATTTTCCCACCCTAGGCTTATACTCGAGTCAATAAGGTTCCCCAGTTTTTTTGTGGTGAAATTAGGTGCCTCGGCTTATATTCGGGTTTCGCCTATACAGTATTCTGAGGATATTACACCCCCTTCTTGTCCAGGCCAGTCTTCATTTCAGTGCTGTTATACTCTGAATGACAATTATTCGGCCATGCAACACTGTAACTAAATTAATTTTATATAATTGTTGAAACAGATCAAGCTTTCTTTTGGTGGTGTTTACTCAAACTAGTGTTTTGTTTTTTTTGTTTTTTAACCACCACCATATAATAGCTTTACTGCTGTCAGCGGGGGGACACGTAACAGTTTTTACGGGGTACAACCGGTCCCGTTATATGGTCACTGCACCATGAATGTATGAAGCAGGATTCCCTATCCCTATTAAGACCATGGAGAGGGGATTTTGGAGATCTTGGAACTGACAGGATACTCCCAAAACAGAGGCTATTTGAAAGATCATGCACTATACAAATACTGGATGACTGGTTATGGAGGGGATCGGTCTTTGCCGGGCACCCCCTAATTTGCTGTTTTCCAACCCCCCTGTACTTATACTGATAGAACTGAGACCATATATACACACTGTACATACACTGATAGGACAGAGATCATATATACACTGTGATCATATGTACACTGTACATACACTGATAGGACTGGGGTCATATACACTGTATATACATTGAGATCATACGTACACTGCACATACACATTGAGATCATGTATTCACTGTACATACACTGATAGGATGGATCATATATACACACACATGCACTGTACATACATTGATAGCACAGAAATCATATATACAGACTGAGCGACCACCTTGTTGATAATAGCCTTCTTTATCCCCTTCAGTCTGGATTTCACCCTCAACGCTCCACAGAAACTGCTCTCCTAAAATTAACAAATGATCTACTAGCAGCCAAAACCAATGGACGCTATTCTGTACTCCTACTTCTGGACCTGTCTGCTGCCTTTGATACGGTTGACCACCCCCTCCTCCTCAAAAACTCCATGCCTTTGGTCTCTGGGACTGTACTCTTCGCTCGTTCTCTTCCTACTTATCCAACCGCACCTTTAGCGTTACTTACAATTCTACTTCCTCCGCTCCTCTTCCTCCTCTGTCGGTGTCCCCCAAGGTTCTGTTCTTGGACCTCTCCTATTTTCAATCTACACCTCCTCCCTGGGTCAGCTGATAGCCTCCTATGGTTTCCAATACCACCTCTACGCTGACGACACCCAAATATATTTCTCTACCCCTCAGCTCACTCCTTCAGTTTCCTTACGTATCAATAATTTACTATCAATTACATCAGTCCGGATGTCACACCACTTCCTCAAACTTAATCTATCCAAAACCGAACTTCTTATTTTAACTCCCCCATGTGCCTCTTCCCCTGATCTCTCTGTCAAAATCGATGGCACAACTATGAGCCCATCCCCGCATGCCAAGGTCCTGGGTGTAGTCCTGGACTCGAAACTCTCCTTTAAGCCCCATATCCAATCACTGTCCAAATCTTGCCGCCTCAACCTCCACAACATCTCCAAAATACACCACTTTCTAACCAATGACACAACAAAGCTCTTTGTCACGATCAGGCATCAGGTTTGAAGACCAGTTGCTATAGCAGTTGCAGGACTACCACCGACCATCAGGATAGGTACACAGGCAGTCACCCTGGCAGAGGACACAGGCTCACCTGAGATGCGGAGTCTAAGTACTAACAGGTTTTCACCAGAAATCCTGATGGTGGAGATGGATTTAGCTGCGTGTTAGTACCAGGTCGCGGTCCTCAGGTTTGCCCCACAAGGGTGTGAGCAAGCTGGGGGCCAGTAGCGAATGAGCAGATAAGGATCAAATAGCAGCATGGTCAGTAAACAAGCCAGACACAGAAGAGATCCCGGGTTTGAGCCCAGGTCCTGACACTCTTAATTCACTCCCTGGTCATCTCTCATCTTGACTACTGCAATTCCCACCTCATTGGCTTACCTCTACATAGTCTATCCCCCCTTCAACCCATCATGAATGCTGCTGCCAGACTCATCCACCTTACCAACCGCTCCATGTTTGCTACTCCTCTCTGTCAATCCCTCCACTGGCTTCAGTTCACCCAACAAATTAAAAATTCAAAATACTAACTACTTGCAAAGCCAGCTACATCACTAGCCTAGTCTCAAAACACCAACCTAATCGTCCTCTTCTTTCTTCTCAATACCTAGTACTCTCTAGCTTCCTCGACACTTACTCACCTCCATGACTTTTCCAGAGCCACTCCAATCCTATAGAACTCCTTACCCCAATCTGTCCGATTATCTCCTACTCTATTAGCGTTTAAATGATCTCTGAAAACCCTCCACTTCAGAGAAGCCTACCCTACCCACACCTAACTGTATTTTCATTTTCTCCATCCGATCATCCCCCACAGCTACACCTTTTGTTCCAGTTGACCCTCCCTTCTAGATAGTAAGCTCTAACAAACGGGGCCCTCTGATTCCTCCTGCATTGATTTGTATTGTAACTGTACTGTCTGCCCTCATGTTGTAAAGCGCTGCGCAAACAGTTGGCGCTATATAAATCCTGTATAATAATAAATAATAATAATACATACACTAATAGGACTGATCATATATACACTGAACATACACTGATAGGACAGATCATATATACACTGTACATACACTGATAGGATGGATCATATATACACTGTACATACACTGATAGGACTGATCATATATACACTGTATATACACTGATAGGACTGATCATATATACACTGTACATACACTGATAGGATGGATCATATATACACTGTACATACACTGATAGGACTGATCATATATACACTGTATATACACTGATAGGACTGATCATATATACACTGTACATACACTGATAGGACTGATCATATATACACTGTATATACACTAATAGGACTGATCATATATACACTGTACATACACTGATAGGACAGATTATATATACACTGTACATACACTGATAGGACAGATTATACACTGTACATACACTGATAGGATGGATCATATATACACTGTACATACACTGATAGGACTGATCATTTATACACTGATAGGACAGATCATATATACACTGTATATACACTGATAGGACAGATCATATATGCACTGTACATACACTGATAGGATGGATCATATATAAACTGTACATACACTGATAGGACTGAACATACAGTATATACACTGATAGGACAGATCATATATACACTGTACATACACTGATAGGACAGATCATATATACACTGTACATACACTGATAGGACTTATCATATATACACTGTACATACACTGATAGGACAGATCATATATACACTGTACATACACTGATAGGACTTATCATATATACACTGTACATACACCGATAGGACAGATCATATATACACTGTACATACACTGATAGGACTTATCATATATACACTGTACATACACCGATAGGACAGATCATATATACACTGTACATACACTGATAGGACTTATCATATATACACTGTACATACACTGATAGGACTGATCATATATACACTGTACATACACTGATAGGATGGATCATATATACACTGTACATACACTGATAGGACAGATTATATATACACTGTACATACACTGATAGGACAGATTATATATACACTGTACATACACTGATAGGATGGATCATATATACACTGTACATACACTGATAGGACTGATCATATATACACTGATAGGACAGATCATATATACACTGTATATACACTGATAGGACAGATCATATATGCACTGTACATACACTGATAGGACAGATCATATATACACTGTACATACACCGATAGGACAGATCATATATACACTGTACATACACTGATAGGATGGATCATACATACACTGTACATACACTGATAGGACTGATCATATATACACTGTACATACACTGATAGGATGGATCATATATACTGTACACTGTACATACACTGACAGAACGGAGATTATATATACAATGTATATACACTAATAGAACGGAGATTATATATACAATGTACACACACTGATTGAACAGAGATCATATATATACTGTACATACACTGATAGACTGAGCTCTGATGAAGAAGGGACGTTCCCTTCGAAACGCGTCAACTGGTAGTGATGCTTGTATGTTCCTCCATGACCCTTGGAAGGTTTCGCTCATCATAGAACCGTATGCTGCTAGTTGATGCAGTTTTTACATTGCGCCTTACTCGACTATTGTTTGTGAGTAATTTCTTTTTTTTACTTTAATAAATACTTTTACAAAAGATAATGCACATGGCTGGTGCACCCTCTTACTCTTTTGTTCTCGTTGTCTAATAGGATTCCCCATCCTTGAGGGCAGCAAGGCCTGTGTCGCTGTATCACCTGTCTGGTCATCCACTTGTGCGCAGGAGCTATTTACGTTTTTTGCTACATACACTGTACATACACTGATAGAACTGATCATCAATATACTGTTGCAGAAGACAAAACGATTATGACAAAGCAAAGAAATTTGTGAAGCGTATCAACCATGCTCCCCTCTGTGCTGTTATGATGCTGTAACCTCAATGGTTTTTCACGTTGGATGTTTTTATACCAATAAAGCAATTTTCCTTATCCTTGGAGTGCGGTCAATCGTTTTGTCTCCTGCATGAGTTACCCAGATCATGGACTGGACCTGCACCTGATCATTAAGGAAGGTATTACCATCACCTGGAGGCGGTGTTACTCCTTGTTTGTTGTTTGCATCAATACACTGTACATTCACTGATAGGACAGAGATCATATACACTGTATATACACTGAGATCATATATACACTGTATATACACGTTGAGATCAATTATAGTATACACTAAGATCATATATACACTGAGATCATATATTCACATTTCAGCTGCAGTGTCAAACATGCATGTAATAAGAAGCACTATAAGCATAATTGGATGTGTCAGGCAGATCACAATCTATGTACTCGCTCCACATCAGAAGACGGCGATAACGGCTTCATTGTCTAATCTTTTGTTTCCTGTAAACCCAAAGGCAATCCTAACTGTCTTGACACTGTGTTTATTGTCTCAGCTGGTTTGTGAATTGTTCTTGAGATAAGTACATAGTTACTTGCACATCGGAAAAGAA
Source organism: Lithobates septentrionalis (assembly GCA_037952835.1). Lineage (NCBI taxonomy): Eukaryota > Metazoa > Chordata > Amphibia > Anura > Ranidae > Lithobates > Lithobates septentrionalis. The sequence continues at coordinate 339,116 of JBBDGP010002329.1, read as the reverse complement.
AGTGTGCAGACATTGTGGATAAAATGCTCCCATATTTTTAGATTTCAACACTGGTGATACCATTTTCATACATGTTACAGAAATCATATAATCACTGTATAGTACAGAGATCAGATTTTTATTATATTTATTAATCATATATTTCTTTTTTATTTTATTTACTATGTATTACAGAGATCAGATATTTACTGTATAGTACAGAGATTGGAAATTTACTATATAGTACACAGATCAAATATTGCATATATAGTATAGAGATCAAAGACATCAGGACTTCCATTATGCAGTTTATCTGAAAGGTGAAATTCCACTCCAGGAATCAGGAGATTTAAAAAAAAAACTAGGTGACATTTTTTGAAAAGTTGGGGTGAGTGTCAGAAAAGTAGTTCAGGCGATTCCAGACTACTCATGGGGAAACATGATTCTGCATGGCAGTCCAGCAATGGAGTGAATTCTTTCAAATCCACTGAATAGCTTTTATCCAGAAAGTCTGGCAACGCGTTTCACTGGGTACAGCACTTCAGTATCCTGTTTCATTAAGGTTTTAATTACCAATTTACTTTCAAGTGAAACTTTTTTCATTTTGGGCCGATGAAGGCTCCATTCACACCAATGCATTGTTTCATGCTTTTTGCAGAAACGCAGGACATTTTTTTAACATGGGTTCCTATGGAACATGTTCAAATCAATGCATTTTTGTGCCTCAGTGTTTTTGGAAAAGAACAGGGACTTTTTTAAATGCAAAACGGTGCTTTTTTTGGTTCAATAGACTTCAATGGAGAGGCTATGATGCCTTATGAAAATCCTGTTCAACTCCCCAGAGTGGTACAGTGTTACTATGGTAACACTCAGAGGCGTAGCTTAAAGCTTGTGGGCCCGATGCAAAAGTTGACCTGGGTCCCCCCCCCCACTACTTCCAACGTGTATGCAGATACACCCACCGCACGCCAAGATACTGAAAGTGGCTTAAGAGTTTAGAGTTCCAAGAGTTCCTCCTTACATTAGAGGACAGGGATTACCCCTGGAGAATCAGAGGATAGGGACCCCTGGCAGAGCTCCTTTCCCATTCCAGCACTGTATACAGCCCCCCCCCCCTCACAATACACAGGGCTGGAATCACATTCCTTTATACACAGTGATTTGTTTTAGCAATTTCTGAAGGTTTCTCTGTCAGTGTTGGCAGGAGGTCACCTTCCGGAGGTGTGTGTCTTTTCCCCAGTTGTCAGGGAAGTGGGGTAAGTAGACATCCCCAGGTGGGAGGGTACGGAGAATCCCAGCTAGTGGCTAGAAGACACTGAGCAGTGTCTTACCTCACCAGTGACATCTGTCCCATCATGGCAACAGGACGGCACTCTCTTCCTCTTAACTCGCTGAGCTCGGTTACCATTCCATGTTGCCAGCACACAGCACAGACACTTCCCCATCCTGGGCTGTTCTCACCTCATGCTCCTCTCCGTTCAGGAAACGGCTCACAGTTTCTCCCCAGCCAATGAGAACAGAGGAGTGTGGACTGTGGAAGGCAAAGTAGAAGCCCAGTACTGGAGCGTGGCTGTGGGGCCCTGGGGCAGATCGGAGCTGGACTTTGTGGAGGATATGATAATATAACAGGGAGGCTGCAGGGGCCCCCTGGAGCTAGGGGCAGGGTTGCGATTGTGACCCCTGCAACCCCTTATGCTACGCCTATGGTAACACTGTATTGCTCTGGTCACAGTATGTAAAAAACAAATGCAAAAAAGAAAAGAAAAGTATTTAATATTATTTTTTATTTGTTTTACATACTGCCACCAGTCAGTGTCTCTGGTCACCACCACATCAGTTATATGATGACACTGCACTGGTGACAGTATGTAAAAAAAAAATAAAAAATTTAAATGTGAAAAGAGCAAATTTTTTTTGTTCATTTTCCAAAAAAAGTGAAAAAAATCACAACTTTAAAAAACACGCCCTACCTCTTACTAATTACTTCCGATTGTCTACTTTCCAAAAAGGGGTCATTTGGGGGATATTTGTACTGTGGCGTTTTCGTGCTTCAAGAAATAAGATAGGCCGTCAGTACATCAGGATTGATCAATTTTCAGATATATACTGTATATACCATAGTTTGTGGCCTCTGTAACTTTCCCACAGACTATATAATAGACACTGATTTGGGTTATTTTCATCAAAGAAATGTAGCAGAATACATGTTGGCCTCAATTTTTGAAGAAAGGTTATTTATATTATTATCTGTGTAAAAAAAAAAAAAGATAGAAATTTAATTTGGGTACAGCGTTGCATGACCGCTCAAATGTCTTTCAAAGTGTGACAGCGCTGAAAGCTGGGCAGGAAGGGGGTGAAAGTGCCCGGTATTGAAGTGGTTAATTTGGCTGCACTTGGACTTTAGAATCACGTTGACTGCTAAGTGTTAATTTTTAGAGTTAGGTTAGGTAAGTAGAGTTCATTTTAATGGTTACGCTAAGTTAGGTGTTATAGGGCGTACACACGGTCGGACTTTGTTCGGACATTCCGACAACAAAATCCTAGGATTTTTTTCCGACTGATGTTGGCTCAAACTTGTCTTGCATACACACGGTCGCACAAAGTTGTCAGAAAATCCGATCGTTCTAAACGCGGTGACGTAAAACACGTACGTCGGGACTATAAACGGGGCAGTGGCCAATAGTTTTCATCTCTTTATTTATTCTGAGCATGCGTGGCACTTTGTCCGTCGGATTTGTGTACACACGATTGGAATTTCCGACAACGGATTTTGTTGTCGGAAAATTTTATCTCCTGCTCTCCAACTTTGTGTGTCGGAAAATCCGATGGAAAATGTCCGATGGAGCCCACACAACGGTCGGAATTTCCGACAACACGCTCCGATCGGACATTTTCCATCGGAAAATCCGACCGTGTGTACGGGGCATTAGAGTAGGGTGAGGCTCATTTTTGGATTTAGATTAGAAATTAAGTTTCACTGTTAAGGGGTCGATTAATCATTAAGGCGAGGTGGTGGTGGCTGTGTTTATTTTCTTTTTTTTAGTGTTTTTTCCCTTTATTTTCATCTGGTGATCTGGCCAGTGTCACTTCCTGTCCTAGCTTGGATGGAGGAGCAACAGAGACACCTTTGGACAGCAGCATTGTCAATCTGGGGAAATGTTAGTGTTAGATGGACTAGCAGATATTAAGCCTAAAAAAAGAAAAGTAAAGTAACCATCATACCTAAGAATTGTTACGCTGCATTATTTAATTTTTTTTTGTTTTTGGGTTTAATACTGACTTAAGTTGATGACAACTGCGGTACATGTTTGGTATGGAATTTCTACTTGTTCAGTTTGCTTCCCCAAGGGAAAGAGTATTGCGTCGTAGACACGATTGGATTGTTGGCCAACAAAACTGTGGAATTTTGTCCGAAGGGCGTTGGCCCAAACTTGTCTTGCATACACACAGTCACACAATTGTTGGCCAACAATTACGAACGTAATGACGTACTACGTGGTTTTTCCACTCTTTAGCGCCACCCTTTGGGCTCCTTCTGCTAATTTCGTGTTAGTAGAACTTTGGTGAGTGTTGATTCGCGCTTTTCTTTTTGCGTTTTTCATTTAGCACTTTTCATTTCGCACTTTTCATTTTGTGCTTTTCAGTTCGTTTCTGAACGGCTCATTCATCAACCAGACATGTTGCAGAATCGGAGGAGATAACGTGTTATTTATTATTGGCCTTGGAGTTATTGCTTTGACATAATTTTTTTGGTTGAATAATGATTTGATTTGGTATATTTTCTATATTTTTGGATGCATAGAATGCACTTTTTGGTTAAGTTCTATTGGCAGATAGCATGTCTAATTTTATTTTTAATGCACAATAAAAAAAATTGTGGAGAATAATACTTGGCTATGTGTTTTACTTCAAATGACAGTTTGGGAGTAGGCAGTTACATTTTAAAGAATAAAATGTAAAATTGACAAGGGACATCAACATAGTTGTATCTTTGATCTTAAAAACTACGGGATAATGGTGTTGTGGTAACTTGCACAAATAAAAAAAAAAACACATAATAATATTATTCTTGATATCACTGGAAAAAAAAAGCCTTTGAAAATTAGTTTGCAATAACTCCATCAGTATCACCAGCAAAGCAGCTTCATTATTATCCCATTAAAGAAGAAGAGAATTGTGCGCTGCATTTGGAGATTTCATAATTTGCCGCTTCGTGAATGTTAATTCTCCATTACGAACGCTAGTTTACAAGACCGACCGCTTCTGGCTCGTCCTTGTTTCTGAGCATGCGTGTTTGTACTTTGGACTTTTGTCCGACAAACTTGTGTACACACGATTGGAAAATCCCACAACAGACATTTGTCCGCAGAAAATTTGAGAACCTGCTATCCAACATTTGTTGGCGGAAAGTCCGACAACAATTTCCGATGGAGCGTACACACAGTCGGATTTACCAACAACAGCCTGTCATCGAACATTTCCTGTCGGAAAGTCCGATCGTGTGTACGGGGCTTAAGTGGTCCAACAGATCTTCTTTCTAGTTCACCATTTAGAATATCTGCCTATCAAAGGAAATATTTGAGGAAACTCGAAATAAGCGCTGCTTGATGTTTATTTAACCACTTGCCCTCTGGAAGGTTTTACCCCCTTCATGACCAGGCCATTTTTTGCTATTCGGCACTGCGGTATTTTTACTGACAATTGCATGGCCATGCAACGCTGTACGCAAATGAAATTTTTGTTTATTTTTTCACACGAAGAGAGCTTTCTTTGGTGGTATTTGATCACCACTGGGTTTTTAATTTTTTATTATATTAACGAACAAAACTGAATATTTTGAAAAATACAATATTCTTTTACTTTCTGCTATAAAACATATCCCAAACATGTTTTAAAAATATAATTTCTTCATGAATTTAGGCCAAAATATATTCTGCTACATGTCTTTGGTAAAAAAAAAAAATCCCAATAAGTTAAAATTTTTGGTTTGCGTGACACTTATAGCGTCTACAAACTATGGTATATATACTGGAATTTTTATATATATATATTTTTTAATACTAGTAATGGCGGTGACCTTATAGTAAGACTGTGATAGTTTGGCAGACAATCTGACACTGGCTGTGGGGTATGCTAACTGACTAACTGACACTAACATCAATAGTGACACTTATACAGTGACCAGTGCTAATACTATAATTATAACTGGCTGGGAAGGGGTTAACATCCAGGGGTCATCAAGGGGTTAATTGTGTGCCTAACAATGTGTAATGTGTGTGTTATGTGCTGCTTTTACTTAGCGATCTTGTTGTTTTTTTCCCTGCTTTGCAGGGAGTAAAAAAACAGCAAGATCACCTGTCAGTGTACAGAGCTCTTTGTTGTTTAAGAACACAGAGCCCTCTTCTGTGAATGGCGGAGCCAATCAGCGGTTCCCGGTGATCAATTATTGGCCAGGACCCGCTGATCCGCTTGTGCTGTAACAAATCACAGCACAGCCGGGGCAGTGGGTGCCCGCGCGCCTTACACAGAAGCGCTGATCATGTACCAGATACATGATTCAGTGCACAGCGGCTGTCCTGCCGTAGTAGATGGTCGCTAAGTGGTTCTAAAGTCAGAAAAACCTGTGTGCAGCAGCCCCCCTAATATTTACCTGAGCCCCATCTTGATCCATCTTGATCCAGCGATGTTGCACGAGAGTCTCAGCTGTCCGGGATTCTTCCTCCTCATTGACTGAGACAGCAGTGGGGCGCCATTGGCTCTCGCTGCTGTCAATAAAAGTCAGTGAGCCAGTGAGGAGAAAGAGGGGGTGGGGCCAAGCCGTGGCTCTGTGTCTGAAGGGGAACTCAGCAGGAGGGAGGGGCCAGGAGCGCCAGCGAGGAACCCGAGAAGAGAAGGATCTGGGCTGCTCTGTGCAAAACAACTTCACAGAGCAGGTAAGAATACTCTGGGGGTTATTTACGAAAGGCAAATCCACTTTGCACTACAAGTGCAAACTACAAGTGCAAAGTGCACTTGAAATTGCACTGAAAGTGCACTTGGAAGTGCAGTCATTGAAAATCTGAGGGGTAGATCTGAAATGAGGGGAAGCTCTGCTGATTTTATTATCCAATCATGTGCAAGCTAAAATGCTGTTTTTTTATTTTCCTTGCATGTCCCCCTCGGATCTACAGCAGCTGCACTTCCAAGGGCACTTTTAGTGCAATTTCAAGTGCACTTCACACTTGTAGTGCAGAGTGGATTTGCCTTTAGTAAATAACCCCCTATGTTTAGTATCATTTTAAATGATCTGGTTCCCAGGCAGGCAGCTTCTGCACCCCAGAGGATCTCCATGGTCTCCTTGGCTTGCAGTGTAATGTAATGCACTACTGTTTAGAGGTCCAAATACAATTTTATTGCACTGAGTCAGGGGGACAATCCAGAAAGTATTTGAGGGGTCCAACAAGAGCGCCCCCCTCGCCAGGGCTGGAAAAAAACATAAGGACATCTCTACATCAATTCATGGAGGGCATATTTTACTGATATCGTATTGCTATGGAGATTTTGTTATGTTTTTTCAGCCCTGCCAAAGGGGGCCACTCTTGGACCCCCAAAACGCATTGGATACTTTTTGGATTTCCCTTCTGACATTTATTGGAATGATGTTTTATCCGGACCTCTTAGTGGTATGTCTATGCCTCTATTTATCTCTTCGGTTATCAGCGGCCCTGCTCTTATGGACAAGACATGTTACAGGTGGGGCATCACCTGCCTTTTGTGACATAAGCAGCACCATTTAAAATGAATGACTTTTGAACCATGATGCATATTATAATGCAAAATAATGAACATTTTTTTTTGTTTTTGCTGTACCATGTGAAGTGCTCACAAGTTTGAATGGGCCCTACGATAAAAGATGGTACAACTGGATATAATATGTGTTCAGGTTTACTGTGTATATCACTTGGTTCAAGCAACTTGAGAGTTATGTTAGCATAATCCTATATAGGAAAACCTGAAAGCTTTTTTTTACTGATTTATATAATAGTTTTTTTTTTTACAGTTTCTTTTTTTTTTACAGGTTAATATTTAACGTGGAGGAAATAATGTTTAGTTGGCATTGCACAAAAGGTTCTATTGAACTTCGTGTGAAATCGTGAAATCGATTACAGGCAAGAATATTCTTACTTAAAATTAAACTAATTAAACTAATGCCGCGTACACACGGTCGGACTTTTCGGCTACAAAAGTCCGACAGACTTTCGACGGACTTTTGGCGGACTTGCGGCGGACTTTCTAACGAACGGACTTGCCTACATAGGATCACACAAAAGTCAGACGGATTCGTACATGATGACGTACACCGGACTAAAATAAGGAAGTTGATAGCCAGTAGCCAATAGCTGCCCTAGCGTGGGTTTTTGTCCGTCGAACTAGCATACACAAAAGCGGATTTCTGTGTCCGGTGGAGTTACGACGTAAAGATTTGAAGCATGTTTCAAATCTAAAGTCCGTCAGATTTGCGGCTGGAAAAGTCTGCTTAATGTCCGGGGAAGCCCACACATGATCGGATTGTCAGCCGGCTTTAGTCCGTCTGCGTCCGTCTGACTTTTGTAGACGAAAAGTCCGACCGCGTGTACGCGGCATTAGGCTCATACACACGATCGGATTTTCCGACAGGAAATGTGTGATGACAGGCTGTTGGCGGAAAATCCCACCATGTGTACGCTCCATTGGACAATTGTTGTTGGATTTTCCACAGACAAATGTTGGATGGCAGGTTTTTAAATTTTCCGCGGACAAATGTCTGTCGTCGGATTTTCCGAGCGTGTGTTCACAAGTCCATCGGACAAAAGTCCAAAGTACAAACACGCATGCTCGGAAGCAAGGACGAGCCAGAAGCGGTCAGTCTTGTAAACTAGCGTTCGTAATGGAGAATTAACATTTGTGACGTGGCAAATTATGAAATCTCCAAATGCAGCGCACAATTCTCTTCTTCTTTAATGGGATAATAATGAAGCTGCTTTGCTGGTGATACTGATGGAGTTATTGCAAACTAATTTTCAAAGGCTTTTTTTTCTAGTGATGTCAAGAATATTATTATTTATTTATTTATTTATTTTTTTGGTCAAGTTACCACAACACTATTATCTCGTAGTTTTTAAGATCAAAGATACAACTATGTTGGTGTCCCTTGTCAATTTTACATTGTATTTTTTTAAATGTAACTGCCTACTCCCAAACTGTCATTTGAAGTAAAACACATAGCCAAGTATTATTCTACACTATTTTTTTATTGTGCATTAAAAAAAGAAAACAAATAAAATTAGACATGCTATCTGCCAATAGAACTTAACTAAAAAGTGCATTCTATGCATCCAAAAATATAGAAAATATACCAAATCAAATCATTATTCAAACAAAAAAATAATGTCAAAGCAATAACTCCAAGGCCAATAATAAATAACACGTTATTTCCTTCGATTCCGCGATTCTGGTTGACGAACGGTCGTAAAGAAACAAACTGAAAAGTGCAAAATGAAAAACGCGAAATGAAAAGCGTGTAATGAAAAGCACGAATGAACACTCACCAAACTTCTACTAACACGAAATTAGCCAAAGGAGCCCAAAGGGTGGCGCTAAAGAGCTGAAAAACCACGTAGAACATCACTACGGACAAAAGTCAATGGTTTTGTTGGCCAACAATCCATCGTGTGTACAAGGCTTAAGGCATCGCTCACATCTAGAGATTTGTATTCGCAATGCAATCACGGCAAAACGCGTGACGCATGTTCGGGTGCCATTCATTTTTAATGGCACCGGAAACGTGATGCGATTTTGCTGTGACTGCCGCATGACAAAGGCATGTAAAAAACACTCCTGGCTCAGGGCTAAAATTTGGTCCTTGAGCTTCGTTGCAGCGACAAAGAGCGCATAGAGAAGCCTATTCAAGTGAATGGGCTGCCCTGTGCATGACACACAGAAATGAGTGTAATTCTCACATGGGAATGTGGGTTCCCGCTGCGCAAGGTGTCAAAGAGGCCTACAAATATTAGTGCATGCTACATTGTATTTTTTGTGCTTCCATTACTGATACATTAGTTGGCCCGACCTGCCTAAACATTGTACCAAAATGTTCAAATGCTTTCCAAACATGGCCAAAATGTTTTTTACTGTAGTCCAACGCCCACTTTTTCCAGGATCTGGCTAAGCCCTGGCTCACACTGGAGCATTTTGACATATGATTTGACACGTCAAATCGCATGTCAAATCGGCGGCAATTGCCGGCAATGGCACCGTCCTAATCGGTGCGACACTGCATCTGCGGCGCTGCACGGATTTCAAAAAGAAGTTCCTGTACTACTTTTTGCAATTTTGGGCTGCAATTTACATTGACATCTGTGCAGAAACCTGCACAGATGTCAACGAAGCAAACTAGCCCTTGTTTCCCCAATGTTTGCTGCTAAAAGGAGCTGATCAATTTGGGTCCACCGCAGAGGTGTAGCTAGAACCTTCAGGGGCCCAGTGCAATAAAACCACTAAGGCCCCCCTGATCCCCCCCCCCCTTTCCATCCGAGCCCCGGCAAGACTGTCAATACATTGTTTACACTGATTCTGCCCATGATCAACTTTTCAAACAGTTTATTCTTTAGAGGAGAAACAGGTAGAAATCTGCAACAAAGTTTATTAAAATCATTGCAATGTTCACTCCCCAGAGGGATAATTTTTTTAACAAAAAAGGAGTTATTCGTAAGACCCCTTTCACACGAGACGCCTATAGCGTCGGCGGTAAAACACTATTTTTTAAAACCAGTATTAGATGATTTAATATCAGCATGTAGAGATGTATGCTGGTGTGACATTTAATGAAAGGAGAGAGACAGAGCCTGAAGACTGAGCAACTGGAACCCAGCTGCACAGCGGCCAGAGGGCCCTAAGACCTGTGTACTCTGTGACCAGAGGCAAGCCACTGAGGACTGGATCTGCTGAGAGACTGAGCCCTGTGGGAATCTGAGCAAAGAGACTGAGCTGCCGGGACCTAACTTCAGAGGACAGCAGACCGCCAAGTGATCTGGACCTGATTTCTAAGTACCAGGAGGTGTGAACTGAACTATCTGTGCTTATATCAACACAGACCTATCTCATGCACTAGAGACTGCTCCCTTGTTTAGCAGTCCACTAGCTATTATGTCACATACCTGGTGGAGATTGAGCTGTAGAGAGGGCTTCTATCAGATCTCTTGTCCCCTGGTTGTGAAGGCAGAAGGTGTGATGACACAGAGTAACACAAGAAAAGGGTGCAACAAGCAGCGCCAGTTGAGGTTTGCAGGAAGCAGATAACGGTGGATCACCAGACAGGAATCAGGAACTGGAACATGTTTACACTTGACCAGCAGGCAGGAGTGTAGCCAAGACATAAGCCAAAAGGTCATCAACAGCTGGGCGGTGAGGTACAGGAACATCAAGCTGAGGAAAGGTCAGGATACAGGCTGGGGTCAGTACAGTCGAGCAGCGAGGTACAGGAGTACAAGAAAGGAGCAGAGTCAGAGTACAAGCTGAGGTCACAGCAGGCAGGAATCCAGAGACTGGTCAAGGGCAAGCCAGGTTGTGCATGGATAGACAGATATAGCAGGTCAAGGCACAGGTTAAACAGGAACTAGCTGAAGACCACTCAGCAATCTGTTCATGTCATAGTCCAGCTTACATAGGCCACTTGACACCAGTACCGCACGTACATGTGTGTGTGCATGCATATATGCACATTCTGTTGTGTGCACACTCTAATATGTTTGCGCATGCTAATTCCCATTCGGCAGTGAGTCTTTGCTCAGAATTATGAGCATGCGCATGAGCAAGTAATAGCCTTCTGGTTCCAGTACATACTGAGCTTTTCTTGCACATTAGTTTCACTCTTGTAAAGGAACAAATACCCATGCATCACCCACAGAAGGGCCCCAATGAAACCCGCCTAACACGGACAGTTATGCTCCAGGTTCTTTTCAATTACCTCCAGGGTTACTCCTTTGGCAGGAACGCATATGTCCACAACTTACTGAGGCTGCATGTGTAGCGTGCACACAAGGACCTTTACTTTCTGGGTTAGTTTATGCCTATGCTTTAACCGTGTTTTGTACCAACTACGCAATAAAATACATGCCTTGACTTCAGCTCCAATATTGCATGGTATTGTGTACCCTTACTATAGACTTATTTATGCTTGTTAACTCTTTTTAAAGTTTTAATTTATATTTAATTACTTGATATCTCTAACCTTGGTTTTTATTGTTTTTATTTTATGTGTATATCCATATTGTATACCCATATTGCCTAAATTACTTTTTTTTACCCTTCATAGTTTCCTTTAATAATGACTGAATGAACATTATTGCCTAGACTTCAAGCACCCACATAATTTTCCAGTTTGTTACTTCAGAAAGTGTGTTGGAAAAGAGTTGAACCTAGCCAATTTACTAAGGTTTCGGGGAAAAGGGTAGGGCCAGGAAGATGACATGTATATGGTTGAAAAAGAGAACCATGAACACCCTTATGTCCATGTATTGCTGCAGCTATGTTGCCCTGTTCACTAAAGGGACAAAACTTCTTGTTCTGGGTCCAATGGATGATTTTTCATTTCCTCTGTGTTGCATCACAAATGTTGGCGTGCAAATAATATGAAACACTGCATAGTGATCTTTCTGTTAATTGCTCTCTCTGTTTGTGTCTGTTTCAGATCTATTTACTATGTAGCTCTAACCTGCAGATCACTAGCCTGAGACACTCAGGAACCATGGCATGTAGTTTCTTAACCGAAAAAACTCTCTCCTGCGCTCAGGTCTCTAGACCCTCAATGTGTGGTAAGGCCAGAATGCTTCAGTGGTGTCTGCTGTCTTGCAGCCCTCTTCAGAATAATGGGTATTCATGGGCTATAAAAAGAAAAGAAGGAAAAGAGGGCGCACCGACCTAGTACATTACCACTGATAGCGTTTATTAAAAAAGGTAAAACAGCAAATGAATACTCACAAACGAGCATGAATGACAAGCATGAACAATAGCTGGAGGTGCGCAGTAACAGACATCAGAAAGAAACCGGGACTGGACATCAGGTGGATAAGGCAATTGCTGACGCGTTTCAGGGGAGAACCCCTTTCTTCAGAGCCTAAGCGGGTGGTTAGGCTCTGAAGAAAGGGGTTCTCCCCATAACGCGTCAGCCATTGCCTTATCCACCTGATGTCCGGTCCTGGTTTCTTTCTGATGTCTGTTACTGCGCACCTGCAGCTATTGTTCATGCTTGTCATTCATGCTCGTTTGTGAGTATTCATTTGCTGTTTTACCTTTTTTAATAAACGCTATCAGTGGTAATGCACTAGGTCGGTGCACCCTCTTTTCCTTCTTTTCTTTATATGTAGTTTCTTCACCGGAAGTGTCAGTTCTTGGATTACAGGTGGAGGTCATGCGTTAACCTGGGCAGTGCCATGTCACATGCCTCATGTTTGAACACAAACTGAATCTTCTGATACTGGAATGTGAAGATTTTCTCTACTATAGGCTGTGTGTAGCATTCTGGACTGCTACTGTTACAGTAAAATGGATACTGCCTATCTGCAACGAACCTCAACCAAGGGAATTAAAGTCAGCTCTAAGCAAACTTCACCCTGATGTCTAAACTTTTAATATAATTTTATTTTTCTATTTCAATAACTCTTTGTAAGATTCTTAATGCTGTCTTTCCATCCCAGGGTGACAAACTGCAGTAATTAGAATCCTATTATTATTAATTCAATGTGACCTAATAATGTCATAGCCTCTGTGTGCCACATTAATCATTGCAGGGCTACTAGGGGTGAGCACTGGAGTGCTAAAAATTTTACTTAGTGAGTGAAAGCAAAACTTACTTAACATGCACACGGCAATTTTCCTAACAGCATTAAAGTTTTAACACCGACTCAGAGTTGGAGTCTGAGGTCGGCATCTCACAGATCAGGCTTTTTCAGTAAATCCACGCAAAGAGCAATGTTGATATGCAAAATACACTAACCAGGAGTAGCCAATTAAATTTGGATTTTTCTACATGAAGGCTGTAGACTACATACTGCTTTACAATACTGAATAAACCTTATAGCTTTGATACACTATATTGTCAAAAGTATTGGGACACCTGCCTTTACACGCACATGAACTTTAATGGCATCCCAGTCTTAGCCTGTAGGGTTCAATATTGAGTTGGCCCACCCTTTGCAGCTATAACAGCTTCAACTCTTCTGGGAAGGCTGTCTACAAGGTTTAGGAGTGTGTCTATGGGAATGTTTGACCATTCTTCCAGAAGCGCATTTGTATTATTATTTTTTTATCATTATTTATAATTATTTATTATATTATAATTTATGATTTCGTGTTTCAAACTTTATCATACCCTTTGATATCTACTAGACTCTTGTTTGGACAGATTTAAGTGAGTTATTCTTAAGAATTACAGACCTACAATATAAAACAACAAATTTCCATGCAAAACAATGTACCGCTTTGACATTCAAAAATACTGACATAATGTGACCGCCAGGGAGGTTAAGCTAGCCATACACTAGTAGAATTTTTTGTTTTAAAATGTAATTTCATTCGTTGGTATTGATGCCCAACATCCTTGCAGCGTATATACCCAGATGCATCTGACATATGTTGGCGATGTCATTCTGGCAAGGGCTCGCTGATACACATATGGTGGGAATGCCCCCAATTTTATAATTTTTGGGACAGGATCATGCAGTTGTATACTACAGTTACAGGGGAGCTTGTCCCCAATACACCTCAAATTAACCTGTTATCCATTTTACCAGGCTCCTATAAAAATATTAAAAAGGGTCTGCTCAGACACTGGTTGTCAGCGGTGGTTATTCTGCGACATTGGCAATCAATACAATCCCCATCGGTGAAGGAATGGGTAATGGAAATGAACTATATTGAGAGGACGGAGACCCTCTTAGTATATGAATTGGATACATATGAAAAATGCCGTCAGGTATGGGCTCCCTGGAAGACTTTTAGGGAATCAACAGGAAACTAGAAGGTTTTATGGGAATTAGAGTCGAACCTAAATGCAACCTAATAAGTTTTCAATATATGATGTCTATGTGTTGCCATCTCCCCCTCCCCCCCTTTTTGTTTTGTTTTTTTATTTTATTTTTTTGTTTATTTTTTGTTTTGGTTATGTTAGTTTGTATAATGTATTTGTAAGATGTTTGATGGTATGATTATGGAATTAATGTATGTATATTTGTCTATTTGTACAATAATGTTCCAATAAAACTAAGATTGAATATAAAATTTCATTTATTTGATTTTCTAATCATTAGTGCTGTCAAATCAGAGTTCTATTTTAACCACAGTGATGAGAAAATTCAAAGGAGAAAATCTTCTATTGAAACTTCTAATGTTTTCATTCGGGAAAGTGCATTCACTCCAAAATGTTTTTTGAAGCACTTTCGAACAACATTCATCAAGTCATCTAATATACTGATGATAATTTTCATATGAACGTTTGTACAAATGTTCGTTCAAAAATCTCCTAATGTATGACGAGGTTTACTCAGTAGTGGCCCCTTCCACCAATATGCTAATAGTAAATCTGTGCACTTACCCTTCAGACAAGGCTCCAGTGTAGTGTGGAACTGAGTGGCATTGACCTTTAGCTTTTTTTTTTTTCCATTTTTTTCAGTTGCTTCCTGGCCTAGGCCAAAATGATGTTATACATCCCAGGAGTCTTCATGGGCATTTGTTTTTCTTTCGTCTGGAGGAGGGGCTTTCTCAGCAAAGCACACCCTCTCCTGCCTGCATGCCCGAGCTATGGGCAGATGGATTCCAGGAAGTAAATGCCATATGAACCATCTGCCCTAACTCAAGATGGCCACGGCTTGGAATGCCAGGAGATGTTTTCAAAGTGATTTCTCAACAAAATAAAGCATGGAGACCAGGATGGATGGGTGAGCTTGCTTTGAATATCCAAAATTAATTTGATAATGTAGGGTTGCAACCAGATACCAGTATCGGTGTCGATACTAAGCATTTTCACGAGTACCAGTACTCATACAAATGCTCTGATACCTGAAACTGATACTTTCAGGCTTGGTTCTTTCAGCTGTCAGTGGGATTCCCCCACTGACAGCTGAAATGTAAAAAAAAAAAAAAAGCCGGCAATTATCGGTTGTTAAGGAGCAGGGGTTCCCCTGTTGACAGCTGAATTGTAAACAAACTCCCAACAATTGAAGCTCCCAAAAAAGAAAAAAAAAAGAGGCCGGCAATGTTTCAACAACATTGCTCAGCCGCTGAAACAGAAAGATAAAAATAAACATTATTTAGTTTGTATCTTCCTGTTTATTCATTTACAGATCAAAGGAATGAACTTCGATCTGCAGATGAAGTCAGTTTTAAGCAATCTGTCAAGTAAAATAAATTTACTCTAATTTGCCTTAATTAACTCCTGATTCTCCTTCTCCGTTTAATTACTATTTTCCTGCTGATTAAATTTTTTGTTCAATTCTATTTCATAAACTATTATTAAATAAAACTTTTTTTGTGTTTGCTTTGTTTGTTAATATTTTTTACACCTTTAACATATATTTACTCGTTTCACATTGAAAAAGCGCAAAATTAAAAAAATATATATTTCTTTAATTTGTAAATTTTGTAAACCCCTCCCTCCCCCCCTCCCTCCCAGAGAGCCGATTGCCCTGTGATTGGCCACAGGCGAAGTCGCCTGTCATGGAGGCGACTTCAAGTCGCCTTTGTAATTTGCTGAAGTCGCGCTGAAGTCGCGTCGAAGCCGCGTTGAAGTCGCGGTACAAAGTCGCGCTAAAGTCGTGTTGCCCCAGTGTGAACCGACCCTGAGTGATCTGCTGAATAACTACTAATTTAACCCTGTCTGGGGTTGCTCTTTCGGATCTTATCAGTTATAAAGCAGCAACGTGCCCCTGTGCACATCTGCCGTGCGCAAGAAGTTGAATCGGTTGGTAAAACATAAAATTGATTAAATGGGAGAATATTCTGAATTTGCAGGACACCTTTGATCTGTTGCTGCAAGCCTGTAAAATCTAATAATGGTGATTTAAATCCTCTATAATTTGCAAACATTACATTTCCCAAGTAACACTGTTGTTCAATAATCCTCAATTCAGCTACCAAGCAATTCAGCAACCATTCATAAACCTTTATTCATTTTTAATCCCAGAGCTGTTGCCATGGAAATCATCTGATAAGATATAGCCCTTTAGGCAAATGGGCCTATGGATGATCTTGGCCTATATAAATCAGTGAATAATTTTAGTATTTTCCGAAAAGACAGAATTCATCTTTAAAATAATGATTAAAAGAAACAGCATAAGAAAAAAAAATGCAATATATTTTGCTAGGTTCATGTATGCGTTCTGCATTTCTACAAATAAAAATGGGCAAAAACTGCCCGGGTTCAATTTGCCAAGTGTTTGGTGAATCCTATTTTAAATTTGCCATACCTGAATTTAGCAGTGAATCTCATTGAAACCTATGGGGGGGAGTCAAAACTTGTTACATTTTGGCCAATTGTAGCCCTAATAGGCAAACAAATTTGTTAAAAAGTCATGGGAAGCTGGGCACTGCCATGCAGGACACGTACCAATGCAACCATACCATAAAACATAGAGATGGGCTTTTAATGCGTCTCGGAAGGCAACCTTAAAACAAAATACTCACTTGAAGACCAAGCTTTTTCTGGCACTTTTTGTTTACGATTTGAAATCAGTATTTTTTTTTTTGAAAATTACTTATAACCTCCAAACATTAGATAGATAGATAGATAGATAGATAGATAGATAGATAGATAGATAGATAGATAGATAGATAGATAGATAGATAGATAGATAGATAGATAGATAATCTCACAAAATTGAGTACACCCCTCACATTTTTGTAAATATTTTATTTTACCTTTTCATGTGACAACACTGAACAAATTACACTTTGCTACAAGTGAGTGTACAGCTTGTATAACAGTGTAAATTTGCTGTCCCCTCAAAATAACTCAACACACAGCCATTACCCACTTAAGGACCGCCTCACGCCGATGTACGTCGGCAAGGTGGCACGGGCAGGCAGAATCACGTACATATACGTGATCTGTCTCCCGCGAGTTGGGGGTCCGATCGGACCCCCCTGGTGCCCGAGGCGGTCCGCTTTTGATCAGCGGCGATCAGAGGTGAGGGGGAGACCATCCGTTCGTGGCCCCCCCCTCGCGATCGCCGCCGGCCAATCAAATAATTCCTCTGCTGCTGTATGCTAAACAGCAGCAAAGGAAATTATGTCATCTCTCCTCGGCTCGGTATTTTCCGTTCCGGCGCCGAGGAGAGAAGACTGCAATGTGAGTGTAACACTACACACACACAGTAGAACATGCCAGGCACACAAAACACCCCCCTTTACCCCCCATCCCCCCCCGATCATCCCCTAATCCCCCCCCCCCCCCCCGTCACACTGACATCAAGCAGTTTTTTTTTTTCTGATTACTGCATGGTGTCAGTTTGTGACAGTTAGTGTGTTAGGGTAGTTAGGGTTAGCCCCCTTTAGGTCTAGGCAGGCATGTACTGGCCATCGGGACTACCGGGAGATTCCCGGTGGGCCGATGGCTCAGTGGGCGAGTCAGGTGCAGTCCTGGAGCCGCTCCTCTCTGACAGTGAGTGATCGCAATTTCACTCCTGTCAGGAGGAGCAGCTTCCGTCATATGCTGCAGAGAGCATTAGGCTTTCTGCTCACTCCAGCCTGCAGGGGGAGATAAACCAACGGTAGACTTTCCTTCCTCTCTCCCCTATTACTTGTTATCACATGACTGGAGAGAGGAATGAGAAGCTGCCTTCAAAACTGTGAGTACATGTGGGAGGGGGAGGACACCCTGATGTGAAGGGGGCTGCTGATGGGGGCTCTCTGATGTGAAGGGAGCTGCTGGTGGGGACTCTCTGATGGGGACTCTGATGTGAAGTGGGCTGCTGGTGGGGACTCTGATGTGAAGTGGGCTGCTGGTGGGGACTCTGATGTGAAGTGGGCTGCTGGTGGGGACTCTGATGTGAAGGGGGGTTCTGATGGGGACACACTAATGTGAAGGGGCTGCTGATGGGGACACACTAATGAGAAGGGGGCTGCTGATGGGGACTCTCTGATGGGGACTCTGATGTGAAGGGGGCGGCTGGTGGGGACTCTGATGTGAAGGGGGCTTCTGATGGGGACACACTGATGTGAAGGGGGCTTTTGATGGGGAAACACTGATGTGAAGGGGGCTTCTGATGGGGACACACTGATGTGAAGGGGGCTTCTGATGGGGACACACTGATGTGAAGGGGGCTTCTGATGGGGACACACTGATGTGAAGGGGGCTGCTGATGGGGACACACTGATGGGAAAGGGGCTGCTGATGGGGACACACTGATATGAAGGGGGCTGCTGGTGGGGGCTCTGATGTGAAGGGGGCTGCTGGTGGGGACTCTGATGTGAAGGGGGCTGCTGATGGGGACTCTGATGTGAAGGGGCTTCTGATGGGGACACACTGATGTGAAGGGGGCTGCTGGTGGGGACTCTGATGTGAAGGGGGCTTCTGATGGGGACTCTCTCTGATGGGGACACACTGATGTGAAGGGGGCTGCTGATTGGGACTCTCTGATGTAAGGGGGATGCTGTTGGGGACACTCTGATGTAAGAGGGACGCTGTTGGGACACTCTGAAAGTGGGCCGGTCATGAGGAAGTCCAGGGCCAAATTTTTGTCCAAGTCCAGCCCTGGGTCTAGGGTACCCCCTAACCCCCCCTAATAAAGTTTTAACCCCTTGGTCACCCCCGTCGCCAGTGTTGCTAAGCGATCATTTTTCTGATTAGTATTAGTGTCACTGTATTAGTGTCACTGGTGACGATAGTTAGGGAGGTAAATATTTAGGTTCGCCGTCAGTGTTTTATAGCGACAGGGACCCCCATATACTACCTAATAAATGTTTTAACCCCTTGATTGCCCCCTAGTTAACCCTTTCACCACTGATCACCGTATAACTGTTACAGGTGACGCTGGTTAGTTCGTTTATTTTTTATAGTGTCAGGAGACCCGCCGTTTATTACCGAATAAAGGTTTAGCCCCCTGATCGCCCGGCGGTGATATGCGTCGCCCCAGGCAGCGTCAGATTAGCGCCAGTACCGCTAACACCCACGCACGCAGCATACGCCTCCCTTAGTGGTATAGTATCTGAACGGATCAATATCTGATCCGATCAGATCTATACTAGCGTCCCCAGCAGTTTAGGGTTCCCAAAAACGCAGTGTTAGTGGGATCAGCCCAGATACCTGCTAGCACCTGCGTTTTGCCCCTCCGCCCGGCCCAGCTCAGCCCACCCAAGTGCAGTATCGATCGATCACTGTCACTTACAAAACACTAAACGCATAACTGCAGCGTTCGCAGAGTCAGGCCTGATCCCTGCGATCGCTAACAATTTTTTTGGTAGCATTTTGGTGAACTGGCAAGCACCAGCCCCAGGCAGCGTCAGGTTAGCGCCAGTACTGCTAACACCCACGCACGCACCGTACACCTCCCTTAGTGGGAAGTATCTGATCGGATCAATATCTGATCCGATCAGATCTATACTAGCGTCCCCAGCAGTTTAGGGTTCCCTAAAACGCAGTGTTAGTGGGATCAGCCCAGATACCTGCTAGCACCTGCGTTTTGCCCCTCTGCCCGGCCCAGCCCAGCCCACCCAAGTGCAGTATCGATCGATCACTGTCACTTACAAAACACTAAACGCATAACTGCAGCGTTTGCAGAGTCAGGCCTGATCTCTGCGATCGCTAACAGTTTTTTTTGTAGTGTTTTGGTGAACTGGCAAGCACCAGCCCCAGGCAGCGTCAGGTTAGCGCCAGTACCGCTAACACCCACGCACGCAGCATACGCCTCCCTTAGTGGTATAGTATCTGAACGGATCAGTATCTGATCCGATCAGATCTATACTAGCGTCCCCAGCAGTTTAGGGTTCCCAAAAACGCAGTGTTAGCGGGATCAGCCCAGATACCTGCTAGCACCTGCGTTTGGCCCCTCCGCCTGGCCCAGCCCAGCCCACCCAAGTGCAGTATCGATCAATCACTGTCACTTACAAAACACTAAACGCATAACTGCAGCGTTCGCAGAGTCAGGCCTGATCCCTGCGATCGCTAACAGTTTTTTTGGTAGCGTTTTGGTGAACTGGCAAGCACCAGTGGCCTAGTACACCCCGGTCGTAGTCAAACCAGCACTGCAGTAACACTTGGTGACGTGGCGAGTCCCATAAGTGCAGTTCAAGCTGGTGAGGTGGCAAGCACAAGTAGTGTCCTGCTGCCACCAAGAAGAAGACAAACACAGGCCCGTCGTGCCCATAATGCCCTTCCTGCTGCATTCGCCAATCCTAATTGGGAACCCACCACTTCTGCAGCGCCCGTACTTCCCCCATTCACATCCCCAACCAAATGCAGTCGGCTGCATGAGAGGCATTTTCTTTATGTCCTCCCGAGTACCCCTACCCAACGAACCCCCCCAAAAAAGATGTTGTGTCTGCAGCAAGCGCGGATATAGGCGTGACACCCGCTATTATTGTCCCTCCTGTCCTGACAATCCTGGTCTTTGCATTGGTGAATGTTTTGAACGCTACCATTCACTAGTTGAGTATTAGCGTAGGGTACAGCATTGCACAGACTAGGCGCACTTTCACAGGGTCTCCCAAGATGCCATCACATTTTGAGAGACCCGAACCTGGAAGCGGTTACAGTTATAAAAGTTAGTTACAAAAAAAAGTGTAAAAAAAAAATATATATATATATATATATATAAAATTAAATAAAATAGTTGTCGTTTTATTGTTCTCTCTCTCTCTGTTCTCTCTCTATTGTTCTGCACTTTTTTACTGTATTCTATTCTGCAATGTTTTATTGTTATTATGTTTTATTATGTTTGCTTTTCAGGTATGCAATTTTTTATACTTTACCGTTTACTGTGTTTTATTGTTAACCATTTTATTGTCTTCAGGTACGCCATTCACGACTTTGAGTGGTTATACCAGAATGATGCCTGCAGGTTTAGGTATCATCTTGGTATCATTCTTTTCAGCCAGCGGTCGGCTTTCATGTAAAAGCAATCCTAGCGGCTAATTAGCCTCTAGACTGCTTTTACAAGCAGTGGGAGGGAATGCCCCCTGCACCGTCTTCCGTGTTTTTCTCTGGCTCTCCTGTCTCAACAGGGAACCTGAGAATGCAGCCGGTGATTCAGCCAGCTGACCATAGAGCTGATCAGAGACCAGAGTGGCTCCAAACATCTCTATGGCCTAAGAAACCGGAAGCTACGAGCATTTCATGAATTAGATTTCGCCGGATGTAAACAGCGCCATTGGGAAATTGGGAAAGCATTTTATCACACCGATCTTGATGTGGTCAGATGCTTTGAGGGCAGAGGAGAGATCTAGGGTCTAATAGACCCCATTTTTTTCAAAAAAGAGTACCTGTCACTACCTATTGCTATCATAGGGGATATTTACATTCCCTGAGATAACAATAAAAATGATTAAAAAAAAAAAAAAAAATGAAAGGAACAGTTTAAAAATAAGATAAAAAAGCAAAAAAATAATAAAGAAAAAAATAAATAAAAAATCACCCCTGTCCCCCCCAGCTCTCGCGCAAAGGCGAACGCAAGCGTCGGTCTGGCGTCAAATGTAAACAGCAATAGCACCATGCATGTGAGGTGTCACCGTGAACGTCAGATCGAGGGAAGTAATTTTAGCAGTAGACCTCCTCTGTAAATCCAAAGTGGTAACCTGTAAAGGCTTTTAAAGGCTTTTAAAAATGTATTTAGTTTGTCGCCACTGCACGTTTGTGCGCAATTTTAAAGTATGTCATGTTTGGTATCCATGTACTCGGCCTAAGATCATCTTTTTTATTTTATCAAACATTTGGGCAATATAGTGTGTTTTAGTGCATTAAAATTTAAAAAAGTGTGTTTTTTCCCCAAAAAATGTGTTTGAAAAATCGCTGCGCAAATACTGTGTGAAAAAAACAACAAAACACCCACCATTTAAATCTGTAGGGCATTTGCTTTAAAAAAATATATAATGTTTGGGGGTTCAAAGTAATTTTCTTGCAAAAAAAAATATTTTTTCATGTAAACAAAAAGTGTCAGAAAGGGCTTTGTCTTCAAGTGGTTAGAAGAGTGGGTGATGTGTGACATAAGCTTCTAAATGTTGTGCATAAAATGTCAGGACAGTTCAAAACCCCCCCAAATGACCCCATTTTGGAAAGTAGACACCCCAAGCTATTTGCTGAGAGTCATGTCGAGTCCATGGAATATTTTATATTGTGACACAAGTTGCGGGAAAGAGATAAATTTGTTTTTTGGGTTTTTTTTGCACAAAGTTGTCACTAAATGATATATTGCTCAAACATGCCATGGGAATATGTGAAATTACACCCCAAAATACATTCTGTTGCTTCCCCTGAGTACGGGGATACCACATGTGTGAGACTTTATGGGAGCCTAGCCGCGTACGGGACCCCGAAAACCAAGCACCTTCAGGCTTTCTAAGGGCGTAAATTTTTGATTTCACTCTTCACTGCCTATCACAGTTTCGGAGGCCATGGAATGCCCAGGTGGCACAAACCCCCCCCCAAATGACCCCATTTTTGAAAGTAGACACCCCAAGCTATTTGCTGAGAGGTATAGTGAGTATTTTGCAGACCTCACTTTTTGTCACAAAGTTTTGAAAATTGAAAAAAGAAAAAAAAATATTTTTTCTTGTCTTTCTTAATTTTCAAAAACAAATGAGAGCTGCATAATACTCACCATGCCTCTCAGCAAATAGCTTGGGGTGTCTACTTTCCAAAATGGGGTCATTTGGGGGGATTTTGTGCCACCTGGGCATTCCATGGCCTCCGAAACTGTGATAGGCAGTGAAGAATGAAATCAAAAATTGACACCCTTAGAAATCCTGAAGGCGGCGATTGGTTTTCGGGGCCCCGTACGCGGCTAGGCTCCCAAAAAGTCCCACACATGTGGTATCCCCGTACTCAGGGGAAACAACAGAATGTATTTTGGGGTGTAATTTCACATATTCCCATGGCATGTTTGAGCAATATATCATTTAGTGACAACTTTGTGCAAAAAAACAAAAAAAAATTTGTCACTTTCCCGCAACTTGTGTCAAAATATAAAATATTCCATGGACTCAACATGCCTCTCAGCAAATAGCTTGGGGTGTCTACTTTCCAAAATGGGGTCATTTGGGGGGGTTTCGTGCCATCTGGGCATTTTATGGCCTTCAAAACTGTGATAGGTAGTGAGGAGTGAAATCAAAAATTTACGCCCTTAGAAATCCTGAAGGGGGTGATTGGTTTTCGGGGCCCCGTACGCAGTTAGGCTCCCAAAAACTCCCACACATGTGGTATCCCCGTACTCGAGAGAAGCAGCTGAATGTATTTTGGGGTGCAATTCCACATAGGCCCATGGCCTGTGTGAGCAATATATCATTTAGTGACAACTTTTAGTAAATATTTGGGTTTTTTTTGTCATTATTCAATCACTTGGGACAAAAAAAAATATTCAATGGGTTCAACATGCCTCTCAGCAATTTCCTTGGGGTGTCTACTTTCCAAAATGGGGTCATTTGGGGGGGGTTTGTACTGCCCTGCCATTTTAGCACCTCAAGAAATGACATAGGCAGTCATAAACTAAAAGCTGTGTAAATTCCAGAAAATGTACCCTAGTTTGTAGACGCTATAACTTTTGCGCAAACCAATAAATATACGCTTATTGACATTTTTTTTACCAAAGACATGTGGCCGAATACATTTTGGCCTAAATGTATGACTAAAATTGAGTTTATTGGATTTTTTTTATAACAAACAGTAGAAAATATAATTTTTTTTCAAAATTTTCGGTCTTTTTCCGTTTATAGCGCAAAAAATAAAAACGGCAGAGGTGATCAAATACCATCAAAAGAAAGCTCTATTTGTGGGAAGAAAAGGACGCAAAATTCGTTTGGGTACAGCATTGCATGACCGTGCAATTAGCAGTTAAAGCGACGCAGTGCCAAATTGGAAAAAGTCCTCTGGTCCTTAGGCAGCATAATGGTCCGGGGCTGAAGTGGTTAATGTCTAAACCGCTGGCAACAAAAGTGAGTACACTACTAAGTGAAAATGTTCAAATTGGGCTCAAAGTGGCAATATTTTGTGTGGCCATCATTATTTTCCAGCACTGCCTTGACCCTTTTGGGCATGGAGTTCACCAGAGCATCACAGGTTGCCACTGGAGTCCTCTTCCACTCCTCCATGACAACATCATGGAGCTGGTGGATGTTAGAGACCATGTGCTCCTCCATCTTCCGTTTGAGGATGCCCCACAGTTGCTCAATAGGGTTTAGGTCTGGAGACATGCTTGGCCAGTCCATTACCTTTACCCTCAGCTTCTTTAGCAAGGCAGTGGTTGTCTTGGAGGTGTGTTTGGGGTCGTTATCATGTTGGAATACTGCCCTGCGGCCCAGTCTCCAAAGGGAGGGGATCATTTTCTGCTTCAGTATGTCACAGTACATGTTGGCATTGATGGTTTCCTCAATGAACTGTAGCTCCCCAGTGTCAACAGCACTCATTGAGCCCCAGACCATGACACCCCCACCAGCATGCTTGGGCGGTACCTTAACCCCTTCCCGACCAGCCGCCGCAGTTATACTGCAGCAGGATGGCTCCCCTGTGTGAGCTGTCGTAGCTGTACGTCGGCTATTTAAGATGCTGTAGCAGGCGCGCGCGCCCGCAGCGTGTCCCTGGAGCCGACGCGCCACCCGCAATCGCTCATGACAGAGTGAGAACCGGGATCTGTGTGTGTAAACACACAAATCCCGGTTCTGTCAGGGGAGAGGAGAGAGATTGTTTGTTCCTACTAAGTAGGAACAACAATCGCTCTCCTCCTCTTGTCAGCCACTTTCCCCCCACAGTTAGAACACATCTAGGGAACACAGTTATCCCCTTTATCGCCCCCTAGTGTTAACCCCTTCCCTGCGAGTGACATTTATACAGTAATCAGTGGCTATTTTTATCTCTGATCGCTGTATAAATGTCAATGGTCCCAAAAAAGTATCAAAAGTGTTCGATGTGTCCGTCGCAATGTTGCAGTCCCGATAAAAATCGCAGATCACCGCCATTACTAGTGAAAAAAAAAATAATAATAAAAATGCCATAAATCTATCCCCTATTTTTGTAGACGCTATAACTTTTGTGCAAACCAATCAATATACGCTTATTGCGATTTTTTTACCATAAATATGTAGAAGAATACATATCGGCCCAAACTGATGAAGACATTTTTTTTTTTTTGGATATTTATTATAGCAAAAAGTACAAAATATTGTGTTTTTTTCAAAATTGGCACTCTTTTTTTGCTTATAGCGCAAAAAATAAAAACCGCAGAGGTTATCAAATACCACCAAAAGATAGCACTATTTGTGGGGAAAAAAGGACATAAATTTTGTTTGGGTACAATGTCGCACGACCGCGCCATTGTCAGTTAAAGCGACGCAGTGCCGTATCGCAAAAAATGGCCTGGTCAGGAATGAGGTAAATTCCTCCTGGGGCTGAAGTGGTTAAAACTTTACATGGTGACACAGAACAGTACAATTTTTATGGTGAGTGTCACAACAGCGTACACTGGCAGTTTTTAGCTGTGGTGTGTTTTTTTTTTTTTTTCAAGTTTAAAACGTTTATTGAATATTTCAGACAAAACAGTAAGTGCCAAACAGTACAGTGCTGAAAATATCATTGAACCATAAGGTTCTAAGTCAGAAGAGTTAAAGTAGTAACAATTAGATCATCAACCAGTAAAAACAATATCTGAGCATGAATCGGTGTAAAGCCTTAAAAGTGTGGCTTTGGCCAGTAGGCAACCCTGATTCCTGTGGTCGTGAAGCAGAGAATCCTGGCCACCCAAAAGGGCCGGCATTCGAGGCTGGTCATACTGCAACCCGGAGGTAGTCAAAGTTATAATTCGGTAATTACTCGAAGGAGTCGGCTGTCTCCCCTGGGAAGCTCCAGGCACCCCAGCCCTTTGGGAACTCTATGTGGCGGTGCCTAGATCCTCCCTGGGACCCACTCCTCCCCCTCCCCTAGTTCCGTCACCTGTCCATAGGGATGGGCGACTAGTGTATCATTACCCGGGTTGTGGGTTTGCTCCGACCCCAAGTATCCCCTGATTACAGATAACAGGGGAGACTACGTTCAGGATGCCAGCCTCAAAATAACTTATATTTAGACTTAAGGGTTGGCAGAAGTCTTGCTTTAGGTAACAGGAGAGAAGGAACAGATTGTCCCAGACAGAGAAGAAGAGAAAACGTGTGAGGGAGAGAGGAAAGAAAAGAAAGTGTTAGAAAGTGGGTTCATGGTTGTTCAGAATCCACCGTGGCTCTAGGTGGGATGCCTGGGCAGATCGAGATATTGCTATAGGAGGCCCAGGGTTCCCAAATGGTGTTAAATTTCCCTACTATATCGTGGTTAATATATTTTCTTGTGCCATTACCCAAGAAACTTTCCGCTTGAACCCCTGTTAGGATACCGTGGGGTTTTTCCAGGCTTTGGCTAGCGTAATTTCAGCACCCAGTAAAACATAGTAAGTCAGTGCCTGCTGATGTTTTGGTAACCCAGGTATGAGGTGGTATAACAGTGCTATATTGGGGTCTGGAGTAGCCGTGGTATTTTTTAGGACCCTAATGGTGTGGAATACCTTCCTCCAGAAGGATCTGATGCGGGGGCATGTCCACCATATGTGGAACATAGAGCCCTCCATCTCGCATCCCCTAAAGCACAAAGAAGAGGTCCCTGGGTAGATCCTTGCCAGTCTTGAGGGGACATAATACCACCTCCTCAGAACTTTAAGGCTGGCTTCTCTAAGGGAAATGTTGAGGATACCTTTAAATGAGCGCTGAAACGCAAGAAACCAGTCCGAGGTAGTCCAGGAGCAGCCGATGTCTTCCTCCCAGGCCCGAGCACATGACGGAGTGTCCTCATTTTTTGCCAAAGCTGAGTATATCAGCGAGATCCCTTCCCTCTGATCCAAAGTGTTTGAGCACCAGTGTTCATATGGGGTGATTGTGGGGGGGATCTGTTTTATTGGGCCAAATGGAGTGTAGGAAATGTGATATTTGGGAGAATTGGAATAGTTCCAAGTTGGGCATTTCTAATTTCTTCCTGCAGTGAGTTAAGGTAAGAGGGCCAGCCTGGGAAAAAAAATGGCCTATTCGGTAAAGGTCCTTGTCTGTCCACCATTGAAAGGATTTAATATTCATACCCGGTGGGAATCTTGTGTTATGAAAGATGTGCGATAATGGCTGCAAGGGCGAGATCAGCGCGTTGTGTGTGTAGAGAGTGGAGCACAGAGCTACGGAATGGGAGAGGGTAGGTGACATGATAGAGGGTCTGGTTTTTGGATGACACCAAAGGAGGTAATCTATTGTATTTAATGGAATGACTCGTCTTTCCATGGATAGCCAATCAGGCTTCGTACCCCTAGAGAAAATTGTGGATATTTGGGACAGTTGAGCGGCTTGGTAATACCACCATAAATTCGGCAGGCCCAGCCTGCCCTGAGATTTTTGTCTAAGGATAGACCACACTTTGACCACCTCTCCAGGCCCCCCATACATTTATGTATCATCGGGGGGTAATTCGTTTGGAAGAGGTTTTGATATCAGGGGTGAGTTTGGCGCCAAGATACGGTATTATGGTAGGTGCCCATGAGAAGGGAAAGTTGTGTGTAAGCTGTTTTATCAGGTCCAGGGGAATAGATATATTTAGAGCTATCGATTTAGACATGTTAACCCGTAACTAGGAGATCTTGCTAAAGTTTTGCAGTATTTTATAGACCGTAGGCATAGATGTCAGTGGGGAGGTGAGAAAAAGGAGACGATTGTCCGCATACAGTGCGCACTTGTGTTCCTGGTTTCCGCAGAGTACCCCCTTGACGCCAGGACTCGATCTGATTGCTATGGCCAAAGTTTCTATGGCCATCGCAAAGAGGAGTGGACAGAGCGGGCATCCCTGCCTGGTGCCCCTGCCAATAGGGAAGGGTTCTGAGTATCTACCCATTAGACGAACTTGGGCGAGCGGGGTTGAATAAAGTGAATGTATTATATTCAGAAAGTATGGACTGAGGCCCCATCGATTCAGTATCCCAGACAAGTAGGTCCAGTCCACTGAATCAAATGCTTTATGCAGGTCTATTGAGAGTAAAAAAAACCTTTTGAGGGGGCCCCCTATCCCACTGTGATTGGAGTAATGAAATAATATCTATTGCTCTCCGGATCTGGTCTGGTCTCTGTCTCCCAGGGATGAATCCCACCTGACCTCTGTGAATGTAGGAAGATACAGTATAAAACTCACTACTCTATTTGCAAGAATCTTGGTCTATATTCTTATGTCGTTGTTGATGAGCGAGATCGGACGATAATTGCCGACCTCACTTGGGTCCTTTCCCGGTTTTGGGATGACTGATATATAGTTGAGATCAGTTCCTAGAGGGGCTCCATCCCTGAGAGAATTGAAGAACCGAGCCAGGTGCGGGGTCAGAGTTTGACCAAATGTTTTGTAATATCCAGTGGAGAACCCGTCCGGTCCAGGTGAGGATCCCAATTTAAGGGACTTAATGGTGTCCAAGACCTCCTCAGAAGTAAACAAGCTCTCCAATAGCTCCCTGTGGTCCCTAGTCAGTGATGGCAAAGGGAGGTTATCCAGGAATGTGTCCTGAAGTGGTTGGGGGGGAGTTGGCCTAGTTTTGTACAGATCAGAGTAGAACTGTAGAAATCTGTCCATTATTTTTGTCGGATTTTGTGTTAAATCTCCCGAAGCGGAACAAATTTTGGGAAATGCTAGTGTGTGGGGTTTAGGGCTCAGCTTGACAGCAAGTTTGGAGCCAATCCTGTCTTTTTGGGAATAGTATTTAGCCCCAGTCCATCTGAGGTGTTTCTCTGCCGCGGTCGTAAGGGACAGATTGAGAAGTGCGCAAGCCCTGTGTTCTTTTTTAAGTTTCGATGCAAGCTGAATGAATTTGCCCCTGAGTACCGACCTGTGCGCCGCCCAAGCGGTCGACGGAGAGACCTCTTTCTTATCATTGTCAAGGAAGTATTCTTTAATAGCTTGCTCCAGTAAGGAGCATTGTATCGGGTCACTCAGGAGGGCCTCATTCAGACGCCAACGATAGGGTCCCTGAATCCCGATGGTCTTTGCGATATCAGGGTCACTATCCAGTGATCTGACAAGGAGGAATCTACAATTGAGGATCCTCTGATTAAAGTGATCATTGCGGAGTGTGTGAAGATGTGGTCTATCCTGGCAAAAGAGCCGTGGGGAGCCGAAAAGTGGGTGTAATCTCTCATATGGGGATTACATTCTCGCCAGATATCCACTAGCCCGGCTGAGTGCAGCAAGTGAGCAATTTTAGCGCTTTGTTTAGAGGGGTGTTTGGGTTTTGGTTTCTTTGGGTTTTTTTTTAATTAGCTTGACTTACGTGGGGCAGCAGCAGCAGCACCCCAACCTGACCCATTTCTATTTTAAACTGCTTTTTTGCAGGTAGTTTTAGCACTAACACATGCTTTTTCAACATGCGCCTGTTTTGACCGGCAGATAGAAATTAGCCAGTAGTTGCTTGTTCCTGTTTTTGCTGCTGCAAAACTGTCCTGCTGCTGGCAAATTTCTATTAAATGTTCATTAGAATGAAGACTGTAGATGATTAAGCAGTATCAAATTGGCAAGCAACAGGACATTTTTAAATAGCAAGGCTAGACCCAAATTTACTAGAGACAAGTATTACAGGCTTGGGTTTTACTAAAAGAATTAAGACACTACAGCGAATACAGTAGTATAAAATTGGCCAGCAGCAGGACAGTCTTAGGCAGGGATAATAGACCTAACTAGAGTATTGCTAACTTATATTTTATCTCTGGGGATAGGGGAGGCACTGTAAATGTGAGTGATATAATGTGAGGCGGTTTAGGGGCGCACTGTTGTTGCACTTAGTATTTTTTTTCCTCTGAAACAATGTGGCAGCATGCCACAAACAAAAGGCACCTACAAAAACAGATGGCTAATTATAAATTAATCCTGAGCTTTGAGCACCCCAAATTATATAAAAAAAAGGGAAAATCCACTTCTGAAACAGTAGTTTTCCCTAAAATAAAAAGACCTTTCAGCATACAATAAAAAACAATATACCCCCTTCCCCTAAACTTAAATGAAACCCCAAAATAAACCCCTCTGAATACCCACAGAAATCATTTTAACCGAAGATAAAGACTCATTAGATAAAGCAATATACCCCCAAAGTAAATGAAAATGCCAAAATACCCCTCCTCTTAAACAAAAGCCTTTTTTTTTTTTGTAAAAAATTTTAAAAAATCAGCAAAGGGGTTGATTGCCCAAAGAACCAGAAATCAGAATGATTGTACAGTTTCCTAACTGATCCTAATTTCGCCCTATGTAGTTTGTCAGCTTTCCCTGTCCTTTCTGTACAGCAGCTTTCAATTTAATAAGACTTTTTTGCTCTGCCCCCCCCCCATCCCCATTTTTCAAAGGTCATGCTGTGCATTATGATTTTAAAAAACATTATTGTGGCCAGTTTGCACAAAAATCCCAAACCCACAGGATTTGCCCCAAACCTATGGTAGTGGGGAACCCCGATCTCATCCCTGTCTGCAAACAAAACACAGCAAAACTTGAAGAAGACTATGGGGGTAATTTACTATAGCGCTATGGCGCTAATTCGCGCAAATTGCCGCGAATTAGCGCTAATTCGCGGCAATTTAGCGCGCATTAGCGCTAATAGCGCTAATTCGCGCTAAAACGGTATTCACTATAGCGCTGGTGAGAAAATACTCCCAAAATCGAATTTACTATAGCTCCCTGAAACTAAATAGAGCCCAAACCCTTACTCTGCTAAAACCTAGAGAATTGCACATGGAAATAATGTTTAGAACATGATATAATTGTCTAAATGGTACTGAAATATGCGGTATATTATTTAAAGATTATCTGCTTTTAAACTGTGTGAAAAAGTGATTTCTACACTGAAATATCTTTAAAAGTCTGAAAAGTGAAAAATTCCCCGTTTTGGACAACTAGGTGCCAACACAACTGAGCATGCTCAGACCTGAAAATAACTCTCATTTTAACTCAAGTGTCTTTTTTACCTGGAGGTATAGTAAATACCAAAATGAGAGCTAATTAGAGAACATTTTTTGGAAGTTAAAATCTGCTCTAATTTAGTCCAAATGAAGTTTCAGTCACTGATTCTAATGGAACAATTCTAACTTTCACAAAAAAACCTTTTAATGTTGAGATGAAATGTATCTTTCTGTGAAATAAATCTTTCTTTGCAACATTGTTGCTTCTACTTAAAATATTTTTATTTGAAGAATGCTACAATGTGGAATGTTTTGATGTTTTGGTAAAATATATTTTTCTCTGTCACTTTCACTTGTTACTCTTCATCTCAAAACAATCTTTAACCTAAACTCACACAGGTGTCTTTACAATCCACAAACAATACCATTGCTGATGAAAATTTAAAATGAATCACATTTTTTTGTGCTTTTTATTATTTCCAAATATTCATAATTTGAGCCCAAAAAATGTGATAGGTGTACCAACATCAGAAAGCAAAATGTAATTCCCAAAAATTTGAGGGTAATATTCTACTCTCACCCACAAAAAAAACACCAAATATCACAGAATAAATCAAGAAGAATAACTCTTGAGTAATGTAATTCCATCACTTGTATGTCCATAGAAATGCAGTATTAATGTGTTTTTATGTGTATTTATGTGTAGTTATGTGTAGGAGGGTCTCACACGTGGCAGCTCTGTGGCTTAGAGGTTAGAACATCTGCTTAGTATCTCTGGGGGTCTGGGTTCAAATCTAAACCATGTTACTTCATGTAGAGAAGTTGTCTCATCTCCCAGGTCCTATAACTATGTCTAATTGTAGTAGTTATGTGTAGGAGGGTTCCACCACCGTTGTAAGTCTTTTCCAGATACACTATATAGCCAAAAGTATTGGGACGCCTGCCTTTACACACACATGAACTTTAATGGCAGCCCAGTCTTAGTCCGTAGGGTTAAAATTTGATTTGGCCCACCCTTTGCAGCTAGAACAGCTTCTGGGAAGGCTGTCCACAAGGTTTAGTCTGCCTATGGGAATGTTTGATCATTCTTCCAGAAGTGCATTTGTGAGGCCAGGCACTGATGTTGGATGAGAAGGCCTGGCTTGCAGTCTCTACTCTAATTCAGCCAAAGGGTGTTCTATCGGGTTGAGGCCAGGACTCTGTGCAGGCCAGTCAAGTTTCTCCACCCCAAACTTGCTCATCCATGTCTTTATGGACCTTGCTTTGTGCACTGGTGTGCAGTCATGTTGGAACAGGAAGGGGCCATCCCCAAACTGTTCCCACAAAGTTGGGAGCATGAAATTGTCCAAAATGTCTTGGTATGCTGACGCCTTAAGAGTTCCCTTCTCTGAAACTAAGAGGCCAAGCCCTGAAAAACAACCCTGCACCATAATCCCCCTCCACCAAATCATTTGGACCAGTGCACAAAGCAAGGTCCATAAAGACATGGATGAGTGATTTTGGGGTGGAGGAACTTGACTGGCCTGCACAGAGTCCTGACCTCAACACAACAGAACACCTTGGGGATAAATTAGAGAGGAGACTGTAGGTCAAGCCTTCTCGTCCAACATCAGTGCCTGACCTCACAAATGCACTTGGAAGAATGGTCAAACATTCCCATAGACACACTCCTAAACCTTGTGGATAAGAAGAGTTGAAGCTGTTATAGCTGCAAAGGGTGGGCCAAATGAGTTTTGAACCCAATACTAATACTGGGATGCCATTACAGTTCATGTGTGTTTAAAGGCAGGCATCCCAATACTTAGGCCAATATATTGTATATTGCTTGTGACACTGAGCATGGCTATGGACTTAGGGCTGGTTCACACCACAGAGATGCAGAGAACATGTGTGGGGATGCCTGGTGGGTAAGTGGGTAGCAGTTCTGTCTAGCAGCACCTGGGATGTTGGTTCAATTCCCCAACATGCTTATCCTTGTGTTGAAGTTTATATGTTCTCCCTGTGTGGGTTTCTCACCACAATCCAAAGACATGCTGGCATCTTATTTGTCTCCTGTCGAAATAGGTTCTAATGTAAGATTGTTAATTTTGGACTTTATATTGGAAGCTCATTGCAGCCAGGGACTGACGTTAATGTTTATTAGCACTAATCATGCCCAGGGACTTGGACATTTCAAATTTTAGGGTTTACACTGCACGTGTACATATGCTTAGAAAACTGTTGCTTTGTTTATGTGGATGCAAATGGACTTTGATCTTTGTCCTGTAGTTGGAGATTTGATGCACATAGCCAAGGCTAACACAGTTGCAAATCCTATTATGTGTTCCTGATCATCAGGTGCAATCACTTTAGACATACATGAAGAGACAGATTGAAAGATACTGGTGGGCGTGTACTTCTATTGGGTGTGTCAGTGTGCTAACAATACAACCTCTCTTATATAAAGGCCTGCAGTAGGGGGGTTCATTTGGCCTGAGAAGGTCAGGTTTTTTGTTGTGATGGAGAAGGAATGATATTGGGAGATTTGATGAAATTCTTGTGCATTTTTTCAATCAAAAGTGGGTTTATGTGGCCATGCTGTCAATGTTGTGTGTGTATTGTTCCTGTCTGATCATGCAAACATCGTTTGGAAGCATCTGCTGACCTACTATTTTTGATCTCGTTTAATCGTGTACACCGAAATGCAGCTTCCAGCAGAACATGGTCACCAATGTATGTATGTGTGGATTGTGGGCTGGTGGTGGGTGTTTTGAGTAAGTCTTTTGCAATATTCAGTTGGAATGCTTTGTAAGAATGACTGTTAAGTATGTTTCTATAATCTTGCAGATAATAATGTGATGTGTCCCCGCTATACACTGAAATTAAAGCTGTGTCCACTCTAAGGTTTTGTCTAATTTTAGATTGTAAGCTCCTATGAGCAGGGCCCTTAATTCCATTGCTAAATGTAGTACCATATATCCTGTCCAAATTTTTTTGAAGCTAGTAAATGTAAATTTTTTTTTTTCTGCTGGTAAAATAAATACATTGAGCTTTTGTTGTGGTGTGTGTGTGTGGTGTTTTTTTTTTTTTTTTTTTTTTTTTTTTCTTCTACGTTTCTTTCTTTAGTTTTTGTGGGTGGTGGTTTTGGGAAAGTGCAATATCTCTTTTATATTTTATTTCAATATGTATTTGTACACCAAAAAACTAATCTCTTTGCCCTGGTTCACATGCTACTTTGAAATTGCGCTACTTCACTTGAAGTAGCACGATTTCAAAGTAGCAAGGTCAGTGTGATTTCAGGTGGCTTCATACACAAATGTCTATAGAAGTCGCACCTGAAATCGGCAAAAGTAGTGCAGGAACTACTTTAGCAAATTGATGCGGTGCGACAAAAAAAAGTTGCATCAATTGGAACAGTGCCATTACCAATAGTCATGCGATTTGATCTCTCAAATCGCATGACCAATCGCTCCAATGTAAACCTAGGCTTCTGCACAACTGCAAGTTATATATAAAAATTCCACCTTTATCATTAACAGCTGTGGAGAATTGCAGGTAATGAATTCAGCTGGTGGATAAGTAGTGTTTGAATGTGTCAGCTCTGGTTCACATTGGTGTGATTTGACATGTCATCTGTGGCAATTGCACTGTTCTAATTGGTGCGATTTGTATTGATATTGGTGCAGAAACCTGCACTGATGTCTCTGATATTGCCCCCACAGTTGGGACTGACATGCAGGAATGAAATTGTGTGAGTTCAGCTGAACGCTTTCCTCCCGCTGTCAGTGTGAACCAGGGCTCAAAGTGGGCCTTTTGCCTTTGTAATTCACCTGCTGCTAACCCAGGGACACCATGTCTTAGCAAACTCCCTTAAGTTTACCTTCAAATATATGTAGAAATACAGATTTGCATATCTGAAAATAAAAAAATACTAATCATGGTTGAGAGCACATATTCGCAGCGGCAATCAAAAGCGTGGTTTCACCTTCTGACCTGGAAATTAGTCATTGTATGCACCCGGAAGTTCCTGTGCTGGTCAGGATCTCCATCTAGGTGGACATGGCGAGGTCTCTTTAGCAGAGAGGAGGCGCTGCTCATTGGCTGGGTAAGTGTAGGATATGTACTTGTACTTAATCAATGCGGGGTGGATGTCATAGTTAGATTTGGTGTGGGTGGGGTTCATTGATTTGTTTGGCATCACCACACATTTGCTTCCGTCCCATGTGCACACATCACTTCCTGTATTTGTTCTGCTGATGTAAATCAGTAAGGACTATGCAAGTATAAATGAGAGCTCCTTTTATTAAAATATATGACTTGTTTCACAGCTGGGTGAATTTTCCAGCAAATTTGGACCTCTGAGTTGCATGACAAGTTGTACCCCATGATTCTCAATGACAACCATTCATATCTGTGCTACTTTAAGTCGCACCAACTTCAAAGTAGTCCCTGTACTACTTTGGTGTGACTTGAGGTATATCGGGTACAATATTACACAGGCATTCCCAGAAGTTGGGGCCAAGTTGCAGCGGCAAAGTGGCAGCAAAATAGTGTGACTTTCAGGTCGCAGCAGTGTGAATGAGATTCAAGGATAACACCTTTGAATTTGGCCCTATTGTCACTTGTGCATCCTGAAGGTGTAGCAAATTCGTCCCTGCACTACCTTGGTTTGACTTTGATGCGATTTGAGGTCCATACACCACAAGATTACACAGACATTGCTTCAAGTCATGACAAAGCTGTGCAATTTTAAGGTCGCACAAGAGCAAATGGGGCCTTATTCAAAGGTGTTATCAATTAATCGCATTAGGTTACTTTCACACTTGGGTGACTTTTCATGGAGCTTTGGACCTCAGTCACATGAAAAGTTGTCCCCATGATTTCCATGCATATTTATTAGAGCTGCACGATTAATCGTCATCGTGATTTTTTTCCCCTTTACGATCTTGAAAAAAGAGTTTCACGATTCTTGCTATGCAAAGAACTCTCTCTGCTCTTCTGAAGCCACAGCCGAAAAACCAGGAAGTCTGCCAAGAATTAGAACATTCTTTATCAGTGAACTTAACTAGAAACTTGTAACAATTTGTCAATTAAATAGACTTCTGTGTAAGTGAGGAAAGTTTAACCACTTAAACACTAAACATTTTTCTGACATTTGTTTTTTTCAGGTTAAAATCATTTTTTTTTTTTGCTAGAAAATTACTTAAAACCCCCCAACATTATATATATATTTTTTAGTAGAGACCCTAGAGAATAAAATGGTGATTGTTACAATATTTTATGTCACACTGTATTTGCGCCTTTCACATGCAATTTTTTTTGGAAAAAAGTACTTTAATGAATTAAAAAAAAGAAAAGTTAGCCCAATTTTTTGTGGGATAATGTGAAAGATTTTACGTCGCGAGAATCGTGATCTTTTTATTCTAAGCAAAAAAATTGTGATTCTCATTTTGGCCAGAACCGTGCAGCTCTAATATCTATGCAACTTCACCCATGTTCACATAGATCTGAATTGACATGTCAAATTGTAGGCCAAATCGGCACCTATTGATGGCAATGGAACTGTCCGAATTGGTGCGACGCCACAACAATTCCCAAAAGTAGTTCCTGCACTACTTTGGGCGACTTCAGGGGGCGATTTCTTACCTCCCAACTTTTTGAGATGGGTATAAGGGACACCTATTAGCAAAAGTAGGTAGGCATAGGACACCTTCTTTAGGCTGGGTTCACACTGCTGCGGTGGCAGACATCGCATGTGATTCGCAGCGCACTGCTGTTCACATCACATGCGATGTCTGTGCTGTGTGATATCAGCCATACAGATAGTATGGCTGATATCGCACCGCATTCGGTCCAAACTCGCACAGGACCCTTTTTTTTGTTCGGACCAAAATCGGATCGCATGGGTGTTCACACCTATGCGATCCGAAAATGTCCGAATTGTCAGTTCGCATTGCGATATGCGGGCTGAACTGGGGGTGTCATTAACATTGTATGACACTCCCCAGCAGTTCGCATATGGCAGTGTGAACTGCCGTGCGAGTTGGTGCGATGCGGGAACCCGCAGTAAATTCGCTGCGTTCCCGCACCGCAGCAGTGTGAACCCAGCCTAAAGGAGAACAGTTGGGACCTATGTGATTTCACTAGACATCTGTGCAGGAAAGTGCACTGATGTCTCTGAAATCGCTGACAAAGTCGGGCTGAGTCACACTTTGGACATCAGAGTCGTATGACAAGTCATACCCCATGATTTTTAATGTGTACCATTCATATCTGTGCGACTTCAAGTAACACTGACTTCAACGTAGTCCCTGTACTACTTTGGTCTGACTTTGATGCGAGTTGAGATCCATAGACCTCAAGTTTACACAGGCATTCCCTGGAATTGCGGCAAAATTGCTGATGCAAAATAATGGGAAAGTTGCGTGTCTTTCCCTGCGACTCCTGCGTCCATAGACCTCAAGATTACATAGGCATTGCTTAAAGTCGCATTAAAATCTTGCAACTTTCAGGTTGCACAAGTGTGAAAGGTGCCTAAGTCACTGTGCTGAGTACTATTTTATACCTAGAATATAAAGTAGTCCCACCATCAAACACTAGTAAACATATGTTCTCAATATAATTGTGCTCAAATGGCTGAAAATCACACAGATGGTATCACCTACTGAAAGCTTGCATTGTACTCAGCAGCATATGCTGAAAAGAGGCAAATGCCTATTAGCCAATGCCACATCGGCACGAGCATGGTTGTTACTATAATATTAATGCCTGAAATGCAAAACATTATTGTATTGAATCAAACATTAGTAAATGTATTTTCTCTGTAGGTAAGTGCTCAGCTCTGTAGCATAGCGGTATACCCTGCTGCCCCCAAAAGTTCAAGCCATGAATTCAAATCCCACTGACAGCATCACCTCCCAGAAGTGTGCATTGTACTCAGAAGCATAATTAGGCAAAGCACATCAGCTTGCTTTATTCCATATTTTAACTCTTCAAATGCATGCAATGGTATGTACTTATTCAAAAATATGGTATGGAATTCCAAAATTCAAGGAAAAAAAATGTCGTAGGGTCTCCCCAGTACGTACCAGGCCCTTCAGTATGGACTTTAAGGGGAACCCCACACCAAAATGTAAAATAAATTTGATGTGGGGCCCCCAAAATCCATACCAGACCCTTACCTGAGCATGCAGCCTGGAGGTCAGGATAGGGGGGGACGAGTGAGCACCCTCCCCTTCTGAACCTTACCAGGCCACATGCCCCAAAGCACCTTTTCCCCATGTTGATGGGGACAAGGGCCTCTTCCCGACAACACTGGTCGGTGGTTGTCGGTCTGCAGGCAGGGGGTTTATCAGAATCTGGAAGCCCCCTTTAACAAGGGGGCTCCCAGATCCTGCCCCCTATGTGAATAGGTATGGGGTACATTTTACCCTTACCCATTCACCAAAAAAAGCAGTGAAATGTAAAAAAATTAATAGCCGGTTTTTTACAAGTCCTTTATTGTAGAATAGCTCCGAGCTGTCTTCTTCCCTGAGCCATCTTCTCCAGACGCTGTCTCTCCCTCCTCCATCTTCTCCCCGAGCTGTATTCTCCCAGAGCCGTCTCTCCTGCCGCCGCCATCTGCTGTGTTCTTCCGCACCGCTGGTTACCCGCTAATAAAAAAAAAAGCTGCTCTTCTTCCATTGTGGTCTTCCTCCGCTGTGTTGTCACCCGCTGTGTAGTGTCTCTTACATAGCCATGGAGCGGACTCTCCGGGTGACATTATCGGATGGCCACAGAAGACCGCCACAAGAAGAGCGGCTTTTTTTTTATTAGTGGGTAACCGGCTGCGCTGAAGAACACATCAGCGGGAGAAGATGGTGGCAGCAGGAGAGACAGCTCGGGGAGAAGAAACATCAAACACTAGTGAATGTATTTTCTATGTATGACTGTGCTACACCCAATAGGCTAGCGGTCAGCACTTCTACCTTGAGAGAACTCATGGGTTGAAATCCCACAGAGAAATACTAAAAGATTGAATTGGTGAAAAAAAAGCAAATGACTATTAGCCAATTAGCCAAAGCAGCATATGCTGAAAATAGGTGAATGCCAATTAGCCAATGCACTTTAAATTTGGCTGATTCTATTATATTAACTCTTCAAATGCATGCAATGATATGTAAGTATTTAATACTATTATGGTGTGAAATTCCAAACACCACACACTAACTAATGGGCAGATTACATTTTTTTGTTTGTTTATTTTAATTCGCTTGTGCACTGAAAAAATAAACACAGCTGGGGGATGGTAGGTTGGCTGGTATTTGAACTTGTACCATGAGTGCTGTGGAGACATCTGAGCAGACCACTAAGCCATTAAGCTAAGTATGAGACCTGCATAATAGTGTAGTATGATTAAAGAATGAATATAAATAATTACCACTTTATAGTCACCTAAATTAAAAAACAACATACAACAAATAGATAACCTAAATGTTTAATACATGTA
Source organism: Lithobates septentrionalis (assembly GCA_037952835.1). Lineage (NCBI taxonomy): Eukaryota > Metazoa > Chordata > Amphibia > Anura > Ranidae > Lithobates > Lithobates septentrionalis. The sequence continues at coordinate 299,536 of JBBDGP010002329.1, read as the reverse complement.
ACTTTACAGAATAGCAGACATTACTGTGTAATAATCATTCATAACTGCATTAGTTAGCAAAAGAAGGAAAAAACTAGGAATACTAATTGCAACATACATCAATAGATGCACACGAGGTAGAGCACATCTCACATAAAAATGTTTCTTTCACATACATGGATCATGATTACAGTGCAGTACTATATAACAACTTGGTAGGAATTGGCATTTGCATATACGCGGAAGCGCTAATTAGCGCCAGCTTAAAATTTACTAACATGTGTTTCTCACTAATAGCGCTAGTTTTTCATTTGCACATTCGCCTGTTGAAATTTTATTTGGCTAAAATGGTCGCTGGTTTGTATTCCCAACCACACCACAAGACTACCTGCCTGGAGTTTGCATGTTCTCCCTGTGCCTGCGTGGGTTTCCTCCGGGTACTCCGGTTTCCTCCCACACTCCAAAGACATGCTGGTAGGTTAATTGGCTTCTGTCTAAATTGGCCCTAGTATATGAATGTGAGTTAGGGACCTTAGATTGTAAGCTCCTTGAGGGTAGGGGCCCATATTAGTGTATAATGTATATGTAAAGCACTGCGTAAATTGACGGCACTATAGAAGTACCTTAAAGCGGAGTTCCACACAAAAATGGAACTTCCGCTTTTCGGAACCCTCCCCCCCTCCGGTGTCACATTTGGCACCTTTCAGGGGGGAGGGGGGTGCAGATTCCTGTCTAAGACAGGTATTTGCACCCACTTCTCTTCCCGTCCCGACCGCGCTGTCTGCTGGGAACACACAGCTCCCAGGAGAGAGCAGCGACCACTAGGGACGCGCAGCGCGACTCGCGCATGCGCAGTAGGGAACCGGGAAGTGAAGCCGCAACGCTTCACTTCCTGATTCCCTCACCTAGGATGGCGGCGGCAGCTGCCGAGAACCGAGCGGGTTCTCGGCGTCCCCTGCCGACATCGCTGGACCCTGGGACAGGTAAGTGGCCATGTATTAAAAGTCAGCAGCTGCAGTATTTGTAGCTGCTGGCTTTTAATTTTTTTTTTTTTGGCGGTGTGGGTGAACCCCCGCTTTAAATAAAAATAAATAAGTCTTCACTAATATTATGGTGTGAATCTCCAAAACACCATACACTAGCTAACAAGCAGTTTACATTTGATAAACTTTATTGTATGGTATATAAACCATCAAACACTAGTAAAAGTATTTTGTATATATAATTCTGCTCAGCCCAATAGGCTAGCAGTTAGCACCTCTACCTTCAAACATTCAGGTATTGAAAGACTCATGGGTTCAAATCCCACAGAAGAATCCTAAAAGATTACTATTGGTGGAGAAAAGGAGAATGCCAGTTAGCCAAAGCAGCACACAGTGAATGCCAAGTAGCCTTTAATGTGTAACCACTTTAATGTGGTTGATATTATTGTATTAACTCTTCAAATGCATGCAATGGTATGTAAGTATTCACTAATATTATGGGGTGAATCTCCAAACACCACACACTAGCTAACAAGCAGTTTACATTTGATAAACTTTATTGTATAGTATATAACACATCAAACACTAGTAAAAGTATTTTGTATATATAATTGTGCTCAGCCCAATAGGCTAGCAGTTAGCACCTCTACCCTCAAACATTCAGGTATTGAAAGACTCATGGGTTCAAATCCCACAGAAGAATCCTAAAAGATTACTATTGGTGGAGAAAAGGAGAATTACTGTTAGCCAATTAGCCAAAGCAACACAAATATACGTGTATATTTATTTACTGAAAATAGGTGATTGCCAAGTAGCCAATGCAGTTTAATGTGAAAGTTTTTATTGTATTAACTCTTTAAATGCATGCAATGGTATGTAAGTATTCAATTATATTATGATGTGACATTCCAAACACCACACACTAGCTAAAGGGCAGTTTACATTTCTTTGTTTGTTTATTTTAATTCACTTGCGCACTGAAAAAATAAACAGAGCTGGTGGATGGTAGGTTGTTGTTTGAACTCATACCATGAGTGGTGTGGAGATATCAAAGCAGACCACTAAGCCATTGTGCTAAGTACAAGACCTGCATAATAGTGTAGTATTATTAAAGAATGAACATAAATAATTACTGCGTTATAGTCAACTAAATTATTAAATAATAAATCAAAAACATGAAAAAAACAACATACAACAAATAGGTAACCTAAATGATTAATACATGTAACTTTACAGAATAGCAGACATTACTATGTAATAATCATTCAGAACTGCATTTCTTAGCAAAAGAAGGAAAAAAAAAATAGGAATACTAATTGTAATATAAATCAATAGATGCACGGGAACTAGAGCTCATCTCTGATAAAAAATGTTTCTTTCACATACATGGATCATGGCTACAGTACAGTGCTATATAACAACTTGATGAGAATTGGCATTTGTATATACGCGGAAGCGCTAATTAGCGACAATTTAGAATTTACAAACGTTTGTTCTCCGCTTATAGCAAATTCGCCGTTTTGTTTCCATTTGGCTAAAATTTGCTCTATTATTTGCCATAGTGCCCAGTACTTCCTGGAGTTATAGTAAATGACCCCCTATGTCTATGAAGATCGTGTTGGATAGAGTGGGGAAATTATAGATTTTCTGTTGGATTTTAAATACTCCATATATTTATATTCTCTCCCTGTTCTATCTGACACCCATCATCTGAATAGGAAATGAAGTGTAATCTGTCACAGGTACATGAACAGCAATACATTCCAAATGGAGGTTGGTCTTCTTCAATCAATTAGAAACATTTTTTTTTTTTCTTCTTTATTTTTTTTTTACTGACTGATGAAATCTCTCAAATGGGGACCCAGACATAAGTAAAATAATTTGACAAAGGTTCTAACCCTTCTTCAATTTATGCAAACGCCAAGACGTCAAAGCAAAGTATTTCAATACAGTGAGAAGCAGGCAGACTGGTGACAAAAAAATTGCAAAATGTAACAAGAACAAATAAACTATTAAAAATAAAAATAAAAATTAACCTCCTTCTTCAAATTCTCTTCATTATAGGGAATAGATTATGCTATGCTTAGCATATTGTAAAGTTTTGGTGGTCAAATTCTGTATAAAATTGCAAAATCCATCTGCAAAATAGAAACAGCAAGATCAGGAATATTTGATAGCTATAGCTAAATAAGCATTTCAGAGGAATAATATCAGTTCTGAGCTTTTAGGACCCCCTATGGAGACATTTCTAGTGAATGCAGATGACAGTGCATTTATCTCCAATTCAAACTTATATGACACAAGCATGTTTATTTGGATTTAAAAAATGAGGAATAAAAATGTGGTTGCACAAGGGCCAGTTCAGAGAATGCTTTCATTTCTAATCGTACTAATTCTAGTGTGGAAAGTTGGCCATAAACTAGTAAAATTTTGGTAAAAAGGTTTCATATTAAGAATATTCATACAATTTTCGAATTTTGGTGTCAAATTGATGTTAATTTTTTACCGCAGTAGGGATAAAATAAAAAAGGAGCAGCATGGAAATGTTTCTCAATAAAAGATTTTCAGACAGTGTATGCGTATTTCGTTCGGGAAAGACCATTCATTCTAAAATTGAATATTAGTATTTTCATACAAATATTAGCAATGTTGATTTGAAAACCTACTAGTGTATGGCCAGCTTAAAGCAGAACTTCACCCTTCCTGACAAGTTTCCTCCTTGAACCCCCCCTCAACCACCCCCACCTGCCCCCACCCCAGCTGCCCGGTTATGTTTTTTTTTTATTTTCCTTGTGCTTAAGTACCTTTTTAACTAGATATATTTCTTCCTGACCCCTCCACTGTCATTATCATTTGCCTAGACGAATAATGTCAGCGCCCACTGGTGCCTCTCAAGCTATACAGCAGGCTTTCCCAGAAGGCACCGGGAGCATCCATTGACCAAAGCAGGAGGGGGCGGCCCTAGCAGCGAATCATTGAGAGGTGTGCCTGTGCCTCTCGATGACATCCCAGAAGAAGAAGGCAGCACAGGACCTGAGTAACTGCTACAAAGAAGGGGATCGCAGTGGGACAACGCTAGATCCTGTGTGGGTGAGTATCCTTCCTGTGCAGAACATCGCATCAGGTAGGCAATGGTGAAAAAAAACAATAATGCCCCGTACACACGGTCGGATTTTCCGATGGAGAATGTCCGATCGGAGCGTGTTGTCGGAAATTCCGACCGTGTGTGGGCTCAATCGGACATTTTCCATCGGATTTTCCGACACACAAAGCAGAGCAGGAGATAAAATTTTCCGACAACAAAATCCGTTGTTGGAAATTCCGATCGTATGTACACAAATCCGACGGACAAAGTGCCACGCATGCTCAGAATAAATAAAGAGAGGAAAGCTATTGGCTACTGCCCCGTTTAGAGTCCCGACGTACGTGTTTTACGTCACCGCGTTCAGAACGATCGGATTTTCCGACAACTTTGTGTGACCGTGTGTATGCAAGACAAGTTTGAGCCAACATCCGTCGGAAAAAATCCTAGGATTTTGTTGTTGGAATGTCCGAACAAAGTCCGACCGTGTGTACGCCCTATAAGGGTGTAGGGTAAAGCTGCGCTTTAAGGTGGTGTTTTACCAGCCACTGCTGCCCCACTGACATCTGTAAGTGCTTTTGTGGGTATCAATGCTAGCCTATCTAGTCTATGCTCAACTTACCACACCAGTTTGTGATCTGCAGAATCTTTTAACCCAGGACATTTTTTACTCTTGTTGGACTTGTGGACTCATTCAATAAATACTACGGTTTTACACTATGTGGTGATCTCTCTTCTTTTTATCACTTGCATGAGAGAAAAAGGAAAAGGAAAAACCAGCAAGGCTGATTTCAATGCCATCTTCGTCTGCTTTCCATGGATGGATCCTTAATGGAGTGTGTGAATCCATGTTTGCTTGGCACCTATGACGTGGAGTCTATCTATCCAGTAAGGGCACATCTTTTATACTTCACGGTGGAAGGTGCACTTTGGGTGTCTCTTTTATCCTTCATTCCAGGAATCACGAGCAGTGTTTGTACACTTATATGGACACTTTTTTGGATATTTCTATCCAGTTTTTTTAGAAGCTAGCGTGACAATCTTTTGTTGTTTTTATGTGGGTATCAGCATGGAAGGTAAAGCGCGATGCGTAGATCATCCACTCAAATCATTTCTGATAATATCAATAATTGCATTAATTTCTAATATTATCCATTCTAGTCTGTAAAGTTGGCCATACACTAGTAGAATTTCATTGGAAATTTCTCGTTTTTAGGAATGTTTGTTACATTTTCTAATTTTGTTGTCAATTAGACGTTTGTTTTTGACCACAGTGATTGTAAAATTTGAAGGAGCTGCATTATAAAATGTCCCTAATGAAAACATTTCTAACAGTGTATGTGGTTTTCATTTGGGAAAGTATATTCATTCCAAAATCAAATGTTAAAAGCAAACAAAATGTTTACCTCACTTGTCGTTTGCACTGGGATCCTGGTGGCCATCTTGGTGGAGCCTGTGTCTGTCTGATTGCCAATGAAAGATCCACCCAAGTACTAGGCTGGGCTCTTCCGAAGGGAGATTTCATGGGAGGGGGGAAGGTAACCATAAGGCTACATGCCCTCCCCTTCCAAGACTTTTAGATCAAGTCCAAGGACCTACACCCTACTAATTGCTTTGGGGGTGCCAAAGTGCAAGACAAGTGTTGGCCTTCCAGCTGGTGTATATATTTTTCAGCCCAGTGTATAGTATATAAAGGACCAACCCAGGAGGCAGATGTAAAAAAACATGCTGTGATGAAGGTGCCATACTAAAAACGCAGTGATTTACCCATCAGTGACTTTTTCTTGCACTCCTGGACTGCCAGTCCAGCGCTAAAAGCACCACAGACTTTTCTCACTCCAGGCTGGACCAGAAAAGAATTAGAGAGTCCTGCCTTTAACCAAGGACAAGGAAAAGGAAAAGAACCCTCCCACCATATCCACTTTATTACATCAGGAATTTCTAACCAGTGTCTCCAACTTTGAAAGAGAACAGGTGTTCTGTTCCCAAAAACTGAAAAAAAAAACTTGTTTATAGTGTGTGTATGCACACAACATTTGAATATTACCTACGTATTACCTTTTGTAATGTGCTATGTTTTTTGCTCATGTTAATAAACACATCAATACATTTTTTACTTAGCTGGTCGTCACTTGCATCATTCAAATTCCCAAAACCCCCCTTATTATTTTCAGAGAATAGGGATGGAGGCGCATTTTTTATGTGCTTCATTTAAAGTCGTTCCCCCCCCCCCCCCCCCCTTAGCCCATAATGTTCCATATATACAATGATTGAGGACTGCCAGAAACTTCAGAGCTAATAGAGGAAATGGGGATCAGAGAGTGAGGACATGTTACATGATTTTGGCTGGGGATATGCCGCAGAAGACAAGACGAAACGAGGAACATGTTACATGAGACTAATAGAGATCAATGCTATTATCCTAATCAATGCTGCCACTACAAATTGCTGAGGTCTGAGGGCCGCACATCATATACTGTACTAAAAGGCCACAGGTTGGGCACCAGGGTTGTAGGGGGTGGTTAGATTTGTTAATTTCTGGTCAGTTTTCACTTTCTTCAGCACTTGTCTTTGTGTAATATAACTACAATTCAAATACAGATTGGTGGTTTAACCTCTATTGTTTCAGACTGATGCCTAAAGCGCAGAGTCAGACCAATTAAATCCAACATAATATATCATTACTGGAGACAAAAGGTATATGTGTCTCTTTGATAATGGGGCTGTCAGCTCTGAAACAGGTTCACGAGCAAAGCACATTAAGCTGGGACCGAAAGGGACACGTTTTTAATTTGCAAGTGTATAAATTCTAATTATTATTTAATCTACAGTTCAACAGTTTTAATTAAGTATTTATTTAATTGATTTTTCTTTTTTACGTTTTTAAAACATTTGTGAAATGTAATGTTTGTACAGTATCTCACAAAAGTGAGTACACCCCTCGCATTTTTGTAAATATTTTATTCTATCTTTTCATGTGACAACACTGAAGAAATGACACTTTGCTACAATGTAAAGTAGTGAGTGTACAGCTTGTATAACAGTGTAAATTTGCTGTCCCCTCAAAATAACTCAACACACAGCCATTAATGTCTAAACTGCTGGCAACAAAAGGAGTGGAAGAGGACTCCAGTGGGAACCTGTGAAGCTCTGGTGAACTCCATGCCCAAGAGGATTAAGGCAGTGCTGGAAACCAGTGGTGGGGCACTATTCCCCCCACTGACACCGATGATGAGGCGCTATTCCTCCCACTGACACCCAACAATGGGGCACTATTGCTCTCACTTGAACCAATGATGAAGCTCTATTCCTTCCAGTGACACCAGCAATGGGGCACTGATTCCCCCCACTAACACCAACAATAAGGCACTATTCCTTCCACTGACACTGGCAATGGGGCAACATTGATTTTTTTTTTCTTTTACTCCTTTTACTCCCACTAACCACCAGGCCTTAGGCACTGATGCTGGGGCATTTTCTACTTCCATGGGCGACAATCCGGCCCCCCTAAAATCTGAAGCAGATTAAGAGGATTAAGGCAGTGCTGGAAACCAGTGGTGGGGCACTATTCCCCCCACTGACACCAATGATGAGGCGCTATTCCTCCCACTGACACCCAACAATGGGGCACTATTGCTCTCACTTGAACCAATGATGAAGCTCTATTCCTTCCAGTGACACCAGCAATGGGGCACTGATTCCCCCCACTAACACCAACAATAAGGCACTATTCCTTCCACTGACACTGGCAATGGGGCAACATTGATTTTTTTTTTTCTTTTACTCCTTTTACTCCCACTAACCACCAGGCCTTAGGCACTGATGCTGGGGCATTTTCTACTTCCATGGGCGACAATCCGGCCCCCCTAAAATCTGAAGCACAATTAAATGACCATTTATTTATAACGTTTTGAAGCTCCTAGTGTAGGATCATCGGATGTATTTGCTTTCTCTTTCTGAGATTTTTCAAATTTTCTGTGATCATAGAAGAATCCAGAGAAAAGTGCACTGTCAAAGCTTGTAAAGGATTAAAGTAGAGTAGGAGAGGATTAGAACCCCTTTCTGTTTTCTTGTAGCTGTCTGTGTCTCAGTTGGAGATTACCCTTCACTTCTTGTCCCATAGACACAATAGTAAGTAGGAGGAAATCTCAACAATGATAGAGGAATTCCACTCTCAAGTAGTTGTCAATGGATGTCTCCAATGGAACAATCAGGTGTGGGTAGAAATCCAGCTTGTAAAATAGTGACTGACCAGCTTTCTGAGGATGTACAATCCGGACAAAATGCGCTGAGTTGGGTACTTCTGGTCGTCACTTCATTTCCGGTGATACCACATCCTGTCGGTGAAATGCACACCCATTCTGGTTTCTGGGGCAACAGCGACCACCTTTCCTCTGCCCTGGGCAGGGCTGAATGCACCTAGTGCCAGTACATGGCCATAATAGCAAGTGAGCATAATCACACATAAGTAACCCTGTGATTTTTAATAAATATGGCTGCTTTGTGCAATGATTGTTGCCCTTGTGGCATTGTTTCCCCAAACTTGGAGTGGTATATGATACGAGGCAGACACATATCTGTGAAACACGGGCTGCATGGTAGTGTGAACCAGTGGGTTTGACCCAAAAGTACAACTTGACCTATCTATTTTTTTAGAGGGTCAGTTTTACCCGGAGAGTACAAGTCTGTGTGATGGTACTGCGGAGCACGTTGGGAGATTGGAACTGTGGATGTGGTTTAGTTTTGGGATCGCGGACACTTTTGATATTAGTTATTAAGTACACAGACACTTGTGGACACAGAGGCTAGGGTTGTCCCGATACCGATACTAGTATCAGTATCGCTCCCGAAATCAAGCATGAGCATGCAGGAGTACTTGTAACGCATAGACGTAACAGGTAGGGCGTGGCTGGATATTCAGAGCGGACCGGAAGTGACGTAAGAGGTGTCTGTAATGCTGTGTTTGCACTTTACAAGCTCTTTTCAACCCTTTTTAATGTAAGAATCCATTTGGCTTTTGAATAAATTTACACTGTTTATACGCTTTACACTATGGGAGGCCATTTTTTTGTTCTCATATGATATTCGGAGCCCTGATATGACCTTGTAATTGGGAGTCCCGAAGGGAAAGTTTGGCACCATCACATGGAGTCCTGTGTCTGGTATAACGCTATCCAGAACCGGAACTTTCAACACACCTGCAAATTGGAGATCTGTAGCTGTAAGCCCCACCACAAGAGATCTTTAAGGCTTATTATACTTCTTACTGAGGTAAGAACTCTGGGAGCATTAAGCTATTGCGAAGTCACGGAAATTGTGTTCAGAAGAATTCTCTCTATATATTTTTTAGAAGAATCGTTTCACCACATTTGGATATTTTGGACTTTCATCACAGTTTTCATAGTTGTACATTTTAGCACATTATCAACCCATTATTAAATTTATTCATGATTTTGACAGTTGCGTTGATCACTTTCATTCACATTAAATTCATTATTTTGCTCAAAATTTTACAAACAATACCCCATAATGACAACATGAAAGCAGTTTGTTTGAAATCTTTGCAAATTTTTTAAAAAATACAAATCGAACAAAAATCACATGTACATAAGTTTGCATAGCCTTTGTCATGACACTTAAAATTGAGCTCAAGTGCATCCTGTTTCCACTGATCATCCTTGAGATGTTTCTACAACTTGATTGGAGTCCACCTGTGGTAAATTCAGTAGATTGGACATGATTTGGAAAGGCACACACATGTCTATATAAGGTCCCACAGTTAACAGTGCATGTCAGAGCACAAACCAAGCCATGAACTCCAGGGAATTGTCTGCAGACCCCAGAGACAGGATTGTATCGAGGCACAGATCTGGGGAAGGGTATAGAAACATTTCTGCAGCATTGAAGGTCCCAATGAGCACATAGGCCTCCATCATCCATAAATAGAAGAAGTTTGGAACCACCAGGACTCCTTCTAGAGTGGGCCGCCCAGCAAAAGTGAGTGATTGCGGGAGAAGGGCCTTCCTCAGAGAGGTGACCAAGAACCTGATGGAGCTCCAGTGTTTTTCTATGGAGAGGGGAGAACCTTCCAGAAGAACAACCATCTCTGTAGCACTCCACCAACCAGGCCTGTATAGTAGAGTGGCCAGAGGGAAGCCAGTCCTCAGTAAAAGTGTCAGGAGACTAGTAGACCAGACTGTGTGGACTGCACAGAGATAACCCAAAACGCATCTAAATGAATAAATAATATTTAATAAAATAAGTGATAATTCAGAAAATACAGATAGTGCAAAACCAACACAACAACCCACAACAAACAACAATATATACAGCAAGGGGCAATACCGGAATCACAGATGTCAGCCAGGCCAGGGTCATACACAGCAGGTCAGCAGGAGCAAGGGATATACCAGAAACATAAACGTTTATCCAAGCCAAGGTCATACACAGGAGATAAGCAACTGAACAAGGGCAGGTTAGGAGAGGGAGATAATGGATGGGATAGAATACAGGCTCAGGTTCAGATACAGATACAGGTTTACGGGATAACAGGTCAGGGCACAAGGAAGAAAGATACCAAGGCAAGCCTATGAGGGCTTGCCGGGTATTTATAAGGCTGTGGTAATTGACCTCATGTCACAGCTGATCGCAGAGTGTGCTGTTTGCTCCACACTGCCGGAGTGCACCCGCTGGTGGACACCGGTACTACGGCCCAAAGATGCAGATTAAAATGGTGGGTGTTTCATTTTTTTTTTTCACACAGTATTTGCGCAGCGATTTTTCAAACGCATTTTTTGGGGAAAAAACACACTTTTTTAAATTTTAATGCACTAAAACACACTATATTGCCCAAATGTTTAATGAAATAAAAAAGATGATCTTAGGCCGAGTACATGGATACCAAACATGACATGCTTTAAAATTGCGCACAAACGTGCAGTGGCGACAAACTAAATACATTTTTAAAAGCCTTTACAGGTTACCACTTTAGATTTACAGAGGAGGTCTACTGCTAAAATTACTGCCCTCGATCTGACGTTCGCGGTGATACCTCACATGCATGGTGCAATTGCTGTTTACATTTGACGCCAGACCGACGCTTGCGTTCGCCTTAGCGCGAGAGCAGGGGGGACAGGGGTGCTTTTTTTTTTTTTTTTTTTTTCTTTATTATTCTTATTTTTTTTTATCTTATTTTTAAACTGTTCCTTTCATTTTTTTTTTTTAATCATTTTTATTGTTATCTCAGGGAATGTAAATATCCCCTATCATAGCAATAGGTAGTGACAGGTACTCTTTTTTGAAAAAATTGGGGTCTATTAGACCCTAGATTTCTCCTCTGCCCTCAAAGCATCAGACCACACCAAGATCGGTGTGATAAAATGCTTTCCCAATTTCCCAATGGCGCTGTTTACATCCGGCGAAATCTAAGTCATAAAATGCTCGTAGCTTCCGGTTTCTTAGGCCATAGAGATGTTTGGAGCCACTCTGGTCTCTGATCAGCTCTATGGTCAGCTGGCTGAATCACCGGCTGCATTTTCAGGTTCCCTGTTGAGACAGGAGAGCCAGAGAAAAACACGGAAGACGTTGGGGGGGGCATTCCCTCCCACGGCTTGTAAAAGCAGTCTAGAGGCTAATTAGCCGCTAGGATTGCTTTTACATGAAAGCCGACCGCTGGCTGAAAAGAATGATACCAAGATGATACCTAAACCTGCAGGCATCATTCTGGTATAACCACTCAAAGTCGTGAATGGCGTACCTGAAGACAAAAAAATGGTTAACAATAAAGCACAGTAAACGGTAAAGTATAAAAAATTGCATACCTGAAAAGCAAACATGATAAAACATAACAACAATAAAACATTGCAGAATAGAATACAGTAAAAAAGAGCAGAACAATAGAGAGAGAATAGAGAGAGAGAGAACAATAAAACGACAACTATTTTTTTTTATTTTATATTTTTGTATGTGTTTTTTTTTTTTTACACTTTTTTTGTAACTGTAACTTTTATAACTGTAACCGGTTCCAGGTTCGGGTCTCTCAAAATGCGATGGCATCTTGGGAGACCCTGTGAAAGTGTGCCTAGTCTGTGGAATGCTGTACCCTACGCTAATACTCAACTAGTGAATGGTAGCGTTCAAAACATTCACCAATGCAAAGACCAGGATTGTCAGGACAGGAGGGACAATAATAGCGGGTGTCACGCCTATATTCGCACTTGCTGCAGACACAACATCTTTTTTGGGGGGGTTCTTTGGGTAGGGGTACTCGGGAGGACATAAAGAAAATGCCTCTCATGCAGCCGACTGCATTTGGTTGGGGATGTGAATGGGGGAAGTACGGGCGCTGCAGAAGCGGTGGGTTCCCAATTAGGATTGGCGAATGCAGCAGGAAGGGCACTATGGGCACGACGGGCCTGTGTTTGTCTTTTTGGTGGCAGCGGGACACTACTTGTGCTTGCCACCTCACCAGCTTGAACTGCACTTATGGGACTCGCCACGTCACCAAGTGTTACTGCAGTGCTGGTTTGACTACGACCGGGGTGTACTAGGCCGCTGGTGCTTGCCAGTTCACCAAAACGCTACCAAAAAAACTGTTAGCGATCGCAGGATCAGGCCTGACTCTTTAGTTTAGTGTTTTGTAAGTGTCAGTGATCGATCGATACTGCACTTGGGTGGGCTGGGCTGGGCCGGGCGGAGGGGCAAAACGCAGGTGCTAGCAGGTATCTGGGCTGATTCCGCTAACACTGCGTTTTTGGGAACCCTAAACTGCTGGGGACGCTAGTATAGATCTGATCGGATCAGATATTGATCCGATCAGATACTATACCACTAAGGGAGGTGTACGGTGCGTGCGTGGGTGTTAGCGGTACTGGCGCTAACCTGACACTGCCTGGGGCTGGTGCTTGCCAGTTCACCAAAACGCTACCAAGAAAACTGTTAGCGATCGCAGGGATCAGGCCTGACTCTGAACGCTTCAGTTATGCGTTTAGTGTTTTGTAAGTGACAGTGATCGATCGATACTGCACTTGGGTGGGCCGGGCGGAGGGGAAAAACGCAGGTGCTAGCAGGTATCTGGGCTGATCCCGCTAACACTGCGTTTTTGGGAACCCTAAACTGCTGGGGACGCTAGTATAGATCTGATTGGATCAGATATTGATCCGTACAGATACTATACCACTAAGGGAGGCGTATGATGCGTGCGTGGGTGTTAGCGGTACTGGCGCTAATCTGACGCTGCCTGGGGCGACGCATATCACCGCCGGGCGATCAGGGGGCTAAACCTTTATTCGGTAATAAACGGCGGGTGCCCTGACACTATAAAAAATAAACGAACTAACCAGCGTCACCCGTAATGGTTATACGGTGATCAGTGGTGAAAGGGTTAACTAGGGGGCAATCAAGGGGTTAAAACATTTATTAGATAGTATATGGGGGTCCCTGACGCTATAAAACGCTGACGGCGAACCTAAATATTTACGTCCCTAACTAGCGTCACCAGCGACACTAATACAGCGATCAGAAAAATGATCGCTTAGTGACACTGGTGACGGGGGGTGATCAAGGGGTTAAAACTTTATTAGGGGGGGTTAGTGGGGTACCCTAGACCTAAAGGGGGGTAATACTAACTGTCCCAACACAGTAACTGTCACAAACTGACACTATGCAGTAATCAGGAAAAAAAAAAAAAAAAAACCTGCTTGGTGTCAGTTTGTGACGGGGGGGGGGGGGTGATTGATGGGGGATCGGGGGGTGATCGGGGGGGGATCGGGGTGTTTTGTATGCCTGGCATGTTCTACTGTGTTGTGTTGTGTTTGTGCACTTACTTACATGTCGTCTCTCCTCGGCCCGGAACGGAAAATACCGAGCCGAGGAGAGATGACATCATTTCCTCTGCCTCTGTGTACAATACAGAGGCAGGGAAATGATCCCATTGGCTGGGAGCGATCGCGAGGGGGGGGCCACGAATGGATGGCCTCCCCCTCACCACTGATCGCCGGGGAAGATTTGCCGACCGCCGCAGGCACCGGGGGGGGGGTCCGATCGGACCCCCCGCCCGCGGGCAGGCAGGGACGTACAGGTAAGCCCTTTTGCCTGCCCGTGCCGCTCTGTCGACGTACATCTGTGTGCGGCGGTCGGCAACTGGTTAAAATATTGGTAAATATTGTACAATTATAAATGATACGCAAGCTGTAAATATATAAAAAATATTGGTGATATCAAATCCCATGCATGGTGTTGCTGGTTAGTATTCCAAATGACGTTAAGTGTGGGGGGAGGGGGAGGGAGGGGGGGGGGAGGGGGTGAAGGTGGGGAGGGGAAGGGAGGAAGGGGGAAAGGGAGAGGTGTGGGAGATCTACTCCTGGTTGAGGAACTGAAAAGTGTTTGAATCACTCCTAATAAAGTGCAAACGTGCTGGTGAAGTTCAAGGGAAGTCCTTATTGTGTAATACACTTGTTGTCAAATTCATTTAAACTCTTATTGGTATAGTATCTTGGCATATATCTTGTGCAATATCTTGGTGCATGTGATGTTGTGGTTATAATCCTTCAATAGTTTTAAAATCCTTGCTCTGAAAGTGCAGCCACTCACCGGATCACTTCACCCCTGCAGGGGTATCAGGCAGTTACAGTTTTGCGCCACTGTACGGCGATCACTGGCGGGCTCAGGATCGTGGTGTATCATATGTAAAGAGAGAAGGAGTGCCCATAGCGTAAAATCGTTTTTAAAAAGGATTTATTAAACAAATGGAGAGGTACTCACAATTTCACAGTGTAAATCAAGCGAAGTAGTAAAAACGTCACAGTTAGCCTTCAGCGCTGGTAAAGTAGGTAATGTTGGGAAGCACAGATTAGGCCACGCCTTACGCGTTTCGTCGTTAGGACGTCTACGGGAGCGTGACCTGTGCTGTATCTTCCCACCCTTATAAAGCGTGCGGTGTCCCCTTGTTGATTTTTCAATTGGCATCCATTTTGCCTGTGATTCCGCGGACCGGAAGTGCGCCCACGGCCATTTTGCCTATGTTTTGCAGACCGAAGCCTGACTTCCTGTAGATGTAACAGTGTCTAGTTGTTTGGTGTTTCTAAGGGGCGGTTTGTTTTGGCTGTTATGTGGCCATTTTGCCTGGGATTTTGGCAGACAGTAGACCATATTCAGTGTCTCTGTATGCATACCCTCCAAAGTCCGGCGGCCATTATACCTATGATTTTTTAGACACAGGAGACCATAAGGAAGTTTTTCTTGCTATTGATTTACCTTAGTTTCACTTTTGAGATGATCCCAATGCAAATTACTAATTGAAATACAAGTATATAGTGTTGGGTATACCGCATACTGTAAAAAGGTTTTTACACATTTGTCAGTTTCGGAGAGGCGACAATAAAAAAACTAAGGTTTCACAAAACGAAACCAAGTGGATATTCCTGCTGGATACCCTACAGCCTATGGGTATGAATATAGACCTCGACCTCAACTGCTTCCTAACCAATTATTAGCAGTAACATCAACTTGGGAGACATGTAGCACCTACATACCTGACTTTAGAAGCATGTTAGTATCAAACCAGCCTTTTTTTTCTCCCCCCAAAAATGAGTGGAACTTGTACCAAAGGTACAAGTATGAAAAGTGCCTAAAGGTCCCGTATACCTCCCAAATAGGAGTCCTTTCACACATACTTAAATCATATATATACGCACAAATTGTATACGCATGAATGGTATAATACAGACTTCAAAACACCTCTCTTTAACACATACCTACAACATGAAAGGATTGGTTCACACTATGGGGAACATTCACCTCCCAATTAAAGAAAAAAAAAACCCGGGATTCTCCATTTTTTCCACTCTCTCTCTTTCTAATATATATGCATATTTTAAATATCCTAATTTTATTTCCCATTCCAAAAAAATTTTTTGGGCATAGGTCCACATTTTTATCCAGAAAGGAACTTAACACAGATACCTAATATATCTCTCCCACTTGTGCATTATAGAAGTAACACACCCAGCTAGCAATCAAATGTGGATATACAATGCACAAACATAGACAATCTAATAGCCGATACACATGAGTCCGAAATAACAAGCTCCTCATAAAAACACTTTCTCCCTCTTCCCAGAGCAACACATAAAAATAAAAATATGTGCAAAAATGACACTTCACATAGAATATACATGGTTTTAATTTTAAACGTCTTTTATTCAAAATGCTTTTATTTTTTTATTTTTTTGTACTGTAGTCGCCCATAGTAAGAGGCTCATATGCCGGTGTTTTTTATGTGTTTTTTATATTATATATTTTATATTTGAATTTAGCATAAATATTCTGAACTTTACTGTCGCATGAGCAAACTGACAAATGTGTAAAAACCTTTTTACAGTATGCGGTATACCCAACACTATATACTTGTATTTCAATTAGTAATTTGCATTGGGATCATCTCAAAAGTGAAACTAAGGTAAATCAATAGCAAGAAAAACTTCCTTATGGTCTCCTGTGTCTAAAAAATCATAGGTATAATGGCCGCCGGACTTTGGAGGGTATGCATACAGAGACACGGAATATGGTCTACTGTCTGCCAAAATCCCAGGCAAAATGGCCACATAACAGCCAAAACAAACCGCCCCTTAGAAACACCAAACAACTAGACACTGTTACATCTACAGGAAGTCGGGCTTCGGTCTGCAAAACATAGGCAAAATGGCCGCGGGCGCACTTCCGGTCCGCGGAATCACAGGCAAAATGGATGCCAATTGAAAAATCAACAAGGGGACACCGCACGCTATATAAGGGTGGGAAGACACAGCACAGGTCACGCTCCCGTAGACGTCCTAACGACGAAACTCTGTGAATGTCCTTAAGTGGCCCAGCCAGAGCCCAGACTTGAACCCGATTGAACATCTCTGGAGAGAACGGAAAATGGATGTGCACCAACGCTTCCCATCCAACCTGATGGAGCTTGAGAGGTCCTGCAAAGAAGAATGGGAGAAACTGCCCAAAAATAGGTCTGCCAAGCTTGTATTATCATACTCAAAAAGACTTGAGGCTGTAATTATTGCAAAAGGTGCTTCATCAAAGTATTGAGCAAAGGCTGTGAATACTTATGTACATGGGATTTTTTTCGTTTTTTATTTTTAACAAATTTGCAAAGATTTCAAACAAACTTCTTTCAAGTTGTCATTATGGGGTATTGTTTGTAGAATTTTGAGGAAAATAATGAATTTAATCCATTTTGGAAAAAGGCTGTAACATAACAAAATGTGGAAAAAAGTGAAGCGCTGTGAATACTTTCCGGATGCACTTTATATAAGTAGGATATTTTTATAACACATAGGGATTGATTTACTAAAACTGGAGAGTGCAAAATCTGGTGTAGCTCAGCTGTGCATGGTAGTCAATCAGCGTCTAACCTTAGCTTGTTCAATTAAGCTTTGACAATAGCTAATTGGTTTCTATGCACAGCTGCACCAGATTTTGCACTGTCCAGTTTTAGTAAATCAACCCCATTGTGTATGATAGTTAGCATCTTTTGGTTTATTTACAGCAGCGTGGTTTACTTTTATGAAATATACAAAGTGTATACAAAGCCAAAACTTTTTTTTTTTGGATAGAGTAGGGAAAAATTAGAACCCCCTTTCCTTATTTTTTTGCTGTGTCCCAATTGTAGATTACCCTTCACTTCTTGTCCCAGAAACACAACGGGAAAAAGGAAATATCAACAATGATAACGGAAATTTATATGAAATACTTACCGTAATTTTCCTTTCCTGATGGACTCCATGGCAGCCTACGTATGGGTTAATCCCGCCTCTCATACCTCATAGGACCCCACTCCCATAAATCTTTGCATCTAGACAGAGACAGTGTTCCGTAACTTAGCCTACTCCAGCAAATGGGAGGGAACTCCTGCTGCCATGGAGTCCATCAGGAAAGGAAAACTACGGTAAGTATTTGATATAAATTTTCAGTTTTCCTGACAGACTCCATGGCAGCCTACGTATGGGAAATAACTAGCCATACACACGCGGGTGGGCAATTGCTGGTTAGAGAAAAAAAGGTTTAATTGGCACCATCAACAGATAATACGTGCAAACCAAAATTAACCGAAGACAAAGAAGCCGGTTCTACACAATAGTGCGTCATAAAAGTGTTAATTGATGACCATGAGACCGCTTTACAGATTACTTCCGTATATACATGCCGGGATGCTGCCCATGATGTAGAAACGCTCCTGGTAGAATGAGTGGTCACTGCCTCCGGAGGAGCCAAACCCTTAGACTTATAAGCCCACTGAATGGCCTGAACAATCCATGCTGCGATGGTTCTAGAGGAAGCACGATTTCCCTTGCTTTTACCGTGGAAGAGAACAAACAGGTGATCAGATTGGCGAAAAGAAGCTGTGGCTTCTAAGTATTGTTTTAGAACCTCTCCAACATCTAGAGGATGAATATTAGAGTCCCCAGTAGACCTGAACGTAGGAAGAACAATTTCTTGATTTTCATGGAAGACAGTTGTTACTTTGGGATTTGAACCTAACATAGGAATCAGGACCACTCGATCAGGGAAGAAAGTAAGGAATGGTTCTTTGAATCCTAAGGAACCAATTTCGGAAACCCTCTTAGCCGATGTTATGGCTACTAGAAAGACCACTTTGAGAGAAAGTTCTTTAATAGATGACTGATCCATATGTCGTATTTCTCTTCCTGCGAAGAAATTCAAGACAAGAGGAAGATCCCATTTAGAAAATCTTGGTTTTCTTTGAGGTCTAATGCCGCGTACACACGGTCGGACTTTCTATCCTACTTGGTCCGGCACACTTTCCGACGGACTTTGTCCGCCAGGTGCGCCGGACTTTAAAACGGACGGACTTGCCCACACACGCCAGGACTTTCCGGCGGGCTAAGTCCGCCCGTCTTTCCGACGGACTTTCGCCGGAGTTCCGGCGGACTTTCAGAATGAACGGACTTGCCCACACACGGACAAGTCCGTTCATTTTGAACGTGACTCAGGTGCGACGGGACTAGCAAAGGATGTCAATCTTGCCGCTTTTATCGGCGAGATTGACACCTTGCGAGCCCCGTTGCGGGGCATACCAGGCCCTTAGGTCTGGTATGGATTATAAAGGGAAGCCCCTACGCCGAAAAAACGGTGTGGGGTCCCCCCTAAAATCCATACCAGACCCCGATCCGAGCACGCAGCCTGGCCGCTCAGGAAAGGGGGTGGGGACGAGCGAGCGCCCCCCCCTCCTGAACCGTACCAGGCCGCATGCCCTCAACATGGGGGGTGGGTGCTTTGGCGGAGGGGGGCGCCCTGCGCCCCCCCCAAAGCACCTTGTCCCCATGTTGATGAGGACAAGGGCCTCTTCCCGACAACCCTGGCCGTTGGTTGTCGGGGTCTGCGGGCGGGGGCTTATCGGAATCTGGGAGCCCCCTTTAATAAGGGGGCCTCCAGATCCCGGCCCCCCACCCTATGTAAATGAGTATGGGGTATGGCGTTTAGGGGGCGTGGTCACTGGGTGATGTTGACCACGCCCCCTAAAACGTCACAGTCCCAGCATGCCCAGGGACTGTGACATCAAAAGGGGGCGGGGTCTCCGCCTATATAAGTCACAACGCAGCCCTCGGAGAGCAGTCCAGCCGGAGAGAGCGTCGTGTCAACATCTGGGGAAGAGAAGAGAAGACAAGAAGCCCAGAAGCCCAGAAGTCCGGACCTCTGCTGGCAAGAGAGCTACCTGAAGGCAGCAGAGGAGCCGGCCGAAGAACTGGAACACCGGGAGAAGAGAGCGGAGAAGAACCAACCGGACGCCGGGAGAAGATGAAGCGGAGGGACCCCCGAAGCCGGAAGAAGACCCCCGAAGCCGGAGGAAGATCCCCCCCGGAGCTGTTTAATAAAATATTTTAAAAACCTGTGTAGTGTGTTTTATTACTTACACTTTTTTCCTAGGTGAATGGGTAGGGGTACCATGTACCCCATACTCATTCACATAGGGTGGGAGGCCGGGATCTGGGGGCCCCCTTATTAAAGGGGGCTCCCAGATTCCGATAAGCCCCCGCCCGCAGACCCCGACAACCAACGGCCAGGGTTGTCGGGAAGAGGCCCTTGTCCTCATCAACATGGGGACAAGGTGCTTTGGGGTGGGGGGGCCCGCAGGGCGCCCCCCTCCCCCAAAGCACCCACCCCCCATGTTGAGGGCATGCGGCCTGGTACGGTTCAGGAGGGGGGGGCGCTCGCTCGTCCCCACCCCCTTTCCTGACCGGCCAGGCTGCGTGCTCGGATCGGGGTCTGGTATGGATTTTAGGGGGGACCCCACGCCGTTTTTTCGGCGTAGGGGGTTCCCCTTTATAATCCATACCAGACCTAAGGGCCTGGTATGCACCGCGCTCGCCGCAATAGGAAAATTTGTTTTTCCTATTGCAGCGAGCGCGAGATGCAATACCCTGCCCTCGTGTTGTATCTGGTCCGTCGGACCAGCATACACACGAGCGGGCTTTCCGTCGGACCAGCACACACACGAGCGGACTTTACGCCCGAAACTGAGTCCGACGGAAAGATTTGAAACTTGGTTCAAATCTAGGTCCGGCGGGCTTTTGGGAAGAAGTCTGCCGGAAAAGTCCGCCGGCGCCCACACACGGGCGGATTGTCCGGCACACTCTGGTCCGCCGGACCAAGTATGCCGGAAAGTCCGACCGTGTGTACGCGGCATTAGTCTTATTGCTCCCCTGAAGAACTGCCTGGTAAGAGGGTGTCTGGCCCATGATACGCCTGTGAAGGCAGAGATTGCAGAAACTTGGACTCGTAAGGAACTAACCGATAAAGACAGATCCAGGCCTGTTTGCAGAAAACCCAGAATATCCTGTATCTTTAGGTCAGTACAGGAACCATTAGTGGAAGCCACATAGTCCGCAAACTTTGACCAAATTCTTTGATAAACTCGGTTGGTGCCCGCTCTTCTGGCATTCAACAATGTAGCAATCGCTGAACTTGGACATCCTAGCGCTTCCAGCCTTCCCCTCTTAACCACCAAGCCATAAGATGGAGATGAGATGGGCATGGGTGAAGAGACGTTCCCTGCAACAGGAGATCTGGTCTGGACGGGAGAGGGACCGGATCCCGGTAACTGAGCTGAACCAGGAGAGGAAACCATGGCCTGTTGGGCCAAAATGGAACAATTGCCACTACTTCGACTTCTTCCCACCTGAGCCTCGATAGAAATCAGAGAATGACTGGTACCGGGGGAAAGGCAAAGGCCTTGCAGAATCTCCACTGGTCCGTCAGGGCATCCACTCCGAAGGTTTGGGCACAACGACACCTCGTGTAATATTTCTGCAGTTTGAAGTTGCAAGGGGATGCAAACAGATCTACTTCCGGCATCGCTCCCAGAGACAAGACCCAGTGGAAAACTTCGGTGTGGAGAGACCATTCGTTGTTGTTCCTTTGCAATAGGCACATGAAAGTAGGCATCTTTCAGATCTATGGAGACAAGCCAATCTCCTGGTTGTATCGTCTGGCGTATTGTTAGCAGAGTCTCCATCTTGAATTTTTCCTTCTTGATGAAGGAGTTCAGATGTGTCAAGTCGATTACAGGCTTCCAGGAGCCATTCTTTTTGAGGACCATGAAAAGGGGGGAGTACACCCCTAGAAATCTTTCTGTCGGTACTTAAATGGCGGCCCCCTTGGCTATCAGTGAATCTGTATATGACAGAAGAACCTGTTTCTTCTCTTCTAAGTGTGGAAGGGCTGTAGGAACAAACCGGTGTGTGGGTGGACTGCTGAACACCCAAGTATGACCCGAAGAGACCGTTTTGACGGTCCAGAAATCCCGAATCGAGGCTGCCCAGACGTGCTGGAAACGGAATAAACTAGCCCCGTCTCGCTCCGTCAGGACAGGCTTTATATCAAAAGGACTTTGCAGCTTCTCATCCCCCAGAAGAGGCTGACTTTGGGGATTTCTGTCCTGAAGGTTGATTTCTCCTCCAGTTCTTTCTGAAGGCCTGTAGCGACGTGCATCCCTAGCATGCTCCTGATCTTGTCTGGGTTGAGTTCTTCTCTGACCAAAAAGACGGCGATCCTGGGGTAAGAACCCTGATTTCCCCCTTGTAGCACGGGTAATGGCAGAGTCAAGTTTATTCCCAAAGAGGGAAGAGCCCTCAAAGGGAATTTTACACCATGCCTGTTTAGAGGCAGGATCCGCAACCCACGGGCGCAACCACAAGGCGCGCTTCGCCGTGACTGAAGAAAGCATGACACGTGCCGCAAGGCGAATAATATCAAGGGATGCTTCCCCCAGAAAGGCTGATCCTAGCTTCAGCTCGTGTACTGATGAGTTCTTGAGCAACTCCTCAGAGATCCTTCCCAACACTGCATCCATGTCATCCGTTCATGCTTCCATAGCTTTAGATAAAGCTGCAAGAGCCAGGGCTGGTTTACAAGCCATGCCTGCCGTAATATAAATGCGCTTGAGGTCAGTGTCGATTTTCCTCTCTAAACCATCTTTAAAAGGAACGGTGTCTTCCAGAGGAAGCGTGACATGTTTCACTAACCTCATTAAAGCCGCATCAATGAGGGGTGCCGCTTCCAGATGCTTTACCTCCTCACCTTTGAATGGATACATTTTCTTGGAAATTAGCAAGTTTTTTCTCTCAACTTTACTCCATTCTGTCACGTACCTGGTAGGTTGTGAGCCTGAAGTGCAGAGAAGGACCTCCCTTACAGCTCCCACTCCTGTTCCTCTGGAATGAAGACAGAAGGCCAGGAGTGAGGAGTGGTATGGGTGCCTGGCAGGATCGACAGTCACCGGAAGTTCAGGAGTGGTGACACCCTCTGGGTCCAGAAGCTGAAGAGGACGCTGGATCGCAGAGAGGACCCGGAGCCACAGCAGATAAGGAAGCAGGTAAGTAAGCAGGTAAGTAAGCAGGACTGGAACCAGGAACAAAGCAGCAGGTAGTAGCCTGAAACGCTGGACTGGAACCTGGAACAAGCAGCAGGTAGTAGCCTGGAACGCTGGACTGGAACCTGGAACAAACAGCAGGTGGTAGCCTGGAACGCTGGACTGGAACCTGGAACAAGCAGCAGGTAGTAGCCTGGAACGCTGGACTGGAACCTGGAACAAGGCAGCAGGTAGTAGCCTGGAATGCTGGACTGGAACCAGGAACAAGGCAGCAGGTAGTAGACTGGAATGCTGGACTGGAACCAGGAACAAGGCAGCAGGTAGTAGACTGGAACGCTGGACTGGAACCAGGAACAAGGCAGCAGGTAGTAGACTGGAACGCTGGATACAGGTGTCAGACTGAGGGGTGGTCAAACAAGCCAGAGGTCGGTATCGGTCGATCAGCAGAGGTACCAGGGACAACACAGAGGGATGGTCAAGCAAGCCAAGAGGGTCTGGTGCAGGCGGATAGCAGGATGGTCTAACAGGAAGCCGGGTCAATAGCAGAGTACACAGGTCAGATCAGGTTAAGGCACACGGAACGCTGTAGAGCAGACAGCGGGGATGAAATGTGACAGGCCGGTTTAAATAGCCCGCCTGGCACTAGTGGGAGTGCGCGCGCGCGTGCTCGTGCGTGACAGCACCCGTGAACGCGTGCGCAGTGGAACCCGCGGCCGTGTCCCCCTGCGTCTGGATCGCTGATTATTGGCAGGATCTTCATGACATTGCCCCCCCCCCAAGGGGCAGCCTCCGGATGCCCCTTTGAAGGAATTTCTCCGGATGGGCTCTTTTAAAAGATTGTAAAAGATTTTCGGCATGAATATTATCCTCGGGTTCCCAAGAATTTTCTTCTGGGCCGAACCCCCTCCATTTTATCAAAAATTGATTTTGGTTGCCTCTTCTCCTATGGTCCATGATAGCCTCCACCTCGAATTCTTCCTCCCCATCCACCAAAATTGGATCAGGAGGATCCGTACTTCGGCCTGGAAATGGGTTAGAAACAGAGGGTTTGAGTAGAGACACATGAAATACTGGATGCACTTTTAATGAATCCGGAAGTTCAAGTTCGTATGCCACCTCATTAATCCTTCGCTTAACAGGAAATGGTCCAAGAAACTTGGGACCCAATTTCTTTGATGGGCAAGCCATCCTGAGATTTACTGTAGATAACCATACCTGGTCCCCGGGTGTAAGTAACAGCTCACCTCGTCTCTTCTTATCAAAAGTTGCTTTATTATACTCCTGGGTCCTGGTCATGGTCTCCTGCAAAACTTGATTGTTGGAAGTGAAAAAGTCCAACCTCTCCTGAACTGCGGGTACTGTGCACTCTGGAAGAGAATTAGGCAGAAAAGAAGGGTGGTAACCATAATTTGCAAAAAATGGGGTTTGTTTGATAGCGGAATGAATAGAGTTGTTGTAGGCAAACTCGGCTAATGGAAGAACAGAAATCCAATCATCCTGGGCAAATGAAGAAAAACAGCATAAATATTGTTCAAGAGTCTGGTTTGTTCTCTCTGTTTACCCATTAGTCTGGGGGTGGTAAGCAGATGAAAATGAGAGTTCAATCTTCAATGTTTTGCATAGAGACCTCCAGAATCGGGAGGTAAACTGTACCCCCGATCTGAAACGATATTAACCGGTACCCCATGGAGCCTGATGACTTCTCTAATGAATGCCTGTGCCGTTTCTGTAGCTGAGGGAGTGCCCTTCATTGGGACAAAGTGGGCCATCTTCGACAACCGGTCTACTATGACAAAAATTGAGGTGAAACCCCCAGCCGGAGGTAATTCCACAATAAAATCTATAGAAAGCATCTTCTAAGGTCTATCTGGGACAGGTAATGGCTTTAGCAAACCCCATGCCTTGGTCCTGTGCTCCTTGTTTCTGATACAGGTGGTACAGGATTCAACAAATCTCCTACAATCATCACGTAACTGAGGCCACCAAAAGGTACGCTGTACCAGATCAGTAGTTTTAGCCACTCCAAAATGCCCAGCAAAAGCATGGTCATGACAGAGTTCTAGTACTGAAACTCGTAGTTCTTCAGGTATAAAAATCCTATTCTCGTGCCATAATAACCCATCCTTAACTTGGAGTTCTGGCCTAATGGAAGACCCCAAATCTGCGGAAGCCTGCTTAATCCGGGAAAGCAGATCTCCCTGAAGAAAAAGAAAATTCCCCGGGGACAGAATGGTGTCCGGAGGGGAAACCTCTTGGGGCTTTTGAAACATCCTGGATAGGGCATCAGGCTTGGTATTCTTGGAACCAGGGCGATAAGTGACATGAAAAGAGAACCTGGAGAAAAAGAGGGCCCACCTGGCTTGGCGTGGCTTCAATCTTTTTGCAGACCTCAAATACTCCAGGTTCTTATGATCTGTAAAAATTAAGACTGGATGAGCGGCACCCTCTAGCAGATAGCGCCACTCCTCCAACGCGGATTTGATAGCCAATAATTCTCTGTCACCTACATCATAATTTCTCTCTGCCGTGGACAATTTACGAGAGAAGAAGGCCACAGGATATAACAGGGCCTTAGTTCCCTGTCTTTGGGACAACACTGCCCCTACCGCAATTTCGGATGCGTCCACCTCTAGTACAAATGGCAGAGAGGAATCTGGATGTTTTAGCACGGAAGCAGAGGTAAAAAGGCCCTTGAGAGTCTCGAAAGCCTTTTGAGCCTCAGCAGACCAGTGGAAACGTGTACCCTGTTTAGTTAGCTGTGTGATGGGTGTGATGATGGCTGAAAACCCCTTAATAAATTTGCGGTAGAAATTAGCGAATCCAACGAATCGCTGGATCCCCTTCTTATCTGTTGGGACTGGCCAGTCTAGTACTGCAGTGACCTTTTGGGGGTCCATCTTAATGCCCTTGCTGGAAATGATTAACCCCAAAAATGGAATACTTTCCTGTTCAAATTCACATTTCTCAGCTTTTGCATATAGACCGTGTTGTCGAAGCCGGGCCAAGACACTTCTGACGTGCCTGCGATGGGATTCAAGGGAACAAGAAAAAATGAGTATGTCGTCTAAATAGACGATAACAAACAGATCTAGAAAGTCTCATAAAACATCATTGATGAAGTACTGGAATTTAGCAGGAGCATTGCACAGCCCAAACGGCATCACAAGGTATTCAAAATGTCCATAACGGGTACGAAAGGCGGTCTTCCATTCGTCTCCGTCCCTAATACGAACCAAATTGTAGGCTCCGCGGAGGTCAAGCTTAGTGAATATGGTAGCTGTCCCAAGTCTTTGGAACAGCTCTGGTACCAGAGGAAGAGGGTAACGGTTCTTTACAGTGATTTTGTTCAGCTCACGGTAATCTACACATGGTCTGAGGGTCTTGTCTTTCTTTTGTACGAAGAAGATACCTGCACCTGCTGGAGACGTGGATGGACGAATGAAGCCTTTCTTTAGATTCTCATCGATATATTCTTTTAAAGCTCCTTGTTCCACTTCCGTTAAAGGAAATATTCTTCCAAAAGGTATCTCGGCACCGGGGAGTAATTCGATAGGACAGTCATAGGCCCGGTGAGGGGGTAAGACCTCTGCCCCCTGCTTGCTGAATACATCTAAGAAATCATGATATGCAGAAGGGATGGAAAGGTGCAGACTAGGATCTGTGTTTAAACAGAGCAAGGTAGGAATCTTCTGAGTGTCCTGAAGTCTACAAGACTGTTGGCAATATGGGGAGGAAAAGGTAACCTCACCTGTGATCCAATTAATGTCAGGATTGTGGGCCTGTAACCATGGCATGCCGAGGATTATGGGGAACATAGGTGAAGCGATGATATCTAGGCGTAACAGTTCTTGATGAGAATTGGAGATGGAAACGGGTATTGGAACAGTCTCTTGGGTAACAGGCCCTGACTTAATGGCTGTTCCATCAGCTAGATGAATGGAGAGTCCATGGGTTTTAGGCAACAGAGGTATCCGGTGTTGGGTAGCAAAAAGAGAGTCCATGAAACAACTGCAAGCTCCAGAGTCAATAATGGCGGCTATTTGCAGGGTCTCTCCTGGAAGCTGTAACAGGAGAGAGAGAGCAAGGTGAGTAGTGTTCTTAACCAGAGGTGCAACATAGTCCGAGGACAGAGATAGGCACTTACGGAGTTTAAGGGGACAGTTCCTGACATAGTGCCCAGGTTCCCCACAATACAGGCACAGATTATTCACCTGACGACGTTGTCGTTCCTCCTGAGTAAGGGAAGGCCGCAGAACCCCTAATTGCATTGGCTCAGGTGGGTTAAATGTAGACATTGGTGGTGCTGGTGATGTATGATGGGGAACTTTAGGGGTAACCCAAGTTGGGCGAGAGGTTCCCATTGCTCTCTCAGTCCTTCGTTCTCTTAGACGTCGATCGATCTGGATGGTTAGATCGATCAACGCGTTCAAAGTCTGTGGGGTACCCACCCTGGCCAATTCATCTTTCAGAGAGTCAGAAAGTCCCATTCGAAACTGATAGCGGAGAGCCGCATCATTCCAATTCGTGTCTACACTCCACTTTCTGAATTCCGCCACATAGTCTTCTGCAGCCCTGCGACCCTGCTGAAGGGTGTGCAAAGCCGCTTCTGCAGTCACGGACAGCTGGGGGTCATCATACAGCTGACCTAGTGCGTCAAAGAAGGCGGAAAGATTAGTCAAGGATACGTCCTTTTGCTCCAAGAGGCGGTTGGCCCAGGTTTGGGGGTCACCAGAAAGCAGAGAGATTACGTAGCCCACCTTAGTAGCCTCAAGGGAAAAGGTACGTGGCTGAAGAGCAAAGAACAGTTCACAGGAGTTGCGGAAGGCTCTGAATTTGAGGCGATTTCCGGAAAAACGTTCAGGCGTCGGGACCTTGGGTTCTGGAGGGAGCATCACCACTGTTGAGGAAGGCCCGACTGAAGGAGCAGAAGCGGAAGGAACTCCCTGAGCCCCAATGGGATTAGACAAGGTTAACACTCGTTCCTTCAGCCTGGTGTATCCTTGCTGCAGATTCTTGACTGCTTCAGTCAATCCTGCCAGGTGTGCACAGAGTTCCTCCATGGGAGACGTTCCCTGCTCAGGCTCAGACATGGCTGTCTGCTACTGTCACGTACCTGGTAGGTTGTGAGCCTGAAGTGCAGAGAAGGACCTCCCTTACAGCTCCCACTCCTGTTCCTCTGGAATGGAGACAGAAGGCCAGGAGTGAGGAGTGGTATGGGTGCCTGGCAGGATCGACAGTCACCGGAAGTTCAGGAGTGGTGACACCCTCTGGGTCCAGAAGCTGAAGAGGACGCTGGATCGCAGAGAGGACCCGGAGCCACAGCAGATAAGGAAGCAGGTAAGTAAGCAGGTAAGTAAGCAGGACTGGAACCAGGAACAAAGCAGCAGGTAGTAGCCTGGAACGCTGGACTGGAACCTGGAACAAGCAGCAGGTGGTAGCCTGGAACGCTGGACTGGAACCTGGAACAAGCAGCAGGTAGTAGCCTGGAACGCTGGACTGGAACCTGGAACAAGGCAGCAGGTAGTAGCCTGGAATGCTGGACTGGAACCAGGAACAAGGCAGCAGGTAGTAGACTGGAACGCTGGACTGGAACCAGGAACAAGGCAGCAGGTAGTAGACTGGAACGCTGGACTGGAACCAGGAACAAGGCAGCAGGTAGTAGACTGGAACGCTGGACTGGAACCAGGAACAAGGCAGCAGGTAGTAGACTGGAACGCTGGATACAGGTGTCAGACTGAGGGGTGGTCAAACAAGCCAGAGGTCGGTATCGGTCGATCAGCAGAGGTACCAGGGACAACACAGAGGGATGGTCAGGCAAGCCAAGAGGGTCTGGTGCAGGCGGATAGCAGGATGGTCTAACAGGAAGCCGGGTCAATAGCAGAGTACACAGGTCAGATCAGGTTAAGGCACACGGAACGCTGTAGAGCAGACAGCGGGGATGGAGTGTGACAGGCCGGTTTAAATAGCCCGCCTAGAACTAGAGTGCGTGCGCGCATGCCCGTGCGTGACAGCACCCGTGAACGCGCGCGCATGCGCAGTGGAACCCGCGGCCGTGTCCCCCTGCGTCTGGATCGCTGATTATTGGCAGGATCTTCATGACACATTCATTTGAAATAATTTCCCCAAGTTCACCCAGGAAGGGGAAGTTTGGGCGTTCTTTCTTGAGCTGCTTGAAGTACTTCCTCTGTTTAGAGGGTGCTTCTACCGGCTCCTCCCATTTCAATGTGTTTTTAACCACTTTAACCAACTGTGGAACCAAGGAAAAATCAAATCCTGTACTGGAATCTTCCACCTCTGCCTCGCTGTCCGAGAAACCACTTAAAGAGAGACTTCGACGAGATGGACCTGGAACCTCAGGGTCGACCCTGTCAGGAACTGGTGGTGGAGCAGCAGGAGGGCTGGATGTACGGACGCGATCTGTCCTGTTCAGAGATTCTTGAACCACTCTTCTGTGAAAAAGTATTTGCCCCCTTTCTGTTTTTTTTTTCTTTTTTGCATATTTGTCACACTTAAATGACTCAGATCAAACAAATTTTATTATTACACAAAGATTGCAGTTTTTAAATTATGGTTTCATTTATTAAGGCAAAAAAGCTGTCCAAACCTTCCTGGCTTTATGTGAAAAAGTAATTGCCCCCTAAACCTAATAACTGGTTCCGCCACCCTTGGCGGCAACAACTGCAATCAAGCGCTTTTGAGATAACTGGCAATGAGTCTTTCACATTGCTGTGGAGCAATTTTGGCCCACTCTTCTTTGCAGAGTTGTTTTAATTCAGCCGCATTGGAGGGTTTTCCAGCATGAACGGCCTGTGTTCATGATACAGCATCTCAACTGGATTTAAATTCGGGCTTTGACTAGGCCACTCCAAAACCTAAATTTTGCTTTGGTTGAACCGTTTGGAGGTGGACTTGCTGTTGTGTTTCGGATCATTGTCCTGCTGCATAACCCAAGTGCACTTGAGCTTGAGGTCACAAACTGATGGCCGGACATTCTTCTTTAGGATTTTCTGGTAGAGCTCAGAATTCATAGTTCCATCAATTATGGTTAGACGTCCAGGTCCTGAAGCTGCAAAGCAGCCCCAGAACATCACATTACCACCACCATGTCTGACTGTTGGTATGATGTTCTTGTTATGAAATGCTGTATTAGTTTCATGCCAGATGTAATGGGATGCACACCTCCAAAAAGTAAAATTTTTGTCTCATCAGTCCACAGAATATTTGCCTAAAAGTCTTGGGGATAATCAAGATGTTTTTTGGTAAATATGAAATGAGCCTTTGTGTTCTTTTTGGTCAGGAGTGGCTTTGGCCTTGGAACTCTCCCATGGATGCCATTTTTGCCCAGTCTCTTTCTTATTGTTGAATCAGGAACACTGATCTTACCTGAGGCAAGTGAGGCCTGCAGTTCTTTAGATGATGTTTTGGGTTCTTTTATGACCTCCTGGATGAGTTGTGTCATGCTCTTGGAGTCATTTTTGTAGGCTGGCAACTCCTGGGAAGGTTCACCACTGTTCCAAGTTATCTCCATTTGTGGATAAAGTCTTCCCCTGTGGTTCACTGGAGTTCCAAAGCCTTAGAAATGGCTTTGAAAACCTTCCTAGACCGATACATGTACATTACTTTGTTTCTAATCTTTTCTTGAATTTTTTTAGATTGTGGCATGATGTGTGGCTTTTTTGTGATCTGTTAGCGTGCTTCACTTTGTCAGACAGCTTCTATTTATGTGATATCTTCATTCAAGAGGTCTGGCAGTAATCAGGCCTGGGTGTGGCAAGTGAAATTTAACTCATGTTTCCAAAAAGTTGTGGTTAATCACAGTTCATTCATGATTCAGCATGGGAGGGGGCAATTATTTTTTCACATAGGGCCAGGAAGGTTTGAACAGCGTTTTTTTCCTTAAAAAAAGAAATAACAATTTAAAAACTGCATCTTGGATTTACCTGGGTTATCTTTGTGTATTATTAAAATTAGTTTGCTGATCTAAACCAAGTGTGAGAAATATGCAAAAAAATAAAAGATCAGGAAGGGGGCAAATACTTTTTTCACAGCACTGTATGTACACACACACACACACTATTTTACCAAAAGTATTGTGACGCCTGCCTTTACACGCACATGAACTTTAATGGCATTCCAGTCTTAGTCCGTAGGGTTCAATATTGAGTTGGCCCACCCTTTGCAGCTATAACAGCTTCAACTGTTCTGGGAAGGCTGTCCACAAGGTTTAGGAGTGTGTCTATGAGAATGTTTGACCAGCCAAGTTCCTCCACCCCAAACTCGCTCATCCATGTCTTTATGGAACTTGCCTTGTACACTGGTGCGCAGTCATGTTGGAACAGGAAGGTGCCATCCCCAAACTGTTCCCACAAAGTTGGGAGCATGACATTGTCCAAAATGTCTTTGTATGCTGATGCCTTAAGAGTTCCCTTCACTGGAACTAAGGGGTCAAGCCCAACCCCTGAAAAACAACCCCCCCCACTATAATCCCTCCCTCCACCAAATGATTTGGGCCAGTGCACAAAGCAAAGTCCATAAAGACATGGATGAGTGAGTTTGGGGTGGAGGAACTTGACTGGCCTACACAAAATCCTGACCTCAACCATATAGAACACCTTTGGGATGAATAAGAATGGAGACTGCGAGCCAGGCCTTCTCGTCCAACATCAGTGCCTGACCTCACAAATGCGCTTCTGGAAGAATGGTCAAACATTCCCATAGACACGCTCCTAAACCTTGTGGACACCTTCCTCAAAGAGTTGAGGCTGTTATAGCTGCAAAGGGTGGGCCAACTCAATATTAAACCCTACGGACTAAAACTGGTATGCCATTAAAGTTCATGTGCATGTAAAGGCAAGCATCCCAATACTTTTGGCAATACAGTGTGTGTATGTATATATATATATATATATATATATATATATATATATATATATATATATATATATATATATATATATATATATATATACACACACACACTATATATATACTTTATGTGTAAGAGAGGCAACTAACTGAAAACAACTACCCACGCACATACTTGGCCAAGTATCCCAAATACCTGGCAGAGTGGAGTACCATACCTGCACATGTGCACAATCTTTCAGGTACGCATGCGTCCTTGGTAAAACTGCCTCCTAGAAATGTGTGAAGTGCCAATCCCAGGAGGCAGAAAGCAGTACATTCTTGCTTAGGCAAGAAAGCAATAATTGCTGCCTTATAGCACAAAAACTAAATTATACTTACACAGTTTTGTAATACAGACAGGGGTGGAACCAGATGAGAACCAGTACATGTAATTAAAGAAGGTCCACTTTAAGCAGTCATTTGCATTAAAAAAAAAAAGGACAATTACGGAATAGATTTATAAAAAA
This sequence comes from Lithobates septentrionalis, assembly GCA_037952835.1. Classification (NCBI taxonomy): domain Eukaryota; kingdom Metazoa; phylum Chordata; class Amphibia; order Anura; family Ranidae; genus Lithobates; species Lithobates septentrionalis. The sequence goes on along the minus strand of JBBDGP010002329.1, from coordinate 267,232 downwards.
CCAGCATAAAGATATTAAAAGCAAGACTGAAACTGCTGATTGTAGCAACTAGTCAGGCTTCATCTTTGAAATAAAAAAATAAATTTGATTGCTTGTTCCACTTTTGCTCTAGATCTAAAATACCCTCAAGGTTTATATATGCAGAGGAAATCACACATTTTGATTTGGCATCCAGCTAAGTGCAATTCCTGAATAGACTGAAATAGACATGCTCAGTCTGTGATGATTTGTTGCTTTCTGTGCCTTCCTGTCTTGGGGACAACTACTCCCCCCATTTATTGTCCTGGTGTCATAGGGACAGTAGGGGAAACTTAAGGGGTCAGTGCCAGAAATAACAACCTGAAAGAGTGTTTAACTTTTCCCCTTTGTATTCAAAATGTAAAAAATAATTCTTGTTATGGGTATTTTTTATACATAGCTTGGACCAATGTAACTCTGTACATACCATGTCTGACCAATGCCCCTGAAAGCTGGAAAATAGACACCACTGCTTCAGACACCAAAGGAGGTTGGCTGCTCGGCATGGGTGCCATTCAGAGAATGCTTTGCAGACATCACTGCTCCACCTCCATTGTCTCTACAATAGAAGGGCCACTTGGCTGTGTTTGCTCCCCAGGCCAAAGGATCCCAGTCCTTCCCTGTACAGAGAATTTACAAACAAGTCACTGCTCCGCCTCTCTACCTTGTCCAATCAGTGAGCACTTTGCAGAAAATCTCTGAAAGTTGCCCATGCCAAGCGAGCGGCCTCCTGTATTCACAATGCAGCAGGACAGTCACTCGCCATGGAACTAGGAAGCTAACAGAGATCATTGGAGTAGCAGTGTCAACCACAGTAATTTCCACTTTCTAGAGTAGTGGTCTCCCAACAAAGACCCGGGGGGGGGGGGGGGGGCTGGATGTGGCCCTTTGCTTGCCTTTATCTGGCCCTTGAGGCACTACTCCTCCAACTGACACAAATGATGGGACACCATTCCTCTCACTGACACCATTTCTCCCACTGATACACACAAGGGGCACTATTCCTCCCATTAATACCAATTAGGGGGCATTGCTTGCTCCCACTGACTACAGTCCAACCTGCCCAAAGCTTGAAGGACAATAAACTGGCCCTTTGCTTTCAAAGGTTGGAGACCCCTGTTCTACAAGGATCCCACAGATATAATATATACATAGTTACACTTGTCCAAGCTGGACCAATGCAATGATGTAAAAATATCTATACCAGGAATTCTTCTTTAACGCTGCCTTCATCAAGGGATAATTAAGATTTTTTTCCTGCCTGTTCCCTCAGTGGAGCTGAAGTAGTATACTCACCCACTCAATAAATACAGGGTTGTCCTGCTATAATCTGCCAATAAACAGTGCACGCCAGGATCTCCTTTGCTGATCATTCTGGGCCCTAGCAGCTGGACCAACAATGATTGCGCATGCACAGTGGGTTCTACCTAGCCACAAAGCCTCCTGGAAAGTGTGATGTAGGTATCCCAGAAAGCTTCAGGTGGGGCAGGACCTCATTCATGCCTGCACTCTGCAGAGTACCCCCACCCCCCAAAAAAAAAAAACATTTTTGTGCAATTTACTGAAAAGGTGGGGGGGGGGGAGGAAGCAAAAAAATCTGCAAGCAGGGACTCTGTGTCTGGGGTCAAGTCGCAGCCTGTGCAAGAATAGTCACCAAATGTGTATCCTTTGGGGCATCTACAGACAGCACTGCCTTACTGTCCAGCGGCAGCCTGGAGGCCACTTCTGCCCCATTGAAATCACGCTGCAGCTGATCTGGGTGGGCTCCAGCAAGGTGCGACATAGGTTGGATGCCATCCCCTGAGCCAGGACCCTGCGGGAGAGCCTGTAAAGCCACTATCATCACCACCAGTATCATCAATTGCAGTATCCAGCTACATAGACACTGTATACAGACACCATTTTCTCCATTCACCTTGCTGTTACTTGTAGTACCTCAGGATAAGTCCATCCAGCTACACAGACACTGTATGCAGACACCATTGTCTCCATTCACCTTGCTGTTACTTGTAGTACCACAGGGTACAGTGCCTTAAGTCAACAATCACAATGACCACTCTGCACTCAAACAACACAGGAAGAGTATGCTTTTTGTTGCTGGTTAACGCTAAACCAGTTAAATTGCTTTGCTCTGCCATTCAGGATTTCTTCCAATACAACTCTCCTAGTGCTAGCTGAAGACCAAAGGACTTAATTTCTGTAATTACGGATTACACTTAACTCCCCGCCCCCATCATATGGATTCATTTTGCCGTGCTCATAGAGCCTGAATTTTCCTAGAACTCTTTGAGGGAGCAGGATAAATTCCACAACTTATAACAGTTTGCTGAATGTTATGACACTTCGATTATTGCTTGCTCCTGCAATAGTTAAAAGTCATCCCCCTGCCCTTCTTCTGCCTGTTCACATAGGCTGTATACAGTTGTGCTCATAAGTTTGCACACCCTGGCAGAATTTATGTTTTCTTGGCCATTTTTCAGAGAATATGAATGATAACACACAAACATTTCTTTCACTCATGGTTAGTGTTTGGCTGAAGCCATTTATTATCAATCAACTGCGTTTACTCTTTTTAAATCATAATGGCAACAGAAACTACCCAAATAACCCTGCTCAAAAGTTTACATACCCTGGTGATTTTGGCCTGATAACATGCACACAAGTTGACACAACGGGGTTTGAATGGCTATTAAAGGTAACCATCCTCACCTGTAATCTGTTTGCTTGTAATTCGTGTGTGTGTATAAATGGTCAGTGCGTTTCTGGACTCCTGACAGACCTTTGCATCTTTCATCCAGTGCTGCACTGATGTTTCTGGATTCTGAGTTATGGGGAAAGCAAAAGAATTGTCAAAGGATCAGTGGGAAAAGGTACTTGAACTGTATAAGACCGGAAAGGGATATAAAAAGATATCCAAGGAATAGAGACTGCCAATCAGCAGTGTTCAAACTTGAATCAAGATGTGGAAAATGAAGGGTTCTATTGAAACCAAATCACAGTCAGGTAGACCAACTAAAATTTCAGCCACAACTGGCAGGAAAATAGTTTGGGACACAAAGAAAAACCCACAAATAACTTCAGGTGAAATACAGGACTCTCTGAAAAAAAGGTGGTCTGGCTGTTTCAAGATGCACAATAAGGAGGCACTTGAAGAAAGATGGGCTACATGGTTGAGTCCCCAGAAGAAAGCCATTACTACACAAATGCCACAAAGTATCCCTCTTACAATATGACAAACAGCACAGAGACAAGCCTCAAACCTTCTGGCACAAAGTCATTTGGAGTGATGAGACCAAAATTGAGCTTTTTGACCACAACCATAAACGCTACATTTGGAAAGGAGTCAACAAGGCCTATGATGAAAGTTACACCATTCCTACTGTGAAACACGGAGGTGGATCGCTGATGTTTTGGGGATGTGTGAGCTACAAAGGCACAGGAAATTTGGTCAAAATTGTTGGCAAGATGAATTCAGTATGTTATCAAAAATGGGACGTACTTGGATATTCCAACATGACAATGATCCAAAACACAAGGCCAAGTCGACCTGTCATTGGCTACAGCAGAATAAAGTGAAGGTTCTGGAGTGGCCATCTCAGTCTCCTGACCTCAATATCATTGAGCCACTCTGGGGAGATCTCAAACGTGCAGTTCATGCAAGACAGCCCAAGAATTTACAGGAACTGGAGGCTTTTTGCCAAGAGGAATGAGCAGCTTTACCATCTGAGAAGATAAAGAGCCTAATCCACAAAGACCACAAAAAGACTTCAAGCTGTCATTTATGTTAAAGGGGACAATACAAGGTATTAAGAACTGGGGTATGTAAACTTTTGATCAGGGTCATTTGGGTAGTTTCTTTTGCCATTATGATTTAAAACGCGTAAACACAGTTGATTGATAATAAATGGCTTCAGCCAAACACTAACCATGAGTGAAAGAAAAGTTTTTGTGTTATTCATATTCTCTGAAAAATGGGCAAGTAATCCTAAATTCTGCCAGGGTATGTAAATGTATGAGCACAAGTGTATGTTGGAATAAGAGCTGCCAATATCTAATTGTTCTTTATATTCGATTATCTGACATGATTCGCGGCTGTTGCTGTTTCATCACAAGTGACATTTTGCCTGAAATATTTCTATAAAGTGTATGTTTGTGTTGTTCACCTTTAACTGCCTTTAACATATTAGTAAACAAAGCTTATTGGTTCATCACCTGGTAGTGTGTCTGTTTCATCATTGTCACTGATAGAAAAATGTCTGAACCCAGGGTGTCAGAAGTGGCTGAGGACTTGCAGGTACGGGGCAACCAGTAGGTTACTGATTTAACCAGCGGCCCTCACGGGGGTAGCGTTACAGTGATAACAATGGGAATTATTTTTTTCTATCTCTCACTAAGTACACAAGTCAATGTTACTGTGACATTACATTTCATTGTGTTAGCCCTTGTGGCAGTCCTTTGCTATCTCATTCATCTTCCTTTGAAAAAAGTTAGCTGTTACAAAACTTTACTAGAAGGATGACTAAAGAAGAAACTCATGTGCCTAAACCTGCCTAGGCAAATTATAACGAAGTTAATTAGCTAAAAAGTTTGGAAATATGAAATACTTCAATCATGCCTTGAGCTTAGAATGTTTCCCAGTAGCTTACTAATTTCTGAAATATTCATTACTAGATTTTGTGTTGCTCGTAAAAATTATAGAACTTTTTTCCTTTTTTTTTGGCTCAAAGTTAAAACTAATTGAAGATCAGAGTTTATGAACTTCTAAAATGTAATATAAGGTAACGTGTTGGGGTAATTAAGTACAAACTCCAAATTTTTCATATCTGTTGCAATCTCCCAAGTGCTTTCTAGAGACATGAAGGAAGGGGTTACTCTAGGGGCTGATATCCCCAGCATTTCTAGGATGTGGTATGATAGGTGCTCCAGGTATTAAAACTGTAACACACTCCCAGTTAGTGGAGGTTGCTACCCTGTTTCCCTGAAAATAAGACCTAGCGTGATTGTCGGTGATGGCTGCAATGTAAGCCCTACCCCCCAAATAAGCCCTACCCTGTTTCCCCCGAAAATAAGCCCTACCCTGAAAATAAGACCTACAAGGACTTTAACTAGGGCTTATTTGGGGGGTAGGGCTTATATTGCAGCCATCACCGACAATCATGCTAGGTCTTATTTTTGGGGAAACAGGGTAGGTAAATTTAGCTCATCACTACACTGCTTCTCCTTTCACTGTCCAGTCACAGGCTGGGATAGGTTCAAGTGGGTTGAATGATGGATTTATGCCCGTATCACCATACGGGCCGTTTGCTACAAAGCTAGAAGAAGAATGAATGAACTATGAGCGAGCCGAGCAGTGCACTTTTAGCACATTCAAACTACAAATACGTCTGATGAGGTGGAAGACGGGACTTGTACTTCAATCATTCACAGAACTCTATATCAGGGCTGGGCTCAGCCCTTCCTTCTCTGAGCAGACCGCTCAGCTGTCGGCTAATTGCCAGCTCCTTTCTCTCCACAGTGACTCAGCTGTTGTTGATCTGCTCGTCATTCCTGCCTACTTAAAGCCGTCCAGCTCACTTCATCTCTGCCTTCACCTTTGGTCACATCTCAGAGACTTTCTCCTGCGCTCCTGTTGAAGACTTGCTTGAAGTTTGCCTTGGCGTTACAAATGCTCCTGAGTCGCATGGCTAACCTGGAATCTTCCACTATGGCCGCTCTGGTACAACCTGTGTTGCAGGCTGTCCCTGCTGCTACTCCAGTCTCTGTGCAGGCACCCGCCTCGAGTATTACCTCTATAAGAGGCATGTCTGGTTCCGCTCCGCTTCCCCAGCGATTTGGGGGGGATCCAGTTCAATGCAGAGGGTTTCTCAACCAGGTTGAGATATACTTTGAGATGCTGCCCCAGGCATTTTCCATGGACAGAAGCAAAGTAGGTTTCGTGATATCTTTGCTTTCTGAGAGAGCCTTGGCTTGGGCAAACCCTCTATGGGAGACGCAAAAACCCGTAGTCCTGAGTTACCCAGAATTTGTGGCTTCCTTCTAAAAGGTATTTGATGTTCTCGCACGCTCCGCTTCTGATACCAAGAGCCTCATGTCCATCATAGTATGAGAACTGTTGCTGATTACGCCGTTGAATTCCGTACTCTGGTAGCAGAGGTTGCTTGGAACAATGAGTCCCTCGTGGCTGCCTTTTCTTATGGTCTCTCGGATAACATCAAGGATGAGTTAGCAGCCCGAGATATACCTACTGAGCTGGAGAGGTTGATCACATTTGCCACCCTCATTGACCCCAGACTCAGAGAAAGACTCTCTTTTAAGGAGCGCTGGCACAAGCCTCCTGTACATTTGTGTCCAAGCTTTGCAGTCCACCCTTGCCTCTCTCACCTCCCATGCTTCCTGGTACCGAGTCGGTCTGTGAAGATGAACCCATGCACTTGGGCTTCACGCGTCTCTCTGCGGATGAGAGAGCCCTTAGGAGGAGGGAGAGATTGTGCCTTTATTGTGGCCAGGCTCTTCACTTTTTGAAGTCTTGTCCTACCCGTTCAGGGAAAGCCCGAACTTTGAGGTCCTGTCATGGACAGACCTTAGGTGGCGTTGTTTTGTCTCCAGTTTCCCAGAAAGATAAGCTCCTGGTTTTGGTTACCTTGTCTTGGGCTGTCGAGATACAGACTCTAATCGACTCTGGGGCTGCAGGCCTGTTCATTGATGCTGCCTTTGTATCGGAGCACTCGATTCCGCTGCAGCTGCGTGTTACTCCACTTGCCATTGAGGCTCTTGACGGGAGACCTCTACAGTCTGCCCATGTGACTCACGAGACTGTTTCGTTGTCCATGGCCGTAGGGGCCCTTCACCATGAGATAATCCAATTCCAAGTTATTTCCTCACCTAAGTTTCCACTGGTTATTGACAATCCTTGGTTACAGAGGCACAACCCTTCTTTTAATTGGTTCCATGCTGAGGTCCTGTCCTGGTCGCCACAGTGCAGTGAGAGATGCTTCCAGAAGGTAGCTAAGTTCCTGTGCATCTCATCACTCTCCTCCCTGCCAGAGGAGTAGCCCAATTTTAGTGATGTCTTTGACAAAGATCAAGCCGGTACTTTGCCTCCACACCGGTCGTATGATTGCGTAATTGACCTTCAACCTGGTGCCATACCCCCTTGTGGCCGGGTTTACCCTTTGTCAGTCTTGGAGGATAAGGCCATGGAGGAGTATGTTGCAGATGCACTTTCTCATGGTTTCATCCGTAAATCATCATCTCCTGTGGTGCTGGTTTCTTTTTTGTGAAGAAGAGTGGTGAACTGATACCTTGTATTGATTATAGGGTTCTTAATCATTTCACGATTAAGAATGCCTATCCCATTCGGTTGATTACGGAGTTATTTGACCGCCTCAAGGGAGCAACGGTTTTCACGAAGCTTGATTTGAGAGGGGCATACAATCTCGTCAGGATTAAGGAGGGCGACGAGTGGAAAACTGCATTTAATACCAGATCAGGTTATTATGAGTAACTCGTAATGCCTTTTGGCCCTTGTAACGCTGCGGCAGTATTCCAGGAGTTCAATAACGATGTCCTCTGAGATTTGTTGCAGTTACGTTTTGGTGGTTTATCTCGACGATATCCTCATATTTTCCAAGTCCCTGGAGAGCCACCACACAGATGTCTGTCGTGTGCTTCAGAGACTACGAGAGAACAATCTCTATTGTAAATTGGAAAAGAGCGAATTCCATTGTGAACAGGTGAAATTCCACTGCTGGTTTTTCGATGGACCCAGAGAAACTTTCAGCGGTCCTACATTGGCCTCGACCCGTGGGTTTACGTCCTCTGCAGCATTTTCTTGGCTTTGCCAACTATTATCGGAAGTTTATTCGTAACTTCTCGTCTCTGGTCAAGCCCCTGACTGATATGACCAGGAAAGACGACAACCCACAGAGTTGGTCTCCGGAGTCCATTAAGGCCTTTGAGAGTCTTTTATACTAGAAGTTGATGCTGCCGAGACTGGAGTTGGCGCCCTTCTGTCTCAAAGTCCTAACTCTGAGTGCGCTATGCATCCGTGTGGCTACTTTTCCAAGAAATTGTCACCGGCAGAGTGCAATTACGAGATTGGTGACAGAGAGCTGTTGGCGATCATTTTAGCCCTGAAAGAATGGAGACATCTCCTTGAAGGTACCACTGTGCTGGTTCTAATTCTTACTGACCATAAGAATCTCACATTCTTGTCTGAGGCTAAGCGCCTCTCTCCCAGAAGGACGCAAGGGGCTTTTTTCTTGTCGAGTTTTAATTACATTGTCTCATTCTTACCTGGTACTAAGAATGTAAGGGCTGACGCCTTGTCACAACAATTTTCCTCCACTTCCAAGATGGAGTCAGTTCCGGGTTCCTGATTCCTCCTGATCGTATTCTGGCTACGGTTCGCACCAGCAGAAGGAGAAAAATCCTGGACTGCCGCAATCCATGCAAAAACATCTTTATTGAAAAAATACAATATAAATCAAAATATCAAACAAAACGAAAAGTGGACACAGCGGGTGTAAAATAGCTAACGCTTTTCACATTCAAAGATGCTTACTCATAGCTGATGGTTCGCACCAGTCTTACTGCTCCTCTGGGTGACAAAATTCTTGCTGCTCAGGTCGATGCTTCTCCTGAGAAACCTTGTGACTGCTGCATTGTTCCCGAGAGTCTCCGTACTGCCGTGCTCCAGACTTACCATTCTTCCAAGGCTGCTGGCCACCCTGGGGAGAATCAACTCTTTTGGGCCATATCCCAACAATTCTGGTGGCCTAGTCTACGAGCTGATGTAACCGCCTTCGTAGGCGGTTACAATATGTGCTTTAACTGCAGACTTTCAGCTTTAATTTGAGGATATTTACATCCAAATCAGGTGAACAGTGTAGGAATTACAACAGTTTGTATATGTGCCTCCCACTTTTTAAGGGACCAAAAGTAATGGGACAATTGGCTGCTCAGCTATTCCATGGCCAGGTGTGTGTTATTCCCTCATTATCCCATTTACAAAGAGCAGGTAAAAGGTCCAGAGTACATTTCAAGTGTGCTATTTGCATTTGGAATCTGTTGCTGTCAACTCTCAATATGAGATCCAAAGAGCTGTCGCTATCAGTGAAGCAAGCCATCATTAGGCTGAAAAAACAAAACAAACCCATCAGAGAGATAGCAAAAACATTAGGTGTGGCCCGGAAGACCACAGAAAACAACTGTGGTGGATGACTGAAGAATTCTTTCCCTGGTGAAGAAAACTCCTTTCACAACAGTTGGCAAGATCAAGAACACTCTCCAGGAGGTAGGTGTATGTGTGTCAAAGTCAACAATCAAGAGAAGACTTCACCAGAGTGAATACAGAGGGTTCACCACAAGATGTAAACCATTGGTGAGCCTCAAAAACAGGAAGGCCAGATTAGAGTTTGCCAAACAACATCTAAAAAAGCCTTCACAATTCTGGAACAACGTCCTATGGACAGATGAGACCAAGATTAACTTGTACCAGAGTGATGGGAAGAGAAGAGTATGGAGAAGGAAAGGAGCTGTTCATGATCCAAAGCATACAACCTCATTAGTGAAGCATGGTGGTTGTAGTGTCATGGCGTGGGCGTGTATGGCTGCCAATGGAACTGGTTCTCTTGTATTTATTGATGATGTGACTGCTGACAAAAGCAGCAGGATGAATTCTGAAGTGTTTCGGGCAACATTATCTGCTCATATTAAGCAAAATGCTTCAGAACCCATTGGACGGCGCTTCACAGTGCAGATGGACAATGACTCGAAGCATACTGCGAAAGCAACCAAAGAGTTTTTTAAGGGAAAGAAGTGGAATGTTATGCAATGGCCAAGTCAATCACCTGACCTGAATCCAATTGAGCATGCATTTCACTTGCTGAAGACAAAACTGAAGTGAAAATGCCCCAAGAACAAGCAGGAACTGAAGACAGTTGCAGTAGAGGCCTGGCAGAGCATCACCAGGGATGAAACCCAGCGTCTGGTAATGTCTATGCGTTCCAGACTTCAGGCTGTAATTGACTGCAAAGAATTTGCAACCAAGTATTAAAAAGTGAAAGTTTGATGGATAATTGTTAATCTGTCCCATTACTTTTGGTCCCTTAAAAAGTGGGAGGCACATATACAAACTGTTGTAATTCCTACACCCTTCACCTGATTTGGATGTAAATACCCTCAAATTAAAGCTGACAGACTGCAGTTAAAGCACATCTTGTTTGTTTCATTTCAAATCCATTGTGGTGGTGTAGAGATACAAAAAGATTAGAATTGTGTCGGTGTCCCAATATTTATGGACCTGACTGTAAATGGCAAATAAATGACAATATGACAGTTTATATTCGATTGGTTACCTCTACTCAAATTGGCTCTATGAGTCCAGGCAGGAGGAGAGTAGAGGAAAGACCTTCTCTTATGTCAGACCTCTCTCTTCTATCCCCTGACACCACAGGCCAAATTGCAAACACTGTACTCAAATCAGCATTCATTAGATCAGCCCCCAAGGTAAACTATCCCGCACATCCACTACATATATAGAGCCCTGCGAATGTATGGCTTCAGTAACTTCAGTCAATCTAAAGAAGGATGAGGCCTTGGATCTTCAGCTAGCCACTCTCATTGGTGCACTTAAACTCCTGAATAGCAGGGCCAAACAACACAACTGGCCCGGATTTTATCAAGTAAAGAATGCAGGATCTTCCTCAGCAATGTGAAAGGACAATGGTGTAAAGAACATAGCACATATCATGAGGGACTCCATTTTAGTTCTAAGACACCATCTCATGTTTTACAGGAAAATTGAGAAAACTCATATTTGAAGTTTTAACTGAAACCCACATTATCTTTAAGCTGTTATCTATAGAAAACCTTCTCAAGGTTACCTATACATTTTAGCTAGAATATGGAGTTTGGCCTAGCTCATGTTTGTTCTTGATAAGATAAAGTGCGTCCTTCACCTGTTAATGAATATTCTAATAGAAATGATGCAAGATTTTGTCTTATAACACCAGCTAATAGTTAAATATTAACTGAACCTATTTTCATTTCAATGACATGTATAAGGTTAGTAAAACTCCTCCCATCCCCTCAAACAACATAAATACTGTATCATTGACCACTGCTAATTAGATGTCATTAAGTGGCTAAGCAAACCTGTCTCCTGTGTCACTTTATTGATATCTCCAGGCCTGGGGGTCAACGGAGGTCTTCCTGCATTACCTGAACCTATCTGGGTGGTCTTAGAAGCCGAAATCTCCCAACAGATCTGGGGGCTCGCCGGGAAAAAAAGCCAAATAAAATCATATCTGAAGGTAAGTCTTCATTTTGTCTTTATTGACGAAATATTTCTTGCCTCAGCTCTGATTAAAGCTTTTTAGACCCGTAGGGTAGGGGTCTAGTAGGGGATAAGAACCACGCCAGAGGTTAATATTGGAGGGTTTTTGGGAAACCCACAAAGATAAGCAGTACTGCATACACATATATAGAGACATTCCTTTTGGGAAGGGATATGAAGTGGTTAATGAGGAAATAGACTCCGGTGACCCCAAAATCCTTTGCTTTTTCTTATCTATCGCATTAGAAGTTATAAGATAATCTGTTGTGTGTGTGTGGGTCAGAAGACTGGGTGGTAAGAACAGTCGACTCCCACTGTCAATATGGGTCAGAAACAAGGTAAAGAAGATCCTCCCCCTCTTCCCAATCCAGGAGAAACGTGTAAGGATTTTGTAGCCAGAATTTGTGGTACTAATTATGAATTCATAGTCCCATGGGTTTCAAATTTAGCGGGATGGACCGAAGCCATACACAGTGTAGACCCCTTTCCCCGGGATGGCGCTAATGATGAATTTCACATAGATATGATAAAAGGATTGTGTTTAGGAGATAAGAGAGCTTTCCCTTGGTACCCCGGGGATCCTCAATGGGATATGGATTATATGGAAAAGGGAGGAGAGAACTGGTTAAAATACGCCCCATATTGGTTTCAGAGGGATAATAAGAAACAGAAAAAGCCCACCAAATGTTTAAGTAAGGAAGATTATGACCAGAAACATAGAGAAGAAGCCGATAAAAAGAGATTTGTCCCTGACCCAATAGCCCCACCCCTGCCAATAGTCAGTCATCCTCCACCCGCATATGTACATGTCTATCCAAGTTTAAGAAAGGAAGATATTGATCTCCTGGCTGGACATTATGCAACCAGACAACGGCAGGTCCCCCTCGCTCCACAACCACAACAGCAGATCCCTCCCGCTCCACAACAAGATAGACAACACCCACAGAGGGCCCGAGTCGAGGTAGGGGAACCAGAAGATGATCAGGGAGCTATAGGAGGGGTAGTTTCACCACCTGGCCAAGAGCAGGAGGAAGAAGACGTTAAAGGGGATAGAATACTTAGTCCCCCTAAAACAAAGAGTGGAACTGTATATAGTAACACTAACCTTCAAGCACCTTTCATGACCATTGGAAATGAATTATTAAAAAAGGTAATAGACATTGAGGACATTGATAGGATAGTAAAACATTGCCCCAAACCCACCACCTCTGCAGGTGGCACTTTAATTTACTTAAAAAAGGCCTGTAAGGGTAGAAATTACACACAGGAAGACATGCGTCTTATCATTGATGGTATCATAGGACACACCAGTTCCTGGAGCTGGGCAAATGTTCCAAGTATAAACACTATTGACACTGGAAATGCGGGAGCATATGGGTTAAACACAGTACCAGGTAGGAACACCATGTGGACAGAATTAGAGACTGAAATGATGAGAGTATTTAAAAATAAAAGTTCCCTCCCTACTGCCATAGCATGCAAACAAAAGTCAGGAGAAACTGTAGTTGAATTCTGGAAAAGGTTTCATGAAAATTGGACAACAGAAGCTGGATTAGCTACAACTACTGATGTGGGAGCTTTGTTTATTCAAACTTTTATGAATAATCTAAAACCCCAGTTCGCCTTGGTGGTAAAACAGATGATATCTGAATGGACCACACAGACGATTGACCAATTTCAGGAAACCTTAATACAGAAAGAAGCAGCAGGGTGTTTTGATGTAATAAAAGAGAAAGCAGTGAGTAGCCTTTATCAGGGTGGAGTGCAAGCTCAGCCTCCCCCAGATAATGGTGGACAATGGGGCAGTGGAAACAGAGGCAGAGGAAGAGGAAGAACAAAAGGGAGAGGGCATGGTTTTTCCAGACCACCCCAGCAGTCCCGCACATGTTGTTTTAACTGTGGACAACAGGGTCACTGGAGAAATCAATGTCCTTATGAATGGAATAACCCAAATACTCAAGATCAAGATCAAATGCATACACAGGGACCCCAATCTAGCCAACCGAATCAAGTTGCCCCAAAGCAACAGGGTCCCCGATTCCCTATACAGTGGAATCAACAGCAACTAAAATGAAGCTGCCCGGAAGGTAGTATCCCAGCATTTCCTTTGATCTCACACTCTTACAATGAACAACCAATTGTGACCCTATATGTCAAAAATAGGCCTGTTCCGTTTTTAACCGATTCAGGGGCAACTCGGAGCACCCTCAGTGAGGACTACTACAGAGGTGAGACTAAAATTGCTGAACCTTCTATGGGAATTAATGGGATACTTACCAAAACATACAAAACACCACCTTTACCAGTAAGTGATGTTGAAAGGGGAGGTGCAACAGTCTTGCATCATTGTTTCAGGATTATACCAAATTGTCCTGTGAATCTCTTGGGTAGAGATTTGATGGGAAAATTAGGTATAACACTGAAAATGACTACTGAAGGAGGGGTCTTCGTACACTCCAAGGTAATACCAATATATTACACTGAGGATAGTGATCTCCCTCCACCAGATGATCCGGTCTGGTCAAAAAGCTCCTTGGATGTAGGTCTTATTTCTTGTACCCCATACAAGGCAGCTTTAAAATCATGGGCACAGCCGGTTTATCACAAACAATACCCCATTTCAAAAGAAAAAGAGGAAGGAGTGGCCCCAATGGTGGAAAGGTTCCTGCAGCTAGGAATTCTTAAAGAGACACTGTCACCCTACAACACCCCCATTAACCCAGTAATGAAGCCGGACGGCTCTTACAGGTTTGTACAAGACCTCAGAGCTATAAACAACCTAGTGATACCCATTGCTCCTATAGTGCCTGATGTGCCATCACTCTTAACCTCCATACCATCCGATGCAGAGTATTTTTCGGTCATTGACCTTTGTAATGCATTTTTTTCAGTTTCTGTTGACGAAGAGACACAGCCTATCTTTGCATTCAATTTCAGAAACCGCCAGATGACGTGGTGTAGATTACCCCAGGGCTATGTAGACTCCCCTGTAGTGTACACAGTGGCCCTCCAGGCAACCCTGCGGTCTTGGACACCCCGCCATGGTTCCGTCCTACTTCAATATGTTGATGATTTGTTGTTGTGTAGTCCAAGCCAGAAAGCATGTAAAAATGATGGTTTAGATCTGTTACATTGGTTAGCAGACAATGGTCACAAGGTTTCTAAGAAAAAGCTACAATGGTGTCAGGAAACTGTTGAATACCTTGGTTTTGTACTCTCCAAAGGAGAAAGGAAAATCAGTCACAAGAGAGCTGCGGCTCTCGTGGGTCTGCCCCGCCCACTTACTAAGAAGGACATGCTATCCTTTCTTGGAATGATTGGTTACTGCCGCCAATGGATACCTGATTGTTCCTACTATGATAATCTCCTGAGGCAAGCCACAGGTACTGACATGCCAGATTGTGTGAAATGGAATGATGAAATGTACAATGCTTTTGTGTATCTTAAAACTGCAATGGTCACATCTCCTGGACTTGGACTACCTGAATATGGTAAAATGTTTCACTTGTTTGCAAGGGACAACTGTAAAACAATGGCGGGGGTCCTGGCTCAGGAGCATGGGGGGAAACTCCGCCCAATTGCGTTTTTTTCAAAAGTTGTGCCGATGCCGGTACAGGGAATGCCGGCGTGTCTCAGAGCTCTGGCATCCTGTGCGATGGTGGTGGAAATGGCTACATCATTCACTCTAGGACATGCCACCACACTACACACCACTCACAATGTATCCATTCTACTAAAGAACATCCATACCCAGCACATGTCAGCCCAGAGGCTGAGCGGTTATGAAGTAATTTTACTTTCTAACCCAAAACTTGAGATCAAATATGCCTCTCCCACTTCTGGCCCAGCTCCAATCCTGAATGCCTTGCTAGGCTTGAAAGGTGAAGAAGATGAGGTAGTGCCTCAACATGAATGCATGGACCTCATCCACCAAGACACATCCCCGAGACCAGACATGTCTTCAACTGCTCTCCCTGGAGCACAGAATGTCTTTGTGGATGGGTCTTGTTCAAGACCAAATGATAACACATACCATGCAGGGTATGCTGTTGTTCAGCTGCCTGATAAAATACTGGAAGCAAACCCTGTCCCATTCCAATCAGCACAAGCTGCAGAACTTATAGCCCTTACTCGAGCTTGTCAGCTTTTTGAAAGGCAGGATGTAAACATTTACACAGACTCCAAGTACGCGTACGGTGTCGCGCATGATTTTGGAGTCATATGGAAAAGGCGGGGCTATATAGCAGCAGACGGTAAATCCATCTCACATTCCACGCTTGTCACAAGTCTGTTAGAAGCTATACAATTACCAAGGTCCATAGCTATACTACACTGTAGGGCACATACAGGGCAACAGGATGACATAGCCAAAGGCAACGCCTTAGCTGACAAAGCAGCAAGAGAAGCAGCATCCACACAGCCTGCAAACATACAAATGCCATTACTCTCACCAGAAATTCCTCTTTTGGATCAAACATTGCGTGATCTCCAAGCATATGCCACAGAACAAGACATCCAGCAATGGAACTCAATAGGTGTGCAAACAAACCCAGAAACTGACCTTGTCTGCCAAGAGGGGAGACCATGTATCCCTGTAGCCAGTGCACCCATTTTTATTTCACAATACCATGGGATAGGTCACAGAGGGTGGAAAGTCACATGTGAACTTTTGGATAAGGATTTTTACATTCCAGGTCTTCCCTCTCTCGTTAAGGCATATGTTTCCAGATGCATCACATGCATTCGGAATAACCCTAGCAACCCTCACAAAGCAAAACACGAACATCTGATATATCCATCTACACCATTCACTCATCTGCAGATAGATTTTACACACATGCCCAAACTAGGTAAAAGACAGGAATATTTGCTAATAATAGTGGACATGTTCTCAAGATGGATAGAATTGTTTGTAACTACAAAGGAAGATGCACAAACAGTAGTGAGGATTCTGATACAAGAAATTATCCCAAGGTGGGGTTGCCCACTACAGATCAACTCTGACAATGGTCCTGCATTTGTGGCCAAAGTTTGTCAAGACCTGGTAAAAACACTGAAAATAGAATGGAAGTTTCATATTCCTTACCACCCCCAGAGTTCAGGTATAGTGGAAAGGATGAACAGAACCATCAAAGATAAGATCAGGAAGGCCACTGGAGGTACGTATGCAAATTGGAAGAAGGTCCTACCAGCTGTACTAGCCGAGGTAAGAATGACACCCTCTAAAAAGACAGGATACTCTCCTTTTGAAGTCTTAATGGGTAGGCCATTCCCCACCCCATGGGCCAGACAGCCACTTATGTTAGAAAGAGGGGACCTAGATCTTATTCAGGAAGAATATATAAAAAAACTTATTGAAACTTTGGATAAAGTTGAAAGGAATGTTGCTCGCACCTCTCCTTTTTCTTCACAGGAACCTACACACCCTTTCCAGGTGGGTGACATCGTGGTGGTCCAGAGATTGAACCGCACCAAGAAACAAGAGTTTCCCTTCGGACCCCCAACCACAGTGATCGCAGTCACCCGCACAGCTATTTTGGTAGAAGGACAACAGGCCTGGATTCATGCAAGTCGCGTAAAGAAGGTCAACCAGGACCCTAAGAAGCAAGGCAAAGATAAAGCACAGAGAGGTGAAGCAAGTGATATAAATCCTCGAAAACAGAGTGAAGCAGGTGGCCAAGACTCTGAACAAGATGACGTCACTTATTTCACCACGGACTTCTGGGAAAGCCTTGTGCCTCCTATGCTGGGCTGCCCTGATTGTGTTCCTGCCAACTTGGCTGATAACTAACTGTATTTATTATTCTGATGATTTGGGACTCATAAAGGGTATTTGTGGGGCCTCTAACACTCTACAACAGAATAATACACATGACAGACACAAGAGAAATGAAAACTCAGAAAGTTTTACAGATAAAATGTTATTGTTGAAGTTTAAATATAGCTACGCCCAGAAATCTGGATTTGAAAAATGTTGGATATGTAGTAAACTCCATCCTAGCACTGCTAGAATCCCCTTAATGGCAGTACCTCTAAACTTCACCCCACTCCTTAATGGCACACCTCCTGTCGTCCTTACAGAAGTCATAAGAACACTTTCAAATAATACCCTTACTTTCCAAATTACTGGTAGAAGTCATTCCCCAGACTGGTGTTTTAGGCTGGGAAACTCCACAAATGGAGCTGAAGTTTGCCAACAAGCTAATATTAACTTTTCAATGACTTCAATTGAAAGCCCTTTCTTTCATACTTCAGAACCTGCCCTAAACACCACTCTAATAAACTTTCTTAACTCCAGTTCCACTTCCACAGTAGGACAATTATTGTCGGGTTTAACTTTTTCCAGTTTTTCTGATGAAATGATGACAATATTCAACAAACGATCCTTAGCTCTAGGAAACAGTATTTATATTTGTTGTGGAAAAATCTGTCACCCTTGGATCCCCACCGAACCCCAAGGATGGTGTTATCTTGCATCCCTAGTCCCCATCATGGGCGTAGTAGGAGATAGCAAGGGAAGACACCTCCTTGAAGCTAGCATGCATCCTAGGTACCCCCTCAAACACCGCAATAAAAGGGAGTTATTTCTTACAAAGGATATGGCATGGGCTTGGTTCCCCTCATGGACTGGGTGGGGAATAGACTTAATGAAAAGGTTGAATAATTACACTGGAATCATTGATGAAATAATGGAAAAGAATTCTGATGACATTACTAAATTAAATATAGAAACTAGGGCAATTAGAAAACAATTAGAACTACACGAGTTAGCCATAGAAAGCATGAGTGCTGCCTTAACTGGGTTATGTGAAAACACAGAAGATTATGAGTGTTGTACCTGGTTTCATAACACAAGTATGGAAGTACCAGATTATTATGATATAATTGCACAACACCGGAAAGAAGTAAGCAAATTACAAGATGAAGCTAGAAACATTGCTAAGACATGGGATCCTTTTGCAAACCTAAGTTCTGGGATAGGAATTTTGGCATGGATAAAGAGTGCTGCCATAACTATAATTATGATTACTCTTTTTGTCTTGTTCCTATATGCCTGTTATAAGCTTATAATGTGCATAATTGTTAAGGCATCCCGAACCCCTGATCCTGCTGCTGCGAATAGAATTTATCTGAGTATGTATTATGATAGAAGAAAATTTACATAACTGTGAAAGATAGTGAGCCATATAAATAATGTCTCAAAGAGGGGATTGTAAAGAACATAGCACATATCATGAGGGACTCCATTTTAGTTCTAAGACACCATCTCATGTTTTACAGGAAAATTGAGAAAACTCATATTTGAAGTTTTAACTGAAACCCACATTATCTTTAAGCTGTTATCTATAGAAAACCTTCTCAAGGTTACCTATACATTTTAGCTAGAATATGGAGTTTGGCCTAGCTCATGTTTGTTCTTGATAAGATAAAGTGCGTCCTTCACCTGTTAATGAATATTCTAATAGAAATGATGCAAGATTTTGTCTTATAACACCAGCTAATAGTTAAATATTAACTGAACCTATTTTCATTTCAATGACATGTATAAGGTTAGTAAAACTCCTCCCATCCCCTCAAACAACATAAATACTGTATCATTGACCACTGCTAATTAGATGTCATTAAGTGGCTAAGCAAACCTGTCTCCTGTGTCACTTTATTGATATCTCCAGGCCTGGGGGTCAACGGAGGTCTTCCTGCATTACCTGAACCTATCTGGGTGGTCTTAGAAGCCGAAATCTCCCAACAAATGGTATCTGTATACAGTGTCTCTGTATCTGAATGGCCTTTTGTCCTGTGGAACTACAGGTGTCAGCTAGGTCTGTACACAGTGTCCATACAACTCTATCTGTGTGCAGGGCCCTTGTTTCCTGCAAATGGGCAAATGCCCTCTCATCCATTCCTGTAGTCAAGGCCCAAACGAACGTCCTGGAACAGGCAGGCTTTTCTAGTGACCCGACTTCACACCGGAATGCTTCACACCATTGATGCAGGTGCATCTGGATATGCCCCAGGGATCCTCCTCTCTCCGCCTGGATGTCCCCGACCGGCTGTGGATGCCTGAAACAATGCAGTGGACTGACCTGCGAGCAGCACCTCTCCCCTAAGTGCAGTCTGTTCTCCTGCCCTGTGGTGACTGAATTCCCTCAGGAAATCAAGATGGAGTATTTTGCTTTCATCTCCCCAGAGCAGGCTGGCTCTTGTAGTTCTGTGTCTATAGAAAGCTATTGGGGCCGTTTTAGATGGAACTACATATCCCAGAATCCTTTGCAGCTACTGCTAAAGTCCTTCTCATTGGCCCCCTGTAACTGTTCCTGTAATTGGCTCTCCTCCTCTTGCAAGCCAGCTTGCAGGCCAGCTTGGCCAGGCTGCAGGATATGCAGTTCACCTGCTACACATATTATTTAACCACTTGCCGACCAGCCACCTCATTATTCTGCAGCAGGTTGGCTCGTTCCCGCAAATCGCCGTAGGTGTACGTTGGCTCCTTTAAAAGCCATAGCAGGCACGTGCCCGCTGCACGGAGGGGGACCCGATGCACTTGGCCGGCAGCTGCGATGTCCGCCGGCCACCCACGATCGCGGGAAAGAGAGCCAGAACAGGGATCTGTCGATGTGAACAGACAGATATCCGTTCTGACAGGGAAGGAGAGAGAGAGATCTGCTGTTCCTACTGAAGCCAGTCCCATCCCCCCACAGTTAGAAACACCTCCCAGGGAACATATTTAACACCTTGATCGCCCCCTAGTGTTAACCCCTTCCCTGCCAGTGACATTTACACAGTAATCAGTGCATTTTTATAGCACTGATCGCTGTATAAATGTCAATGGTCCCAAAAAAGTGTCAAAAGTGTCCAATCTGTCCACTACAATGTCGCAGTCCCGCTAAAAATCGCAGAACCATTAGCAATCATGACTAGATCGATGCTAGATATACAGGGGTTCCGGAGGCAGACAGAAAGGGACAGGATAGCAATGTTTGTGGACGACGTTCTGATTTTCCTTGGTGATGTCGAAACCTCGTTAAACACAGTGATAAAGATGGTTGGAGAGTTTGGGCGATTTTCTGGTCTGGTTATCAACTGGGAGAAGTCGGCTCTGTTACCAGTTGACCCAATTGGTAACCAGATACCGTCTGGAACTCCTCACCTGAAAGTAGTTGCCAAGCTGAAATATCTGGGTGTTTGGATATAAACCAGTATGTTGATAATAATCTAGCCCCATTGCTACTTAAATTAAAGCAAAAAGACTTTTCTGTTAAAAAAAAAAATGAAAGCAAAAAGGAGATATTTGAAGTCGACTCCCTCTATCTGTAACAGGGCCCTGTAATCTGATAAAGATTATATGGCTACCGCAGATACTATATTTGTTTCACAACTCTCCGATTTGGATAGGTCAAAAGTGGTTTAAAAGAACAGAATCCCTTTTCAGGGAATTAATCTGGAAGAAGGGCCAACCTAAGATTAGCTTGCAAACCATGCAATTACCGATTAAAGAAGGGGGTATGGCGGTTCCGCACCCGAGATCATATTTCCTGGCATCCCAGTTGCGGGCGGTGGAGCCCTAGTAGGTGGGAACTCTAGTAATAGAATGATGATAATGGGGGCACCACATATTTTATTAGTGGAGGTATTAGAGGCTGAATCATTTGTTCATAGATGCCCGACGATAAAACTAGTCAGTACAGTATGGAAGGCAACGAAAGCACTAATGGGGTATAAGGGGGTAACAGAATATACCCCCTTTTTGGAATAATAAAAACTTGGCGGAAGTAAGGGGTATAGAGAGGCCCAAGGAATGGGAGAGACAGGGTATTAACCGATTAACCCAACTATATGAGGGTCATTTTATGAACAAATTCTCAGATTTAAGACGGGAACCCAATATATTAAACAAAGCGTTTTACAAATACTTACAGATCAGACATGCCATTCAAGTACAGTTTAGGTCACAAATTATTGAATAGATCCCTATACTCCTCAAAATAATTATACCAGCCTCAACCAAAGAACTAATTTCCAAGCTATATGTCAGACTGGGGGCTAGAACAATAACTAGAGTAGGACCTTCTAAGAGCAGAGCGGGCTGGGAGAGAGACGTGGGGGCAATGACTACAGAGCAATGGCATAAGATCTTAGAACAAGGAGCATTGGTCTCGATTTCCCCCTTGCAGAAAGTATCCCACTTGTTTCTAATACATAGAGTTTACTATACCCCCAAAAAATGTTTAAACTGGGATGGAGACAGAACGACGAGTGCCCCAGGTTTAAGGCGACAGGAGATTTTATTCACATGGTGTGGAAATGCCCAAAGCTATTTAGATACTGGGTGGAGACAGTAGATCAGGGGTGTGGAAACTACGACCCTCCAGCTGTTGCAGAACTACAATTCCCATGAAGCATTGTAAAACTCTGAAATTCACAGACATTACTAGGCAGGATGGGAATTGTAGTTCCTGAACAACTGGAGGGCCATAGTTTGGACACCCCTGCAGTAGATAGAATAAATAAAACTTTTAGGACCATGCTAGAACCAGAGGCCAAGACATGCCTATTAGGAAGCTTGAAGGAAGGTAGAGTCCCGACTGGTGCCACCGAAGTAGTGTTGAGGTGCCTGTTCCAGGCGAGAAAACTAATAGCACAGAAATGGCAGGCACAGATCCCCCGACTGTGAAGAATTGGGTTGAGACTCTTAATTTAATGATTTGAAGCGTGAGAGTGGCATGTATTAGGCAAGGCAATTATGAAAAGTTTGAAGGAATGTGGAGGCCTTGGCTAGACGAGATGGGGTTCCCCTATGAGGGGATGGTGAGGAGCGAATGATAGTTTCTCTCTCGTTTTCCGCCATCCCCCCACTTTTGCCTTTTTCTGCTATGAAGTTCCTTAACGTTCTTCTCTTTCATACTTCCTCTACCCCTAGAGGTGATTTTTTCTCCCCCCCCCCAGGTGGCTATGCAATTAATAGACGCGTATGTACAATCATTGTTTGAGTGGTGTGGGTGAGGGGGGGTGGGTGTAGGGTGGGGGGGAGAGAGAGGGAAGATAAAGTCATTATAGTTTTTTGTACTATAAGATATTACATGATATTTTATGATGTTGTATGCTTTTTTTTCTATTTTGCTGTTTGAAAAACAATAAAAAGTATTTAAAAAAAAAAATCGCAGATTGCCGCTATTACTAGTAAAAAAAAAAAATTATAAAAATGCCTTTTAATCTATCCCCTATTTTGTATATAACTTGTGCGCAAACCAATTAATATACGCTTATTGAGATTTTCTTTACCAAAAATATGTAGAAGAATACATATTGGCCTAAAATGATGAAGAATTTTTTTTTTATTTATTTGTTCTTTTGGGATATTTATTATAGCAAAAAGTAAAAAAATAAAAAAAAAAATTTTCAAAATTGTTGCTATTATTTTGTTTATAGCGCAAAAAAATAAAAACCACAGAGGTGATCAAATACCACCAAAAGAAAGCTCTGTTTGTTGGGGAAAAAAGTAAGTCAATTTTGTTTGGGTACAGTGTCGCACGACCGCACAATTGTCAGTTAAAGCGATGCAGTGCCGTATCGCATAAAAAATGGCCTGGTCATTACGGAGGAAAATCTTCCGGTCTGTAAGTGGTTAAAAAAAACACCTTTGGAATATCCTCACAAACAGACTTCCTGGAATCTAGTATCCCTATTGGCAATGTTTTGGATTCAGAACAAAAGTTCCGATTATTATATCTACCCCCGATCAGATTGTTGAATACAAAAGCATGCATGCTTCAAGTAAGCTCACACTGAGACTGCTTAGTTCAGAGTCAAATTACTTTCTGTTTAATATTTCCGCTTCTCAAGACTTTTATACAATTCCATTGAAGATTGAGATACGTCAACAAGACTGGTGCTTACAAACCACAAATATAAAAATACAAATATGTGACAAAATTTTGGCTTTCAGCTGAGGCACATTTACAGAAGTGAATCACTGTTTTTGCAGCATTCTCTTGCTCTTGCTCCATTGTGTTATGCTGTTATATTCTGAATGTATTCTGGGAAGCAGGCGCAGACTTTTTGATTAACTCTTTGCAGTCAGTCCAGTTCCTAAGCAAGCTTTGAGCTTTGCAGAATATCTGTAAATGTCTTAAGGCTTAATAAGCATAGAAGCAGAGTTTATATATGTTAGGTATATAAAGCAGGTATTGGAGTAGACAGTTCACCATGATCACATCCATTACAGTCCCCCCTTGAAGCTGTCTATTTCCAACTGTCCCTCATACTAAAAAGTCCTACTCACTACCCTGGCCCTCTCCTCTGCAACTCTTTTCAGCTGTATATAGAGAAGAGCAGTGAATAACTCACTAACTCACTACCCCCCTCGATACAGCTTGGAGGGGAAATCAGGTGCTGTCTGTCCCTGTAATCCTATGCATCTCGGGAGGATGTGACTATAACGGAGCGTAACACATAATCATCATCAAGTATGGTATTTCCTGGTTCACAAAACATGGGAGTACAGTAGATTGGTCAACAGCTTTTTCTACACACTTCTTAAAGTAGGGAAGAACACAGCAGACCATGACAGCTAGGGTCACTAGAATTATCAGAATGGCTATTCCGATCTGTGTTAAAATTCCCTGCCATCCCTCCTGTATCCAGGTGAAGTACTGATCCCAGGGGTTGGAGAGCCCTGAATTCTTCTTTAATTCTTTGGACAAATCCTCCAGCTTCTGGATGGCTAAAATCACTTTACCATTTGGGCCTGTGTTATCTGGGATATAAGTACAGCATGTACTCGTTTCAAGTAACATCTTACACACACACACACACACACCCCTTTTCAGCTAAGACCATGTCTGAGGTCATACGGTTTTGGAAGGTCATATATGAAGCGGCTTCTAGTTGTTCGGCTAAACCTCGGAGTGCATCTCTGGTGTAATTAACAAACCTTTGTTGGTTGTAGTAGATGTAATTTATCCAGTCTACATTCTTGTTTACAGTGATGATGGGGATCAGGGACTCAAATCCTGCTGCTACTTGGTCTCTTGCTTTGAACTCATCTGGGACCCCTCTAGGGACCCCTATGGCATCTATGTATACATGAGGGTCAAAGCTTGTTGCTGGGGCACTCTTACGCCTCCTGTTAGGTCGGGGTGTGTTGTTTTTATTTGGCCTTGGGTTCTCCGAGAGAATATGTAGAGGCATTATGGCCTTGGCTAATGCACATTCTCCTGTCCACTGTCCTGTCAATCTGCATCTAATTTTCATGTCTCCGCAGAACCAGTACATGTCTCCCAAAGACTGGACTTGATTTTGCACTAGATTTGCAGACACCTCACTATAAGATCCACAGTAACCCTTAGTGAAATTCCCAAGAGGTTTCCTCACTCCCTGATACCGTCCATAGCATGTGTAATTGCCAGGATATATGGTGATACCTTCACCTGGCTTGGGGGTCTTGGTATCTATGGGATATTCCTTCACACAGGGAGTGGTCAGTGGTTGGGTTGGTAAATAGGCTGAGGAAACATGTCTCATGTTCTGGGGGTATGTTTAGGGGTACCATTCCTAAGTGTGGTCTAGCCCCCCCACACACATAGCAGTTGATCTTATTGTGTTTCCCTTCACTGTACCTCATCCACTTGAGCCACAAGTTGAGATCTGAGAACCCGGTTTCTGCAGCCATGGTATCCTCAAAGGTAGGGTCTGCTATGGCCACCATGTCCTTTAATGTCTGTAAATGGGGGTTTGAGCTAGATGAAGATTAGGGAACTCCCCACTCTGGGTTATTGAACATATCTTTCAGTTGGAAAGGCTTTCTAAAACCGGAATACCCACTTCCCCACCATAGGCTCAGAACATAGGTCCCACTGTCTTCTGGGCTAGGATACTCAATGGTCAGCCTGAACTCTTTGGTGTAAGGCTGATCTGTGTGTTTGTCGATTATCATTCTATCTAAGAGTGACTTCCCATTTTGTATTTCCTATTTTGTGTGTTCTCAGGTTTGTACCCCCAGTTTGCACCCCCAGTGTTCCAACCCACTGCTCCCCAGGAATCACAGTTGTTACCCCAATAGGTGTCAGTCACGCATACATACACAGTCATGGGTCTTACTACTTCATCCCAGGTCCGTATCTTGTAGATAGTACCTGGATTTATCTGTTCATAAGAGGATATAAAAGTGGCAACATGTGTATTGGATGAGTTATACCAGAACTGGGTTATACCATCTTTTTGTTTGATGCTACCTCTTGCGCCTGGGCAATGATTACTATGAAAAGGATATACAGAATCATTTGGTCCCCTCGGCCTCTTCCTCAGGTACACTGACTTTCTTGCAGTGGGAGGCGTGTGTCCACGTGTTCTTCCCAGCCACCTTGACTGATGTGGCAGTTGTTAGGAGTACCTGGAAAGGACCATCATATCTGGGTTCAAGAGTATGTTTTCTCACAACCTTCTTTATCAGTCATCAGGAACCAGCTTGTGCGTTTCTGTATCTAGCTCAGAATCTGGAATGGAAGAAAACACTTCCGAATGGATACGGGTTAATTCTCGAGATAAAACAGTCACATAATCAGTTAATACATCAGATTGGAGCTGCAACTGTTGTTGAAATAACAACCTAGACTGAGGGCTGAACCAAACAATATCCCATAGGATGACAGACCATGGTTTCCCCTTGGAGTGTACCTAACACTGAATAAGGCAATGGGTAGGCTGTCTGGCCAACTCATTCCAGTTTCCTGAGTAGGGATGAGCCGAACACCCCCCGGTTCGGTTCGCACCAGAACCTGCGAACGGATCGAAAGTTCGCTCGAACGTTAGATCCCCATTGACGTCTATGGGACTCCAACGTTCGAAATCAAAAGTGCTCATTTTAAAGGCTAATTTGCATGGTATTGTCTTAAAAAGGGTTTGGGGACCCGGGTCCTACCCCAGGGGACATGTATCAATGCAAAAAAAACTTTTAAAAACGGCCGTTTTTTCGGGAGCAGTGATTTTAATGATGCTTAAAGTAAAAAAAAAAAAAGTGAAATATTCCTTTAAATATCGTACCTGGGGGGTGTCTATAGTATGCCTGTAAAGTGGCGCGTGTTTCCCGTGTTTAGAACAGTCCCTGCACCAAATGTCATTTTTAAAGGAAAAAATCTCATTTAAAACTGCTTGCGGGTTTAATGTAATGTCGGGTCCTGGCAATATGGATGAAAATCAGTGAGACAAACGGCATGGGTACCCCCCAGTCCATTACCAGGCCCTTTGGGTCTTGTATGGATATTAAGGGGAACCCCGCACCCAAATTAAAATAAGGAAAGGTGTGGGGCCACCAGGCCCTATATACTCTGAACAGCAGTATACAGGCGGTGCAAACAAGACAGGGACTGTAGGTTTGTTGTTAAGTAGAATCTGTTTGTAATTTTGAATGGGTACATTTTTAACGTGTTTAGCTCCAGCCAAAAAATCTTTTTTAAGCTTTTTGGAAAACATAGGGAAGGGTTATCACCCCTGTGACATTTGTTTTGCTGACTTTCCTCCTCTTCAGAAGATTTCACCTCACTTTTGTCCCAATGACAAATGTTTTTTGAAAATTTGGGTTTTTTTGTGGAACAAGGATTGGAAAGCATCAGTGGAAAGGAGAAATGTTTTTCCCATATTAACTCTTACAGGAGAGAATTTCCCTTCCTAGGGGTAGATTTCATCTCACTTCCTGTTGTCTCCTTCCGTTTGCAAGTAGGAGTCGTTTGTAAGTTAGATGTTTGAAAGTAGGGGCCTGCCCTATATACTCAGCAGAAATTTGGGCCTTAGGTGTTGTTGTGGCCACAACACTGTAAGCCCTCACAGGGCCCTGCTGTGAAATATTAGATCAAGAATTGTAATTACATGCCCCTGTTGAACAGGGGCAGAAAAACTGGGCCTTTAGTGGTGGTGGTGGTGGTGGTGCTGGTGCCACAACACTGTAAGTCCTCACTCGCTCTTGGTGGGTGCAGAAATGGGCCCTGCTGTGAAATATTAGATCAAGAATTGTAATTACATGCCCCTGTTGAACAGGAGCTGAAAAATTAGGCCTTAGGCACTGGTGCTGGTGCCACAACACTGCAACCCCTCACAGACACTCTAGTTGGAACGCAGGAACGAGCCCTGCTGCAAAGTATTGCATCAAAAATTGTAATTACACGCCCCTGTTAAACAGGGGCAGAAAAATTGGGCCTTAGGCACTGGTGCTGGTGCCACAACACTGCAACCCCTCACAGACACTCTAGTTGGAACGCAGGAACGAGCCCTGCTGCAAAGTATTGCATCAAAAATTGTAATTACACGCCCCTGTTAAACAGGGGCAGAAAAATTGGGCCTTAGGCACTGGTGCTGGTGCCACAACACTGCAACCCCTTACAGACACTCTAGTTGGAACGCAGGAACGAGCCCTGCTGCAAAGTATTGCATCAAAAATTGTAATTACACGCCCCTGTTAAACAGGGGCAGAAAAATTGGGCCTTAGGCACTGGTGGTGGCGCCCAGAACCAAAAATGTTCTTACAAGCTATCAGCGTGATGATTGAGGAGGAAGAGGATAATTACTCAGGGATAGTCACTCAGCATCAGCATAGGCAGTCTTTGAAGGGATCTGAGATTTCAAAAAAAATTATTCGGTTACATCAGCATCAGGTGCTTGGTAGCTGGTGGTGATCAAAGACTGATTTATTTTTATTAAGGTCAGTCGATCGACCGAGTCGGTGGACAGACGCACCCTGTGATCGGTTACCACGCCTCCAGCAGCACTGAATGTGCGTTCCGAAAGAACGCTGGATGCAGGACAGGCCAGTAGCTCAATTGCATACTGTGCAAGCTCTGGCCAGTGATCCATCCTCAAGACCCAGTAACCCAGAGGATGTTCGGTGGGAAAGGTGTCCAAGTCTGATCTTGCCCCTAGGTATTCCTGCACCATGTAAAACAGACGCTGGCGATGGTTGCTGGAACCGATCATACCTTGGGGCTGCGAACCAAAAAATTGTCTGAACGCATCGGTCAGATGGCCACCTTCTCCACCGCTCCTTCTTTGACTGACCGAAGCCTCAGCAACACGTTGTCCAGAAACAGGAGTTTGTAACCTCCCAGTCTCTGGGAACGCGTTGCACAGACCTTTCTGCAAGGCCTCCCGAAGATGTTTCATCCTCTGCTCCCTCTGCGATGGCAAGATAAGGTCCGCAACCTTACCCTTGTAACGTGGGTCAAGGAGGGTTGCCAGCCAGTATTGGTCCTTCTCCTTGATACCACGAATACGAGGATCCTTACGCAGGCTTTGCAGGATCAGGGAGGCCATGCAGCGTAGGTTTGCTGAGGCATTCGGTCCGGAGTCCTCTGGGTCACTAAGGACGACATGGTCCGCAGCCACCTCCTCCCAGCCACGTACAAGTCCATGTGTTTCTTGGGACTGATCCCTTAAAGACTGCTGCTGATGCTGAGTGCCAGGCTCCACCTCCATACTGACACAATCTTCCTCCTCCTCCTCCTCCTCCTCCTCTTCCTGTGTGATCGGCGGGCACGCAGGAACACTGTCTGGATAAAGGGGGCCTTGAGAGCTAAGGAAGTCCTCCTCTTCCTGCCTCTGTTCTGCCTCAAGTGCCCTGTCCATTATTCCACGCAGCGTGTGCTCCAACAGGTGGACAAGGGGGACAGTGTCACTGATGCATGCACTGTCACTGCTCACCATCCTCGTGGCCTCCTCAAATGGTGACAGGACAGTGCATGCATCCCTGATCATGGCCCACTGGCGTGGGGAAAAAATAACAAGCTCCCCTGACCCTGTCCTGGTGCCATAGTCGCACAGGTACTCATTAAAGGCCCTCTGCTGCGTGTGCAGCCGCTGCAGCATGGCCAACGTTGAGTTCCACCTGGTGGGCATGTCACAGATTAGGCGGTTCTTGGGCAGGTTAAACTCCTTTTGGAGGTCCGTCAGCCGAGCACTGGCATTATATGACCGGCGGAAATGCACACAGACTTTCCTGGCCTGCCTCAGGACATCCTGTAAGCCCAGGTACCTGCCCAAGAACCGCTGCACCACCAAGTTAAGGACGTGAGCCAAACAGGGCACATGGGTCATTTGTCCCTGTCGGAGGGCAGAGAGGAGGTTGGTGCCATTGTCGCAAACCACCATTCCTGCCTTAAGTTGGCGTGGCGTCAACCACCTCTGAACCTGCCCCTGCAGAGCTGACAGAACCTCTGCCCCAGTGTGGTTCCTGTCCCCCAAGCACACCAGCTCAAGCACCGCATGGCATCTTTTGGCCTGCGTACTTGCGTAGCCCCTTGAATGGCTACGGAGCACCGCTGGTTCCGAGGACAAAGCACAGGAAGAGGCCATGGAGGAAGAAGAAGAGGAGGGGGTGGAGGAGAGAGGTGTGTCACAATCATTAGCATTATGGAGGCGTGGTGGCGGAACAACCTCCAACACTACTGCACCTTGTCCTGCATCCTTCCCAGCTGCCAGCAGAGTCACCCAATGCGCCATGAAACTTAGGTAACGTCCCTGTCCATGCCTGCTGGACCATGAGTCAGCGGTAATATGCACCTTACCGCTGACCGCCCTGTCCAGCGAGACATGGACATTGCCTTCCACATGCCGGTAGAGAGCCGGAATCGCCTTCCGTGAGAAAAAGTGGGGTTTGGGTACCTGCCACTGAGGAACCGCACTGAGGAAGGGGGCAGAGTCTACCAACTGAAAAGGCAGCAGTTGAAGTGCTAGCAATTTTGCCAAGCTAGCATTCAACCGCTGGGCATGTGGATGGCTGGGAGCAAACTTCTTTCGGTGGTGCAGCAGCTGGGGCAGGGAAATTTGCCTGGTACAATCTGACGTCAGTGTACCAAAAGCAGATTGCCCACAAGTACTTGGCTGTGACACACCTAATTCTACACCTTCATTCCTCTCAGTGCAGGTCTCAGAGAGGACTGAAGGTCTAGTGGGGTTGGAAATCTCAGCTGATGAGGAGCAAGGAGAGGTCCTCTTTGTTCTTTGGTGTGGGTCTTTTAGATACGCTTGCCAACGAACTGCATGGCAGGTCAACATATGTCTGGTCAAGCATGTGGTACCCAAGCGGGAGATGTTTTGGCCACGCGAGATACGCTTGAGACATATGTTGCAAATAGCAGCGGTGCGATCTGATGCACTCGTCTCAAAAAAGGCCCACACCAAAGAACTTTTTGAATAACGCGCAGAGACTGCAGCGCCCTGCACATGTGGAGCTTTGGGGTGTGATGCAGTCAATGTGCTCGCAAAAAACTAACTTGTAGCTTTTTTAGCTGCCTGCGGTAGTGATAGGATCAGGAAAACACCACCAACCTTCTACAGGTAGCTTTAGGTGAACACTGTGCAGAGCTCACAAAAAAATAACTTGTAGGTTTAGCTGAACACTGTGAGCAGCACGCACAGCACTAACTTGTAGTTTTAGCTGAACACTGTGAGCAGGACGCACTGCACTAACTTGTAGCTTTAGATGAACACTGTGCAGAGGTCTCACTACACCAACTTGTAGGTTTAGCTGAACACTGTGAGCAGGACGCACAGCACTAACTTGTAGTTTTAGCTGAACACTGTGAGCAGGACGCACTGCACTAACTTATAGCTTTAGATGAACACTGTGCAGAGGTCTCACTACACCAACTTGTAGGTTTAGCTGAACACTGTGAGCAGGACGCACAGCCCTAACTTGTATTTTTAGCTGAACACTGTGAGCAGGACGCACAGCACTAACTTGTAGTTTTAGCTGAACACTGTGAGCAGGACGCACTGCACTAACTTGTAGCTTTAGATGAACACTGTGCAGAGGTCTCACTACACCAACTTGTAGGTTTAGCTGAACACTGTGAGCAGGACGCACAGCACTAACTTGTAGTTTTAGCTGAACACTGTGAGCAGGACGCACAGCACTAACTTATAGTTTTAGCTAAACACTGTGAGCAGGACGCACTGCACTAACTTGTAGCTTGAGATGAACACTGTGCAGAGGTCTCACTACAGCAACTTGTAGTTTTAGCTGAACACTGTGAGCAGGACGCACAGCACTAACTTGTAGTTTTAGCTGAACACTGTGAGCAGGACGCACAGCACTAACTTATAGTTTTAGCTAAACACTGTGAGCAGGACGCACTGCACTAACTTGTAGCTTTAGATGAATACTGTGCAGAGGTCTCACTACACCAACTTGTAGTTTTAGCTGAACACTGTGAGCAGGACGCACAGCACTAACTTGTAGTTTTAGCTGAACACTGTGAGCAGGACGCACTGCACTAGCTTGTAGCTTTAGATGAACACTGTGCAGAGGTCTCACTACACCAACTTGTAGGTTTAGCTGAACACTGTGAGCAGGACGCACAGCACTAACTTGTATTTTTAGCTGAACACTGTGAGCAGGACACACAGCACTAACTTGTAGTTTTAGCTGAACACTGTGAGCAGGACACACTGCACTAACTTGTAGCTTTAGATGAACACTGTGCAGAGGTCTCACTACACCAACTTGTAGTTTTAGCTGAACACTGTGAGCAGGACGCACTGCACTAACTTGTAGCTTTAGATGAACACTGTGCAGAGGTCTCACTACACCAACTTGTAGTTTTAGCTGAACACTGTGAGCAGGACGCACTGCACTAACTGTAAATAGTCTAGCTGCCTGACTGTGGTACTAATAGGATCAAAAGAACACCAGTAATTTTCTTCAGGTAGCTGTATATACTGTAACAAGACAAGCCTGCCTGTCAGTAGAAAGATAACAGGAACGGATCTAGCTGAACACTGTGAGCAGGACGCACTGCACTAACTGTAAATAGTCTAGCTGCCTGACTGTGGTACTAATAGGATCAAAAGAACACCAGCAATTTTCTTCAGGTAGCTGTAAATACTGTAACAAGACAAGTCTGCCTGTCAGTAGGAAGATAACAGGAACGGATCTAGCTAAACTGAATACAGTGTATATATATATATATATGCAACACCTGGGATGCATATATATACACAATACACTGTAAGTGCAGCTAAACTGACTGACTGTTCTGCCTAATCTATCTAACTTAAATCAAGTGTCACTGTCTGTCTCTCTCTCTCTCTCTCAATGAACGCCGGAACACACACTACACAGGGCCGCCGTGTAGGCGGCCTTATATAGTGTGGGGCGTGTACTAAATCCCCTGAGCCATAA
Organism: Lithobates septentrionalis; assembly: GCA_037952835.1. Lineage (NCBI taxonomy): Eukaryota > Metazoa > Chordata > Amphibia > Anura > Ranidae > Lithobates > Lithobates septentrionalis. The sequence goes on along the minus strand of JBBDGP010002329.1, from coordinate 234,710 downwards.
TTGGCCAAAGCCTCCTTGGCTTTGGCCAATTACGGCTCTCTGTTCAGACGGCGCTGTGATTGGCCAAGCATGCGGGTCATAGTGCATGCTTGGCCAATCATCAGCCAGCAATGCACTGCGATGCCGCAGTGAATTATGGGCCGTGACGCGCCACACGAATTTGGTGCGGACGGCCCATATCGTTCGCAGTTCGGCGAACGACCGAACAGCCGATGTTCAAGTCGAACATGGGTTTGACTCGAACACGAAGCTCATCCCTATTCCTGAGACATTTTTTGCATTCTAGGTTTTATTGTGCCATTCAATCTTTCCACCTTCCCACTGCTCTGAGGACGGTATGGGGTGTGGAAAGCAAGTGTGACCCCTACCTAAAGCTGTCCATATCTCCTTGGTTATTGAGGCCCGTGAAAACTGGCCCCTGATTGCTCTCTATGACCTCTGGGACACCATATCTGCACACTATTTCTGTTAAAAGTCTTTTAGCTGTGGTCTTTGCCGTCATGTTGGTAACGGGATAGGCTTCCGTCCTACGTGGCAGACGCGGTCTCTTGTTTAATTCCATGATTCCTTCAACTTCTGTGGCTCCTTTTTTGATCTACACTTCTTTTTCTTCTTTGTCAGCTGTCTCTTGTTGCTCCTTGAGGTGGGTCCTGTTTACAAGAGGGTTTTGTAGAATCATAATGGTTTCTACAGTATCACACAGGATAGGTGCATTCACTCTGCTGACCACTTCTCGCGTTCAATCTGCAGCTTGTTTCGCAGCGGTATCTGCCAGGTAATTGGCTCGTGCTTCTTGGGAAACCAGCTTGCCGTGCGTCTTTACCTTAAGTATAGCCACTTGTGCTGGGAGGAGTAGGGCATCCATTAAGTCCTTGATAGCTGCACTGTGTTTTACAGGTGTTCCTGCTGCTGTCAGGAACCCTCTGGTTTTCCAGGTGATCCCAAAATGTCCTTCTGCCAATTGGCATGCCATAGTTAGGGCCTGGAGTTCTGCTTCCTGGGCAGACATGGAGGAGGGTAATGCTGAAGCTTGAAGAACTGTATCTTCGGTGGTGACTCCGTATCCTGTGTGGTACCGTCCAGTACTGTCTGCATACCTGGAACCATCCACAAAAATTGTCAAGTCAGGATTCTCAAGGGCTGTCATCACTTCGAAGCAGTTATGAGCAGTGAGATGAGGATTATTCTCCAAAGAGGTTCCCCCCTCGAGAAGAGGAAGCAGAGTGGATGGGTTAAGGGTATCACATGGGGGGACGGTGATGTTATCGGGGAGAAGCAAGGCACACTGGAGTCTGAGGAAGTGTCTTGCTGGGGACAGGGCTGTACTTGGTACTCTCTGAGACAAACAGTTTGAAAGTCTTTTAGTCTGGGAGGCCCAAAGGGCTGTTGGGAGGATCTCCTTCAAAGTTTCAAAATTGTCCACAGCTTCTGGTGAAAGCAGGAAAGGGTCAGATTTCAGGGCATCATAAAGGGATTGCATCGAAAGGGAGGCTTCTGGAGCTGGGATCCAAGAACGGCAGTAGGAGAATAATCCTAGAAAGGTGTGAAGGGGCTTTTGACCTTGAGGCAAAGGGATGCCCTTGATTGCAGCAACTCTTTGTTCAGTGAGATGTCAGGTGCCTTGGGAGATGCAGAGGCCTAGGAAAATCACCTTCTCTCTGGATATTTTGCTTTAAGGCCTTGCAACCTTGCTCAACCAGGTAGTGGAGGAGGCTTTCAGAGAAGATTGAGGCAATCACAAGCAGGAGGTCATCTACATACTGAAGGAGTACAATGTCTGAGTGTAACTTTATCCAGGTGTCCAGAATGAGGGCCATTGCCTTGGAGAATTGGGAGGGGGAGTTCTGGACACCTTGTGGCATAACAGTCCAGGTGTAGCTGGCAGGTGATACAGGCTTGCCTGAATCCTTGTGGAGAAGGTCCATGTGATCCGGAGAGGTGGGCAAGGTGGTAGCCGAGGTGGGGTGTCATGTCCCTGGTACTGGGTGCTTTCATGTGGACCACGGTTGGGGCTTGGTTGACTGTGGGTGAATTTCCATGGGCTTCGGTATTCCGTTCTGGAGTGGCCGGGTCTTCCGCAGTTGTAGCAGGCACGTGGAGTTGGTACTGGTGGGCGCAGATAGGGTGTGTCAGAGGCCATCATGAGAGCAGCTACTCTCTACTGCTCTGTGAGGATTCTGGACCTAATAACTACTAATAACGTCTCAAGCTCCATTACTCTATACTCAGACCCTTTCAGATTGACTCTTCAAGACCTGAAATAAATGCGGCAGCTAACATGTGTCCATGCACTCTGTTCAGCACGCTAAAACCCAAATCAGTAAACTTCTTGTGCTATTTCTCAACAGATTCGCCTTTTCTTGTGTGAACTCTTGTACACATATTGACTTTAGGCATTTTAGAGTGGAGATACGAATACATACAGAATAATGTTTTTTGTTTTTTTTTCAGACTACAAAACGCTCAGATGTGAATGGGCCCTAAATCTAGATATAGATTTAAGCAAGGAAAGCACTTCCTCTTTTCTGTATTTTTTTTATACACATATACAATTCCACCATTTTGACCCATTTCTTGCTCTGTCCACCCCTCTTCATGAATAGCTTTTGCAACTTTAAACCAAGCATCTGCTGCTTGTAGCAACCCATGATCTGACAACAGACCTTTTTTACGTTTCAAAACAGTACGCCATTCATCTACCTGTAGCCTTCCACCTAAATGCATATCAACCACACACTTTTGCCAATTTCTTTCCCTTTTTGACAGCACCCTCTCCTTCCCGCTCTAATACCAAGTCACAAGCCAAACTGCCCTCTTTGGGCCTCACTAACTTTTGCCCCATCGTAAGAGAGAGAGAGAGAGAGAGAGAGAGAGAGAGAGAAAACCTCTCAGCAAGACTCTTATCACAGATAAGGAGTACAGCAGTTAATATTCAATAATGTACCACTTCAAATGTTATTTACATGTTCAAACTCAAAACCCAAACTTCTCACTCTGTCTTCTTCCTTTTCTTCTAACCCTTCCGGTTGTTCAGGTTGCAAGGGGCACCTTTCGGCTGCGTGTCCCTTCCTTCTAACTTCACTTTCTATAGCCTTTGGTGACTTGCCAACCTCAGGTTTGACTGGGTATGGCACATTTAATCTGAATACCAATAAATGCGCAGTATGTGGCAGTAGGGGTTTGTAACCAAGAAACTCAGCCCTATATCCCGGCTCTACCACTTTAACCAACCCCCAGCCCTCTTCTTGTATGGCAAATAACAGACCACAAACACACTTAGGACACAACATTACTACCAACAACAAAAATGTGACCAACAACACAATGTGTGACAACTGTAGAGGAATACAGGATTGCTCAGATCCCACGGGATCCCCACGCCACCGCTGGGCGCATTATTCCTGACGCCCCCTCCTGGTTACGTTACCCATGCACTTCCTTGCACCCGTGCTTTACCGCACAATTATTTCCCCCAGGAGAAGTTTAACCACGTCAACTATTTTCATTCGTGACTATATATGCAATCCCTCATTTCCAACAGCCACCACAAAACACAAGATCGATCAACAAAACAGAACAGAACAAAACAGGCGGTAGATATAATTGCAGGTTTCTTAATTTATCAACAGACTCAAGGGAAAGATAAATACCTGTCTTTGAGGGCCGCAGGAAGCCGATATGGGCACAGGGGTTGACCAGCCACGGGTACAGGATAAACAGTAGACTAGATATACGAGATATCAAAAGTGTCTTACTGTTTTTAGAGGTGATCAGTCTCCATATCCTGTCTCTCCGTGTTGGCTTGTCCTGGTCCCTTCTGGATCGGCTATCCCTTGGGACCCTAGCCTCGAGCCCCACGTTTGAGCGCCAAAACGTTTTGGATTCAGAACAAAAGTTCCAATATTATTATATCTGTCCCCCTGATCAGATTGTTGAATACAAAAGCATGCATGCTTCAAGTAAACTCACACTGAGACTGCTTAGTTCAGAGTCAAATTACTTTCTATTTAATATTTCCGCTTCTCAAAACTTTTATACAATTCCATTGAAGATTGAGATACGTCAACAAGACTGGCGCATACAAACCACAAATATAAAAATAAAATATGTGACAAAATTTTGGCTTTCAGCTGATGCACATTTGCAGAAGTGAATAATTGTTTTTGTAGCATTCTCTTGCTCTTGCTCTTGCTCCATTGTGTTATGCTGTTATATTCTGAATGTAACAAAAAACAAAAGAGAGAGGGTGCACCGGCCTTGTGCATTATCCTTAAAAAGGTTTTTTTAAAACGAACACATAAAAATTACTACTCACAAAAGTAGATGAAAATCACGCTTGAATTATCTTTTTGGCTAGTAGAGCTTGCACTTTTTGCTTGCTGGAACTCTGACCAAGTGGAATTTGACTAAGTGAGTTAAAAACCAGAGTTAAATTGGAGATTTTAACAAGAGTCTTCAGGACTCTTTAAACCTCATTGGACCTGGAAACCTTTCCCCTTTTTTCCACGCATTGCTAAGCTGCACAGACGAGAAACTACCAGCTGCACAGACGAGAAACCACCAGCTATCTACTACAGGAGCCTGGATTTCCTTGGATGCTATTTTTCTTTCACGCTGTTACCTTACAGTGGTAAGGCTCTGAAGAAGAAGATGCTACCTTCGAAATGCGTCAGCCGAGAGCGATTTGCACGTCTTCCCCGTAGGATCTGGAGACTGCCATCAGTGGATTGATCACCACTAGCCAAAAAGATCATTCAAGCGTGATTTTCATCTACTTTTGTGAGTAGTAGTTTTTATGTGTTCGTTTTAATAAACCTTTTTAAGGATAATGCACAAGGCCGGTGCGCCCTCTCTCTTTTGTTTTGTTCGATTGCTAGGATATCCCCATCCTTGAGGGTAGCAAGGCCGAAAGCTATCGTCCATCCTGAACCTTGAACCATCAAGCTTACACATTTATGCGCAAGAGTGTTTGTTTTGTTGTATTGGATATTCTGAATGTATTCTGGGAAGCAGGCGCAAACTTTTTGATTAACTCTTTGCAGTCAGTCCAGTTCCTAAGCAAGCTTTGAGCTTTGCAGGATATCTGTAAATGTCTTAAGGCTTAATAAGCATAGAAGCTGAGTTTATATATGTTAGGTATATAAAGCAGGTATTGGAATAGACAGTTCACCATGATCACATCCATTACAGCAATTAATTAATAGGAATAAAGCAATGTTACTTCCTAGTTCTTGTACTGATAAGCAAGAGATACCATGTGATGATGTTTGGCCTTCAGTTAGGCTCTTATCAAATATATCATTCAGCGCCAGTGTAGCATCCTTACAAAAACTGCAGTGTTTGCACTTAGGAATATAAGAAGGAGCTGAATGTGTTGGTATAAACTATGATGATGCTTTGCAGATCACTACTCTACCTAAATAGGGATAAATAACACATTCCCACACATCATTCTAGCAGCAGAAAAATTCAGCCTACATAAGAAAACACCATATCGAATAACCATAATACACATACCATGGTAATGGTGTATAATCTCATTAGATCAATAGGCAGACACAGCTTGAGCTTTACTGTCACAGTACTGAGCAATATCACAGTTTTGACATAAGGATGAAATGACAGCTGTAACCGTAGAAATGTTATTCCTTCCTGGCAGGGTAGATCTGACTCTATCACTTGTTAGTTTCAGTCACCTGCTGTCCTTTTTTACATCACCCTTCCATGTCCTCTAATCATTCTTCTAATCATTCCCAAGCCCCGTTAATCTTTCTATAGCTTAAAACCTGGAATCCAACCAATTTGGCCCTCCAACCTACAGGTGTTTATATAATATACAAGCTCTGCTTTTCATAAAGTCTCTTTAACCGATTCCCGACTGCCCCGCGTACATTTACTGTGGCAGGGCAGCCCGGCTGCACAAAATCACGTACCTGTACGTGGTTTCATGATTGGACACAGCGGGAGCCAATCAGCGGGTCCGGCAGCCGCAATGGATGCTGCAATCGTTCACAGGAGAGACATACCTCCCAACTGTCCCTGATTTCGAGGGACTGTCCCTGATTTGGAGCAAAGTCCCTCAGTCCCTCTTTCCTCCTCATTTGTCCCTCATTTTGGTCTGATCTATATAGTTGTATAAAAAATGCACTTTTTATCTTTCAAAAAGTGTTTTGCAATGCTAAACCTGTCATCTGATTTCTAAATTGCTGTATTTGTAAATTCCAAAAGCCAATATAAAGAAATAGTAGTGGTAAAAAGCACTTATTGGTTTAATCAATCTTGTGTTTTTGTACAATTCTCCTTTAAGGGGGTGTGGCAAGGGGTGTGTCCTATACCCGCATACTTTTGCTGATAGGTGTCCCTCATTCCCATCTCAAAAAGTTGGGAGGTATGGGAGAGACAGATCAGCCATCTGCCTGTGTAAACGGCGGATCTGTCAGGAAGGGAAAGAGAGATCTTGTGATTCAGCTAAGCTGAATCACGGATCTCTCTCTTCCTTCAGTGTGACACTGCCCCATACGGTTAGTAAGCACCTCCCTAGGGAACATTTAACCCTTTGATCACCCCTGGTGTTGACCTCTTCCCTGCCAGTGCCATTTATACAGTAATCAGTACATTTTTATAGCACTGATCACTTTATTGGTGTCACTGGTCCCCAAAAAGTGTCACTCAGTGTCAGATTTGTCTGCTGCAATGTCACAGTTCCGCTAAAAATCGCAGATCGCTGCTATTACCGGTAAAAGATAAATAAAACAAAATCCCTAAATCTATCCCACAGTTTGTAGACGCTATAACTTTCTCGCAAACCAATCAATATACGCTTATTGGGATATTTTTACCAAAAATATGTAGAAGAATACATATTGTATTAATAAAGAAATTAGTTTTTTTACATTTTTTTTTTGGATATGTATTATAGCAGAAAGTAAAAAATGTTGTCTTTTTTTCAAAATTGTCTGTATTTTTTTGTTTATAGTGCAAAAATATAAAACTGCAGAGGCGATCAAATACCACCAAAAGAAAGCTCTATATGTGGGAAAAAAGGACATACATTTTATTTGGGTACAGTGTTGCACGACCCTGCAATTGTCAGTTAAAACTACTCAGTGCCGTATCGCAAAAAATGACCTGGTCAGGAAGTGGGTAAAACCTTCCGGAGCTGAAGTGGTTAAGCTAGGTCGTTGTTTTTTTGGGGAACACTGTGAGGTGGCTATTAACCACTTGCCTACTCAGGCCAATTCCCAGTTTGTCACACTTTGAATGACAACTGCGCGGTCATTCAACTCTGTCCCCATATAATATTTTTATAATTTTTTTGCTAAACAAATGAAAAAAGACTGAAAATTTACAAAAATCCTTTCTTCGTTTCTGTTATAAAATTTTGCAAACAAGGAATTTTTCTTCTTCATTGATGTACGCTGATGAGGCTGCACTGATAGACACTGATAGGCTGCACTGATGAGCACTTATAAGGCTGCACGGATGGACACTGACAGGTGGCACTGATGTGTACTGATATGCTGCACTGATGGGCACTGACAGGTGGCACTGATGGGCACTGATATGCAGCACTAATGGGCACTGATTGGCACTGATGGGGTTGCACTGACAATCAGTGCCCTAATTATTAGTGTAAATGTCCCCTGTGAAAGCAAAGTCACTTATCGGCTTTCCTTTCTTCACACACTGACAGCACAGAGGAAAGGAAATGCAGATAACCGGCATTTGTTTACATGTGATCAGCTGTGACTGCACACAGTTGATCACATGGTAAAGAGCCAATGTCATTGGCTCTTTACCCTGATCGGTGATGTGTCCGAGGCATGGCTCACCACCAGCGCACAAGTGATGTGACTGGGAGGATGTCATAGGACATCCACCCGGAAGGAGGATCGTCCCGCTCGGACATCAATCTGCTAAAGGGCGTGTGGGAACTGGTTAAAGAAGATATAATGAAGTAGCAGGTAGAATATCTGTAAAATGACGTTGCTGGACACAGGACTCAAGTATGGGAGATTTATTCCACCTTTTTGGCCAAAAAGTAGACACGCTTGACCCGACTCGTGTCTAAATGTCAAGTGTGCAAAATACAGCTCATACAGTGTACATATAATTTCAGCATATTGCCTCACAAGCGAACAGGCGATACATTTCCGTTATACAAAACATTCTAACCTTTTAAAAATCAACCTAAAATCAACCTACGCATCCTAAACCAGACAAGTTCTGCAAAACATGTATTTTTAAACCTTATGCAAAACTTTTGTTTTCCTTGCACAGAAAGAGGAACAACTTAGCAGGTTTCTGTGATGGGAAGGGGAGTGAGTAAGTCCAGTGTCTTTAATCACAACCTGTCACAAGTAGTTTCAACATGAAATACAAGAAATATGATTCTTAGCTGAAATTCTAAATCAGTCTTACTGCACACATAACTATGGCCATATAAACTGACCCTCGTTGCCACTTCATTCCCCCCTTTGATCATAATCATAGCGATTAATATGAGCGAGATTAAGCATCACTAGATAACATACAGTTTTGTTTTGTTTTCTTCTTTATGGTGGCCTCACTAGCAGGCACAAAACATTCTTCTACCGAGACTATTCCCCATTGTCAGCTCCAGTCGGGTCTCTCATTAACTTATAAAACACTGGGATAGTGACCCTTGGCCCATGGTAACAATAAGAATACAAAAATAGTAAAAATATTAGCACTCCATACACTATAGGGAGAATCAGAAAATAATTAAAACTTGTCTCTGCAATACTTGAGTTGGTGATCAGGGTATGGTTTACCAGCTTACCGGTGGAGCTAAAGCTCCAAGCAGTTAGCCCAGTTTTATAGGGTGCATAAGTGGGGTCATAACAGGTTATCTGATTTTCAATGGAGCACATTGAATAGGTAGTTCCATTATGTATGCAGGTACCAGCTACTGTGCCCTTGCATTGATAACGAGAGTGCCACAGTAACATCTTGGTAGTTATGGATCCTACTCTGGTGGTCTTTATACAAGGGTCACATGAATTACCCTCCCCCTTTTTAGCTCGGCCAGTATCACTGCTATGGCTATCAACAGTCTCATTATAAAGGTTTTAGTTAAACAATACATCGATGAATATCCTCAAGCTTCAGCTTATGCATAGACCAACCAGCGTCCGGGCTGTGGTTGGAGCAGAGCTTAGTAGATGTCCTTTATCTTCCACTGTGCGTTGAGCCAGCAGCTTCCAGGGGTGTGCTGGCCGCAGGGCTGCAGTCCTTCTATCTTCTGCCGTGTGTAAATTCAGCAGCTTCCAGTGGCGTGCTGAACACAGGGCTGGAGTTCTTCCTTCTGATTTCTCTGGTCAATCTCAGTCTCAAAGGATCTTGGGGATCTACTGTACTGTGCCAGGAGTCTGTGAGGTCAGCAATTTGTTTTACCCTGGAGTGCTGTATCCAGGGTGTCACCTCAGCTACCTTAATGGCTGTTGAGGTAGATAGCAGAACAGTGTAAGGACCTCTCCATTTTGGCCCTAGTGGGGTTAAGTTCCACTCCTTTACCCACACTGTATCTCCTGGTTTAAAGGGGTGTACTGGGTTCAACAAGCTTATGGAAAGTTTCTCTTGAACCCATTTCCCTATGTCTTGCTTACTCTCCTCAAGTCTCTGCATCAGTTCACGGTTAACTACCCCTCCTCCTATCTGATGCAAGTCTCTTCTTATCCCTCTAATGATGGGTGAGGGCCTACCATACAGTACCTTAAAGGGGACCGATTTGTCTTCTTTGTTGGGGTACTCCGAATTCTCAGTAAAGCAATGGGCAACATCAAGGTCCATTTCATTTGGATTTCCTGACAGAGCTTGGCCAGTTGTGACTTGAGCGTGCGGTTCATTCGTTCAACTTTTCTAGAGCTTTAGGGCCTATATGCGGTGTGTAGTTTCCAAGTAATCTTAAGTGCTGTTGCTAATTCCTGGAGGCACTTGTGGACAAAGGCAGGGCCTTGTCTGAGCCTATGGGGAGGGGATTCCATATCTGGGGATAAACATCTTTTACAAAACTGCTTCCGTCAGTAAAGTACTCAACGTTTGGATTTTCCAAGGGGCTGTCTTTCAAGTCTGGTCGGCTTGCATATCCATTACCTGGAGACAGTCATGAGTTGGGGGTTCCTGTGAGGTGGGGAGCAGAGTGGCTGGGTTTAAAGTGTTTACAGTCTCTAAGTGGATACGAGGATTTTCATACAGCATAGCTTGATATTTAACCATTCGACTGTTAGTAAACCAGTGATTTCCCTTGTAATCCATTAATGCCTGTACTTGGTGTGGGACTGGGACATAAGTCTCCTGACCTAATGACAACTTGTCAGCTTCGGCTACAAGGAGGGCTGTTGCTGCGATGGCCCGCAGGCAGGATGGCCATCCCTGAGCTACAGTGTTCAGTTGTTTCGAAAGGTATGCTACAGGGCGCTGCCACGACCCCAAGTATTGTGTCAGGACTCCTACTTCTATTCCTTGTTTTTCACTGGCATACAAATAGAAGACTTTTTGGCTGTCCGGCAGGCCTAGCGCAGGAGCCAGCATTAGGGATACCTTAATGTCTTGGAATGCTCTGTTTTGTTGTTGAAAGGGTTCCTTTTCTCCCCCCTTTTTGGATTCATAGAGGGGTCTGGCTTTTGTGGCAAAAGTCCGGTATCCAGATTCGGCAGAATCCTGCCGCCCCCAGGAATTCATGTACTTGCCATCTTGTAGTCGGGGTGGGAATCTGACAAACAGCTTCTTTCCTGCCTTCTCCCAAGTGTCTCTGTCCTTGTGATACTCTGAATCCCAGGTACTTTACAGTCTCTTGGCACAATTACGCCTTTCTCCGGGACACCTTATAACCTGCCTCCCACAATAAATGTAACAGTTCATTAGTAGCTTAAAGGCATTCTTCTCTATTTTTAGCGGCGATCAATAGGTCATCCACATACTGAAGGAGGACTCTATTCTCAGGATCAGACTTGAAGGATTTCAGGTCTTGGGTCATGGCTGTTCCAAATAGTGTAGGGGAGTTTTTGAATCCCTGGGGTAAACGTGTCCATGTCAGTTGTCCCTTACCCCCAGTCTCTGGGTCCTCCCACTGGAAAGCAAAAATGCGCTGGGTTGTTCTGCCACTCTGAGACAGAAGAAGGCATCTTTTAAATCCAGAACTGTGAAATAGGTGGCCTCCCCCGGTATTAATCCCAATAAGTTGTATGGGTTCGGGACCGCTGGGTGGATGGTCATTACAGCCTGATTGACCGCTCTGAGGTCTTGAACAGGACGACAGTGAGCTGTTCCAGGTTTCTGTATTGGGAGTAGAGGTGTATTCCAGGGAGACTGACAGGGTTTTAGAATCCCATAGTGTAGGAATTTGTTTACCGTATTTTTCGGACTATAAGGCGCACTTAAAAGCCCTAAATTTTCTCACAAATCGACCGTGCGCCTTATAATGCGGTGCGCCTTATATATGACCTGTTGACATCGCTGGAGTTCTTTGGTTAATGCACCCGGAATGATGGCAAGCACCGTATTCGTTTTTTTTCACTTGGGTTTTGACAGTATCTGTCAGATGGGCGCGCATGGAGTCACAGATCAATAGGGATGGAGATTTGTGGAAAAAGCCACCCGGTCTCTTACCGTAAACCGACGTACCGTAAACCTCTCTCAGGTTGTTCTACTGCGTGACTGATAGCGAGTTTGAAATCCGCATCATAAGCATGTCTCTTAACAGGAGCCATTTTTGGGGCAGCTAGTACAGTATAGAAAATGAACGAATATATGTGCACACCTCCTGACTACGATGGCCGTAATGCCCAATCCAAGCAGTGCAGCTTCCTAGCTTTGGTAATCCTACGAAGCTGCACTTCTTGGATTGGGCACTACGGCCATCGTAGTCAGGAGGTGTGCACATATATTCGTTCATTTTCTATACTGTACTAGCTGCCCCAAAAATGGCTCCTGTTAAGAGACATGCTTATGATGCGGATTTCAAACTGAAGGCTATCAGTCATGCAGTAGAGCATGGAAATAGAGCAGCTGCGAGAGAATTCAACATTAATGAATCAATGGTACGGAAGTGGAGGAAGCAAGAAGATGCCCTGCGCCAGGTAAAGAAGACCAAACTGAGTTTCCGAGGAAACAAAGCAAGATGGCCACAGTTGGAGGACAAAATTGAACAGTGGGTTATTGAACAGAGAACCGCAGGTAGAAGTGTCTCTACTGTCTCTATTCGACTCAAAGCAACAGCGATCGCACGCGACATGGAGATCAACGGCTTTCGAGGAGATCCCTCTTGGTGCTTCCGTTTCATGAAAAGGCGGAATCTCTCTATCCGCACAAGAACCACTATGTCACAGCAACTGCCAAAGGATTACGAAGAAAAGCTGGCCATTTTTCGTACCTACTGCAAGAACAAGATCAATGAACAGAAGATCCGGCCAGAGCACATCACCAACATGGACGAGGTCCCCCTTACCTTTGATATCCCTGTAAACCGTACTGTCGAGAGAACAGGGACCAGTACGGTATCTATACGCACTACAGGAAACGAGAAGTCATCCTTCACTGTAGTTCTCGGTTGACAGGCTAATGGCCAGAAACTACCACCCATGGTAATTTTCAAGAGGAAGACTCTGCCAAAAGAAAGGTTCCCGGTTGGCATCATCATCAAGGCTAACCCGAAGGGCTGGATGGACGAGGAGAAGATGAGTGAGTGGCTGAGAGAGGTTTACGTCAAGAGACCGGGTGGCTTTTTCCACAAATCTCCATCCCTATTGGTCTGTGACTCCATGCGCGCCCATCTGACTGATACTGTCAAAGCCCAAGTGAAGAAAAAAAATCTAATTCGGAGCTTGCCATCATTCCGGGTGGATTAACCAAAGAACTGCAGCCACTAGATATAGGTGTCAACAGGTCATTTAAAGTTAAATTGCGAGCTGCGTGGGAGCATTGGATGACAGAAGGCGAACACACATTCACCAACACAGGGAGGCAACGCCGGGCGAGTTACGCCACTATCTGCCAGTGGATCGTGGATGCCTGGACGAAGGTATCAGTCACCAGTGTAATCCGAGCTTTCAAGAAGTCCGGAATTATCACTGAACAGCTAAGTACCGGTACCGATGACAGCACGGATACTGATGAGAATGATGAGAGGGATACGGGCGTGCTTGATGCTGAAATCGCCCAATTGTTAAACTCAGACACTGAAGATGAAGAATTTGATGGATTTGCGGGAGAAGAATAAAGTGAAAAAGTTAGTGTCTGGTTTTGTTTTTAACTGAACAGTGTTAAGAGTTATTGTTATAGACCATTTTATGGTTATTGCTAAAGAGTTGAATAAAATTTGACTTACGGTACCGCATCAGAGTTTTGTTTCATTAAATGCGCCTTATAGTCCGGTGCGCCTTATATATGGAAATATCCACATTAACAGCCGATCATTGCTAGTGCGCCTTATAATCCGGTGCGCCTTATAGTCCGGAAAATACGGTAAGTACTTTTGTATTCCTACTAGGGTTTTTCGAGGGACTGGGTACTGTTTCAGGCTGACTGGAGTGGCTCCTGATTTTAATTCAATAAGGATTGGGGGAATGTGTCTGGCTAATCCTGGTGGGTTGTCTTCTGCCCATAGTTCCGGGATGTCTTGCAGTATGCGGGCTTCAAAGGGATGGGGCAATTTTAGGATAGTCTGTCGGTCAGATTGGAAGTATATGTGTGCTCTGAGTTTAGCAAGTAAGTCTCTGCCCAGCAAGGGAATGTATGCCCTCCTCCCAAAACTACAAAGTCTTTCTAATAGGAAGGGTCTTTTGACTTTATACTTCTGCACTGCTTGGTTAATTCTGTGTCTCTCCTCAGTATTAAAAAGGGTCAATAAAAGTTGCTGGCAGTCCGAGCAAGTGGGGTTATGGGTCTGAGTTATTGACCGGAGCAAATCTGTCATGGCTTGGGGCTTCTCCTAGTAGGCAGGGTTATGAATCTTCCAGTTCAGTAAATCTGTTGTGGTAAAAAGGGGTATGAGCTAGAGTCCGATGTTCCCCCACTGCCTGTTCTCTTAGGAGCATTTGCAGAGGTATGTTGAAAGACGGGGCAAGGGTCCGGCTATTTGCATCGGGATTTCTCGGAGTGGAAGTGGACACTTGATTGGGGAGCCCATTGACTACTACTGAGTTCCCTATTTCTGTCCTGCCTATACCTAGAGTGTTACGGTTAGGAGTATATTTACTGAGATTTGGCATTGACAAACTTGCTGAATCTGATGTAGGTGGACAACAACTTGAGTCCTCTTGTCTACTGGATGGGGCATTTGGACATGGTACTACTCTTGTCATAACCATAACTCTACACTGTTCCTCTTTTGTGGCTTGTATCCATTGCAGGTCTTTATCTCCCATTTGTCCGAAGGATGCACAATCATCCAGACGGACGTTTTCTCCTAGCTGACTGAATGACTGACTGACTGAGGATTTGTCCGAAAGACGCACAATCATCTGGACGAACATTCCTCCTGACTGACTAGCTGAGGATTTATCCGAGAGATGCACAATCATCCGGACGGATATTCCTCCTAACTGACTGGCTGAGGATTTATTCGAGGGATGCACAATCATCCGGACGAACAGTCCTCCTGGAAGGTGCGTCTTGGTCATGTTTCTGTGAGTCTGACATAATATTCTCAAATAATCGGTCAATGGTCTCTAAGTAAAAGGTTCCCTGTGGGGGCTACCGCGTTCCATAGCGGGGCCAATCTTTCTCACACAATGTTATCAATTTCTCAGGACTAAGTTTTAAATTGCAGTTCTTAGAAAATCCCTTCCTAAAGTTGGAGATCATGGATTGTAGGGGAGATTCAACATTATGTTTCCCACCCATACTTCTAACCTAAAAGACACCAAGACAGACACAGAGGGTAGGGTAAATGATGAGAATTCAATAAGGGGTCTGAATCCTCGACACAAGTAGGAACAATAGACAACTCTTCCCTCGGTCGGTGGCCTGGGCGTGGTCTCCCGGCCAGAAAACGCACTTAGAAGAGGTCAACTGTCACCTCACCACAAAGTGATGTCTCATACAAACATCAATCATACCAGACACTCCCACCCAAAAATTACTAACTGACTAAGGATTTGTCCGAAAGATGCACAATCATCTGAACGGACGTCCTTCTCGGAAGGTGATCAGGCTTCCCTTCTCTCGATCCGTCGAGAGGCTGGCTGGCTGTCTGACTGTTATCCAAAAACAAAAGTAAAAAGACTCTCACCTGTTCCCATTGGAGCTCCAGCTATCTATTTCTCAGATTCCCAGGTCCTTTTGACGCTACCAAGGTCGTCCACAGCAGGCCACCAAATGGGACACAGCGCAGTCCCCTAGATAACAGTTCTAGGAGGCGCCTTTTGAGACTACGATATAGCCCACAGAGCTGGCCTCTCGGACCACTCCTTGTAGGTCTGGTGGAAAACAGTGCCACCTGCCTCAACAGGTCACACCGATATTCCTCCCTCACGGCCAGATGCACCAAATGAAGTAGCAGGTAGAATATCAATAAAATGACGTTGCTGGACACAGGACTCAAGTATGGGAGATTTATTCCACCTTTTTGGCCAAAAGTGGACACGCATGACCCGACTCGTGTCTAAATTTCAAGTGTGCAAAATACAGCTCATACAGTGTACATATAATGTCAGCATATTGCGTCACAAGCGAACAGGCGGTACATTTCCGTTATACAAATCATTCTAACCTTTTAAAAATCAACCTAAAATCAACCTACGCATCCTAAACCAGACAAATTCTGCAAAACAGGTATTTTTAAACCTTATGCAAAACTTTTGTTTTCCTTGCACAGAAAGAGGAACAACTTAGCAGGTTTCTGTGATGGGAAGGGGAGTGAGTAAGTCCAGTGTCTTTAACCACAACCTGTCACAAGTAGTTTCAACATGAAATACAAGAAATATGATTCTTAGCTGAAATTCTAAATCAGTCTTACTGCACACATAACTATGGCCATATAAACTGACCCTCGTTGCCACTTCAATATCATACAGTTCTGTCCTCTATGGGACAAAGTACATGTAGTACTTTGTACCATGTTTCTTTTTTTAACATTTAACAATTTTTTATTTAGTTATCAGAACATAAAATAACAAATAAAGACATTAAGGCCTAATTCACACGAGGCGGACTCTGCTTCCACGGAGCCTGCCTCGGTCCGCCGGCTCAGCGGGAGATCTCTCTGTTGATCTCCGCTGAGCCGGGGGATGACAGGTCCCTCTCTGCTCACTGAGCAGGGAGGGGCTTGTCAGGCGCTGTTGCTGCCTATGGAGGGATCGAATGAAAACAGACAGCATGTCCATTTTCATCAGATCTCGCCCGATCCGATTCGCCAGCGACGGATCCAGACATAGGGCCATCCGTCTGCTTTTAGCGGATCGGACTGTGTCGGATGTCAGCGGACATGGAGCGCCCGTTCAGGTCCGCCGTCAAAACTGACAGGCGGACCTGAACAGTCCGTTCGTGTGAAAGGGGCCTAAGAAAGGTATAACAGGATTCACACCATTACAGCTACATAGTATAGCGAATGCATTTTTGATAAATACATTAAGTCAGCATAATAATCATGAATAATCCTTCAAATTCATATCTTTAAATTCAGTTTCTAGCTAGTAAACCTCCAAGAATAAACCTATTCACCCCTAGGGGAGCAAACTGTGAACAGGTCTATTCTAACTTGAATAAACAAAAGAGAGAACAGGATGTCGTCTAGTAAATCAATGTATTCTAGCGAGTCAAATCAACCAGGAAATGAAAGCAGCATAAGTCTCTACAAGGAATAAGTGATACCAACAGGCTACCTAGTGGTAGTTAAGACTGAGCGTACAAGTCTTTTAGTACTGTAGATGCTTTAGGATGTATGATCCATACATACCAGTGGTTCTTAAAGTGAATTACGTTAAAATTTTTAAGTGCTAACAGTAATTCATAGTACACCTGGGTGTTGACTCTATTTGTACCATGTTTTTAAGCACTCTCTAATCCTAGTTATGAGGTCCGACTTGCTCCCCCTGCCCTCCTGCTGAGGCCGATCTGACAACAGCTATGAAAGAGACGGCAGATTCAAAGCTGCAACTTGTCTCAGCTGTGAACACTTTTCCAAAACAAGTGACGGCATGATGAATGCAAAGGCTTACGCCCCTTTCACAGGATCGGACCGTTCAGGTCCGCCTGTCAGTTTTGACGGCGGACCTGAACGGGCGCTCCATTTTAGCCTATGGAGCGACGGATGTCAGCGGAGACATGTCCGCTGACATCCGACCCCGTCTGATCCGCTAAAAGCAGACGGATGGCCCTACGTCCGGATCCATCGCTGGCGGATTGGATTGGGTGAGATCTGATGAAAACAGACAGCATGTCAGTGCATTGTAGGGCGTTCGGCAGGACGAACACCAGCCTAACTCCATGCAAGTTATGATGCTTTCTCAGCCAAGAGCGAACTTAAAGTATAACTAAAGGCCAAACATTTTTTTTTTTTAAAGAGTGGAGAGTGATTAGAACCCCTGTCAGTTTTTATTGTAGTCTGTGCCCTTGTTAGGGAGATTCCCCCTTTCTCTTTGTCCTGTTTACCATTATCATTGAAAGTGAAAGTAAAAAAAAAAATCCCAAATTTTGGGTTGTCCTCAGAAAAATAATAGAGGGAAAATCTTCCAATGGGGACACTAGTTCTGGTGACCTGGGGGTCCCCAAGAAATTTCCTTAATTTGTAGGGATTTTCTCTCACTTCCTGTTTGGCTATGGGACAGGAAGTGAAGGGATAACTCCACAATGGGACACAGGTGGCAAAAAAAACTCTAACAGGGGTTATAACCCTCCCGTACTCTATCCAAATGAAAAAAAAAAGTTTTGCCTATAGTTCTATTTTAATGATTAAAACTTTGTTCATGCCGGTTAAATTCGAGAAAACAATTTGCATCCTTGTACTTAAATTTTTTTGCTCTCTCTGGTCATAATTGTCGAATCATGCCCTTTCAAGGGGTTGTAAACCCCCGCCGTTTTCCACCTTAATGCATAGAATGTATTAAGGTGAAAAACATTTTTTAATGCAGCAGCGCCCCCGAGCCCCACCTTGACTTACCTGAGCCCCGAAATTTGCACGTCAGCTTTGGCCGGTGTCTCGTGTCCTGATTGGATAGATTGATAGCAGTGCAGCCATTGGCTCCCGCTGCTGTCAATCAAATCCAATGACACAGGCGCCGGGGGGGGCAGGCCGAGTCATACATTCAGCGGCTATGCACGCCGAATGATGGACTCGGGAGCGCGCCCGCAAGGTAACCCCTCAGGAGAACGCTTCTCCTAGGGGATTATCTGATGTGAGAAGGAGCCGCGAGAGCCGCCGGGGGACCCCAGAAGACAAGGTTTGGGGCCACTAAGTGCAAAACGAGCTGCACAGGGGAGGTAAGCATGATATGTTTGTTATTTTAAAAAAAAAAAAAAATGAACCCTTACAATCATTTTAACTCTTAGATAATCAAACAAACATTCTAAAAGCAACAATTTTCTTACAAAATTCAACATGTGTAAGGCTAGTAGTTTTAGCACTTATAACACTTAAAGTGATACTAAAGTGAAAATGTATTAAAAAAAAATAAAAATAAACAACATGTTATAATTATCTGCTCTGTGTAATGGTTTTGCACAGAGCAGCCCGATCCTCCTCTTCTCAGGTCCCCCACCAGCACTCTGAGCTCCTCCCCCCTGCCCCCTTAGCAAGCCACTTGCTATGGGGGCACTTGTGCGTGCTTGCTCCGGAGCCCTGCATGTCCCTCGCCTCTGCTCCTCCTCATTAACTGTGATTGACAAACAATGGCTCCTGCTGCTGTATCTGAGCCAATGAGGAGGGAGAAAGCCAGGAGAGCAGCTGCTCTTGTGCACATCGCTGGATTAAGATCGAGCTCAGGTAAGTATAGGGAGGGGGCGCTGCATGAAGGTTAAAAAAAAAAGCTTCAGCCTGTAGAACCACTTTAAGGTGTGAATATGTAAAGCCTTGTGAGCTGATATGCTGATCCAAAGAAGCTGCCGGCACTACCCACACTTCGTAAACATGTGACTAAACAAGATATATCATAATAAGTGCAGCGCTGAATAAACCATAAGAGCTACTTTAGGTGGCCATACACTAGTAGAATTTTGTATGAAATTTTTCATTTTAAGAAAGTTTGTTCAATTTTCTAATTGTTATTGGGATCAAATAGACATACATTTTTGACTATAGTAAAAAGAAAATATGAATTTGAAATTTGAATGGAATTTTTTCCTTGAACTAACAAATTCCTAACCTTAATCTCTAATGTAAACCTCAGATCAGAAAAAGAGCAATATACAAAGTCCCAACAATGACAACAATGGAAGTATCTTGAACTTTTCTAGGCACCAAAAGGATCATGATGTGTATAAATCATTGGTTCCCCATGAGAGCCGTCTTAACTGGTCCGACAAAAGTCGGTCCGACTTTGAAAAAGATTCCTGCACTACTTTGATCCAACTACTTCAGCTCATTGAATATCAATGAAGTCGGATCAAAGTCGGTATGGATTTTGGGGAGGACACCACGCCGTTTTGTTATTTTTTATTTTGGCGTGGGGGTTCCCCTTAAAATTCATACCAGGCTGAAGGGCCTGGTGTGGTCTTGGGGGGGACCCTACACCGTTTTTGTTTTTTTTTGGCAAGGGATTCCTCCTCAAGATTCATACCAGACTCAAAGGGCCTGGTAATTTAGGGATCAAAGGCTAATCCCGTTCATTGACGTCGGACATGTAGTTGCAGGGCAACGTCAGATTTACAGTCGTACAACTGTCGTGTCGCACCAGTGTGAACCTTGCCTTATGCTGCAGAAATTACACTCCCAACATTGACCAGAAGAGGAATCCTGTGTTATTAGTCTCTAAGGAATGTGGGCATATGAAGAGTGACCCCTAGACCAAGAAGGAATCAGGGAAGCTGGGGGGAAAACTGATACTGATTCTCCAAAAATGGAAGGTGTGGTAGATAAACAGATTGAGGTGACTATAATGCCCCGTACACACGATCGGACTTTCCGACAACAAAACCGTGGATTTTTGTTGGCTCCAACTTGTCTTGCATACACATGGGCACACAAATGTTGGCCAACAATTACAAACATAGTGAGGTACTAGACGTACGACGAGCCCATAAAAAAGGAAGTTTGTCATATGATATCTCCATTACGAACGCTAGTTTTACAAGACCCTTCCGGCTCGTACTTGATTCCAAGCATGCGCGGAACTTTTGTGCGACTGACTTGTGTACACACGATCAGAAAGTCCAACAACAAAGTTTTGTTGGCGGAAAAAATTGAGAACCTGCTAGCCAACATTTGTCGGTGGAAAGTCCGACAACAACTGTTCGATGGAGCATAGACACGGTCGGACTTTCAGCCAACAAGCCCATATCCAACATTTCCCGTTGGAAAATCAGATGGTGTGTACGCGGCATAAGAGGCTGGCTGCCTGGCATGGGCGCTATTCAGACAATGCTTTGCATTATCTGAATAAAGGCACAGCATTCTCTGATTGGATGAGGTGGGAAGGTGGAACAGTGACATCACACTTTCCACCTTGTCCAATTAGAGAACGCATTGGATTAATTCAGAAAATGCAAAGCATCGCCGGAATGGTCCCCATGCCAGACAGCCAACCTCCTGTGTTCACAATGCATCAGATGGGACCCGCAAATAATCGGAGATCTCTGGAGGCGGGTGTCTACATTAGTGATTTCCAGCTCCCAGTGGGATCAGTCGGGTATGGTATTTACTTAGTTACATTGGTCCAAGCTGGACTAATGTAACTATATAGAAATAACCATACCTGGAATTCTTCTTTAACCATTATATTGTTGTAGGCAGTGAAACAACAGAATGGGAATGAGCACTGGGAGTTCGCTGCTCTACTATTGTCATTGTTACAATCTGTTAAATACATGTTTTCCTTTTGATTGATTTTTGGTTATTTTGTAGCCAAGGAGTTAATGCTTTTCTTTTTCTTTTTTTTTAATAATAGTAATTAATTGCAGCATATTCATGAATGGGTTCTATGAATAAATATATAGTTTGCAGTGGGAAGTGAGTCTGATGCTGTGCCTATGCGGCTTCTAGTTCTGAGCATTATCTAATTAGACACATTTGTTGTATTAATTATACATGCACCTGTAGTAGATTGAGGACACTAGAAACTGATGTACTGTTTAATAAAGAGTTTCTTTATGGATGGAGCAAGGAAAAGCGTGGATTGCGGCGGTAACTTATTTGGTGTATATATGACATGCTTTTTCATATACATACAGTATATAGATATATAGCTAGAGCTTTTTTCAGCGAGAACATGGGGTGGGGGGACTAATTATTTAATTGTATGTAATGCCAAGGGTGCTAGGGGGTCTCTTGTTGCTGGCTGTTTGGGGATCTATTGTTGCAGGCGCGGATCTGTTGTCGAAGTAGAGCATTTTTTTTCTGCTGGTGGGGGGGGGGGGGGCTATTGTTGCTGGGAGGAGCGTGCTATTGAGGAAAGGGTCTATTGATGCTGGCAGCCGTAAAAATCTATTGTTGCTGTTAGTGGGTCTATTGTTGTTGAGGAGGTATTTTGCTGTAGGTGGGTGCCTACTGTTATTGGGGGATCTATTGCTGCTGGCTGCTGGGGATCTATTGTCCCCAAGGAATCTATTGTTGCTGGGAAGAATATAATGCCAAGGGAGAGGTCTATTGATGCTGGATGTCTCTGAGATCTATTGTTGCTGACGGGGCTCTATTGTCGCTGGGGCAGTATTTTGTTTTGGGGAGGGGGAGTCTATTGTTGATGGATGAGGGGGTCTATTATTGCTGGGTGGAATCTATTGTTGCTGGCTGCAGGTTTCTTTTTTTTACTGCATTTACAGTTATCATTAACAAATTATATACATATTACATAGCACCACAAATGATACTTGGTTTTGTATTCTCTAAAAGGGCAGTACTAGGTGGATAGAGGGTTGAACCAAGTGATGGTGGTCAGAGGTGGGTAAGGGACAGGGACAAGGGATGAATTGGAAAGGGGGGGGGTGGTTGAGTTCCTGCAACTATTCTCTGACAAAAAGAACATACAGACATATATAGAGTGCCTTGAAAAAGTATTCATACCCCTTGACATTTTTCACATTTTGTCATGTTACAAGCAAAAACATGGAAATGTATTTTATTGGGATTTTATGTAATAGACCAACACAAAGTGGCACATAATTGTGAAGTGCAGGAAAATTATACTTTTTTTTTTTTTTTAACAAATAAATATTTGAAAAGTGTGGCATGCATTTGTATTCAGCCCCTTTTACTCTGATACCCCTAACTAAAATCTAGTGGAACCAATTGCCTTCTGAAGTCACCTAATTAGTAAATAGAGTCAACCTGTGTGTAATTTATTCTCATTATACATACAGCTGTTCTGTGAAGCCCTCGGTTGTTTGTTAGAGAACCTTAGTGAGCAAACAGCATCATGAAGGCCAAGGAACACACCAGACAGGTCAGGGATAACGTTGTGGAGAAGTATAAAGCAGGGTTAGGTTATAAAGAAATACCCCAAGCTTTGAACATCTCACAGAGCACTGTTCAATCCATCATCCGAAAATGGAAAGAGTATGGCTTAACAGAAAAAATACCAAGACGTGGACATCCAGCTAAAGTGCCAGGCTGGGCCAGGAGAGTATTATAGTAGGTAAGGTCGAATAAAAACAATAGTCCATCCAGTTCAACCTGTGTAGGTGTCAATGTCATTAATTATTATTAATCTAAGAGTCTCTTAAAACTACCAATACTCTCCGCAGTCACCACCAATTGTGGAAGAGAGTTCCACATCCTTATTACCCTGACAGTGAAAAACACCCTGCACAGTTTAAGGTTAAACTGCTTCTCCTCCAATCTCAATGTGTGGCCCCTTGTCCTCTTACACTCCTTGAGACTGAATATTTTTTTTCCTATGCTGGGATCGCCATTGAGGTATTTGTAAATCGCTATCATATCAGTTCCAGTACATCCCTTCTGAGGACTGGTGACCAGAACTGGACAGAATACTCCAGATGTGGTCTAACCAATGTTTTATAAAGTGATAGGATTATTGATCTATCTCTGGTGTATATCCCTTTTTTTATGCATGCTAATATTCTGCCGGCCTTGGTAGCTGCAGCTTGACATTACATAGTTACATAGTTACATAGTAGGTGAGGTTGAAAAAAGACACAAGTCCATCAAGTCCAACCTATGTGTTTGATTATGTGTCAGTATTTCATTACATATCCCTGTATGTTGCGGTCATTCAGGTGATTATCTAATAGTTTCTTGAAGCTATCAATGCTCCCCGCTGAGACCACCGCCTGTGGAAGGGAATTCCACATCCTTGCCGCTCTTACAGTAAAGAACCCTCTACGTAGTTTAAGGTTAAACCTCTTTTCTTCTAATTGTAATGAGTGGCCACGAGTCTTATTAAACTCTCTTCTGCGAAAAAGTTTTATCCCTATTGTGGGGTCACCAGTACAGTATTTGTAAATTGAAATCATATCCCCTCTCAAGCGTCTCTTCTCCAGAGAGAATAAGTTCAGTGCTCGCAACCTTTCCTCATAACTAAGATTCTCCAGACCGTTTATTAGCTTTGTTGCCCTTCTTTGTACTCGCTCCATTTCCAGTACATCCTTCCTGAGGACTGGTGCCCAGAACTGGACAGCATACTCCAGGTGCGGCCGGACCAGAGCCTTGTAGAGCGGGAGAATTATCGTTTTATCTCTGGAGTTGATCCCCCTTTTAATGCATGCCAATATTCTGTTTGCTTTATTAGCAGCAGCTTGGCATTGCATGCCATTGCTGAGCCTATCATCTACTAGGACCCCCAGGTCCTTTTCCATCCTAGATTCCCCCAGAGGTTCTCCCCCAGTGTCTAGATTGCATTCATATTTTTGCCACCCAAATGCATTATTTTACATTTTTCTACATTGAACCTCATTTTCCATGTAGTCGCCCACCCCATTCATTTGTTCAGGTCTTTTTGCAAGATTTCCACATCCTGCGGAGAAGTTATTGCCCTGCTTAGCTTAGTATCGTCTGCAAATACAGAGATTGAACTGTTTATCCCATCCTCCAGGTCGTTTATGAACAAATTAAATAGGATTGGTCCCAGCACAGAACCTTGGGGAACCCCACTACCCACCCCTGACTATTCTGAGTACTCCCCATTTATCACCACCCTCTGAACACGCCCTTGTAGCCAGTTTTCAATCCATGTATTCGCCCTATGGTCCATGCCAACGGACCTTATTTTGTACAGTAAACGTTTATGGGGAACTGTGTCAAATGCTTTTGCAAAATCCAGATACACCACGTCTACGGGCCTTCCTTTATCTAGATGGCAACTCACCTCCTCATAGAAGGTTAAAAGATTGGTTTGGCAAGAACGATTCTTCCTGAATCCATGCTGATTACTGCTAATGATATCATTCTTATTACTAAAATCTTGTATATAGTCCCTTATCATCCCCTCCAAGAGTTTACATACTATTGATGTTAGGCTAACTGGTCTGTAATTCCCAGGGATGTTTTTTGGGCCCTTTTTAAATATTGGTGCTACATTGGCTTTTCTCCAATCAGCTGGTACCATTCCAGTCAATAGACTGTAAAAATTAGGAACAGCGGTCTGGCAATCACCTGACTGAGTTTCCTAAGTACCCTCGGATGCAAGCCATCTGGTCCCGGTGATTTATTAATGTTAAGTTTCTCATGTCTAATTTTAATTCCGTCCTCTGTTAACCATGTAGGTGCTTCCTGTGTTGTGTCATGAGGATAAACACTGCAGTTTTGGTTACTGAAGCCCCCCGATTCACTGGTGAAGACTGAGGAGAAGAATAAATTCAATACCTTTGCCATCTCCCCATCCTTTGTAACCAGATGTCCTTCCTCATTCTTTATGGGGCCAATATGGTCTGTCCTCCCTTTTTTACTGTTTACATACTTAAAGAATTTCTTGGGATTTTTTTTTGCTCTCCTCCGCTGTGTCTTTCATATTCTATCTTAGCCGTCCTAATTGCACCCTTACATTTCTTATTGCATTCTTTATAAAGTCTGAATGCTGAGGATGATCCCTCAACCTTGTATTTTTTGAAGGCCTTCTCCTTTGCTTTTATATGCATTTTTACATTGGAGTTAAGCCATCCAGGATTTTTGTTCGCTCTTTTAAATTTATTACCCAATGGGATACATTGGCTAATGCCCTCATTTAATATGCTCTTAAAGCAAACCCATCTCTCCTCCGTATTCTTTGTTCCTAATATTTTATCCCAATTTATGCCTTTTAGCAAGGTTTGAAGTTTAGGGAAGTTGGCTCTTTTGAAATTCAGTGTCTTTGTGTTCCCTTCATGTTTCCTATTTGTGTGATTTATACTGAAATGAATTGACCTGTGATCGCTGTTACCTAAATTGCCCCGTATTTCCACATCTGTGATCAGGTCTGTATTGTTGGTAATCAGTAGATCCAGTAATGTTTTATTTCTAGTTGGTGCGTCTACCATCTGACCCATAAAATTGTCCTGCAAGACATTAAGGAACTGGCGAGCCTTAAATGAATGCGCGGTTCCCTCCACCCAGTCTATGTCTGGATAATTAAAATCCCCCATTATGATAACACTTCCCATCCTTGCTGCTAATCCAATTTGTGATAGGAGATCCGTCTCCACTTCCTCCCTCAGGTTAGGGGGCCTATAGCATACTCCCAGTATTATTTTCCCCTTAGCTTCATCCCTTTGGAGCTCTACCCATAAAGATTCCACCTCCTCCCTAGCTCCCTCAGTGATGTCATCTCTCACATTCACTTGTACATTATTCTTGATATATAGGCATACCCCTCCCCCTTTTTTACCCTCTCTATCCTTGCGGTATAGGGTATACCCTTGAATGTTTGCCAGCCAATCATGAGAGCTGTTGAACCAGGTCTCTGAAATTCCACAAAATCCAAATCCTCCTTGTACAACAGTATCTCTAGTTCACCCATCTTGTCCGCCATGCTCCTGGCATTAGTGAACATGCCACATAGTTTAGACCGGTCGCATATTGTCCTCGTATTGGGTGTTTCAAGATTGCAACTAGGACTTGCTACTATACTCACCTTGTGTTTTTGTGCTTTGGTTAACCTACCACTAATGCCCCCAATACTACCCTCTGGAATATCTTCCGCGCTGGCTAACACTGTCTCTGGATCCTCCCCCCCATCGCCTAGTTTAAAAACCCCTCTAACTTTTTGGCCATCTTCATTCCCAGCAGATCTGCACCCTCCTCATTTAGGTGCAGTCCGTCCCTTCTATAGTACCGGTTACCGACTGAGAAGTCGGCCCAGTCCTCCAGGAACCCAAACCCCTCCTTACTACACCAGCTCTTCAGCCACTTGTTTACTTCCCTAATCTCCCTCTGCCTTTCTGGTGTGGCTCGATGTACCGGTAGTATTCCTGAGAACACTACCTTGGAGGTCCTTTTCCTCAATTTAGCACCTAAATCCCTAAAATCGTTCTTTAGGACACTCCATCTGCCTCTGACTTTGTCATTGGTGCCAACGTGCACCATGACAGCCGGGTCTTCCCCACCCCCTCCCAGTAATCTGTCCACAAGATCCGTGATGTGCCGAACCCGAGAGCCCGGTAGACAACATACTGTTCGGCGCTTCAGGTCTTGGTTGCAGATTGCCCTCTCTGTCCTTCTAAGAATTGAGTCCCCTACCACCAGAATCTGTCTTTCCTTTCGCTTTGCTGCCCCCCCACTCTCACTGGAGGAGTTCTTCCCCTGGCAGCTAGGAGAGTCCCTCATCTCCAGCAGTGCTGGTCCCTAACTGGTTTCACCAATGTCACTCAATGGAGCGTACTTATTGGGATGCTCCAGTCCTGGATCGGCCTCTCTGGCACTTCCCCCTCTACCCCTCCTGACTGTCACCCATCTACTCTTTGCTAGTGCCTGCACCTCTTTGTCTCCACCCGCCTCTGTGCTGGCCCCTGCCGGCACCCGCCGTGTACGTTCCTGGCTCACCTTTAGTATGGAGGGACTTCTCAGTGCTGACAGTTGCTTCCCCAGATTCAGAACCTGGGCTTCCAGGGAAACAATGTGCTTACATTTTGCACAGCAGTATTCGCCCTCGATCGGATGATCAAGGAACGCATACATGTGGCAAGATGTACAAAGAGTCGCCTCTCCACACCCACCGGGCATCGTACCTATTAAATATAGTGAGGATTTGGGGATTTTACCCTGTCCAAATTACCTAACAGCTAGCTTCCTGGCACTAATACTCAAGACAATACACAGGTACACAACAAGACAATACACAGGTACACAACAAGACAATACACAGGTACTCACAGACCTACGTGCACTCGCAAAACACAAGTATACAGTACACAATACACAAGTACTAACGATCCACACACACTACTCAGACAACACTCAGATACTCACACTACACAGGTACTATGACCCCTGTTATAACCTCCTGTTTTAAATTCTGTTTTTTTAACTCCCACTTATTCCAGCTCCACTTACACAGAGTTCCACAGCTTCAGACTGAGCACGCTCAGACTGAGTCCTACAACCAGTTAAATAGGCACCTGTGAGCAATTAACCACACCCCTTAATTGATAGACTGATGGAACCAGAAAAAAAAAGCTATTTAAAAAGTGACAGCAAAAGGCGAATTAAAAACTAAAAGGAAAAGCCCCAAAAATGCAACCCAGCAAACAAACAGCAAACAAACAGCAAACAGCAAACAAACAGCAAACAAACAGCAAACAAACAGCAAGCAAACAGCAAACAAACAACAAACAAACAGCAAACAAACAGCAAACAAACAGCAAACAAACAGCAAGCAAACAGCAAACAAACAAACAGCAAACAAACAGCAAACAAACAGCAAGACTTGTACACTCTAACTCTGGTTTTTTAACTCCCACTTATTCCAGCTCCACTTACACCAACTTCCACAGCTTCAGACTGAGCACGCTCAGACTGAGTCCTACAACCAGTTAAATAGGCACCTGTGAGCAATTAACCACACCCCTTAATTGATAGACTGATGGAACCAGAAAAAAAAAGTGACAGCAAAAGGCGAATTAAAAACTAAAAGGAAAAGCCCCAAAAATGCAACCCAGCAAACAAACAGCAAACAAACAGCAAACAAACAGCAAGCAAACAGCAAACAATCAGCAAACAAACAGCAAACAATCAGCAAACAAACAGCAAACAAACAGCAAACAAGCAGCAAACAAACAGCAAGCAAACAAACAACAAACAAACAGCAAACAAACAGCAAACAAACAGCAAGCAAACAGCAAGCAAACAGCAAACAAACAACAAACAAACAGCAAACAAACAGCAAACAAACAGCAAACAAACATTGTATGCTATTGCTCAATCTGTCATCTCCATACTTGATTCCCCCATTGGTTCTCCCCCTAGTGAGTAATTTGCATTTATGTTTTTTGCCCCAAGTGCATTGCTTTACATTTCTCCACATTAAACCTAATTTGCCATGTATTTGCCCACTTCATTATTTTGCTCAAGTCTTGCTGTAAAATTTCTATATCTTGATGTGAAGTTATTTCCCTGCTTATTTTTTTGTCATCTGCAAAAACTGAGATTGATCTATTTACCCCACTTACCACTCCGGACGAGTCTGAATACACATTATTTATCACTACCCTTTGGACACACCCCTGTAACCAGTTTTTAACCAAAGAACAAATCTTATGGTCCACGCCTGCAGACCTCAGCTTGTAGATTAATCGCTTATGGGGGACTGTATCGAATGTCTTTGCAAAATTCAGGTAGACTAAATCCATGGGCCTTCCCCTGTCTAGATGGCAGCTCACTTCCTCGTAGAATGGTAACAGATTGGTCCGGCAAGAACGACCTTTCGTAAACCCATGCTGATGACTACTTAAAGCGGAGTTCCACCCACTTTTGGGAGGTGGTCTTAAACGAAAGAATACCTCTGCACCCCTCGTTTTTGGCTGTACTTCCGACCCATCCGGTCCGCAGCACAGGACGTCATATCCTTTTCTTCGGTGAGCCCGCCCCCCCGCTGCCTTCTGGGACCTGTGTGTGTCTTAGAAGACAGCCGGCCATTCACAAAGTGCCGCGCGACTCGCGCATGCGTAGTAGGAAACGGGCAGTGAAGCCTCAAGGCTCCACTGCCGGTTTCTCTTAATTAATCTACCTGCCCCACTCTATTAGATTTTATACCTGCCCCATCCTATTAGATTGTAAGCTCTTCTGAGCAGGGCCCTCTTAATCCTCTTGTATTTTATTGTATTATAACTGTATTGTCTCCCTTTTATATTGTAAAGCGCTGTGTAAACTGTTGGCGCTATATAAATCCTGTATAATTATAATAATAATAATTAGAATGGCGGCACCTGCACCCGATCCGATGGATAGATCAGCCTCGGGGGGCCGACATCACAGGCTCCCTGGACAAGTAAATGTCCTTATTAAAAGTCAGCAGCTACAGTGTTTGTAGCTGCTGACAAAAAAAAAAAACAATTTGCGGGTGGAACATTGCTTTAAGATATTTTTTTCCTCAGTAAATTCTTCGATATAATCCCTTATCATCTCCTCAGATAATTTACCAATGACTGATGTTAGGCTGACTGGCCTGTAGTTCCCAGGGATTTGTCTCTGTCCTTTTTTGAATATTGGTACCACATTGGCTTTTCTCCAATCAGCTGATACAATTCCTGTCAGTATGCTGTCCACAAAGATTAGGAACAGTGGTCTGACTATAACCTGACTGAGTTCTCTGAGGACTCTCGGGTGTAAGCCATCTGGTCCTATTGATTTTTTTCTATTAAGTTTATATAGTCTTTCCTTCACTCCAGCCTCTGATAACCACAAGGGTACGTCCTGTGATGTGCCACAAACAACAATTTCGCGGTCGGTTTCTCCCTCCCTTTCCTGCGTAACCACGGAGGAGAAGAAGGCATCTAGTACAGTTGCCTTCTCTGTGTCATTCATAACCATCCTCGTCTTTTATGTGGGCAATATGTTCTGATCTTGCCTTTTTACTGTTAATGTATCTAAAAAATGTCTTTGGATTTATTTTACTCTCCTCCGCTATGTGTCTCTCGTAATGTTTTTTGGCTGCCCTGATTGCGTTCTTACACTTCTTATTGCATTCCTTGTAATGCTTGAATGTTGACTGTGACCCATCCCCTTTATATTGTTTAAAGGCCATTTTTTTTCTCTTTAACCGGTTCTTGACCGGCTCACGTAACTTTACTGTGGCACAATGGCACTGCTGCGCAAAACCCTGTAGAGGTACATGGTCCCCTTTAAGAGCCGCCAGAGGCTGCATGGCGGGGGACACGATGCGCGTGGCTGGCGAGCTCGATCGCCACCGGCCACGCCCAATCACGTGCATGAGAGCCAGCATGGGGATTTGTGTGTGCAAATGTCAGGGCTGGGCTCAGCCCTTCCTTCTCAGAGATGGCCGCTCAGCTGTCGGCTAATTGCCAGCTCCTATCTCTCCACAGTTACTCAGCTGTTGATGATATCCTGCTCATCAGTCCTGCCTACTGAAGCCGTTCAGCCCAGTGGATCTCTGCCTTCGCCTTGGGCTTCATCTGCATTCCCTGCAACCTTTTTGTTTCATTTAAAACACTGCTTTTCACACAACCTTTTCCTCTTTTCTTTCCCAGACAAACATTTTTTCAGGATTTACTTTTTTACCCATGGTCTCTATGCCTGCTCCATTATTGGATCAGCTGATATCTATCAAGGTACATACTGTGACAATTAGGACCATTCACCTATGCCATGTCTGCCGCCTGGCATCCCCCCGGTGGTACCCGTGTCCGTCTTCTCCTCCTCAGCTACCGTGCCATTCTCTGGCTGCTGCCATCCATTTGGGGGTTCAGCGATGGAAACTCTGGTTTCGTTCATTGATACATCTCATCCGCAACCACCCCTGATGAGCGAGCAATGATCTCGCGAAAAGCGCGTCAGGTTTTCTGATGCATGCATTTGTATATACTGCATTGTATAACGTCTGTATCAACTTTATTTATTCTCTTCATTATGTGAAAATCCATTGGCTGAGCTAATATGCTATATTATCCATGTATGTACATTCATTTTAATAAACATTTATACTGCTATTACTCTTGTTACCCAGTGGCTGACTGTGACCACCTAATTTAAAGTTCCAGGGCGACTCTCTTTTTCTGTACTCTGCCTTTGCCTTGGTCAACATCACAGAAACTATCTCCTGCGATCCTGTTCAAGACTTACTTTGCTGACATAATTTCTGGCTCCAGATCCTGCTTACTGTTCCACTACATTGATCTCTGACTTCTGGCTTGGTTGACTATCCGTACCGGTTACTGAACTGTGGCTCTTTTACTTTTATTATTAAACAACTGTGATTTAACTGTACTTCTGTCTCGGCCTGATTTCGTGGTTTCTGACAGTAGGCGAAGGCCATGAATTTAGAAGATCAATCCACTTGTTGGTAATATTTTTCCAGATTGGATGAACTGGATCACCGCATGGATCAGTTTCCCATGGTGTTACAAACGCTCCTGAGTCGCACAGCTCACCTGGAATCTCCCACTGTGGCCGCCCCAGTCCAACCTATGTTGCAGGCCGACCCTGCTGCTGCTCCAGTCTCTGTGCTGGCACCCGTCTCAAGTATTACCTCTGTTAGAGGTATGTCTGGTTCCGCTCCGCTTCCCCAGTGATTTGGGGGTGATCCAGTCCAATGCAGAGGGTTTCTCAACCAGGTTGAGATATACTTTGAGATGCTGCCCCAGGCGATTCCCACTGGGCAAACCCTCAACAAAAACCTGTTGTCTTGAGCTACCCTGAGTTTGTGGCTCCGCTTCTGCTGCCAAGTGCCTCATGTTCATCGAACAGAGTATGAGAACTGTTGCTGACTACGCCATTGAATTCCGTACTCTGGCAGCAGAGGTTGCGTGTAACAATCAGGCCCTCGTGGCTGCTTTTTCTCATGGTCTCTTGGATACCATTAAGGATGAGATAGCAGCCCGGGATATACCCACTGAGCTGGGTTGATCATGTTTGCCATCCTCATTGACTCCAGACTCAGAGAAAGACTCTCTTTTAAGGAGCGCTTGCAGAAGCCTCCTGTATGTTTGTCTCCGAGCTTTGCCGTCCCACCCGTGCCTCCCTCACCTCCCATGCCTCCTGGTACCGAATCGGTCTGTGAAGGTGAACCCATGTACTTGGGTTTCACGCGTCTCTCTGCGGATTTGAGAACCTTTAGGAGGAGGGAGAGATTGTGCCTTTATTGTGGCCAGGCAGGTCACTTTTTGAAGTCTTGTCCTACCAGTCTAGGGAACGCCCGATCCTTGAGGTCCTGTCATGGATAGACTTTAGCTGGCATTGTTTCATCCCCAGTTATCCAGAAGGATAAGCTCCTGGTTTTCGGTCACCCTTTCTTGGGCTGAGTCGTCCATCGAGAAACAGGCTCTAATCGACTCGACCCGGGCTGCGGGCCTGTTCATTGATGCTGCCTTTGTATCGAAGCAGTCGATTCTGCTGCAGCTGCGTGACTCTCCACTTGCCATTGAGGCTCTTGACGGGAGACCTCTACAGCCTGCCCATGTGACTCATGAGATGGTTCCGTTGTCCATGGCCGTAGGGGCTCTTCACCATGAGATAATCCAATTCCATGATATTTCCTCACCTAATTTCTGCGTGTTATTGGTTATCCTTGGTTACAGAGGCACAACCTCTCTTTTGATTGGCTCCGTGCTGAGGTTCTCCCCTGGTCACCACAAAGCAGGGAGACATGCTTCCAGAGGGTAGCCAAGGTCCCGTGCACCTCTTCACTCTCCTCCCTGCCGGAGGAGTACCGCGATTTTAGCGATGTCTTTGCTGGTAGCTTGCCTCCACACCGGCCGTATGATTGCACAATTGACCTTCAATCTGGTGCCATACCCCCTTATGGCCGGGTTTACCCTTTGTCGATCTTGGAGAATAAGGCCATGGAGGAGTATATTGCAGACGCACTTTCTCAAGGTTTCATCTGCAAATCCTCGTCTCCTGCTGGTGCAGGTTTCTTCTTTGTGAAGAAGAAGAGTGGTGAACTGAGACCTTGTATTGATTATAGGGGTCTCAATCGTTTCACGATTAAGAATGCCTATCCGTTCAGATTCAGATATTGTATGATCTGTTGGGTAAGCTAGCACCCTTTATGCATCTCCCCCTGCTGATAGCGGGGGATTTTAATGCCATTCTGTGTGCCGCAATGGATTCATCTAATACATCTAGGGCGGCATCGGTTGATTTGGCTGCATGGGCAGATACGGCATCCTTGACAGAGGTATGGCGCTGGAAGAACCCAACTACAAGGAGTTTTTCCTATTTGTCTAAAACACATAAGTCTTCTTCTCGGATAGACTTGGCATTTGCTAATTCACTCATGTTACAGCTGGTAAAGGGGGCAAATTATCTTGCTGGGGGGCTTTCAGATCATACACCACTATCTGTACATGTGAGTCTACCTTCAAGACTCAGAGGAGGAGCATGGAGATTGAACCCGGGCTGGATAGAGGTAGAGTCCGTGGCATCGCAGGTGACACCTTATGTTACTAGTTACTGGGAGGACAATCTGGGTTCAGCATCTTTGCCCATTGTATGGGATGCCTTTAAGGCGTGCATGCGGGGGCAATACATTTCGGCCATCAAACAGGCAAGGAAAAACTTTAATAGGAAAACACAAGAGTTGCAGGAGGCAGAGAGGACACGCGAAGCAGCATATGCCAACGATCATTCAGATCTCACATACTTGGAGCTCTTGGAGGCACGACGTGTGTTGGCGTTGCACTTCACAGAGTTGAAACATACTTCCTGGACAAGGAGGGCTGAGTCTATCTTTGAACAGGGGGACAAAAATGGGAAAATATTGGCCATTTTGGCTGCGGAGCAGAGACTTCAGACAAACATACCGTGTATTAGGAACAACCAGGGTAGTCTTCTTACAGATCCCAATGACATTCTAGACACATTTGTAGAATATTATAGAACCCTGTATGCCCCCATACCTACTTATAATCTACAGGAGTTGGAAACGTTGCTAACTTCTCTGGAAATCCCTATGCTCTCGGAGTCTGATAGGTCTGATCTGGAGGCTGAGATCACTGAAAAAGAGATTGAAACAGCCATCAAATCGTTCCCACCGCATAAATCTCTAGGGCCTGATGGTCTATGTATAGAATGGTATAGGGCAAATATAGAGACTTTAGTCCCACAACTCAAAACTATTTATCTTTTCTGTCTTAAAAACGAGATCTTACCGGAGTCACTGTTGGAGGCTCAGGTTATTTTATTACCTAAATCGGGGAAGGATCTGTTGAAATGCTCCTCATATAGACCCATAGC
This sequence comes from Lithobates septentrionalis, assembly GCA_037952835.1. Classification (NCBI taxonomy): domain Eukaryota; kingdom Metazoa; phylum Chordata; class Amphibia; order Anura; family Ranidae; genus Lithobates; species Lithobates septentrionalis. Next base: position 200,260 of record JBBDGP010002329.1, on the reverse strand, counting down.
ATTATTGAACCAAGACCTCAAGATCTTAAATAAGATACTGGCCACTAGAATATCCAAAGTCATTACTAGTTTAGTATCCATAGATCAAACAGGCTTTATCCCACAGAAATCCACAGACACAAACCTACACAGGCTATACACAAACCTGCAGATTGACCATGTTAATAAAGGGACAAGGGTGGTCTTGTCCCTAGATATGGCTAAAGCGTTTGATTCTGTGGATTGGAACTATATGTCAGCAGTGTTACATCACATGGGGTTTGGGGTCACATTTAGGACATGGATATCACTACTTTACAGTAAGCCAAAGGCAGCAATTAAATTGGGAGTCTCTGTTTCGCAGCCATTCAAGGTGGGCAGGGGAACACGGCAGGGGTGTCCCTTGTCGCCGTCCCTGTTCGCTCTAGCAATAGAGCCATTGGCTATAGCGCTTCGTAAATCCTGGGATGTACAGGCACTGAGGGTGGGGGGCATTCGCGAGTGTACTGCTCTGTACGCGGACGACATGCTTCTTCTCCTACAAGACCCAGGTCCATCTCTGGAGGGAGTATTTAAAATACTGGAGGAATTCTCGAGATTCTCAGGGCTGTGTGTGAACTGGGAGAAGTCTAGTGCGATGGCCATTGATCCAGGGGCACGGGCGGTGGCAACACAACGGGTCCCCATTACCTGGGTATCACAGTTTAAATACCTTGGTATTAATATAACGCCTAAAGTGAGTGACTATATGTCATTAAATCTTATGCAGTCACTGGCAAAAGCTAAAATACAGCTGGAAGCATGGAAGCACCTACCACTTTCGCTTATCGGGAAAGTCAACCTCATTAAAATGACGGTGTTGCCGGTTTTCTTGTACTTTCTGAGAAACTCCCCAGTTTGGGTCCCGGCAAAGTTTTTTAAAAAGATAAACAGTATATTTGGGTCCTTCATTTGGTCTGAAAAACACCCCAGAATAGGCCTTAGGACGCTACAGGAGCCCTGGGGGCAGGGAGGGCTTGCTCTCCCAGACTTATTTAAATATTTTATAGCCGGACAAATGGTTGTGGCCAGAAGATGGTTGCTACGTGATGATGGGGACGTGGCAAATGTGTTGGAAGCAGCCCATCTGGGGTCCTTTGAGAGCCTTGCATTTTTGCTCTATAGATGTCATCTCCGACTGATTCAATGCGCGTAACGATTCGCGCATGGGTCAGAGTGAGGGCGTTGATGAAGTCTCAATCTGATGTGTGGTCCCCGGATACTCCCCTGTGGTTCAACCCCAAACTCCCGCATTTGAACACAATTCCTGATCCAATCATTTGGGCCAGAGTTGGTATAAAACAATTGAAACATATAGTGGGTGGTAATAAACTTCTTACATTTAACCAGCTGAAGGATAGGCATAAACTGCCTAACTGGTACTTTTTCCGCTACTTGCAACTTAGCCACGCGTTTAGGTCGCAATTTGGATCAGACTCCCTAGATATTGGTACATCTCCCATAGAGTCATTATTGAGTGAGGAAAATTTAAAGAAACCTTTATCGGAGTTATACAAAGGGTTATTTGTTGAAACACCTAAAAAATTGCTGGTGTTCTTTTGATCCTATTAGTACCACAGTCAGGCAGCTAGACTATTTACAGTTAGTGCAGTGCGTTCTGCTCACAGTGTTCATCTAAAGCGACAAGTTAGTGCAGTGCGTCCTGCTCACAGTGTTCAGCTAAAACTACAAGTTAGTGCGGTGCGTCCTGCTCACAGTGTTCAGCTAAAACTACAAGTTAGTGGGGTGCGTCCTGCTCACAGTGTTCAGCTAAAACTACAAGTTAGTGCGGTGCGTCCTGCTCACAGTGTTCATCTAACACTACAAGTTAGTGCGGTGCGTCCTGCTCACAGTGTTCAGCTAAAACTACAAGTTAGTGCGGTGCGTCCTGCTCAAAGTGTTCAGCTAAAACTACAAGTTAGTGCGGTGCGTCCTGCTCACAGTGTTCAGCTAAAACTACAAGTTAGTGCGGTGCGTCCTGCTCACAGTGTTCAGCTGAAACTACAAGTTAGTGTAGTGAGACCTCTGCACAGTGTTCATCTAAAGCTACAAGTTAGTGCAGTGCGTCCTGCTCACAGTGTTCAGCTAAAACTACAAGTTAGTGCGGTGCGTCCTGCTCACAGTGTTCAGCTAAAACTACAAGTTAGTGGGGTGCGTCCTGCTCACAGTGTTCAGCTAAAACTACAAGTTAGTGCAGTGCGTCCTGCTCACAGTGTTCAGCTAAAACTACAAGTTAGTGCGGTGCGTCCTGCTCACAGTGTTCAGCTAAACCTACAAGTTATTTTTTTGCGAGCTCTGCACAGTGTTCAGCTAAAGCTACCTGTAGAAGGTTGGTGGTGTTTTCCTGACCCTATCACTACCGCAGGCAGCTAAAAAAGCTACAAGTTAGTTTTTTGCAAGCTCTGCACAGTGTTCAGCTAAAGCTACCTGTAGAAGGTTAGTGGTGTTCTCATACTACAGGCAGGCAGTTGATTTTGCTAGCTGTAGTATCAGTACATATATATATATATATCCCAGCTTAGTGCAGCTACAGGCCATTAGTATGTCTGGAAGGCAGAGGCAGAGAGTCACAAGCCAATAAGAGAGGGCAAGCAGGCTCTGTGTCTAGTGCTGGTCGTGGAGACGGTGCATCCTCATCAGCACGTGGCCGTGGGACACGCTTGGCCTTTTTTTCGGCAGCTGGCCGTGTTGAGCCGCAACATGCGGAAGACTTGGTTGAGTGGATGACCAAGCCGTCCTCATCCTCCTCATCCTCTCTCACCCATGCCCAGGGTACTTTGTCTGGCAAAGCAGCGGCCTCTTCCCTCGGCTCAATGTCATCAGTGACTCCTTCCCTAGCCCCCCCATGTCCTCCTGAGGAGTCCCTCGAACTGTTTGACCACAGTGTTGGGTACATGTTCCAGGAGGATGCCCAGCGTTTGGAAGGCTCTGATGATGATACTGAGCTCGATGAAGGCAGTAACATGAGCACGGACAGAGGGGGTGCCCATGAAGGACAGCAATCTGGCAGTCATGCTCCCCCTGCTGCAGCATACTGCCAATTTTGCTCCAGTGATGAGGAGGGAGGGGATGATGAGGTCACTGACTCAACGTGGGTGCCTGATAGGAGAGAGGAGGAGGAGGCGGCACATCACCAACGAGGCAGGATGCCCTCCAGGGGCCAGCCTAAGGGCAGCACATTGACTGCATCACACCCCAAAGCTCCACATGTGCAGGGCGCTGCAGTCTCTGTGCGTTATTCAAAAAGTTCTTTGGTGTGGGCCTTTTTTGAGACGAGTGCATCAGATCGCACCGCTGCTATTTGCAACATATGTCTCAAGCGTATCTCGCGTGGCCAAAACATCTCCCGCTTGGGTACCACATGCTTGACCAGACATATGTTGACCTGCCATGTAATTTGTTGGCAAGCGTATCTAAAAGACCCACACCAAAGAACAAAGAGGACCTCTCCTTGCTCCTCATCAGCTGAGATCTCCAACCCCACTATACCTTCAGTCCTCTCTGAGACCTGCACTGAGAGGAATGAAGGTGTAGAATTAGGTGTGTCACAGCCAAGTACTTGTGGGCAATCTGCTTTTGGTACACCGATGTCAGATTGTACCAGGCAAATTTTCCTGCCCCAGCTGCTGCACCGCTGAAAGAAGTTTGCTCCCAGCCATCCACATGCCTAGTGGTTGAATGCTAGCTTGGCAAAATTGCTAGCACTTCAACTGCTGCCTTTACAGTTGGTAGACTCTGCCCCCTTCCATGAGTTTGTGGAATGTGCGGTTCCTCAGTGGCAGGTACCCAAACGCCACTTTTTCTCACGGAAGGCGATTCCGGCTCTCTACCGGCATGTGGAAGGCAATGTCCATGCCTCACTGGACAGGGCGGTCAGTGGTAAGGTGCATATTACCGCTGACTCATGATCCAGCAGGCATGGACAGGGACGTTACCTAAGTTTCACGGCGCATTGGGTGACTCTGCTGGCAGCTGGGAAGGATGCAGGACAAGGTGCAGTAGTGTTGGAGGTTGTTCCGCCACCACGCCTCCAAAATGCTAATGATTGTGACACACCTCTCTCCTCCACCCCCTCCTCTTCTTCTTCCTCCATGGCCTCTTCCTGTGCTTTGTCCTCGGAACCAGCGGTGCTCCGTAGCCGTTCAAGGGGCTACGCAAGTACGCAGGCCAAAAGATGCCATGCGGTGCTTGAGCTGGTGTGCTTGGGGGACAGGAGCTACACTGGGGCAGAGGTTCTGTCAGCTCTGCAGGGGCAGGTTCAGAGGTGGTTGACGCCACACCAACTTAAGGCAGGAATGGTGGTTTGCGACAATGGCACCAACCTCCTCTCTGCCCTCTGACAGGGACAAATGACCCATGTGCCCTGTTTGGCTCACGTCCTTAACTTGGTGGTGCAGCGGTTCTTGGGCAGGTATCCGGGCTTACAGGATGTCCTGAGGCATGCCAGGAAAGTCTGTGTGCATTTCCACCGGTCATATAATGCCAGTGCTCGGCTGGCGGACCTCCAAAAGGAGTTTAACCTGCCCAAGAACCGCCTAATCTGTGACATGCCCACCAGGTGGAACTCAATGTTGACCATGCTGCAGCGGCTGCACACGCAGCAGAGGGCCACCAATGAGTACCTGTGCGACTATGGCACCAGGACAGGGTCAGGGGAGCTTGGTTTTTTTCCCCACGCCAGTGAGCCATGATCAGGGATGCATGCACTGTCCTGTCAACATTTGAGGAGGCCACGAGGATGGTGAGCAGTGACAGTGCATGCATCAGTGACACTGTCCCCCTTGTCCACCTGTTGGAGCACACGCTGCATGGAATAATGGACAGGGCACTTGAGACAGAACAGAGGCAGAAAGAGGAGGACTTCCTTAGCTCTCAAGGCCCCCTTTATCCAGACAGTGTTCCTGCGTGCCCGCCGATCACACAGGAAGAGGACGAGGAGGAGGAAGATTGTGTCAGTATGGAGGTGGAGCCTGACACTCAGCATCAGCAGCAGTCTTTAAGGGATCAGTCCCAAGAAACACATGGACTTGTACGTGGCTGGGAGGAGGTGGCTGCGGACCATGTCATCCTTAGTGACCCAGGGGACTCCGGACCGAATGCCTCAGCAAACCTACGCTGCATGGCCTCCCTGATCCTGCAAAGCCTGCGTAAGAATCCTTGTATTCATGGTATCAAGGAGAAGGACCAATACTGGCTGGCAATCCTCCTTGATCCACGTTACAAGGGTAAGGTTACGGACCTTATCTTGCCATCGCAGAGGGAGCAGAGGATGAAACATCTTCGGGAGGCCTTGCAGAAAGGTCTGTGCAACGCGTTCCCAGAGACTGGGAGGTTACAAACTCCTGTTTCTGGACAACGTGTTGCTGAGGCTTTGGTCAGTCAAAGAAGGAGCGGTGGAGAAGGTGGCCGTCTGACCGATGCGTTCAGACAATTTTTTGGTCCGCAGCCCCAAGGTATGATCGGTTCCAGCAACCATCGCCAGCGTCTGTTTTACATGGTGCAGGAATACCTAGGGGCAAGATCTGACTTGGACACCTTTCCCACCGAAAATCCTCTGGGTTACTGGGTCTTGAGGATGGATCACTGGCCAGAGCTTGCACAGTATGCAATTGAGCTACTGGCCTGTCCTGCATCCAGCGTTCTTTCGGAACGCACATTCAGTGCTGCTGGAGGCTTTGTAACCGATCACAGGGTGCGTCTGTCCACCGACTCGATCGATCGACTGACCTTCATAAAAATGAATCAGTCTTGGATCACCACCAGCTACCAAGCACCTGATGCTGATGTAACCGAATAATTTATTTTGAAATCTCAGATCCCTTCAAAGACTGCCTATGCTGATGCTGAGTGACTATCCCTGAGTAATTATCCTCTTCCTCCTCGATGATCACGCTGATCAAGCTTGTAAGAACATTTTTGGTTCTGGGCGCCACCACCAGTGCCTAAGGCCCAATTTTTCAGCCCCTGTTTAACAGGGGCGTGTAATTACAATTTTTGATGCAATACTTTGCAGCAGGGCTCGTTTCTTCGTTACAACTAGAGTATCTGTGAGGGGTTGCAGTGTTGTGGCACAAGCACCTAAGGCCCAATTTTCAGATCTTGTTTAAAAGGGGCGTGTAATTACAATTATTGATGCAATACTTTGCAGCAAGGCTCATTTCTGCGTTCCAACTAGAGTATCTGTGAGGGGTTGCAGTGTTGTGGCACCAGCACCAGTGCCTAAGGCCCAATTTTTCAGCCCCTGTTTAACAGGGGCATGTAATTACAATTCTTGATCTAATATTTCACAGCAGGGCCCATTTCTGCACCCACCAAGAGCGAGTGAGGACTTACAGTGTTGTGGCACCAGCACCACCACCACCAAAGGCCCAATTTTTCTGCCCTTGTTCAACAGGGGCATGTAATTACAATTCTTGATCTAATATTTCACAGCAGGGCCCATTTCTGCACCCACCAAGAGCGAGTGAGGACTTACAGTGTTGTGGCACCAGCACCACCACCAAAGGCCCAATTTTTCTGCCCCTGTTCAACAGGGGCATGTAATTACAATTCTTGATCTAATATTTCACAGCAGGGCCCTGTGAGGGCTTACAGTGTTGTGGCCACAACAACACCTAAGGCCCAAATTTCTGCTGAGTATATAGGGCAGGCCCCTACTTTCAAAAATCAAACTTACAAACGACTCCTACTTGCAAACGGAAGGAGACAACAGGAAGTGAGATGAAATCTACCCCTAGGAAGGGAAATTCTCTCCTGTAAGAGTTAATATGGGAAAACATTTCTCCTTTCCACTGATGCTTTCCAATCCTTGTTCCACAAAAAACCCCAAATTTTCAAAAAACATTTGTCATTGGGACAAAAAGCGAGGTGAAATCTTCTGAAGAGGAGGACAGACAGCAAAACAAATGTCACAGGGGTGATAACCCTTCCCTTTGTTTTCCAAAAAGCTTAAAAAATATTTTTTGGCTGGAGCTAAACACGTTAAAAATGTACCCGTGCAAAATTACAAACAGATTCTACTTAACAACAAACCTACAGTCCCTGTCTTGTTTGCACCGCCTGTATACTGCTGTTCAGCGTATATAGGGCCTGGTGGCCCCACACCTTTCCTTATTTTAATTTGGGTGCGGGGTTCCCCTTAATATCCATACAAGACCCAAAGGGCCTGGTAATGGACTGGGGGGTACCCATGCCGTTTGTCTCACTGATTTTCATCCATATTGCCAGGACCCGGCATTACATTAAACCCGCAAGCAGTTTTAAATTAGATTTTTTCCTTTAAAAATTACATTTTGTGCAGGGACTGTTCTAAACACGGGAAACACGCATCACTTTACAGGCATACTATAGACAACCCCCAGGTACGATATTTAAAGGAATATTTTACTTTTTTTTTTTTTACTTTAAGCATCATTAAAATCACTGCTCCCGAAAAAACGGCCGTTTTTAAAAGTTTTTTTTGCATTGATACATGTCCCCTGGGGCAGGACCCGGGTCCCCAAACCCTTTTTAGGACAATACCATGCAAATTAGCCTTTAAAATGAGCACTTTTGATTTCGAACGTTTGAGTCCCATAGACATCAATGGGGTTCTAACGTTCCTGCGAATTTTTGGTCAGTTCGCAGGTTCTGGTGCGAACCGAACCGGGGGGGGGGGGGGGGGTGTTCGGCTCATCCCTATATTTTATATATTTTTTTGTTTTCGTGTGGGTGATTTGTGACCACTATTAGATTTTGCAGCAATTCCATCATATTTATTTTCTTTTTATTCACATTAGATTTTCAAGTAATAGCGCAGAAGTCCTTCTCATTCATATATATATATATATATATATATATATATATATATATATATATATATATATATATACACACACACACACAGTATTGCACAAAAGTAAACCCCTCACATTTTTGTTTATATTTTATTACACCTTTTCATTTGACAACACTGAAGAAATGACACTTTGCTACAATGTAAAGTAGTGAGTGTACAGCTTGTATAACAGTGTAAATTTGCTGTCCCCTCAAAATAACTCAACACACAGCCATTAATGTCTAAACCGCTGGCAACAAAAGTGAGTACACCCCTAAATGAAAATGTGCAAATTGGGCCAAAGTGTCAATATTTTGTGTGCCCACCATTATTTTCCAGCACTGCCTTAACCTTCTTGGGCATGGAGTTCACCAGAGCTTCACAGGTTGTCACTTGAGTCCTCTTCCACTCCTCCATGACATCACAGAGCTGGTGGATATTAGAGACCTTGCGCTCCTCCACTATCTGTTTGAGGATGCCCCACAGATACTCAATAGGGTTTCGGTCTGGACTGGAGACATGCTTGGCCAGTCCATCACCTTTACCCTCAGCTTCTTTAGCAAGGCAGTGGTCATTTTGGAGGTGTGTTTGGGGTCGTTATCAAGTTGGCATACTGCCCTGCTGCCCAGTCTCCGAAGGTAGGGGATTATGCTCTGCTTCAGTATGTCACAGTACATGTTGGCATTCATGGTTCCCTCAATGAACTGTAGCTCCCCAGTGCCAGCAGCACTCATTCAGCCTTAGACCATGACATTCCCACCACCATGCTTGACTGTAGGCAAGACACACTTGTCTTTGTACTCCTCACCTGGTTGCCACCACACACGCTTGACACTATCTGAACCAAATAAGTTTATCTTGGTCTCATCAGACCACAGGACATGATTCCAGTAATCCATGTCCTTAGTTTGCTTGACTTCAGCAAACTGTTTGCGGGCTCTCTTGTGCATTCCCTCCCTTCGGAGACTGGGCCGCAGGGCAGTATTCCAACATGATAATGACCCCAAACACACCTCCAAGACGACCACTGCCTTGATAAAGAAGCTGAGGGTAAAGATGATGGACTGGCCAAGCATGTCTCCAGACCTAAACCCTATTGAGCATCTGTGGGGCATCCTCAAACGGAAGGTGGAGGAGTGCAAGGTCTCCAACATCCACCAGCTCCGTGATGTCATCATGGAGGAGTGGAAGAGGACTCCAGTGGCAACCTGTAAAGCTCTGGTGAACTCCATGCCCAAGAGGGTTAAGGCAGTGCTGGAAAATAATGGTGGCCACACAAAATATTGACACTTTGGGCCCAATTTGGACATTTTCACTTTAGGGGTGTGCTCACTTTTGTTGCCAGCGGTTCAGACATTAATGGCTGTGTGTTGAGTTATTTTGAGGGGACAGCAAATTTACACTGTTATACAAGCTGTACACTCACTACTTTACATTGTAGCAAAGAGTCATTTCTTCAATGTTGTCACATGAAAAGATATAACAAAATATTTACAAAAATGTGAGGGGTGTACTCACTTCTGCGAGATACTGTATATATATAATTTTTTATTTAAATGGCAGGGAATAATTAAGTAAAATTTCAAATATAATTACTTTACTTTGTGCGAATAATTATAGTGTACAATGTATTTTAGTTTTATGCAGTGCGTCCTTTTGCTGATGAGGTAATTGCTTTTGCAGGGCCAACCACTTATAAGTGATTTGGATGCCTCGGGTTTTACTGCAGACTCATGCTGGCAATCTCTTGGCCTCCATAAATCACTTTCACAGCCCACCAGTTGCTTCCTTGTCCCAGTGCTGTTTCATTTAAAGACAGCTATCACGGGTCTCCAAAATAAAATTTATTATGTCCTCAAAAACCTAAGAACGCAAGTTTGTAGATCAAAGTGGAAGCAGATTCTAAATATATAATAGAGCTGCAGCCAATGGAGTTATGGATATATGAATGCCACAATCCTGTAAATGGCATCAACAAGTGTAAATAGAAGCATCACTTCTCACATTTACTGATAATACTGGTCTAAAAGTGTACTTCAAGCATAGTCAGTACCATATCTTCCATGCTATTTTAACTGCTGCATAATTGAGAAGCAGTACCGTAGTTAAATATAGTACAGTGTATGTAGAGGCATAGAGTAGGTAAGGCTTAGACACAGTCTGTATGTGTCCCCACTGGGGAGATCCAACTCTCTCTTTGTCCTGTTGACTATTGAGCCAGAAAGTGAAAATAACCCTACTCCAGCCAAAACTAATTTTTTTTTTAAAGCAGAACTCCATTATTTCTTTTTATTGCCAAACTGGACCAGCTTGGCATGATGTAATTATCCATATCTTGACTATGGAGGGCCACTTAGGAAGCTATCGATCACTGTAGTAGTCGGCACTGAATACAGTAAAAGCCACAATCTTCCAGGTTTTAATTGATTGCCTTCCTCTTACTGACCACTAGGGGTCACTTACTTAGCACTGCTGGCATTCGTAGAACTCCTTGTTTTTATGGGGGGGGGGGGGGGTTTCAGTGAATACAAGGCATTTAATGATTGGAGGAGAGAAGAGGAGGGAGGATTATGTCATGATATACCTTTGTACTAGGGGCAGTGTTTTCACATCTTTCCTTCATGCTCAAAACCCCCACTAGAGGGAGCTGAAGGGGGGAAAAAAAGAGACATATTTTGTAAAGGCTACATAGCCAGTATCTACTTTTGCTCCCTCTAGTGGTAGTTGGGAGCAGCTAATAATTATAAAAGTGATTCTGCGCTACAGTGTAAAAGAAATAATATCAAAAAAAATATTTTCACTCAATTAATAGATCAATAACATGTCAAAACTTCAAAAATGGTTAAAATTGGTGTACACAGTGTTAAAAATAAAAATTCATATATTCATAAAAGCCAGGGAAGATGATTCAGAGTAAGTTCAATCTCTTGACCACATTATCAAAAAGATAAAAAATAAATTAATTAAAAGTTTTTGTCCACAAAAATTTATAAAGAAGGGATTTCAATGTATGCTATGATGCACAAGGAGGGGTTAAAAGGGTTTAAAAAAGCCCACAAGTTATGATCACAGAGCCCTCACCTTCATACACTGTTCAAAACTGCATATATTGGTGATCTAAAGCCCGTTGTCTGACATTATTCCAACTTTCACCACTAGGGGGTCTTCCGTGTCAGCATATGTGAAATTGCAATTCACCAAAGTGTCAGCATATAACCATAAATGTAAATGTCATCCGCTATATTTATCTCCACCACCAGGGGGTCCTCTCCTTCATCCACCAAATCTCCCAGATAATACTGCACAGCAAACGTCTTCTTATACCTCGTATCCTCCACAAAAAAAGGGGGGGGGGAGGGGATGGCAACAAACACGGGTGGGAGAGAGAGAAAAAGCCCCAATAGTGTAGTAAGGTTAGAATAAACAAGCTTTATTATAAGGTTTAAAATGGACTCTTACAATGTTAAATAAAGAAATAGGCATAAACAGTTGCTAAGGCGTCTGAACGCCGCTCTCACATCACTTCCTGGTATCGCTCAGTCTCCGGCCACTCCCTATGCGTTACGTCATCACGTGACTTCTTCAGGGGGTCTTTACATTTCCAGTTGGGAGCAGCTGCTGCAGGAAAGGGAACACACTACAAAATACTCCTGTCATTAAAGGAACATAGAGATTGCCATTTTTAACCTTCCCTGAAAATTCTATTTGTCAGGGTATCATGTTGAATAAGTGCTTTTTTAGTCACTAATCCAGAATGATTGAAGAGATAAAGAATCCTGCTACTCATATGCTGCATTTTTGTTCAGAAATACTGAAGCCAGAGACAGCCAGTCAGCTAGTATTTTCTGAAAATGTATATCTCCTTCCTGAGAGGTTTATTTTAAGGTTGGGAAGCAATGTATCTAAAACTTCTGGAGCCCTTCGCTGTTGACATTTTTGAGCAGACTGCAGAGACAAGTGGGTATAAAAAAATAAAGTACTGGAGGTTGTAAACCCTCACATATACCCAGGGAAGTGACTGGCCTCAGGTGATACACAGAGATGAAACGAATACTCCTACATAATTTGTACCAATTTATCTACAGCCCTCTCTTCTCTACAGCCTGCTAAAGCACACATTTTACACAGCATCTCTGAGCTGTAGCAGGCAGGAGGCAGACATCAGGACAGAGCAGGAAGCTGAGTGTAATCTGAGACCTGAGTGGAGAAAAAGGACACACCCCCTTCTACAAAGGCTCATAGAGAAACATGCACAAGTGAGGCTGTCAATCCCATCAACCTGGGATTCTGTGTTGTCTGCATGGCTCATTAGAATAGACTCATGCAGATAGTGAGAGAGAGAGCAGGTAGGAACCACGGTAAGTGCTTTTGATTGAGGAAAGTACAAAAGGGATATGCTTTGTTCATTTTTCATAAGTTTAATACCACATTAAGTGATAATTTAATCAATCTGTATTACCATATGTGGTTTGACAAACATGCAGGTATTCATTTAATCAAATCAGAACAATTGATACAATTCCACAATGGGCATATTGGGACGCCTGCCTTTACATGCACGTGAACTTTAATGGCATCCCGGTCTTAGTCTTCAGGGTTCAATATTGAGTTGGCCCATCCTTTGCAGCTATAACAGCTTAAACTCTTCTGGGAAGGCTGTCCACAACGTTTAGAAGTGTAACCATTCTTCCAGAAGCGCATTTGTGAGCCCAGGCACTGATGTGGACGAAAAGGCCAATCATATAAAGTTCCTTCACCCCAAACGCGCTCATCCATGTCTTTATGTACCTTGCATTAAGGTAAAAATGATCAGGCATGTGTGTGTATACATATGTGTGTATATATATGGGTGTGTATATATATATATATATATATATATATATATATATATATATATATATATATATATATATATATATACATACAGTGCCTTGCAAATGTATTCACCCCCCTTTGCTTTTTACCTATTTTGTTACATTGCAGCCTTTAGTTCAATGTTTTTTTAATCTGAATTATGTGTGATGAATCAGAACAAAATAGTCTAAGTTGGTGAAGTAAAATTAGAAAAATATATACATAAAACTATTTTTAAGAAATAAAAAAACTGATAATTGGCATGTGCGTATGTATTCACCCCTTTTGTTATGATGCCCATAAAAAGCTCTGGTGCAACCAATTACCGTCAGAAGTCACATAACTAGTGAAATGATGTCCACCTGTGTGCAATCTAAGTGTCACAGGATTTGTCATTACATATACACACCTTTTTGAAAGGCCCCAGAGGCTGCAACACCTAAGCAAGAGGCACCATTAACTAAACACTGCCATGAAGACCAAGGAACTCTACAAACAAGTAAGGGACAATGTTGTTGAGAAGTACAAGTTGAACCTCATTTAAAGTCCCAAACTTCCGCTTATATTACAAGTTAGGGTTAGGTTATAAAAAAATATCCAAATCTTTGATGATCCCTAGGAGCACCATCGAATCTATCATAACCAAATGGAAAGAACATGGCACAACAGCAAACCTGCCAAGAGACGGCCGCACACCAAAACTCACGGACCGGGCAAGGAGAGCATTAATCAGAGAGGCAGCACAGAGACCTAAGGTAACCCTGGAGGAGCTGCAGAGTTCCACAGCAGAGACTGGAGTATCTGTACATAGGATGAGAATAAGCCGTACGCTCCATAGAGTTGGGCTTTATGGCAGAGTGGCCAGAAGAAAGCCATTACTTTCAGCAGAAAACAAAATGGCACATTTTTGAGTTTGCAAAAAGGCATGTGGGAGACTCCCAAAATGTATGGAGGAAGGTGCTCTGGTCTGATGAGACTAAAATTGAACTTTTTGGCCATCAAAGAAAACGCTATGTCTGGCGCAAACCCAACACATCACATCACCCAAAGAACACCATCCCCACAGTGAAACATGGTGGTGGCAGCATCATGCTGTGGGGATGTTTTTCAGTGGTTGGGACTGGGAAACTGGTCAGGGTTGAGGGAAAGATGGATGGTGCTAAATACAGGGATATTCTTGAGCAAAACCTGTAGCACTCTGTGTGTGATTTGAGGCTAGGACTGAGGTTCACCTTCCAGCAGGACAATGACCCCAAACACACTGCTAAAGCAACACTTGAGTGGTTTAAGGGGAAACATGTAAATGTGTTGGAATGGCCTAGTCAAAGCCCAGACCTCAATCCAATAGAAAATCTGTGGTCAGACCTAAAGATTGCTGTTCACAAGCGCAAACCATCCAATTTGAAGGAGCTGGAGCAGTTTTGCAAGGAGGAATGGGCAAAAATTCCAGTGGTAAGATATGGCAAGCTCATAGACACTTATCCAAAGCGACTTGGAGCTGTAATGGCCGCAAAAGGTGGCTCTACAAAGTATTGACTTTAGGGGGGTGAATAGTTATGCACATTGACTTTTTCTGTTATTTTGTCCTATTTGTTGTTTGCTTCATAATAAAAAAAAAACATCTTCAAAGTTGTGGGCATGTTCTGTAAATTAAATGATGCAAATCCTCAAACAATCCATGTTAATTCCAGGTTGTGAGGCAACAAAACATGAAAAATGCCAAGGGGGGTGAATACTTTTGCAAGGCACTGTACATTTTAAATAGAAAGCTTTGAAGCAAAATAATGGTCACAGCCCATCAATGCAGCCTGATCAGTGCCCATCTGCAGCCTCACCATTGCAGCCCGATCAGTGCCCATCTGCAGCCTTTATATTGCCCATTAATGCAACCTGATCAGTGCCCATCTGCAGCCTCTCCATTGCCCATCAATGCAGCCTGCTCAATGCCCATCTGCAGCCTCACCGATGCCCATTAATGCAGCCTGATCAGTGTCCATCTGCCAAATGCAGCCTCTCCATTGCAGCCTGATTAGTGCTCATCTGCAGTCCCCCCTTTGCACATCATTGCAGCCTCACCAGTGCCGGAATACACAAAGCCATGATCTCCTGTGTACCCAGCGCTCACAGTCACTCACAGTTCTGCCTCCTGGTCCGGCTCCTATGATAGACAGAGCAGTGGTCCAATGCTGGCTAGGAGGTGGGATTGTGTGTGACTGAGCGCCAGGTACACAAGAGAAAGTGGCTCTGTGTAATCTGGAGGCGTTCACCCCCCTCCTTCCACTCTGAGGCAGCCAGGTATGGGGGGAAAACACTCACCCATGATTTGCCCCCGATTTTCAGGGGGGAAAACTGTGCGTTATACGCCAAAAATATGGTATATGTGCAGTATATGACAAAAATGAGTACACCCCTCACATTTTTGTAAATATTTTCTTCTTTTCATGTGACAACACTGAAGAAATGACACTTTGCTACAATGTAAAGTAGTGAGTGTACAGCTTGTATAACGGTGTAAATTTGCTGTCCCCTCAAAAGTACTCAACACACAGCCATTAATGTACAAGCTGTACACTCACTACTTTACATTGTAGCAAAGTGTCATTTCTTTAGTGTTGTCACATAAAAAATATATAATAAAAATTTTTACAAAAATGTGAGGGATGTACTCACTTTTGTGAGATGCTGTAATTAAGGTGTGCTTGAACAGATTGTTGCAGGTGGTGTAGAATTCCCATGATCTACCCTTAGCTCCTTGAGGGCGGGGACTGATGTGAATGTACAATATATATATATGTAAAACGCTGCATAAATTGACAGCGCTATATAAATACCTGTAATAAATAAATAAAATAAATCTAAATTTTAGTAATTTGTAGTCCGGATAATTACAACTGGTGTTAGCCATTCCTTCTGTCTCTGCATAGAGTATAGTGGAATCCTTATTAGCGTTAGAGCAGTAAATACATGTTTCCATTTGAAGTGTCAGGAGGAAAAAGCTCTATTATTGGAAAATGTATACTTTGCTATTATTTAAATCAGCGGAGAAGCGATAATTATATTGCTCAGGACTGGTGTATAGGAATCTGGCAGTAAGAATTATTGTGGTGTTTTAGTATATAATAAGAAGCAATCTCAGCTTCTACTTTCACACTGCTGGATCTATTTACAAAATGGGAATCTGACAGAAGCCAAAGCACTGTGAAAAACTGTGCAGCATCAGCAGTTTCTGGGCAGATTTTACTGCCTCATTATTTTTCCGTCACAGTAACTTACACCCACAACATATAAATAGTTTTTCAATTGTCTATATCATCTGTTGACTAACGGGGCAAAATTCCTGCTCTTTGCATCAGGGATTGATGGAACTAATCTTCGAACGTTAATGCCTATGAGATGATGGTGGGATGTCAACCCCTTCCTGCCCAGCCCCGGTGTCCCTTTAACAAGGTCTTTAAACCCTTCTATGGCATTGCTCCCTTGCTGGTTGGGCCAGTTAGGCATCACTCCAATGCTGATCTGTCAATAGCAAGTGAGACTTTGCAGCATTTTGGCCACAGAGGGAGTGATACAGAAGAGGAAGGTGGATGTTCTGTTTAGCATTCCTGTTGCTGGTGAGTCTTACATGGCCCATAGGGTGCTTTCACAGGGGTGGCTGGGGAGCAGTATAAACTGGCCAAATATCTAAAACATTACATGCAGGCAGAGGGGACTTTACACATGTCACAGCCACAATGGAATTGTGGCTGTGACAAAGCATATTCATGTGTTAGAATGACCCAGTCAAAGTCCAGATCTAAATCCAATTGAGAATCTGTGGCAAGACTTGAAAATTAGCAAGAGAAAAACTCACCCAAGCTCTACCGCTATATAGTATAGTTGGTGTGTAGAGTAGTCGGTGCTCTGGCTAATTAATCTCACAAAAGATCCATAGAAAGTACAGGCCGGCAACTTAACAGCTTCTCCATAGAAAATATTTATTTGAGCATTACAGCAATAACATCATCCAAATCTGACGTGTTTCGGCCTTAAGCCTTCATCAAAAGCATAAAAATATGACATTAAAAACAAGTATATATAAGGGAAGCAGCCCTTGTGAGGTATGAAGGGCATAAATCACTTAATTAAAAAATTAATGGTTTGATTTTTTTAATTAAGTGATTTATTAAGTGATTTTTTGTCATATTTTTATGCTTTTGATGAAGGCCGAAACGCATCAGTTTGGAGGATGTTATTGCTGTAATGCTCAAATAAATATTTTGTATGGAGAAGCTGTCGAGTTGCCGGCCTGTACTTTCTAAAGACTTGAAAATTGCTGTTCACAGACGCTCTCCATCCAATCTGACAGAGCTTGAGCTATTTTCCAAAGAAGAATGGGCAGAAATGTCACTATCTAGATGTGCAAAGCTGATAGAGACATCCCCAAAAAGGTGGTTCTACAAAGTATTGACTTGGGGGGCTGAATACAAATGCATGCCACACTTTTCACATATTTATTTGTAAAAAAAAAATTGAAAACCATTTATGATTTTCCTTCCACTTCACAATTATGTGCCCCTTTGTGTTGGTCTATCACATAAAATCCCAATAAAATACATTTATGTTTTTGGTTGTAACATGACAAAAATTTGGAAAATTTCAAGGGTTATGAATACTTTTTCAAGGCACTGTATAAAAGAGGCCTTAGTACTGTCAAGAAGAATGTAAACAAAGTCATGGCCCGGGGAGGAACAGCTACCATAATAATGGGTGCCTGCATTTGAAGTCTGCATAAGAAAGTATATAAAGCCCCAGAAGGATAGTAGAATAAGACAGTATATAGAAAAATAAACACATTCTTGAAAAATGTTTTACATTTGTTAAAAAAAAAAAAAATTATATTGCATCTGAAAATGTATTTTTCAGCCAACAGGTGGAGCTATTGGGTCTTTTCACCGGGCTGGCCTTAGCTGTTTTACTGAAAAAAAATTCCAGCTCAAAGATTAAATTTACACATACAAATAAATGAGTCAGAGGAGTAACTTCTCCTCTCTGCTAGAAGGGAATGTAGGAAATTTCAATGAGAGAGCAAGTGACAGTCTGAAACTAAACGGCTCCTGCTGAGCTCTCTAATGCCGCGTACACACGGTCCTACTTTTCGTCTACAAAAGTCCAACAGACGCTGATGGACTAAAGCTGGCTGGTAATCCGATCGTGTGTGGGCTTCTCCGGACTTTCAACCGACTTTTTTAGCCTCAAATACGACGTACTTTAGATTTGAAACATGCTTCAAAACTTTTACTTCGTACCTACGACGGACCCCGAAATCCGCTCGTCTGTGTGCTAGTCCGACGGACAAAAAGCCACGC
This sequence comes from Lithobates septentrionalis, assembly GCA_037952835.1. Taxonomy (NCBI): domain Eukaryota; kingdom Metazoa; phylum Chordata; class Amphibia; order Anura; family Ranidae; genus Lithobates; species Lithobates septentrionalis. The sequence goes on along the minus strand of JBBDGP010002329.1, from coordinate 182,227 downwards.
TAGGGCACCTATTGGCTACTGGCTATGAACTTCCTTATTTTAGTCCGGTGTACGTCATCACGTACGAATCCGACCGACTTTTGTGTGGTCGTGTGTAGGCAAGTCCGGTCGTTAGAAAGTAGGCCGCAAGTCCGCGGCAAGTCCACCGAAAGTCTGCCGGAAGTCTGTCCGACAGGCTGTCCGACTTTTGTAGACGAAAAGTACGACCGTGTGTACGCGGCATTAGAAAACCCATTGGGGTTGATTTACTAAAACTGGAGAGTGCAAAATCGTTAGCAGCTCTGCATAGAAACCAATTAGCTTCCAGATTTTATTGTCACAGCTTAATTGAAGAAGCTGAAGTTAGAAGCTGATTGGATTTTGCACTCTCCAGTTTTAGTAAATCAACCCCACTAAGTGTTGTGAAACCAGTATCATGGTTGCATCTTGTAGTTAATGTACCCTTATTGTTTTTCCTTTAACTATCTTAGGTGCTACAAATAAATGTGTACACCTCAAGTTAGGACGTATAGTAGTCCATTAAGGTGAATTTCCACCTTTCCCCTCAAACAAATACAGAAAAGAAATCGGGGGTGCAATCATATACTCATATTGCATATGGTATTTTAGATATAGGTCTTTACCTCTCTGCAGAGCTACTCCAATACTCTTCTCCGCACTCCATTCACTAATCAAACAATTCAGCAGAGGCACTTACTAAAAGGTGTTGATTTATAGGGCGTACACACGGTCGGACTTTGTTCGGACATTCCGACAACAAAATCCTAGGATTTTTTCCGACGGATGTTGGCTCAAACTTGTTTTGTCTACACACGGTCGCACGAAGTTGTCGGAAAATCCGATCGTTCTAAACGCGGTGACGTAAAACACGTACGTCGGGACTATAAACAGGGCAGTGGCCAATAGCTTTCATCTCTTTATTTATTCTGAGCATGCGTGGCACTTTGTCCGTCGGATTTGTGTACACACGATCGGAATTTCCGACAACGGATTTTGTTGTCGTAAAATTTTATCTCCTGCTCTCCAACTTTGTGTGTCGGAAAATCCGATGGAAAATGTCCGATGGAGCCCACACACGGTCGGAATTTCCGACAACACGCTCCGATCGGACATTTTCCATCGGAAAATCCGACCGTGTGTACGGGGCATTAAAGTGTATCTATGGTCAAAATGTAAAATCAGAAATTACTATTTATTTATTGTTATTATTATAGGGGCCAGTTCACATCAAAGAAACGCAGTCCAGATGCGTTCTAGATGCTTTTCTGCATGAGTGTTTTTGGCACCTTTTTGATGCGTTTTAGTGTGATTTTGGTACTTTTTTGGTACATTTTTGATGCAGTCCAGTGCATTTTCTCCCCTCTTTTTTCTTAACCTTAAATAAGGACATGTGTGTTCCAGTGCGTTTTTTGTGCTTTTAGGTGCTTTCCGGTGCATTCCAATGTGTTTTTAATGCATTTTACAGCACTCCAGTACAGTCCAGTGCAGAAAAAATGCAGCATGCTCAACTTTTTTTCCTGGAACTGCAAACACTGGTGTGAACTATGTCATTGAAAACCATATAACCTACTTTCCATGAGTATGAGACAGATTAGCGGAAGTTCCACTTTTGGGTGGAACTCTGCTTTAATGTTCTGCCTCCAGCAGGATATTAAGTTGTTTTGTTTGAAATATCAGATTTGACCACAAGATGGAGCCAGTAGTAAATTTACTGTTTTGCAGAAACTAGAAACTATTCACCTTTAACAAAGTTCCCATCATTCTTCAGTCTAAGGAAGAGAAACAAGTGCATCCTGGGAAGTGGAACTCAGACTTCATCTTACAGACTGAAAGAAGAAACCAGCTATCAGAGCACATGTTGGACTAAAACTTGCATTTGCTTGCATCTCCTAAACGTAGCATCGGTGGTGAGAATTACTTATTGCCATCTACTGCTGCGCTTATTCATTGTATTTCTGTATACTTTATATACTGATTATATGTATCTGTATTTGTTTTTTCTCAATAGTTTCACCTGACCCTGTTTTGTTAATAAAGCTTCAAAATGACACTCAGTCTGATCTATTTCAGAATAGAAGGGTTTAGCTGCATATCTAGCTATACACAGGGAAACGTGTAGAGGGGACAAAACAATTATACAGGATTTAAATAGCACCAACAGTTTACACAGTGCTTTGCAATGTAAAGGGGGACCGTCTGATTACAATACAGTTCAATACGGAAGGAATAGGGGGGCCCTGCTCATGGAGCTTACAATATAAAAGGGAGGGGGAGGTGGTACAAAAGGTAATAGCTGTGGGGGGATGATCTGATGGAGGTGGCTCAGGTACAGTTCTTAGGTGGAGGTGGGGTAGGCTTCCCTGAATAAGTGAGTTTCCAGGAATCGGCGGACAGAGTAGGGGCTGACCGAACATACTGGGGCAGGGAGTTCCAAAGGATGGGACAGGCTCTGGAGAAATCCTGGAGGCGAGCATGGGGACCTTGAGGCGGTAACAAGGGAGCTAGAGAGCAGAAGGTTTTGGGAGGACCATTTGGGCGATATCTGCAGATGAGGTTGGTGATATAGCTGGAGCGATGTTGTGGATGGCCTTGTATGTTGTGGTTAGTATTTCAATTTTTTTACAATGGGGTAGGGGAAGCCAGTGAAGAGATTGGCATAGAGGAGCAGAAGTCACGGATCAGTTAGTAAATTAATTTCCACATCAAATTTCAATTATTTCTAGCCAACTCCTAATAATCTGTGGTGTATATAAAGTCTATAACGATGAAAAAGTGAAGAGTTTAATGTCCCACTAAAATAAAAATGGATGTAATTGGAAGAGGGTTGGTGTTCCAACATTTGACAGAAGATGAAATCCACAGGGAAGGCACATCAAACAGATGGAACAATCGTGGAAAAGCTGGTATATATAAAACTCTTACCAGATCCTGTAGATTCCCTTGTTAGCAACAGGGAATCAAATGAGCAGGGTGCCACCCAGGGCATAAGGAAGGATGTCCCGACACTCGAACCGTCCAGGCTGGACTCTGCGTGGATCTCTGGGGGCCACCAGGTAGGTCCTCACAGTGGATACCAAGGCACGGATCAGAAAAGCGAAGACATCTCACGTGGAATTAGAGTAAGAACTTGGTCTCATTCAGATGGTATGTGGAAAGAAAAAATACGACTCCACAAACTTATTCAGCATCCTCCATGTTGCCCACTCTGTTTTTTATATAGTGATCACGTTTTTATTGTTATAAGTCTTTTTTAGAAATAGAAAATACCCCATTTTTATCTGCACTATGTGGAGGCGTATTTTTTCTTTCCACATACCATCCGAATGAGACCAAGTTCTTACTCCAATTCCACGTGAGATGTCTTCGCTTTTCTGATCCGTGCCTTGGTATCCACTGTGAGGACCTACCTGGTGGCCCCCGGAGATCCACGCAGAGTCCAGCCTGGACGGTTCGAGTGTTGGGACATCCTTCCTTATGCCCTGGGTGGCACCCTGCTCATTTGGTTCCCTGTCGCTGACAAGGGAATCTACAGGATCTGGTAAGAGTTTTATATATACCAGCTTTTCCACGATTGTTCCATCTGGTTGATGTGCCTTCCCTGTGGATTTAATCTTCTGTCAAATGTTGGAACACCATCCCTCTTCCAATTACATCCATTTTTATTTTAGTGGGACATTAAACTCTTCACTTTTTCATCGTTATAGACTTTATATACACCACATATTATTTGGATGAATCACCAATATTTTGTTGGATTGAAGCACAATTGAGGATCACTGTTTGCACTTTGATCACATATATATTCATTATGCGCTACATTTTCTCTATCATGTATTTATTGTTTTTGTCACATTGTATGTAGCAGCTTTTTCTTTTGTATTTTGTTAGCGCAGTGTTTTTTCTATACACTTAACTCCTAATAATCTGAATGATCTTGAAGTTTGTAAACTTACTTTATGAAGATCCCGCACATTTACTTCTTTGAATTATCTGACACGTAGTCACTAGGGCCTATGAGTAGGCACTGCTGTGTCAAACATTTCACAGAGCCTGCCTTCTGAACTACAGAGGTGCTGAGAGGAGGAGTTTTAGGTAGAAGGGTCAGTTTAGGAATCACAACCTGCAAGCAGAAAGGTACCATGGGCAGTGGCGGCTGGTGCTCAACATTTTTTGGGGGGGCTCAAACAAACTGAAAAATCTTTAAAAAATCCTGAAACAAAAACACCAATTGCAGCCTCACTGTGCCATCAATTGCAGCCACTGTGCCCAACATATGCAGCCACTGTGCCCATCATATGCAGCCACTGTGCCATCAAATACAGCCACTGTGCCCATCATATGCAGCCAACTGTGCCCATCATATACAGCCAACTGTGCCCATCATATGCAGCCACCTGTGCCCATAATATGCAGCCAACTGTGCTCATCACATGTAGCCACCTGTGCCCATCATATGCAGCCACCTGTGCCCATAATATGCAGCCACCTGTGCCCATCATATGCAGCCAACTGTGTCCATAATATGAAGCCAACTGTGCCCATAATATGCAGCCACTGTGCTCATCAAATGCAGCCAACTGTGCCCCATTATATGCAGACTCTATGCCCATCATATGCAGACTCTATGCCCATAATATGCAGCCAACTGTGCCCATAATATGCAGCCTCTGTGCTCATCAAATGCAGCCAACTGTGCCAAATCAATTGTAGCCTCTGTGCCCATAATATGCAGCCAATGTGCCCCGCAAATGCAGCCAATTGTGCTCCATCAATTGCAGTCTTTGTGCCCATAATATGCAGCCACTGTGCCCGCCTGCTGTCTGCCCAGCACTTACCCCATCGTGGTGGCATGTCAGGCAGCTGGCCAGGTGGCCAGCTGTGGGACGGTAGCGCGGCGATAGATGCAGGACTCCTCCATGCGTGTCTTCTTCCTGTATTCCTTAGCACCAATGAGATCACCTCTGCCTTCAGCCAATCAGGTGCCCGGAAATAAATCCGTGCTCCTGATGGACTGAAAGGCGGTTCTGTGTTAGCAAAGCAAATATTCCAAATCTTTATGTAGAGCAACAATTCTTTTTTTCAGATCCTCAGAGATTTCTTTGCCATGAGGTGCCATGTTGAACTTCCAGTGACCAGTATGAGAGCGTGAGAGCGATAACACCAAATTTAACACACCTGCTCCCCATTCACACCTGAGCCCTTGTAACACTAGCGAGTCGCATGACACCGGGGAGGGAAAATGGCTAATTGGGCCCAATTTGGACATATTTTTACTTAGGGGTGTACTCACTTTTGTTGCCAGCAGTTTAGACATTAATGGCTGTGTGTTGAGTTATTTTGAGGGGACAGAAAATTTACACTATTATACAAGATGAACACTACTTTACATTGTAGCAAAGTGTCATTTCTTCAGTGTTGTCACATGAAAATATATAATAAAATATTTACAAAAATGTGAGGGGTGTACTCACTTTTGTGAGATAATGTATGTACAGTATATATATATATTCATATGCAGGGCAGACTAGCTCTGCTTGGCCCAGTCCATTCTTGCTAGGGTTGTCCCGATACCACTTTTTTAGGACCGAGTACAAGTACCAATACTTTTTTTCAAGTACTCGCGGATACCAATTACTGATACTTTTTTTTTTAATGTCACGTGACAGTGTTTTTTTTTCTCGTTTTTTTTTAGGGGGGGGAGGGGAGGGGGTGAATGGTGTCTATGTTTTTTTTTTTATTTACATTTATTATTTTTTACAATAATATATTTTTTTATTTTTTATTGCAATATGTGTTTTTTTTTTAATCAGCCCTGTTGGGTGGCTTTGGTGAGATATCAGGGGTCTTAACAGACCCCTGATATCTCCCTCTTGAGACAGAGAAAGAGACCAAGGATAGAGATTCCTCAGTCCCTTTCTCTGCAGCCTCAGCAGCACTGAGAACGAATGGACAGGAGACAGCGGCTCCTCTCCATTCATAAACTGAGACATCGTAATCACAGGAGATTACAATGTTTTAGTTATGTGAATGGACAGAGTCAGCTGACTTTGTCCATTCACACAGCGGAGAGGGACAGCAGAATGGAGGGGGACAGAGAAGAGAGAGGGACAGCGGAATGGAGGGGGACAGAGAAGGAGAGGGGGACAGCGGAACGGCGGAACGGAGGGGGACAGCAGAGGGGGACAGAGGATCAGAGGGGGCATGGAGGATGAGGCGACAGTCAGCAGGGATCGTCTGTGGGGGAGTTACAAGCACCGACCACCACTGTATGTCACTAAGCAGCTGAAAGCCGCAGGGGGAGAAGCTTGTAACTCCCCCACGCGCCGATCACCGCTGACTGTACAGGTATCGGCGGAAGTCTCAGGAGCATTTGCCCGAGTACAAGTACTTGGGCAAATGCTCGGTATCGGTGCCGATACCGATACTAGTATTCGGACAACCCTAATTCTTTCTAAGTTTGCATGCTCTGATATAAGGAATGCACAGCAGAAGGGACTACAATAGTGTGGTTTGTTATTCTATTGTACACAACTTTTACTATTAATTTAGAATTATATCTTAATTTAAAGGTATCATTGTCTTCAGTCCAGTGGTGGTCAATTTACTAGACATTAAATATATTAGGTGCCACCCTTGGCAACCGCCTAAATGACCTTGCATAATATTTAACATATGTAATGCAGCGAGAGACTGTCAGAGGCTGTGGATATATTATAAGAGACTGCTAGAGATCACTTCTTTTACAGCTGCTTGAAATCAATACTCCTTATGTTTGTGCTTCCTACAGTCCCTACAAAGTACTGTGACAGACCTAGCCGGGACAGAGGCTTTTGGAGGGGACTCAATGCTGGCCTCTTGCCTACCAATTATGGGCCCTGGCATTTGGGGGAACGGTGCTCTTTGTGAGCTGTATGCCTGGGGACCCTTGAGGTGGCGTTACTTTAGATTCAGGTCCATGTCCCCCAAGACACACAGACTCTGGGGACCCTGGATATGCCATATTACAAATAGTGACTGAGAAAATATATATTGGATTACTTAAAATGGGACAGTAATATTTATACACAATATTCCACAGGATATATGTAAAGACTATTCTTGGTTTGCTTGATTTCTGAACTCAACATGTTAATTGAAAGAGCTGATCACATTGGCCTCTGTACAATGTAGGAGACGGGCCGACTCCTAGTGGAGCTCCTGCTGTTGTGAGAATGTCCTGTGTTTAACCACTTCAATACCAGGCACTTAGACACGTTCCTGCCCAGACCAATTTTCAGCTTTCAGCACTGTCGCAATTTGAATGACAATGGCGTGGTCATGCTACACTGTACCCATATCATTTTGTTCCCACAAATAGAGCTTTCTTTTGGTGGTATTTGATCACCTCTGCGTTTTTTATTTTTTGCGTAACAAATAAAAAAAGACCGAAAATTTTGAAAAAAAAACAAGTTTTTCTTTGTTTCTGTTAAATTTTTTTGTAAATAAGTACGTTTTCTTCTTCAATGATGGGCACTGATATGGCTACACTGACGGGCACTGATGGACACTGATATGGCTACACTGACGGGCACTGATGGGCACCGATGAGGTGGCACCAATGAGGTGGCACTGATGGGTACTGATGATGGGCACTGATAGGTGGCACTAATGGGCACTTATAGGTGACACTGGTATGCGGCACTGATAAGCACTCATAGGTGGCAACGATGGGCACTCATAGGCAGGACTGATGGGCACTCGTAGGTGGCATTGATGGGTACTTATGGGTGGCACTGATGGGTACTTATGGATGGCACTGATAGGTGGGCACTGATGGGCACGGATGGGCACTGACAGGTGGCACCGATGGACACTGATGACACTGATTGGTGGCACTGATGCCCCTAAGGGTGGCATTGCTGGGCATCACTGCAATATACTGGTGCCAATCAGTGCCCATTTGTGGGCACCGATTGGCACAGATTGGAACATTGGGCACATGTGGATTGCCATGGGGTACATACCTGGCCATCCACATGTTACCCCTCTCCCTAGTGGTCCTAGTGGCGATCCCTGGTGGTCCAGTGTGGCCATCTGAGGGGGGCTGCGCTGATAAACAATCAGCGCAGACCCCCCTTGTCAGGAGAGCCGCCGATCGGCTCTCCTCTACTTGCGTCTGTCAGATGCGAGTGAGGAAAAGCCAATCAACGGCTCTTCCTATTGACATCGTGATCAGCCGTGATCACGTGGTAAAGAGCCTCCGCCGGAGGCTGTTAATTGGGTTTCTGGTCACGGGTGTATTTTCAGAGTAATATGAGCAGGAGGTATACACCTCCTCTTTTTACTGTATATAAGACTTGTATTCCTTTCAATAAAATTAATTCCTGTTTGACCCTCAAGACAGAGCCTCGTCTCGTACTTGGGGGGAGAATTATTCGTATGGGTTTCTTGTTCGGCTGGTTGGAGTGTTCAGTAGCTGCCTTTGTGTTCAGGAATGGAATGTCCTAAACGGCTTTAACCCCTTTCATACTCGGGGTGTCGTTACAAGTACTGTTACCAAATGTGACATTTTCCACCACCAAATGCTGTTCTCCTGCCTCTGAAGCCTATGTGAGAGGACCTCATCGCTGGAAGTGACATCACCACCAATAGGAAGTGTCCATTGATGTGGATACCCAAAGAAACCCCCCCTGGGAAGTGCAAAATGCTGAATTTTTTTTCATTCTTGCCTACTGCACAGATCTGAAAGTAATACACAAAGCACACCAAGTAAGAATATGCATGCCTCTCGTATTTACACAATGTTTGTTTAGGCAGAATTTTAGATTTACAGTGATATTAAAGCCTCATATTTTTAAGCCCTTTCAGCTGCTGATTTAATCCCTTACTAAATATGCAGCTTCTTCCTCTTTCAACCCTTGCTATGTTCCAGTTTAACCTGATGCAATAACTGGTGCCCCAGGTTTCCTGGTTCAGGTAGGGTTGCAACCTATTCTTCAAGCCAAACCCAAACACTTTAGCTGCGCAGAGCAACATTTTTTTAGGGGGAAAGCTGTGGACTCTGGTGTAAAGGGGAACTTTGATGTAAGGGGGTTTCTGCTCACCAAACCTCCCACTTACATCAGAGTTCCCAGCATTCCCCCTTAAATTAGGGTTCTCAAAGACCATTTACATCAGAGTCCACAGGGTACCCCTTACATCTGAGTCCCCCTTACCTTAGTGTACTCACTTGCTTGGAGGCAAGAGAGAGAAGGGAGGGAGGGGGGAGACTTTAGTCACAGACAATGAATGGTGAACTCACTCACACGAGGCTCGGGCATCGATATTCTTCATCCACAATGTATCTGCCGGTTGCTAAGCTTCAAATTTTCAACCCACACACCCCATTCCTGAGGCACAGAATGCCGAGATTGAAGTTTGGGTGGGCAGACAGAGGGGTAGGGGCAGGAGGAGGAGGAGCAGATCAAGCCCTCTCTGCTCTCCTGTCTGTGTATGGGGGTGGGGCCCGCGCACACACCTATGCACTCGGCGGTTGTGGTACTTGGTTACTTAGGGAGCCACAGTCCACTCTGAATATTGTGTCCGGGTTTCAGGCGGTCTGAATTTACCGGGTAAATCCTCAACGCGCGGCAGCATTCTATAGAGCCACTCTTGCATGCACGGCCTAGAATTGTGTCTCCCTACACTGTGTGCACCAATAGAAAAACACAGCCCCGTAGTCCAAAATAGCAAAACACCTCACCTGCTAATCCCCCCCCCCCACACACACACACACACACACACACACACACTTCCCTTCCCCAAGCTAACAGACACTAACTCCAGACTATACTGTTCACTGTAAACTCTTTCCTGTGAAGACAGGAAGTTCAAGGAAGCAGAACTAAGAGAGCAGGAGCCAGCAGCATTAAAAGTTGTAAATGGCAAGTGCTGGGGTAAGAATTTTAACAAATACTTCACTGGGAAATGTTTATTTTATTGTGCTCATTGTGTTAATCAAAAAATGTTGAGGATTTAATACTACTTTAGCATACCTCCCAACATTTTGAGTTGGGAATGAGGGACATCTACTTTCAAACATATGCAGGCACAGGACACACCCCCTGACACACACCCTTAAAGGAGAATTACCAAAAAAAAAAGTTAATTAAATCCACAAGGACTTTTTTTTACCACTTTTTTTTATATTGGCTTATAAAATGTACAAATGCAGCAACTTAGAATTTGGATGAAAGGTTTAGCACTGGGAAACACTTTTTGAAAGATAAAAAGTGCATTTTATATACAGCTATATAGATCAGACCAAAATGAGGGACAAAAGAGAAGGAAAGAGGGACAGAGGGACATTGCTCCAAATCAGGGACAGTCCCTCGAAATCAGGGACAGTTGGGAGCTATGCTTAGGGCTGGAAGCTGAAAAGATTTGCTATACCATCAAATGAGAATTCCCATGTCTATGTCCAATAAAAATATATATATATACCAATTCACTCCTGCTTTATCTACTACAGCTAACCTGATAACAGAATCACTCACATTTATTCATTACAACAAACTCACTTTTGTTAGGGATTTTGTTCAAATGCTTCATGTCAAATTAATGCTGCTGGCATTGTATTCATACTGCTGTAGATTTATTCTTTTCTAAATATAGTTCAGTACATGCTCCAGATTCCTGATCTGCATTTCCATTTTGTGCATGTGTGTATGCTGTTTGCCAGCCACAATATTCCTACATTAAACCCAATACAATGTTTTACTCCTTATTAATAAACATTTGAAATCTTTCAATACAAGACTGCAGTACATATTCCTTTCTACAAGAATATGTTTTTCCAACAGCAAATTTAAAACTGTTAACATTTAGGGTGATTTGCAAATTACAAGAGTGACATGGATGACAAATGCAATTTGGTGACGATGTTTGTTACATTATTTTTCCACATATTGGTAACTTGTGTTTGGACTAAGATGTTGAAGACAGTTTGCAATGCAACTACATGAAATATTTGCTGAAGTATTTAGCTTAGACTAAATCCCTAGGTACACAAATGTGGCTGCTAAAATTAATAAGAGTTTTGAGCAGGTGCAATGAGTTGTAAAGTTTTATAGCAAAAAGGATCAACACAGAAAAGTGATTCAAACACATTCGTTATAATAATATATTGAATCATGCTCCATCACTACAAGTGGAGAGTGGTAACCCCCCAAAAATGGGACATTACCAAAAAGGATCAACAAGTGATTAAAACAGGTTAGATATAATAATATATCTAATCATGTTCCATCACTACCAGTGGGGAGTGATAGCCCCAAAAAGTGGACGTACCATAAAGGATCAACAAATAATTAAAACACATTAGGTATAATAATAAATTCAATCATGCTCCATTTCTACAAGTGGAGAGTGTGAACCCCATAAAAGGGGAAGCACCAAAAAGGATCAACAAGTGATTAAAAAACATTAGATATAATAATAAATTCAATCATGCTCCAACGTTGCGAGTGGGGAGTGTTAACTCCAAAAAAGGGACAGTACCAAAAATGATCAACAAGTGATTAAAACACATTTTTTGAAATTTTTGAAACCTCTAAGGGGATTTTTAAGGCAATGAAATATAGATTGAAAATTAAAAAATCAATTTATTGATATAGATCAAAATTTAAAAAATACAAAATCATTACAATAGTGACACATCGATAGATAATAACAACAACAACAATTCAAAATTTTAGTCAAAATATTATCTTGTACTAAATAACAATAATTCCAAAAAGAAGGAGTATAGGAGAAGAGGTGATGTATCTCACTACCCATTGGAATCACCACAGATGACAACCGTGGCGTGGAGTAGTGGAATTCCAACGCGTTTCAACATACATATTTCACAAGTCTTCTTCAGGGAAATACATCACAGTCTAGGAAACCAAAAATCATAATGTTACAATCAATGATAATAAATGTGTATATCCTCCGCTAGAATGAGAATATCACAAACACTCACGTCCTCCCAGAGCATCTCAAAAATTTAGAGCTCTACAAGACGGCTGGATACTGAAAAGATCCCAGTGTTAGGCGTTTTGCAGCATCTTTTTTTCTTTTTTTTTTCTTTTTTCCTTTTTTTTTTTTTTTTCTTCCTCTTTTTTCCTCTTTCTCTTTCTCTCTCCCTCTTCCCTCCCCTTTCACGGCTGCTCCACGGACATTAATTTGCCCTATTCTTCCAGACAGCTATTTCATGCTGCAAAACGCCTAATACTGGGATCTTTTCAGTATCCAGCCGTCTTGTAGAGCTATAGGACAGTATCAACATCCTGAGGTGTGGGACCCCCTATCTCGACATGAGTGATCGCACTAAAGTGGAGGATATACACATTTATTATCATTGATTGTAACATTATGATTTTTGGTTTCCTAGACTGTGATGTATTTCCCTGAAGAAGACTTGTGAAATATGTATGTTGAAACGCGTTGGAATGCCACTACTCCACGCCACGGTTGTCATCTGTGGTGACTCCAATGGGTAGTGAGATACATCACCTCTTCTCCCATACTCCTTCTTTTTGGAATTATTGTTATTTAGTACAAGATAATATTTTGACTAAAATTTTGAATTGTTGTTGTTGTTATTATCTATCGATGTGTCACTATTGTACTGATTTTGTATTTTTTTAATTTTGATCTATATCAATAAATTGATGTTTTAATTTTCAATCTATATTTCATTGCCTTAAAAATCCCCTTAGAGGTTTCAAAATTTTCAAAAAATTCTTATATGGGATGATGGCAAGGACACATCCATACCACCGAGGTCATATGTATATACAAAGTGATTAAAACACATTAGATATAATAATATATCCAATAATGTTCCATCACTTCAAGTAGAAAATGATAATCCCAAAAAAGTGGACATACCATAAAGGATCAACAAATAATTAAAACACATTAGGTAGAATAATAAATTCAATCATGTTCCGTTTCTACAAGTGGAGAGTGTGAATCTCATAAAAGGGGAAGTACCTAAAAGGATCAGCAAGTGATTAAAAAACATTAGATATTAATAAATTCAATTATGTTCCATCATTATGAGTGGGGAGTGTTAACCCCAAAAAAGGGACAGTACCAAAAAGGATCAACAAGTGATTAGAGGAGAAGTCCAGCCTGAGCTTTTTAGGCTGGACTTCTCCTAAGGGTCACAGGAGTGCAATTTGTTTTGCACTCCTATAACCAGTTTTCAGCGGAGAGCGATCTGAAGTCCGCTCTCTGCTGACGTCACTGCCATCAATCGAGGCAGCGTGTCATCCCGACTTCCTGAGTCTGGATCCGCCAGCTGCCTTGATTGATGGCAGTCTCAGCGGCTCCGCCCCTCCACAGCTCAGCGCTCCAATGAGCGTGGAAGCAGACCAGGAGCGATGCTGACTGACAGTCAGCATCGCTCTGCTTGGGGAGGCATGAGAACCAAGCCATCGGTGGTGTTCGGTGGCTCGGCACTCAGTGCAGAGACGCCGGGGGACAGCTGCAGCATCGGTCTGATGCTCCATCCACCAAGGTAAGTATGATTAGAAAAAAAAAAACATATTTCTCTTTTAAAACACATTAGATATAATAATATATCCAATAATGTTTCATCACTAAATGGAAAATGTGATGACCCCCAAAAAGTGGAAGTACCAAAAGGATCAACAAATGATTAAAACACATTATGTATAATAATAAATTCATTCATGTTCCATCACTAAAAGTGGGGAGTAACCCCAAAAAAGGTGAAGTACAAAAAAGGATCAACAAATGATTAAAGCACTATAGATAAAATATTAAATCCAATCATGTTCCATTTCTGTGTTGTACAGGTGGAAAATGTATAAAAAATGCAAAAGGATGCAAAACAAGAAATAGTCTATAAGATGTGACCCCCCCCCCCCCCCCTTGGCTTTTTACCTATTTTGTTACATTACAGCCTTTAGTTCAATGTTTTTTTTTATCTTAATTATATGTGATGGATCAGAACACAATAGTCTAAGTTGGTGAAGAAAAATTAGGAAAATTTATACATAAAAATATTTTTCAGAGATAAAAAACTGATAATTGGCATGTGCGTATGTATTCACTCCCTTTGTTATGAAACCCATTAAAAGCTCTGGTGCAACCAATTACCTTCAGAAGTCACATAATTAGTGAAATGATGTCCACCTGTGTGCAATTTAAGTGTCACATGATCTGTCATTACATATACACACCTGAAAGGCCCTGGAGGCTCACCTAAGCAAGAGGCAAAACTAACCAAACACTGCCATGAAGACCAAGGAACTCTCCAAACAAGTAAGGGACAATGTTGTTGAGAAGTATAAGTCAGGGTTAGGTTATAAAAAAATATCCAAATCTTTGATGATCCCTAGGAGCACCATCAAATCTATAATAACTAAATGGAAAGAACATGGCACAACAGCAAACCTGCCAAGAGACGGCCGGAACCCAAAACTCACGGACCGGGCAAGGAGGGCATTAATCAGAGAGGCAGCACAGAGACCTAAGGTAACCCTGGAGGAGCTGCAGAGTTCCACAGCAGAGACTGGAGTATCTGTACATAGGACGACAATAAGCCGTACGCTCCATAGAGTTGGGATTTAAGGCAGAGTGGCCAGAAGAAAGCCATTACTTTCAGCGAAAAACAAAATGGCACGTTTTGAGTTTGTGAAAAGGCATGTGGGAGACTCCCAAAATGTATGGAGGAAGGTGCTCTGGTATGATGAGACTAAAATTTTACTTTTTGGCCATCAAAGAAAACGCTATGTCTGGCGCAAACCCAACACATCACATAACCCAAAGAACACCATGTTTTTCAGCAGTCGGGACTCGGAAACTGGTTAGAGTTGAGGGAAAGATGGATGGTGCTAAATACAGGGATATTCTTGAGCAAAACCTGTACCACTCTGTGTGTGATTTGAGGCTAGGATGGAGGTTCACCTTCCAGCAGGACAATGACCCCAAACACACTGCTAAAGCAACACTTGAATGGTTTAAGGGGAAACATGTAAATGTGTTAGAATGGCCTCGTCAAAGCCCAGACCTCAATCCAATTGAAAATCTGTGGTTAGACTTAAAGATTGCTGTTCACAAGCACAAACCATTCAACTTGAAGGAGCTGGAGAGGTTTTCCAAGGAGGAATGGGCAAAAATCCCAGTGGTAAGATGTGGCAAGCTCATAGAGACTTATCCAAAGCGACTTGGAGCTGTGATAGCCGCAAAAGGTGGCTCTACAAAGTATTGACTTTAGGGGGGTGAATAGTTATGCACATGGACTTTTTTTTGTTATTTTGTCCTATTTGTTGTTTGCTTCACAATAAAAAAATAAAATAAAATCTTGTGGGCATGTTCTGTAAATTAAATGATGCAAATTCTCAAACAATCCATGTTAATTCCAGGTTGTGAGGCAACAAAACACGAAAAATGCCAGGGGGGGGGGGTGAATACTTTTACAAGGCACTGTATTTGCCTCACATTCTCATGTTCGGAAAATAAAGCATTGTACCCCTCGGGGTCATGGATATCCCGTCAATCGTTCCAGGCATCCAGGGGAAGATTTGGGCAATGAGGCATCTTTATGGTCCCTTGTTCTTTCATTGTTCACTTTGAGGTCGCTGGGTTCCCGTAGGTACTAAAGGCAACTAATAACAGTGTTGTAATTTTGGTTGGCTCAAATTCACATTACTATTTTTGGAACTAAGTACCCTTCCAAGCCCGTGAAGAATTATTCATGAAACGCATGAAGCCTTACCCCATCACCAGGCATAATTAGGTAGTTGAAGTCATATACCACTGACAATATGGACTTTTAGTGCTATGGGGTTATTGAGAGGTATAGGCAGCTATATACACAAATACTGTATATTTAAAAGTAAGAAATAAGCAATATTGTGCATTAGTTACACTTACAACTAACTATATACCAAACATAACTGGGGAGATCAATAACCAGTATAATGCAATAATACAGAAAGGCAATACATGCTGACATTACAAAAAAGAAAAGTGGAAAAACAAACTAATAGGATCCCAGGGAGTCCAAACTTATATAATGCAGCAATGAGGTATTGAGGGTTCCACGCGTTCACTGCATCAGTAACTGCTTTTTTAGTTATATGGGATTTGGATTTTAAAGGATAAGTCCAACCTAACACTAAAATTGCTACATCTATAGACATCCACGATCTAACACTAATCTATCTAGCCCTGTAAAGAAGAAATCAGTATACATACCTTTTTTAAAGCTGCCCCAGACCAGTCTCCAGTGGCGGAAGCTCTGCAGAGGAGACAGCCAACAACGGCTGTGAAATGAGTAGGAAGTGACATCTCCCGCCTCCACAGCGAAGTCGCAGCTGACAGCTCAGCGTGGGAAAAGGGGCGGAGAAAAGGTATATATACTACTTTCTTCTTTACAAGGCTAGATAAGTTAGTGTTAGATCATGGATGTCTGTAGATGCAGGGATTTTAGTGTTATGCCCCGTACACACGGTCGGATTTTCCGATGGAAAATGTCCGATTGGAGCGTGTTGTCGGAAATTCCGACCGTGTGTGGGCTCCATCGGACATTTTCCATCGGATTTTCCGACACACAAAGTTTGAGAGCAGGATATAAAATTTTCCGACAACAAAATCCGTTGTCGGAAATTCCGATCGTGTGTACACAAATCCGACGGACAAAGTGCCACGCATGCTCAGAATAAATAAAGAGATGAAAGCTATTGGCCACTGCCCCGTTTATAGTCCCGACGTACGTGTTTTACGTCACCGCGTTTAGAACGATCGGATTTTCCGACAACTTTGTGTGACCGTGTGTATGCAAGACAAGTTTGAGCCAACATCCGTCGGAAAAAATCCTAGGATTTTGTTGTCGGAATGTCCGAACAAAGTCCGACCGTGTGTACGGGGCATTAGGGTGGACTTATCCTTTAAATTGTTTTTTAGTGATTAGAGTATTATATGTTTTTCATTGTTGTATTTAATAGATGATATATGTTTTAAATGAACAATGCAGCTGATTTGTACTTCGAGGGAATATTGAAATAGGCTCAGAAAATGAATTCAAGTCATAAATGACCCTTCAGACGAGATCAGGCATATTCATGGTGATGCAGAATTGCAACCAAAAATCATTCATTGTCAGTATTTGTAAATTAAAGTTGGCTTACCTGCTCTGTAACACGAAAGGAATATTTACCTATGATTTCTGGCCTTGCACCTGTAGCACCCTCTAGTGTGTGCTAGTTAGTAGTGCATATTGTTAGTGTAGGAAAATTTCTTTTTAGCTCAGGGTTAAGCCTCGGCTGTGAATCTGGGTCAGGGTTTAGTGACTTGGGGCTGGATGACTCATCCTAGCAGCCTGTCTGGTGCCTCCCCCTGCTTTCTTGGAGAATGCTACAGACATAGTGGGTGGAAGCTAGGAGGAGCTGCTTGAAATATTTATGAGGACCTCAGCCAATCCCCAGTAAAGGGCTGTCAGGTGGCAGGCCACCTAATAAATAGGTGTAGCACTAACTCACTGCAGAGCTGCTGGTTTAAGCGGTTCTGTTACCTTCACTTTGCTTCCCTCTGTTTCACCGGGTCTAGGAGTTCCATTGAGTTTACTTCTGGTCGACACACGCACCAACACTGGAGTACGTTTTCAATGCTTTATTGAACAGTCAAACTTTAGGAAGTAGCAGGAAAGAGGCGGAAAAGGAAACTTTCAGGAGAAACTCAAATATCTTCTTGCAAAATCTTAGGGACAAATGTCCCGGTAGAATTCAGATAATTATGTGGAATGCACTCCCCTCATGGGACACACTCTTTGCCCGTCTGGATAGGCCTCTCTCACCGGTCTAGCAGCCAGTACGCAGCACGAATCTAAAGTCTCTGCCACAGACTTATTTGGGGGGATAAATCCGTAAAATCCTCTGCCACAGGATGTATCAGATTTTCTGCAGTGAAAGTCAGTCACAGTGCCTGAACCTTTAAGCCGAATCGGCAACACTATGCTGTATGATTACTTCTTTTGGCTACGTCCTCCAACCGAGTCACCAGGCCCTTCTATAGACCAGCACGCCGCGTGATCTCTCCAAGACGGGTCCTCCCCTGGGATCTCCTCGGTTGTCCAGCTTCGTCACACAGGACCGACAGCTCAGGACCATTCCTCAGCCGCGGTGGTAGGCCCCAGACAAGCCTCTGGACCCACCCCTGCGCCGTAGCATCGTGGGCCTCCCGATCGGAGGACCACGAGCTAGCTCCTTAACGCATACCTGTCGGCCAGGAGGGACAGCAGGTGGCTGTGAAAAAAAACCCCTAGAACATGGCGTCTGTCCCATAAATACCCTCTTCCCAGAATGCAACTCGGAGGACCACCTCCACCGAGCTTGTCTCTGAGACAGAGGAGCATCTATACACTTCGACATGTTGCCTTTCCAACACTGACCAGTGGTAACAGCGACACCCACCGGTCAGCACAGAAGCACACACAATGTCAGCCAACCTGGAACAGAGGCTTTTAACATTCCTAACACACAATTTACTAAATTTACCTAATCTGCGGTAGATTGTCAATCTACCAGCGCTACATACTCCCCCCACTACAATAGACGTTGTCCCCAACGTCTGTCCTGAACGCAGTAACAGTAACTCTCAAACCTGAGAGTAGCATTTGAGTTTAACAGTTTAAAGACATTAGGAGACTTATATCTATAAAACATTATGTTCACAGCCACGAAGAAAACCACAATATAATTTTATACAACCTCACTAACTAACTAGCTAAAAAGCCTCCCAGCTATACATATGATCCGATGATCCCTGAAAAGGAAACATATTTAAGTACAAATATATACATACTACGCAACACCAGGAGCAAAGCCTCATTTAAAATGAGACTCTCTTCCTATAATTTATATTAGAAAAAATATATACTTTTGGAGTCCATCCCTGCATAAGAACTTTTCTTATAAAAGAAATCCGGCTAGCAAACAGAAGTCCTTGGATTTAAACACAGAACAGGATCTGTAGATCTTGACCACGCAGATCTCTTTACCCTGTCGCTATCTAAGTAGGTAACTTCAAAGTAATATGTCCACAATTAGCAGTAAAACCGAGGATCTGGTAGAGTCACATATTTTCCTTCTTTATCCACAGTGGTAATAAAAAATATACAGCATTGTCCTTTCCCGGTCTGCAGATTACCACTTTATCAGCATAGACATGCCGACCATAGTTCCAATGTACAAAGCATCTGTTAAAACGTTCATCCATCCGGACAGAACATCCAGTCTTTCTAAAGGGCTTAGGCACAGACAAGTAGTCCCAAATAGCGTCACTGTACCAAAGTTCCCAATTAGCTTCAATCTCCCGCATGACATCCTGGGGCACATAGGGGAACTCTAATCCATACTCTGCGGCCACACGCTTGTTTAACATCCTTTGCAAGCGAGCAAGTTTTGGCAAAGATCTGTCTTTTCCCATACCAGGCGGTACACAGGAATCTAATGACTTTTTCACCATAGACCCAGCCGGTGTCTGTAGCGAATCAATAACTTTTGACAAAGTCCCAGAACTCATGGCAGTCCATTCAGGAAGGGTCATTGTGGAAGCAACATCCTCGCCTTGTGACCACAATAGCTCTTGCGACATGGTTTCAAACAAGTCATCATCCCCGGAAAGATCCGACATGGATTCTATTTCCGAGTCTCTCAATTCTTCCGCTGGCAAATACTTATTTACAGTCCCCAACAGTGGCTTACCCGTTCCAGGCGTAGACTCTGGTAGCTCCGGCTCAGGTAACCTCTGGGGTAGGTCTCGACCACAGCCATGAGAAGCCTTCACATAGCCCCCCAGGAGTAGGCATAGTGGACTCAGAAATCAAAGTAATGTCTCCCGATGAGACGGCAGCAGCAGTGTCTCTTTCTGAAACATTGTCGGCAGCAACAGGCAAAGTGGCGGCCCGTCGCTCTCTCTCTGTAGCGGTAGCAGCTTCCACTGTAGCAATACCTGTCACCCAATCCATCCGATAGGCACGGGGTGGCATAGAAGGTGGCTCCACCGCAAACAAATACTCTCCGCACTGCGGACATCGGCCGAATGGACGAAGATGCACGGCCAATCCTCCACATCGATGGCAGGTCATGCCCAGTCCCTCAACATCTCCCGAGGTATACAGGACAAACTTCCCCTGCGGTTTCATTCGAACTCCAGTATCCATGAGCAGAGTTCCAGATTGCACAGTATTCATCATGGTGCTTGCAGGGAACACTCTGGGTCCCACAACCGATTGCAACACCGGAAAAGACATGGCCACACTCTGATCTTTTCAGCACGATCACGAGGCTTCTCTTCTCCTCTGGCGCCAAGCAAACTACATGCGTCCCACGCGGTAGCAAGTAGGGTAACTCCTCCCACTTGTTCTTTCATTCACGTAGCTCCCAAGCCTTGTCATGAGCAGGTGTGACCAGAACCGTGTGATCTGCGACAGAGGACACCAAAACGTATGTAAGTGAAAATATATTAATTTATTAAAGAAAGTGAATAATATAAATACAACCAACCAACTCCAATATGCAAATAACAATAGACAGATAAGTGTAATAAATGGGAAATACCAGGTTCATAAACAATAGCCAGGCCAGGGTCATACACAGCAGATCAGCAGATGGACAAGGGATGTTCCAGAGACATAAACGTAAGCCAGGCCAAGGTCATACACAGGGAGAGCAGCAGATGGGGTAAGGAACACAGGACAGGGAGAGGATGGATGGGTCAGACTGCAGGCAGGGATGCAAGGTAACAGGTGGGACAGGATAGGGTCCGAGACAGGGAGATAGGTTCAGGGCACAGGATCAGATCACAGGTTCAGGGCACAGGTTACAGGATCAGATAGCTTGCGGGTCAGGAGGCAATGACGAAGTCAAGGCAAACATGTAAATGTTTGCCGGGTATTTATAGGCCTGTGATTGGCCTCAAGTGACACCTGATTGTAGGAGGTACTGTCTGCTCCACACTGCCAGGATCCATCCGCTGGTGGACGCCAGTACTGCGGCCCAAAGATGATATACTATTAACAGGGAAAAGCTCTCCTGACAGTTCCAAACTGCCAGGAGACACCTGCTGGTGGACCTCAGTACTGCATGCCAAATAACAGGTCTTACCAGCGGATGGAACATTTCCTGACAGTACCCCCCCTCAAAGGAGCGGCCTCCGGACGCTCCAATTGGTTGTAATTGTCTATAGTCTATGGTATTAAGCAGAACAACAGATGGTGGCACAACAGGCAGAACAGGTGGTGGCACAACAGGCATGGGCACTTCAAGCTGGGCAGCGGGCTCATCAAGCTGGAGGGCAGTCACCGAGACATCAGGCTGGAGGGCAGACACCGGGACATCAGGCTGGAGGGCAGCAGGCACACGGACATCGAGCTGGGCAGCAGGCTCCGGGTCATCGAGCTGGGCAGCAGGCTCCGGGTCATCGAGCTGGGCAGCAGGCTCCGGGTCATCGAGCTGGGCAGCAGGCTCCGGGTCATCGAGCTGGGCAGCAGGCTCCGGGTCATCGAGCTGGGCAGCAGGCTCCGGGTCATCGAGCTGGGCAGCAGGCTCCGGGTCATCGAGCTGGGCAGCAGGCTCCGGGTCATCGAGCTGGGCAGCAGGCTCCGGGTCATCGAGCTGGGCAGCAGGCTCCGGGTCATCGAGCTGGGCAGCAGGCTCCGGGTCAACGAGCTGGGCAGCAGGCTCAGGGTCAACGAGCTGGGCAGCAGGCTCAGGGTCATCGAGCTGGGCAGCAGGCTCAGGGTCATCGAGCTGGGCAGCAGGCTCAGGGTCATCGAGCTGGGCAGCAGGCTCCGGGTCATCGAGCTGGGTAGCAGGCTCCGGGTCATCGAGCTGGGCAGCAGGCTCCGGGTCATCGAGCTGGGCAGCAGGCTCCGGGTCATCGAGCTGGGCAGCAGGCTCCGGGTCATCGAGCTGGGCAGCAGGCTCCGGGTCATCGAACTGGGCAGCAGGCTCCGGGTCATCGAGCTGGGCAGCAGGCTCCGGGTCATCGAGCTGGGCAGCAGGCTCCGGGTCATCGAGCTGGGCAGCAGGCTCCGGGTCATCGAGCTGGGCAGCAGGCTCCGGGTCATCGAGATGGACAGCAGGCTCCGGGTCATCGAGATGGACAGCAGGCTCTGGAACATTGGGCCGAACAGCGAGCACCGTAAGGGCAGGCCGGATTACAGGCACCGGCTCAGCAAGCTGGGTAACGGACCCCGGCCCAGTGGGCTGGGTAACAGGCCCTGACTCAGCGAGCTGGACACCGGGCACCGGTTCGGCAAGCCGGATAACGGATACTGGCTTGACAGGCAAAGTGATGGACTTCGGTTTAGCAGACTGGGTAACGGGCACCAGTTCAGCAGACCGGGTAATGGGCACCGATTCAGCAGGCCGAGACACGGGCACCGAAACTCCAGGCTGAAACACGGGCACCGAAACTTCAGGCTGAGACACCAACATCACGACATCAGGCTGGAAGACAGATACCAGGATATCAGGCTGGAGGATGGACACATCAAACCGGAAAGCAGGCTCATCAGGCTGAACAGTGGGCACATCAGGCAGAACAGCAGGTACATCGGACTGGTCAATAGTCGCTGGAGCGTCAGACTGGAACATGGACACTGGGGTTTCGGGCTGGAAGGCAGGCATATCAGACTGGAGAGCGGGTGCATCAGACTGGAAGGTGGGCACACCAGACTGGAAGGTGGGCACACCAGACTGGAAGGTGGGCACACCAGACTGGAAGGTGGGCACACCAGACTGGAAGGTGGGCACACCAGACTGGAAGGTGGGCACACCAAGCTGGAAGGCTGGAACACCAAGCTGGAAGGCTGGAACACCAAGCTGGAAGGCTGGAACGTCAGACTGGAGAGCTGGAACGTCAGACTGGAGAGCTGGAACGTCAGACTGGAGAGCTGGAACGTCAGACTGGAGAGCTGGAACGTCAGACTGGAGAGCTGGAACGTCAGACTGGAGAGCTGGAACGTCAGACTGGAAAGCTGGAACGTCAGACTGGAAAGCTGGAACATCAGACTGCAAGGCTGGAACATCAGACTGCAAGGCTGGAACATCAGACTGCAAGGCTGGAACATCAGACTGGAAGGCTGGAACATCAGACTGCAAGGCTGGAACATCAGACTGCAAAGCTGGAACATCAGACTGCAAAGCTGGAACATCAGACTGCAAAGCTGGAACATCAGACTGCAAAGCTGGAACATCAGACTGCAAGGCTGGAACATCAGACTGCAAGGCTGGAACATCAGACTGCAAGGCTGGAACATCAGACTGCAAGGCTGGAACATCAGACTGTAAGGCTGGAACATCAGACTGCAAAGCTGGAACATCAGACTGGAAGGCTGGAACATCAGACTGGAAGGCTGGAACATCAGACTGCAAGGCTGGAACATCAGACTGGAAGGCTGGAACATCAGACTGCAAAGCTGGAACATCAGACTGCAAAGCTGGAACATCAGACTGCAAAGCTGGAACATCAGACTGCAAATTGGGAGCAGGTTGGGTTACTGGCAGGATTGTGTGAGTGGGGAAGAACTTCCGTTTCTTCTTGGGCTTAACTACTGAAGATCTGTAGGTGAGGGGTGCAGCAGACTGGAGAGGAGGATTGGGATATGGCAGGGAAGAGGTAACAGTGGCTGGAGGAAGTTCGTGTGGGTTTGCAGGCAGCAGGGAAGAGACAGGTGGGTTGAATGCAGGATAGGTACAGGGAGCAGAGACTGGATATGAGTATTTGTTTGGCAGCAGCGTATACTGAGCTGCAACTGTGGTTGACATGGGTGATGGGGAAACATACATTTGGGTAGGCTGGTGTTTGGTGGCAGAGGTGGTTTGTTTAACTGGAGCTGCTTGCATCATGTCAGACCATGCTGAAAGTATAGGTTGTACAAACTGTGCTTTTAAACCTCCCTGTCTAACAAAAGACTGAGCAGACACAATGCACTCAGCAATCACCTGTGAGGGACAGGCTGAATAGTGCTCACAAAAATCGTCTGGATCATCTTCACAAAGCCAAACTAGTGATACAACCTGATTCATATCAAAAGGAGGAGTGAAATCATCACGACCCTCAGGAATACAGGGCAGGGCCAGCTCAGTACATAGTTTGATCAAAGGCTGCACCTCCCCAAACAAAATATAACCCTGATCGACCAGGGAGTGAGCCAAACGTATAGTGGCAAACAACTGATCACTAGACCATCCTCTCAAAGCCTGGCGGCAATAATCACCACTTTCAGATGCCAGCAGAGAAAGATAAATAACCTCATCGGTATTCATGTTTGCAACCAACTGAATCAAAATGGTTCCCCTGTGCAGCCACTTCTGGTCAGGGATGGCCTTGACTTACTGTCATGAGCAGGTGTGACCAGAACCGTGTGATCTGCGACAGAGGACACCAAAACGTATGTAAGTGAAAATATATTAATTTATTAAAGAAAGTGAATAATATAAATACAACCAACCAACTCCAATATGCAAATAACAATAGACAGATAAGTGTAATAAATGGGAAATACCAGGTTCATAAACAATAGCCAGGCCAGGGTCATACACAGCAGATCAGCAGATGGACAAGGGATGTTCCAGAGACATAAACGTAAGCCAGGCCAAGGTCATACACAGGGAGAGCAGCAGATGGGGTAAGGAACACAGGACAGGGAGAGGATGGATGGGTCAGACTGCAGGCAGGGATGCAAGGTAACAGGTGGGACAGGATAGGGTCCGAGACAGGGAGACAGGTTCAGGGCACAGGATCAGATCACAGGTTCAGGGCACAGGTTACAGGATCAGATAGCTTGCGGG
This sequence comes from Lithobates septentrionalis, assembly GCA_037952835.1. Lineage (NCBI taxonomy): Eukaryota > Metazoa > Chordata > Amphibia > Anura > Ranidae > Lithobates > Lithobates septentrionalis. Next base: position 157,391 of record JBBDGP010002329.1, on the reverse strand, counting down.
TCAGGAGGCAATGACGAAGTCAAGGCAAACATGTAAATGTTTGCTGGGTATTTATAAACCTGTGATTGGCCTCAAGTGACACCTGATTGTAGGAGGTACTGTCTGCTCCACACTGCCAGGATCCATCCGCTGGTGGACGCCAGTACTGCGGCCCAAAGATGATATACTATTAACAGGGAAATGCTCTCCTGACAGTTCCAAACTGCCAGGAGACACCTGCTGGTGGACCTCAGTACTGCATGCCAAATAACAGGTCTTACCAGCGGATGGAACATTTCCTGACAAGCCTCTTCTGGCGCCCAGCGTCTACGCACTTAAAAGCAAATTCCCTCAGTTTAACCTTTCCTCTTCCTGAAAAGATTTTTTTTCAAAGTCCAGCTCTCTCTGTAAACTCCCAGGAAAACACTCCACCGGGTTGCAATAATTTTCGGTCAACAAATCCCGGACGATGCCCCCACATGTAACACTAACTCACTGCGGAGCTGCTGGTTTAAGCGGGTTTGTTACCTTCACTTTGCTTCCCTCTGTTTCACCGGCACCGGGTCTAGGGGTTCCGTTGAGTTTACTTCTGGAGGATACACGCACCAACACTGGAGTACGTTTTCAATGCTTTATTGAACAGTCAAACTTTAGGAAGTAGCAGGAAAGAGGCGGAAAAGGAAACTTTCGGGAGAAACTCAAATATGTTCTTGCAAAATCTTAGGGACAAATGTCCCTGTAGAATTCAGATAATTATGTGGAATGCGCTCCCCTCATGGGACACACTCTTTGCCCGTCTGGATAGACCTCTCTCACCGGTCTAGCAGCCAATACGCAGCACGAATCTAAAGTCCTAACACACAATTTACTAAATTTATCTAATCTGCGGTAGATTGTAAATCTACCAGCGCTACATAGGCATGAGTAAGGCCAGCAGGGCAGTTGGTGGAAGGTGGAGATGGAGTGCTAAGAAGGATGTCGGTGGCCCTCAGGGGTGCCCCCTAGTCTGGAGGCTCGGGTGCTGGAAGGATCCTACCATAACACACGGAGGCCCTTCCTGGAGGCATGAGAGCAAGGAGAGAGGATAGGGGGAGCAGGTCAGCGCTGCCAGGAGATCTCCTGAGATCATCCGGGTGGGCTGGTGCAGGCATGTACTGGCCATCGGAACTACCGGGAGTTTCCCGGTGGGCCGATGGCTCAGTGGGCCAGTTTGAGTGACAGCCTGTCAAAGTAATGGCTCCAACAGTATAACAGGAGGCCCCATGATACTCTCCTGTTCCCCCCCCACGCTGTCCCCCTCTGTCCTCCACCCCCACTGTGTCCTCCACCTCCCACTGTGTCCTCCACCCCCACTGTGTCCTCCGCCCCCCCTGTGTCCTCCGCCCCCCCTGTGTCCTCCGCCCCCCACTGTGTCCAACTGTGTCCTCCACCCCCCCACGGTGTCCAACTATGTCCTCCACCCCCCCCCATGGTGTCCAACTGTGTCCTCCACCCCCCCCCACTGTGTCCCCCTGTCTCCTCCACCACCCACGCTGTCCCTCTGTGTCCTCCACCCCCCCCCAACAGTATATATACTTTTTTTGTGCGTGGTTGCAAAATTAAAGTGGCCCGGTCTGGATGAAGTCCAGGGCCAAATTTTTGTCCCAGTCCAGCCCTGGGCTGGTGAGTCTCAGTTTGGAGGACTGTGGTGGAGAAGTTAGCCTGGAGGGCTAGTGAAAGGGGCAGCTGCAGTCAGGTGGGTTGGCAGTGCCTGAAGAGGTGGTGTGGGGATCAGTAGCCACAGGAGAAGGAATGTAAGCTGGACATTGGGCCTTTTTGCTACACATCCAAGGGGCCTCAGGTTCCTGCCTATAACAGGCTATTGCTTTTAATCTGACTGAGTGACTGTCAGATCTTCTCTTTGATCCACCTGGGCTCTGCAAGCAAGTGAGTGCTGGAGGAAAAAGTGGAGCTGTATATGGAGACTGTATATAGGAAGAGTTGTCCCTGAAGTTCTGTCATTGAAGTGAAGTGGGCATCCCATAATCTCCCATCCCTATCCAAGTTATAACCCTCAATAAATAACAAAAAAATATAAAGTCATAGACTGTTCTCTGACTCTAGAGTACCTGTGGAAAATACGTTGTGCCTGGCTGTGCAGGGTGGGGATCCCAGTTATCTGCAGCCCTTAAGGGGGTGCGCTACACAACTCTTCTTCCTGTTTCTGTGAGCAAATTCTTCCAGTTAGCATTATGGATTTAATTTACGTTGTCTAAACGCAGCTAACATTTATAACAAGAAAACAGCAGAGTGCACCAGACAGTGACCATAACTCTTTAATAGAATACATGCTAAAAATCATTCCACAGCAAATGCTGTGCTCAGCATGAATAGGTGTTCATCTCCAAAGAATCCACAAAGTAGTTTGCTATAGCTTTCAATTAGCTTTGTTTGCAAAGAAAAACTTGTCTCCTTTGAGAAAAAAAAAGTGCTGAGACTTTTACAGTTTATGTCTGATTTAGGTAATTTTTTCTATTAAAAGAGCTTTATAAATAAGCCTATTTAACTAAACACAGGTTTCCTCCAACCTCTTTGCCACAAAGTGTGCCAACATATGCATTACCACTAGGGGCATTATTGTGGAAATGGCTCTGAAGTACAGTCTTTTTCAAGCAGGGTGCCCAGAAACCCTGGGGTGACCTCAGTTTTCTTCAAGGATGCCTTGGCAAAAGGCCTAAAAATTGTACACAAAACAGCGGGTGGCTCAAACCTGCCTTTTAGTTACACAAAGCCAAAGGTTTTCATTGGGCCCTCTTACAACCTTCTAGCCGTTGGGGTCCTAGCAACCAATGACGTCACTGCTCTCCGTCAGCACTGGTCTCACATTAACTGAGTGAGGGAGAGAAAGTGGGAGAAAAGAGAAACATTGGAATACTAGTCAGTACCAGTGTGCAAAGATGTATTTTCTTTGGAAGAATAAATCACCCCTAAGTTTGGATGTTGTGGATACATAATGTTACATAATGTATATTATACGAGGGTGCGCTTCCCTTACGCACCAAAAAGCTACTTAACTAAAACTTAACCTTTATTGTAAATCATAAAAAGTATGTAAATTACCATAACAGGTATACCTATAGGATGAGGTCAATGCCATTATATATAAAAAAAATCAACGTTCTATCTCTATGTGATAATTATAACATCTACCAAGTTTAAATGGTGAAAGTTTCTCTTGAATATATACGTATAGACAATATGAGGGTTATAATTTCCTCCTATATTCAATATTAAGGCTCCAGGCTGTATTAGAGGATATGTAAATTAAAGGTCTACTCACCAACACCACCTGGTATCAAGAGATGGGGGTATATCTGTCTCTCCTCCCATCTATTGGCCACATATAGGAATGAGATGAACAGAAAAAGAGAAGGTATGCCAGTAGATACTGTCTTATTGAAGATATGGGCTATCTATCTTCTGCCCTTTGAAATGATCTTTCACTCCTCAGGACTTCTCCAGAGCCTCTCCCATCCTCTGGAATGCTCTACCCCAAGGGTCTTCAAACTACGGTCCTTCAGTTGTTCAGGAACTACAATTCCCATCATGCCTAGTCATGTCTGTGAATGTCAGAGTTTTACAATGCCTCATGGGATGTGTAGTTCCGCAACAGCTGGAGGGCCAGAGTTTGAGGATTCCTGCTCTACCCCAATCCGTCCGATTTTCTCCTACTTTATCCACTTTCAGACGATCCCTGAAAACTCATCTCTTCAGAGAAGCCTATCTGGCCCCACCTAACAACTGTACATTTATCTTCTCAATGAGCACATCACCCACAGTTATTACCTCTTGTATCTCTTGACCTTCCCTCTTAGATTGTAAGCTCTAAGGGGCGGGGCCCTCTGATTCCTACTGTATTAAAGTGTATTGTATTTGTGCTGTCTACCCTCAACTTGTAAAATGGTACGTAAACTGTCAGCGCTATATAAATCCTGTATAATAATAATAATAATAATAATAATAATAATAAATAGAACTTCGTCTGAGGTAAAAACATTCAAAAAGTTGAAGAAAATGAGCAACCAAGAATAGCTGACTGTCACATGGTGAAAAGCTGACCAGGTGAGTCAGCTACTCTTGGTTGCAGAGGATTAAGAGGACGGCAGGAACAGACCACCACTTGATGTGGGGGAGTGCGGTTTTCAAGAGGGACCGGGTAAGTACAGCTTTTCCTTGCGCCCTTAGACAAGACAAGCAGTTAACCCATCCAGTGCGGGCACAGCCCCACTGCATGAGAGAAAACATTTTTTTTTTATGGAGTGCTTTGACAAAAAAAAACGAAAAAAACGTAACCTCTTCCCATCCGCGCTATAGCGCGAAAGACGGCTACAGCGCGGACCTACTTTGCCAGGAGGGCGTCCATAGACGTCCTCCCGTGCTCAAGCGGCCTGCGCACCCCCTGCAGGGCGCGCGGCACACTCTGTGATCAGCGAGTCTATGAGACTTGGCTGATCACAGATCGGAGTAAGGGGTCGATCCCGACCCCTTACCACGTGATCAGCTGTCAGCCAATAAACAGAGCCGAGAAATCAATGGCGGCTGTGAGAGGGACATCAGTCCTGAGCGTGGAGAGCCTCTGCAGAGGCTTCTGTGCCCACCTGTGCCACCTACCAGTGCCCACCAGCGCCACCTACCAGTGCCCACAGTACCACCCATCAGTGCCCACAGTGTCACCTATCAGTGCCCACAGTGCCACCTATAAATGTCACCAATCAGTGCCTCATCACCAGTGCTGCCTATCAATACCACCTACCAGTGCCCATCAGTGCCACCTATCAGTGCCCATTAGTGCAACCTACCAGTGTCCATCAGTACCACCTACCAGTGCCACCTATCAGTGCCCTTCAGTGCCACCTACCAGTGTTCATCAGTGCCACCTACTAGTGCCACCTATCAGTGCCCATCAGTGCCACCTATCAGTGCCCATCAGTGACATCTATCAGTGCCCATCAGTGCCACCCATTAGTGCTGTCTTATCAGTGCCTATCAGTGCCGCCTTATCTGTGCCTATCAGTGACGCCTTATCTGTGCCTATCAGTGCAGCCCATCAGTGCCCATCAGTGCAGCCCATCAGTGCCCATCAGTGCAGCCCATCAGTGCCCATCAGTGCAGCCCATCAGTGCCCATCAGTGCAGCCCATCAGTGCAGCCTCATCAGCGAATATCAATGAAGGAGAAAAATGACCCGTTTGCAAAACTTTATAACAAACTATGAAACGTTTTTTTTGGGGGTTTTTTTCAAAAATTTCTGTCTTTTTTTGTTTGTTAGAAAAAATAAAAACCCAAGTGGTGATTAAATACCACCAAAAGAAAGCTCCATTTGTGTGGAAAAAAAAAATTATAAAAATTTCATTTGAGTACAGTGTAGCATGACCGCGCTATTGTCATTCAAAATGTGACAGCGCTGAAAGCTAAAAATTGGTCTGGGCAGGAGGGCAGGGGGGGGGGGGGGGGGGGTTAAGTGCCCAGTAAGCAACAGGTTAAAGCTGATTGGCTACCATACACCCGCTGCACCCATTTTTTTACTCTCCAGTTTTAGTAACTCAACCCCCCTCTCTCAGTACAGCATAGTATACATCTTGGAAACCCAATTCCCTGTCCTACCGATGTCATTGCACATTGATGGCCTTTCCCATTTTCCTTTCTCTGGAAGTGGAAAGCTTCAGTAAATGTACCTTCCAGTCTACTTTGCAGCTTTCTTTACAAACTCATTTTGGAGCCACATTTCTCCTGGTTGGATAATATTCAACCCAATGGCAGCTGTGCTTTCATATTACCGAAGAGACGAACACTCAAGATTTATGGCAGCGGTAAAGATTTCGCCATGTGTTTCAAGTACTTATTGAATAAGATTGGACGCGGGAAAGCTTAAGTCATCGAACAAGACCCTACGAGTACTTTATGTCTCAAGGCCTGTAACTGATTTGTTTCACAATATACTGACATTTCAGCTATAATCTTGCAGTTAGAGAGTTCTTTAAAGAGACTTATTGAATTCCCTCGCTATGACCCCGCAGGAATCATTGGCTTAATGTGTGCAGGAATTCAGCAGAAGTCCATCTCTGGTAACATAAGACAGACTTATTTCACTTGTTCAGATTTATATCCAGATTTATTATATTTCCTTCTAAGCCCGTCACCATCCCGGTTTTGTTAAATGTAGTTTCTCTGTCATCTAATGGATTTTATTTTTTATTTTTTCCTAGCTGACGTTCACTCTTTAAAGCAAAATTCCAGTCATAAATAACAAGATAAAAATGAGTAGACAATTAAAAGATTAACCACTCGCCGACCAGCCGCCGCAGTTTTACTGCAGCAGAATGGCAGGGCTGGGCGAAACGACGTTATGTTACGTCGCTTCACCCTGTGGTCACTAGGGAGTCGCGCGTGCGCCCGCTGCTCGCCCCCGGAGCCAATGCAGGTGCGATAACCGCCAGGCTCCCGCGATCACTCGTGGCACAGCAAGAACCGGAAGCTGTGCGTGTAAACACACAGATCCCGGTTCTCTGAGGGGAGAAGAGACAGATCATGTGTTCATACAAAGTATGGACAGCGATCTGTCATCTCTCCTACACATTCTCATTCCCCCTTCAGTTAGAACACACACTAGGGAACACATGTAACCCCTTGATCACCCCCTAGTGTTAACCCCTGCCCTGCCAGTGACATTTTTACAGTAATCAGTGCATTTTTATAGCACTGATCGCTGTATAAATGACAATGGTCCCAAAAATGTGTCAAAAGTGTCCGATGTGTCCGCCATAATGTCGCAGTCCCGATAAAAACCGCAGATCGCCGCCATTACTAGTAAAAAAAAAAATAATAATAATTAAAAAGGCTATAAATCTATCCCCTATTTTGTAGGCCCTATAACTTTTGCGCAAACCAATCAATATACGCTTATTGGGTTTTTTTTACCAAAAATATGTAGAAGAATACATATCGGCCTAAACTGAGGAAAAATTTGCTATTAAAAAAAAAAAATGGGGATATTTATTATAGCAAAAAGTACAAAATATTGTGTTTTTTTTCTAAATTGTCGCTCTTTTTTTGCTTATAGCGCAAAAAATAAAAACCGCAGAGGTGATCAAATACCACCAAAACAAAGGTCTATTTGTGGGGAAAAAAGGACGTCAATTTTGTTTGGGTACAATGTCGCACGATTGCGCAATTGTCAGGTAAAGCGACGCAGTGCCGAATCACAAAAAATGGCCTGGTCATTCAGCAGCCAAATCTGCTGAAGCGGGGCTGAAGCGGTTAAATAGGAAAACCAGCTTTCGCTGCATTATTCACCTTCAGTCCAGAGATGCCCAGCATCATTCAACCCATGTCCTCTGAGCCAAAGTTATATTGGACTCGTCCCATTCACGGGGCAGAAGCAGCACATTGATGAGCTCATCTCTGTCACTCTGCTTTCTCCTCCTACCAACATGCGTCATGTCAGCGCATGAATTGATTGTCTCTTTTTACTGCCTCTGGGGTTTATTTACTAAAGGTAAATCCACTTTGCACTGTAAGTGCATTGCAAGTCCACGTGGCAGTGCAGTCGCTGTAGATCTGAGGGGGAAATGCAAGGAAAATAAAAAAACAACATTTTTGCTTGCACATGATTGGATGATAGAAATTAGCAGAGCTTCCCCTCATTTCGATCTTCCCTTCAGATCTACAGGGACTGCACTTCCAAGTGCCATTCCAAGTGCACTTGCAGTGCACTTGTAGTGCAAAGTGGATTTGCCTTTAGTAAATAAACCCCATTGCATCATAATTGCATACAAATGTGCAAATGCTATTGTACTCAGCAGAGGGGTGCGTCCTTTTATTCCGCTCGGGTCTCATATTACACTCAGCTCTGTGCTTTCTTGTGCAGTGTGTGACATCAGATCCCCGCCCCCTGCCTCCTGGAAGCTCAGGAATACCATCTAAACTGTGTATATTGGAAAGCTGTGGAGGAGAGAATGCTGCAGACATGTACAGCTTATGTATTTAGTGTGTACTTGCCTCAGTCCTCCCTCCTTTTTCTGCTATCTGCATGAGTCATTTCTGACAGTTTTTCCAGACACCAGATATAAGCCATGGTGACATGCACCCAACACTGACCCCCCCCCCCCAGCCATAGATGTGCATGTTTCCCTACGAGACTGGGTGGGGGGGTGTCCTTATCCGCCACTCGGGTCTCAGATTACACTCAGCTCTATGCTCTTTTCTGCAGCATGTGACATCAAATCCCCGCCCTCTTCCTCCTGGAAGCTCAGAAATACCATCTAGACTGTGTATTTTGAAAGCTATGGGGGAGAGAAGGCTGCAGACAAACATGTATAACTTATGTAGGAGGATTTAATTCATCACTGTGTATCACCTGAGGCCAGTCACTTCTGAGGGCTTGAATAAGGGTTTATTATCACTTTAAATCAATTTCTCAGTATGTTTGGCATCATGCTCTATTGTACTATACACTTTTTTTGTGAATATGTTGCAAAGTTTCTTACCTGGAGATTCTGACAGTAACAGCATTTCCTGTTGCAGACAGACAACACTCAAGACAGCTGCCTCTCAGATGACATCAAAGTTGTCAGCCTGCTGTATGAGCTCTTGCAGTTGACCATTGGGCTGTCTGCCTGATAGACCCATTAGGCATCCCATAGATGAGTCTGTTTTTTGGGAGGAGGAATCCTCCCCGCTGATCAATTGTATTCTGACAGTGGGAAGGCTTCCTTGCCATTAGAATACACTGATCAGTGTTGCAGGCTATAGTCTGTAGGGCTGATTGAGTGTGGAAAATCCGACAGGGTAGTTGTACAGAAGATGATTGGTAGATCAACTTCTGTACAATATCCTTGCCCATGCATAGATGGGCAAGGAGAGTGCTGTTACTGGCTGGATCTATATTAGCTGCTGAACCAGCTGAATATTAATCTATGTGTGGCCGGCTTAAAGTGGTTGTAAACCCTTATACAGTATATACCCAGTGAAATGACTAGCCTCAGGTCAAACACAGAGATAAAACAAAATCCTCCTTAATAAGTTGTACCTATTTATCTGCAATGTTCTCTTCTTTACAGCTATACAAAGTCCATCATGTATACAGTTTGAGCTGTCAGAAAGCAGGGGGCGGGGATCTGAAGTTACACTCTGCAGAGCTCAGTGGGGAGAGCTCTGAGAGCTGATAGGAGGGAAGGAACACACCCCCTTCACACAGCACACGGGAACAGAGCTGATGTTGTCAATCACAGGCTATGTGGAGGTCCTTCCCTTGTCACCTTTTTTCTCTTGTGTCAGGAAAACTTGTCAGAAGTGACTCATGCTGATAGCAGAGGAATGAGGCAACAGAAAGAAATGACACTTAATGCTCTGGATTGAGACACACTGTAGAGGGATATGCTTTGTTCATATTTCATTTCTGAAGTTTACAACCACAACAAAAAGTGCTGTTACTGGCTGGATCTATATTAGTAGCTGTTTAGAATAAATACATTGGGTGCGTTTTTGCTGTTTACAATACAGAAATTCTCAGGAAAGGCAAAAAAGCTGGCCAATTCTACTTATAGTGATTTATTACATATATACTGCAGTTCTTTCTGCTATATGAGTTAAATTGAAGACATTAGGATGTCTCATATTATACATTGTACACTACAGAGTTATAACTGCCTGGCAGATGGAATATCCCCTGGCCGGCCCAAATGTAACACTCTGTGCTGTTAGACATTATTATTATTATTATTATTATTATTATTATTATTATTATTATTATACAGGATATAGCTTGGGCTTTCTGAGACAAGGCGTCCAGAAAGGATGAACTTGTTACCATCTAACACCAAATAAATATGTCTTTCTTAGGAACACTTTGTCCACCTTACTATGGAAAACTTTATATGTGGGTGATTTATTTTCCTTGCACCCATTAGAACAGTACTCTGTGTACAGGGCTTCCCAGATATCCTGTCCCTATTTTGTGTAATTGTCCTATTGCTTTTCTCAGTGGTAAACACCGAGCTGCAGGTCAAATGATAGACATCTGAGCATTAGGATGTTCTTTGATGGTGAGATGCATAGGGCTTGATTTACTAAAGGCAAATAGACTGTGCACGTTGCAAAGTGCAGTTTCTCCAGAGCTTCGTAAATGAGGTAAAGTATCTCACAAAAGTGAGCACACCCCTCACATTTTTGTAAATATTTTATTATATCTTTTCATGTGACAACACTGAAGAAATGACACTTTGCTACAATGTAAAGTAGTGAGTGTACAGCTTGTATAACAGTGTCAATTTTCTGTCCCCTCAAAATAACTCAACACACAGCCATTAATGTCTAAACCGCTGGCAACAAAAGTGAGTAAATTCCTAAGTACAATAAGGGAATGAGTACAGCGCTGCGCCAAACAATAATAAAGCAGAAGGAGATTATAATATACAGTTAGCAGCTAACACACCTCTAGACATAGGTAAAGGAAAAAATAGTGTAGAGCTATGTGTATATATAAATCACAAATATACCATATATAAACAGTGGATCAATTCGTCCTTTACGGGACAAAAAACGGTATTGAAACAACACTAAGTGATACAAATTAGCATTTTAAAGTGACTACAATAAATGTGTCGTGTAAATCCGTAATATAAACATAAGTATTGGGTGTAAAAAAACGTACATATGTAACAAATCAAATAATATAGTCCATTAAAAATTGGTAATTAGGTCAATAGTGACTAGTGGAATAGAAAACCACCACCAAAAGTCTATAAGGATAAAAATGAAAAATAGAGAATAAAAAATAAAAAATAAAAAATTCCCAGGGTTTCCTCCTAAACGAAGTTGTTCACTTCTGGTGGATGAATAGATAGATCACAGATGGGTGGAGGGTCTAGATAGGTGGCAGGACCATCATCGAAGCATCTAAGGAGGCTTACCGGAATCAGGTGACTTGAGAAGACCTACGTCTCACAAGTCTAAGAAAGCTTAATAACCACCAGGTCTGGCGAGATGAATCGTCAGATGATCCTCAGCTTCCAAAAAGGGGGGAGGGGTCTCACCACACCTTCGAACGTCCCCAAGACAGTCCAACAGGCCCAATGGATATTTCAAATATCATGCGAGAAAGAAAGCTCACATGGCATAATAATGTTTAAAAAAGCATCAATTTATTAGAATGGAAAAAATGAACACTCACATGGTAGGAGATCAAAAAGCGGCTCATATAAAATCACTCGCGGTAATAGTGACCCCTGGGTGGACCCCTCACTATTACCGCGAGTGATTTTATATGAGCCGTTTTTGATCTCCTACCATGTGAGTGTTCATTTTTTCCATTCTAATAAATTGATGCTTTTTAAAACGTTATTATGCCATGTGAGCTTTACTTCTCGCATGATATTTTAAATATACATCTATATAGATATAGATAGATAGATATATAGATATATGTATATGTAGCACCCTAATGTTTAAGCAGGGTTGCTATCAAATTTAGTTGCCAGGCGATAGTTGCCTTTGTCAATTGTTAGGAGATCAATTGACTCCTCTCTAAATCTGGATTTGTGGCACCATTTTTCTTCTGTCACTAGGTGGCACTATGCTAGTGACATTAGATAAGACAAGGGCTTTGCAGGCTCAGACATGAATGGATGGGGTGTCTCAGCCAATGGGCAGGGATTTTCTTTGGTCCCTTCGCCTGCTGGGAGAGCCTATTTATTTGGGTGGAGTCAAGTGATCGGGGTTCTGTGCCACCTGGCCGGCTGCCTGGGTGGACGTGTGTTGTGCTGCCCCGGGCTGCTAGGTCGGAAGCCTGAGGCCTATCCCGGGGACATTTGGCTGCTAGGCTGCCTGTGGGCCTTTCCCAGAGCGGGAGAGCAGCGTAGGGTTGGGACTGCTGGCTTATAGTCCAACCTGAAGTAGCGGTTCAGCCAGAAGGGGAACCAGCTGTGGTCGAAGGTAGAAGGGGAATCTTCCGCCACTAAGGCTCCATTCACACTAGCGCGTTTTTTGATGCATTTTGCATTTTGCAGAAATGCACGGGAATTTTTTAACATGGGTTCCTATGGAACATGTTCACATCAATGCCTTTTTGTTTCTCTGCATTTTTGGAAAGGGTCAGGGACTTGTTTTCATGCAAAATGCAGCGTTTTGCATGTAATAGAATTCAATGGACAAGCATCAAAAACGCAAGTGCACCGTTTTTGCAGCGTTTTTGATGCGTTTTTGGTGCGTTTTTGATGCGTTTTTGCCGTTTTTTTTTTTTTTTTTGTAATTTTTTTTTTTTTTTTGTAATTTTTTTTAAGACTGTAAAAAAAATGTAAAAAAAAAAAAAAAAAAACGCAAAACGCAAATCGCGGCAAAATCGCGGCAAATCGCTGCAAAATCGCGGCAAAAACGCGGCTCAAAAACGTGGCAAGCATGAAAAAAAAACCTCCAAAAACGCTCAAAAGCAACATGCATAGGTGTGAATCGAGCCTTAGGGACCATCCACCCTGTTAGGCTCGATTCACACCTATGCATGTTGCTTTTGAGCGTTTTTGGAGGTTTTTTTTTCATGCTTGCCACGTTTTTGAGCAGCGTTTTTGCCGCGTTTTTGCCGCGATTTGCGTTTTGCGTTTTTTTTTTTTGTTTTTTTTTTACAGTCTAAAAAAAAATGTAAAAAAAATTAAAAAAAAAAAAAAAACGGCAAAAACGCATCAAAAACGCATCAAAAACGCTGCAAAAACGCTGCAAAAACGGTGCACTTGCGTTTTTGATGCTTGTCCATTGAAATCCATTACATGCAAAACGCTGCATTTTGCATGAAAAAAAGTCCCCGACCCTTTCCAAAAATGCAGAGAAACAAAAAGGCATTGATGTGAACATGTTCCATAGGAACCCATGTTAAAAAATTCCCGTGCATTTCTGCAAAATGCAAAATGCATCAAAAAACGCGCTAGTGGGAATCGAGCCTTACTGGATATCACTGTGAGGAAGCTGAAGCCAGTACCAGAGCAGTCTTCTTACCAACAGGGGACGGCGAAGAAGTGGAAAAACAGTGAGTGCCAAGCCAGGGACCCAGCAGGGACAGCAGAGGTGACGCTTGCAGAGCATCAGCCGGTGCCAAGCCAGGGACCTAGTGGGTCAGCGGAGGTGATGCTTGAAGAGTATCTTGAGGAAGATACTGATTGCTAAAAGTGGAAGAGCTCAGGGGATCCAGTGGCTTTTGGATCCGAATTCTAGTGAAAGACTGGGAGTTCATTGATTGAAGGCCCACAGCGAGTGACTGTGGAGTAAGCGGAGAACTGTTTGTGTTGCCAATAGTTTAATACAACTACTGTTAGTAACAGCTACAAGATTGTTGCCATAGAAGACAGCAGCCCTACCTATACAGAAGTGGTGTCCAGCTTGAGGCCTTCACCTGTATAGCTGTCTACCTATAGAAGTCTTGGAGTCTGCCAATTATCATTGCATCTACTTAAGGATGTCCTGGCCTTAACTCTCTCTCCCCCAGTTCTGCTCAAGAGACAATAAATCTCTTTGCATTCAAAAAGTGCCTGGCGCCCACCATTTCATATTGCAGTACACCTACCATGCCTTGTAACCCACTCTACACAGAAGGATGTCAACTGTCCCTAACTCTGGAGGTCACCATTGAGCCTCAAGGGATATATTTACACACATCATCTGAAGGGGCACCGAGGATGCTGATTATTACTATAGTAGTCGGTACTACATGTAGTGATAGCCACAATTTTCTGGTCCTGTTTGAGCGGCTTCCCCTCTGCACACTGAACAAGTTCACCGGCTCAGCACCACCGCTATTCAGAGTATGCCTTTCATTTTTTTAATGTTTTTCAATGAATACGTAGCACCAGGGCTGGCCCAAGACATTGTGCTGCCTGCGTCCAAGAATGAAGTGCTGCCCCCCTCCACCCCGAAAAAAAAAATCACGCCCACCAAAAGGCCCCCACATCCATTATTTTATATCATGATAAATAAAACTAAAATTTAATTTATCAGGAAGTCAGATTTTGCACTAAAAACATAGGTGTGAACCTAGGTTAAGGGCTAGTGTAGTATATAGACAGGCTAATGTATATACAGACAGGCTAGGTTATATACAGACAGGCTAGGGTGGGTATACAGATTCACCAGGCGCCACCCCAGCTCAGGAGCTCGTGTGAGAAGAAAGTTCCTCCCGACTCTATCATATGGGCGGAGCAAGGGAGGAGACTCGCTCTCACTGATCTCCGGGCTCTGGCTGTCAATGAACCATCGGGTGCAGACTCAGTGAGAGTGCTGCGGCTGTGTGGAACTGCGCTGTCAGGCAGCCTGCAACACTCTGAGTCTGCACCCGACGCGGGTTGTGTAGGTACATAGTTAGGTTGTAAAAAAGACACAAGTCCATCTAGTTCCACCATAAAAAAAAAAATATATATATCATACAATCCCATATACCCAATCCTATACCCACAGTTGATCCAGAGGAAGGCGGAAAACCCCCCAGAAAAGCATGATCCAATTTGCTACAGCAGGGGAAAAAATTCCTTCCTGATCCCAGAGAGGCAATCGGATTTTCCCTGGATCAACTTTACCTATAAATGTTAGTATCCAGGTATATTATGTACATTTAGGAAAGAATCCAGGCCTTTCTTAAAGCAATCTACTGAGCTGTGGCCCTGCTCTGCCGCGCCCACTAAATTTGCTGCCTGGGTCCATCGGACCCACTGGGACCCATAGTAGGGCTGGCCCTGCGTAGCACCCTTCTAGTTCAGATTAGGATGCTAAGAAAACTTAGTTTTGCTCCTTTATAAAAAGTGGAGTAGGAGTTGATTGCTCAAGGCAGCTCAGCGTTTCACAGGCTGCAGTTCTGCTAGGCCCCCCTGTCTTCTAGAGGTTTCTAGAAGCATAGTGGGAGGGTGGGCAGGATAGGCAGCCTGAATATTTATGGAACTCCAACCAATCCCTGGGGAGGTGTGCCCAGAAGGTGGAGGGAGGGGGGTATGAGTAGTCTGAGGCCTAGCAGCAGAAAGAAAAGCCTGGAGCAACAGCATGCAATGCTGTGTGCAAAGGGCGTCCATGACAGTGGGAACAGGGTAAGGGTTAATTGTTCTGTGCTACAGTGGAGCCGAGGGGGAGGGAGGATTAGGGGAGGGGACAGTTAAAAGGGGTTCCCGCTCTGGGAGGGACAACAGAAGATCCTGGAAAGTTCAGTGAGTAGGTTGTGCCCCACAGCATGTCTGAGTTAGATAGGCTTATGGCCCAGTTAAGGGAGGAAGCATCGGTGCGGGGTGCGGGGTGGCTGCAGGAGACGATCGCCACCGCGGTCCGGGGTACCAATACACAGGCTAGTGAGGGGGAGAGAGGCAGCACCAGAGCGCGCCGTTCCCGACCGCCTGAGCGGTTCTCACCGGACCGCGTTCTACAGTCACAGCGGCACCCGGGTGGCATGGCGGCCAGTGTCCAGGGAGGCCCCCCAGCAAAGAGAGCGGCAGGAAGAGAGCGGGTCAGCGGGCGGGCGGCCCCGACAGGTCAGGAGAAGAGCCCAGCAGTAGAGAGGACGGGAGAGAGGCCTACCTGCAGGAGACATGCGGAGAGCGCGAGCCCCGCCCCCAGGAAGAACTCCGCCATCGCTTGCGCTGCCATGCCAGGAGGGGTCCCTGGGCCTTCTGTTTCGGCGGCAGGGGACAGGCAGACTAGAGGGAGGAGCAAGACAGGCATGCCATTAACAGGAGCGGAGGCTGACAGGACTGCGGTAGCCCACACCGGTCCTGGGAAGGCTGTCCGGAAATCAACGGGTGGATTCGCTGCGCGGAGGAAGGACAGGATTGCGGGTAGTGCGGCAGCCGCGGTCACCATCCCGGGCGGGCCAGCATCTGATGCGGGAGAAGAATCGGGTCGGAGCGGGAGAGAAGAGATGTCCGGATCGGAAGAGGAGACGGCCCAGCTGCCCAGGAGGATGGGGCCAGGAGAAAGCAGACGGTCGGCTGATGGGGCGACACCTATGCAGCCCGGTGAGTTACCACAAGATATTGCACATGCTATTTTAAATAATGCAACAATGTCAGGAACTGGGGCTAGAGGGTCGGTAGAAAGGGGGCTAGGAACTGACATGGGAGGAGGTGCTTCTGGTTTTCTGGGGTTTTTGACAGGAATTAAGGAGCTAGTGCAGAGGCTGGAGGCGGCTGAGAAGCCGGCGGGGGGGCCAATAGCCGCCTGGGTACCGCAGACTGGGAAGGAAGTGGATAACGCAGGGCGGGGGGCCACCACACCTGCAGTTACAGCGGAGGTCCCAGTGCCAGCGCAAGAGGCCGTGGCGAGTGGGGCGGCGCAGGGGAAGGACAAAGCGGCGACGTCAGGGGAGGCTGCGGGGAGAAAAGATATTGTGAGGCTGGCGGACGCAGCTCGCTGCGAGGTGTATGTGTGCTACGAAGGACCGTTGGGGGCTCACCTGAAACAGGAGGTTCGGGAAAAATTATGGAAGGGTGAGTATGTAGAAATATTTTCATTATTGCCCTTGGAAAAATTCAATCTTGATAGAGTTAAGCCGGATGATTCCAAAAAGGAGGATGAGGAGAAGAGGAGGTATAGGCTGATACCTAGGACATTTACGAATTGGTTGCAAGCATTTGCAATTATGGCTAGTGTGATAGGAGAGAAACAGCCGGAACACTGTTCGGCGCTTTTCTGCTATCAGGACGCGATAGGAGAAGCGTATAGAGTATACGGGGGTACGGCATGGTTGAGGTACGATGAACAGTTCAGGCAGCGGAGAGCAGTACGCCCGGAACTACGTTGGGACCATAAAGACATCAGCCTGTGGATGCGTTTGATGACGACGGCGAGAACACCGAATCAGTTTTTTCAGGGGGGAGCCGGTGGATCGTCAACCCAGGGACATTCGGCTGGAAACAAAAAAGGGGTTTGTTGGCAGTATAACTCGGGGGCCTGTAAGTTCGGGGGAGCATGTAAGTTTAAACACGAGTGCTCAGGCTGCGGGGGAACACATCCGTCATCCAGGTGTTTTAAACAAGGAAAAGGTCGTCAGGGAGAAGCTGGGAACAAAAGGGAGGACTCCGGTGATGGTGGAAAGGATGCGACCGTTTCTCGGTAAGTACCCTGACAAACAAGCAGCACGGCTACTACAGTGGCTTGCGAAAGTATTCGGCCCCCTTGAACTTTTCAACCTTTTGCCACATTTCAGGCTTCAAACATAAAGATATAAAATTTTAATTTTTTGTGAAGAATCACCAACAAGTGGGACACAATTGTGAAGTGGAACGAAATCTATTGGATATTTTAAACTTTTTTAGCAATTAAAAAACTGAAAAGTGGTGCGTGCAAAATTATTCGGCCCCTTTACTTTCAGTGCAGCAAACTCACTCCAGAAGTTCAGGGAGGATCTCTGAATGATCCAATGTTGTCCTAAATGACTGATGGTGATAAATAGAATCCACCTGTGTGTAATCAAGTCTCTATATAAATGCACCTGCTCTGTGATAGTCTCAGGGTTCTGTTGAAAGCGCAGAGAGCATCATGAAGACCAAGGAACACACCAGGCAGGTCCGTAATACTGTTGTGGAGAAGTTTAAAGCCGGATTTGGATACAAAAAGATTTCCCAAGCTTTAAACATCCCAAGGAGCACTGTGCAAGCGATCATTTTGAAATGGAAGGAGTATCAGACCACTGCAAATCTACCAAGACCTGGCTGTCCCTCTAAACTTTCAGCTCAGACAAGGAGAAGACTGATCAGAGATGCAGCCAAGAGGCCCATGATCACTCTGGATGAACTGCAGAGAACTACAGCTGAGGTGGGAGAGTCTGTCCATAGGACAACAATCAGTCGTACACTGCACAAATCTGCCCTTTATGGAAGAGTGGCAAGAAGAAAGCCATTTCTCAAAGATATCCATAAAAAGTCTCGTCTAAAGTTTGCCACAAGCCACCTGGGAGACACACCAAACATGTGGAAGAAGGTGCTCTGGTCCGATGAAACCAAAATCGAACTTTTTGGCCACAACGCAAAACGATATGTTTGGCGTAAAAGCAACACAGCTAATCACACTCAACACACCATCCCCACTGTCAAACATGGTGGTGGCAGCATCATGGTTTGGGCCTGCTTTTCTTCAGCAGGGACAGGGAAGATGGTTAAAATTGAGGGGAAGATGGATGCAGCCAAATACAGGACCATTCTGGATGAAAACCTGTTGGAGTCTACAAAAGACCTGAAACTGGGACGGAGATTTACCTTCCAACAAGACAATGATCCCAAACATACAGCAAAATCTACAAAGGAATGGTTCACAAATAAACGTATCCAGGTGTTAGAATGGCCAAGTCAAAGTCCAGACCTGAATCCAATCGAGAATCTGTGGAAAGAGCTGAAAACTGCTGTTCACAAATGCTCTTCATCCAACCTCACTAAGCTCAAGCTGTTTTGCAAGGAAGAATGGGCAAGAATTTCAGTCTCTCGATGTGCAAAACTGATAGAGACATACCCCAAGCGACTTGCAGCTGTAATCGCAGCAAAAGGTGGCTCTACAAAGTATTAACACAAGGGGGCCGAATAATTTTGCACGCCCCACTTTTCATTTTTTTATTAGTTAAAAAAGTTTCAAAAATCCAAAAGATTTCATTCCACTTCACAATTGTGTCCCACTTGTTGGTGATTCTTCACAAAAAAATAAAAATTTTATATCTTTATGTTTGAAGCCTGAAATGTGACAAAAGGTTCGCAAGCCACTGTAGATGAAGGTTTTACGGTGGGATTTAGGATTCCGTGCAATTTATCGGCCATACCCCCAGTACCCAAAAATTTAAAGTCAGCCCTGCAATATCCGGAAGTGGTTTCGGAAAAACTACAGAAGGAGGTTGCATTGGGTAGAATGAGCGGCCCTTTTCCGGTGGCGCCAGTGGCAGACTTGGTGGTTTCACCTTTGGGAGTAGTGCCCAAAAAAGAGCCCAATAAATTCAGGCTTATTCATCACTTATCCTTCCCAAAAGGGGGATCCGTGAACGATGCCATAGACCAGGATGCGTGCTCAGTGACGTATACGTCGTTCGATGCCGCTGTAAGGTGGGTGCGACACTATGGAAAAGGAGCATTGATGGCAAAGGCGGATGTGGAGTCGGCTTTTCGACTGTTGCCAGTCCACCCGGAAAGTTTTCGGTTGCTGGGGTGTCATTGGAAGGGTGGATTCTACATTGACCAATGCCTACCAATGGGTTGTTCGGTATCGTGTGCGCTTTTCGAACAATTCAGCTCCTTCGTGGAATGGGTAGTAAGGGATGTATCCGGAGTGAATTCGATAATTCACTACTTGGATGATTTCTTATGCATAGGCCCGGCCGATTCTAGAGTTTGTGCAGTGCTTCTAGCGTCCCTGCAGCACATAGCAGAAAGATTTGGCATCCCATTGGCGGATGAAAAGACGGAGGGACCCTGCTCGGTCATCACGTTTTTGGGTATAGTATTAGATTCGGATGCGATGGAATGCAGGTTGCCGGGGGAAAAATTGGAGGATTTAAAAAATGAAGTGGCAGGTTTGATAGGACTAAAAAAGGTTCAACTGCGAAGGCTACAGTCGGTGTTGGGCAAGCTGAATTTTGCTTGCCGCATACTACCGATGGGGAGAGTGTTTAGTCGCCGGCTGGCGGCCAGCACGAGTGGGATAAAATCCCCAAAACACTTTGTACGTTTAGTTAAAACACATAGGGATGATCTCAGGGTTTGGCATACATTTCTGGAATCCTTTAACGGTAGGGCAATGTGGATGTCAGGACCAGTCAGTAATTTTGACTTGGAACTGTTTACCGATGCTGCTGGATCAACAGGTTTTGGGGCGTACTTTCAGGGGCAATGGAGCGCAGGTCCATGGCCATCATCGTGGGTAAAAGAAGGCTTCACGAAGAATCTGGTGCTGCTGGAATTGTTTCCAGTGGTGCTAGCGGTGGAATTATGGGGTGCATCGTTCAGGGATTTGAAAGTGCGATTTCACGGGGACAACATGGGGGTGGAGCAAGTAATAAATAGGGTCACAGCGTCATCTCCGCCGGTAATCAGGATGCTGCAGCACTTAGTGTTAAGATGCTTACAACTGAATGTTTTCATTCATGCTGTTCGCTTACCGGGGGTGGAGAACGTGATTGCTGATGCGCTGTCTCGCTTCCAGTGGGACAGGTTCAGAGAGTTGGCGCCGGAAGCGGAGCAACAGGGTGTACCTTGTCCAGACTGGCTGTGGGAGATTGCACTGGCATCGTCGAGGGATGGATAAAACGGTCGGTAAGTGGGGCTACTTGGGTAGCATACACTAAGGTATGGCAGGAGTGGATGTCCTTCGTGCGAGTATTGGGGGAGGAGCTGATAGGACAGGGAGTACGTTCACTGTTACTATATTATCTGGCAAGAAAACTGAATGAGGGTGCATCAGTGTCAGTGATCAATACACAGCTAGCGGGTTTGGCTTTCCTTTTTAAGCTGCAAGGACAACCCGACGTCACCAAGGATTTTTGGGTGAGACAGGCGTTGAAGGGTTATCGGAGGGCAGCGGTTCAGCGCGATTCAAGGCGGCCAGTAACTTTTGAAATACTGGGGGGTATTTTGGAACAATTGAGGGGGGTTTGTTCGTCAGCATACGAAATTAGTTTGTTTAAAGTAGCTTTTGTGTTGGCATTTTTTGGGGCATTCAGGATAGGGGAGTTGGTTAGCCCTTCAAAAACAGTGCAAGGGGGAGTCGGCTTCAAGGAGGTTATATTGGAGGACGACGGGGTATCAATATTCCTAAGGAAGTCTAAGACGGATCAGGTGGGGAGAGGTAGGGTGGTGCGAATTTATTCCATCAAGGGATCCCCCCAGTGCCCAGCGGGTGCAGTCAGGGAATTTTTTTAAAGTTAGGCCAGACCGTCAGGGCCCCTTGTTAGTACATTCCAATGGAGATATGTTATCACGTTTTCAGTTCATAGCTGTTTTTAGGAAATGTTTGAGGGGGCTGGGACTGGAGGAGCGGGATTTTTCATCACATTCCTTTCGGATAGGAGCCGCAACAGAGGCGGCCAGATTGGGTATGGATGTGGAAGTAATAAAACGGATTGGGCGGTGGGAATTTAACAGATTCCAATCTTATGTGCGTCCGCATCTGGCTGTAACATTGTAAGGGGTCAGGGTTGTTTGGAGTTTATTGTATGGATACGGGAGGTAGTGTTTTATGACCGGTGGCGACATTAGTTAAGTAGTCAATGTTGAGCATGGTTTTGTTTTCTTCTAATTTCAGGTGCGGCGCCCAGTGTGGTCTGGATTATGGGCCACTCTTATGTATGTTGGGGGGCACGAAGGGGAGACGCTCGACCTGAGGGTGGCAGTTAGGCTTTGATAGACGGGAAGTGTGTATAAAATGGTTTGGTATACCAGGGATGTTGTGGGGCAGGTTGTTTCAGGAGGTACAACGCTATGCCAATAGGGAGGGCCCTCCGGACGTGCTGGTAATACATGTGGGCGGCAATGATCTTGGCATTCGCTCAATGATAGACATCACGCGAGACATTAAATTTGACGTCTGGCGATTAACGAAGGAATTTCCAAAAATGATCATGGTCTGGTCGGACATGGTTGCCCGCATGTGTTGGAGAATGGCCAGGTCAGTGGAGGGGGTGAATAGAGCAAGGAGGAAGATCAATAGGGAAGTGAGTAAATTCATGGTTAGTTGTGGGGGGTTGGCAGTCAGACATAGGGAACTGGAATTTGAGACATGGAGGTATCTAAGACGTGATGGGGTTCATCTTAACGAGGTGGGGACGGATTTGTGGACTTTGGGAGTACAGGATGGGATACAACGAGCTATTCGGGTGTGGAGGAGCACCCAAGAGTAAGGTATTACTATTGGGATGCTGTGGCGGGCGTTGGTCTGGGCAAGGGAAGGAAGATGGTGAAAAAAGTAAGAGTGGGGATCCAACGTTGATTTGGGTCCGGAGGTTTTTTGGTTCCCGGTTAACGGAGGTTAGCCGGGAAGTGATATGGGGCACTGCAGTCACGGCAGTCTCTGAGCCAGCTTGTCGGCTTGAGGCCTATTGGAGAGTTTTTGGTTTAGGGCTGCAGTGCTATAGTGGTTATGGCCATCAGATGGATTTGAAAAAGCTATTGCTCAGACCAACGTTCTTTTTGTTAACAGGTTGCATAACAGATGTTTTTGTTGTTTACCGTTTTTATAGCTGACAGATTTTTATATATTTTGATATAAAGTTTATTAAGTAAAATAAAGTAGGCTGCTACGGCCTTTGTTATACTCCAGAAGCTGGTGTGGTCTCAGTTATTGGGAATAGGAGTATAAAGGTTTTTGGTATGGGTTAATAAGCATCTGTTATCCAATAGTCAAGAAAAGCCTGGAGCAACAGCATGCAATGCTGTGTGCAAAGGGCGCCCATGACAGTGGGAACAGGGTAAGGGTTAATTGTTCTGTGCTACAGTAGAGCCGAGGGGGAGGGAGGATTAGGAGAGGGGACAGTTAAAAGGGGTTCCCGCTCTGGGAGGGACAACAGAAGATCCTGGAAAGTTCCCGCCCACCCTCCCTAGGTATAGGATATGTTATTGTCGTAGGGCTTGTGGTTTTCCTTTTTATGTCCACAGGTGAATGAAGAGAAATTGTCGTGGCAGCGGCGGGCGTTGGTCTGGGCAAGGGAAGGAAGATGGCGAAAAAAGTAAGAGTGGGGATCCAACGTTGATTTGGGTCCGGAGGTTTTTTGGTTCCCGGTTAACGGAGGTTAGCCGGGAAGTGATATGGGGCACTGCAGTCACGGCAGTCTCTGAGCCAGCTTGTCGGCTTGAGGCCTATTGGAGAGTTTTTGGTTTAGGGCTGAAGTGCTATAGTGGTTATGGCCATCAGATGGATTTGAAAAAGCTATTGCTCAGACCAACGTTCTTTTTGTTAACAGGTTGCATAACAGATGTTTTTGTTGTTTACCGTTTTTATAGCTGACAGATTTTTATATATTTTGATATAAAGTTTATTAAGTAAAATAAAGTAGGCTGCTACGGCCTTTGTTATACTCCAGAAGCTGGTGTGGTCTCAGTTATTGGGAATAGGAGTATAAAGGTTTTTGGTATGGGTTAATAAGCATCTGTTATCCAATAGTCATGCAAAGTTTCTGGGTCAGTCCTGCAGGTGGAGATCACTGTACAAGGGCTCTGCCCCTGGGGAAGTAAAGCTGGAGAGAGAAGTCATCGAGGTCCCAGCTAGGTTTAGCTGGTGTGCATACTGAAGTCAGGAGGTCAGGAGGAGGTCAGGAGGAGGCTCACTGGAGAGGGCCAGGAGCGAGTTGATGGAAAGAAGTACAACTGGCCTGTGGTGGTGTGAGTCTACATCTCCCTCACTGGGAAGAGACTGTGTATATTGGCAGGAGGCAACAGGTGATCCTATGGCTGAGCGAGTAAATGACCCCCTTTACTGAGGAGAAGTGACAGTGTGGTGCTTTTAATCTCCTAAGGGAGTACAGGTCACTAGCATTATAAGGAATCCTGTGGGACAGTCAAGTGCAGCCAGCAGTATGGAGAGCAACCGCAAGTGCAGCCAGAAGAGTATAAGGCATGGCCAGAAGTTGAAGAGACCTCAAGTTTGTTCCAGTTACATTTCTCCAGGGGTATGCAATGCTCCCTATCTCCATTCCTGTTCTAATAAAAAGCCTAAAAATAACCTCTAGACCGTTTTCTGACCTAGTAAAATAATGAAGAAATGCTGTGTGTGCTACAAAGAGGGAAGTAGAACCCAATTTACTAGCGGCCCTTTAGGGGGTGCACTACACCTGCACTACAAGGGCTTATGCACATGGGTGTATTGGGCTGTATACAACATGGTTGCATTCCGGCGCCCGGGAGCCACAGGTGCTGCAGACAGCTGGCTCTAAAAATTAATTACAGGGCATGGCTGTAGGTGGTAATTTGTCAGTACATACTTAAACATGCATATGCAGGCTGCATTTAGGGTTGTACCCGATATGCATGCTTTAGTTTACACTCTGAACTGCCTATACCTGTGTACAGCCATATCCTGTGTAGCAAGGTCCCGGACCCCCAAAGACCTAATGGTAACCTCCAGAGTCAGGGATAGCTGACATCCGTCTTTGTAGAGTGGGTTACAAGGCATGGTGGGTGTAATGGGTGCCAGATACTTTTTGAATGAAAAAGAGATTTATTGTCTCTTAACAAAACTGTGGGACAGAGGGTTAGGGCCAGGACACTCTTAAGCAGGTGCAATGATGATTGGCAGACTCCAAGACTTCTATAGGTAGACAGCTATACAGGGGAAGGCCTCCACCGCTGTCTCCTATGGCAACAAATCTTGTAACAGTCACTAACGGTAGTTGAATTTAACTATTGGCAACACAAAATAGTTCTTCTCTTACACTACAGTCTCTCACTGTAGATTTCTATTCACTGAGCTCCCAGACTCTCACTAGACCTCTGGATCCGATCACCACTGAATCTCTTGAGCTCTTCTACAGCTAGCACATGTATACTCCTCAAGCGTCACCCCCGCTATCCTGCTGGGTCCCTAACTTGGCACTCCATGCTCCTCAAGCGTCAATCCTGCTGTCCTGCTGGGTCCCTGGCTTGACACCTGCTGAAGCTTACCGTCCCCAGCTGACGAGAAGACTGCTCTGGTACTGGCTCCACTCACTTACTCACTGTAGTCTTCGGTAACAAGGTGGATGGTCGCGTAGTGGTGACAGCTTCCTTTCTACCTCTGACCACAACTGGTTCCCTGTCCGGCTGAACCGTCACAATTCGGTTGGACTCCAATCCTGCAGTCCCAACCCTCTGCTGCTTCTCCTGCTCCTGGATAGGCCTCAGGCATCCTAGCAGCCAGGTGTCCCCAGGATAAGCCTCAGGTTTCCGGCCTAGCAGCCCAGGGCGACATAACACACGTCCACCCAGACAGCCGTCCAGGTGGCACAGAACCCTGATCGCCTGACTCCACCCAAATAAATAGGCTCTTCCAACAGGCGAAGGGACCAAAGAAAATCCCTGCCCATTGGCTGAGACACCCCATCCATTCATGTCTGAGCCTGCAAAGCCCTTGTCTTATCTAATGTCACTAGCATAGTGCCACCTAGTGACAGAAGAGAAAGGGTGCAACAAATCCAGATTTAGAGAGGAGTCAATTGATCTCCACCCAAATAAATAGGCTCTCCCAGCAGGCCAAGGGACTAAAGAAACCCCTGCCAATTGGCTGAGACACCCCATCCATCCATAGTCTGACCTTGCTACATCCCTGTCAATCTAATGCCACCAGCAAGCGCCACCTGGTGACATAAGAGAGAAGGTACAGCAATCCAGAGTTAGAGAGGAATCAGTGGATCTTCTAACAATCAGCCGGGTGATTAATATCTGACAAACTAAATTTATTAGCAACCCTGCCTGAACACCAGGGTGCTAGACCTGTAACACATTTGTACAGGTGGCTGTAGCTCCCAGGTGCCAAAATACAAGTGCCAAGTATTTTTTGTTCTGCAACCCAATACGACCATGTTCATGAGCCCTGAAGGTGTGTAAAAACACCTATGATAAGGGGTGTAGCTGGTACTCACCAATGCCAGCCTAGAGCACTGTACAGGGAGGGCAAGAAGAACAATTCTATTATGAGAAAAAAGTATTGCAAAGCGTTTCCAATTAAAAATCTGTAAAAAAATTAAATTAAATTAAAAAAAGCCATAGAAGACTATAAAGAAAAAAAAAAGGTGTGAAACTTCAGTTGGACTTTAAACATAAATACTGCTCCAATATTGAGAAGCAACTGAAGCTTGCATTTAATAATAGTAAAATGACTAACACATTCACTTTGCATTTGCATTCTGTTGAGGCAGCTGCTTTCCATGTGCTTATCTTTGTCACAGTTAAAGTATCTACACAGTACTGTAGCAAGGTTAAATAAAGCAAAGGAATAAAAGAACAGTAGACTGTATCTCCTACAGACATTCGGAGACAGACATATTTTTTTTTCTTTTCTTGCATTGTGCCTGTTAGTCTCTTGACTATTACCCACTCCTAGACAGAACCACGTAGATTTCCTTAGCAGATTAGCACATGCTATTTTTGGATACAATTGGTGGCAGACTCTGAGATGACGTGCTGTCTTGTGTCACTGAAAACAGAAAATAGTCATTAGTCATGACTCGACTTTGCAAATATAAGATAGATAACATATAATAGAGAATAGATGCAGGTACCCCCTGAGCAGTGTTGCCAACCGCCAGTATTTTTACTGGCAGCCAGTAAAAAACGGGCACTTTTCTCCTGCCAGTAAATGCCAGTAAAAGAAAAAGCTTGCCAGTAAAAAATATGGCTGTGACACTTGGCCGAGACCATCCGGGAGAAAAGCAAGCCGGGAGTGGACTGAAGGGACCACCTGGCATGGAGAGAGAGGGTCACTATGACTCAGGAGGGGGCGTGTCGTGTCGGTGAGATGTCATCATCATTTGTTCTGCTGCACAGGGCTGTCAGTGTCACTGTGAGTGTCAATTTTTCATATGTGTGTGTCGCCCATTCTAATTTCTTGCCCTCTCGATTCCTGTCCCTGAGCTACTTATTTACTATAGCGAAAATAAATAAAATAATATGTTTTTGCCTTAATATCTACCTTAAATGACTTTGCTAATTGCATATTGTACTTGTTTGTAGCCTAAATACTGAAATGTGCACTTAAAACTGTCATTTTGTAACTTTTAGATATGCCAGTAAAAACTTGACAGTGCCAGTAAATTTTGGGTGTCGTGTCAGTAAATTTCTATCTGGTAGGTTGGCAACACTGCCCCTGAGTCACCCTTATCTGCACCCCCTAACCACCTCTGAGCGCTGTCCCTTGCCCCTTACCCACCTTCCAGTACTGTCTCCTTTAGAGATTTCAAAACCAAGTATCATTTTTGGTTATAAGTCATTTGTTTGGAATTTTTTAATGATAACAAGAAAGGACAACTGCCCATGCAGCCAGCTACAATAAATCCCCCATCCAGCAACAATAGACCCCCCCACAACTGTAGACCCCCCCCCGCCCCCAGAAACAAAAGACCCCCTCAAGCAACAATACAACAATAGATACTCCACCAGCAACCATAGATCCCCATACCTCCCAACTTTCTAAGATGGGAACGCGGGACACCTATTAGCAAAGGTATGTAGGCTTAGGACACACCCCCTGCCACACCCCCTTAAAGGAGAATTATACAAAAATAATGATTAGTTAAACCCAGAAGTGTTTTTTTTTAACCAATAGATCAGACCAAAATGAGGGACACATAAGGAGGAAAGAGGGACATTGCTCCACATCAGGAACAGTCCCTCGAAATCAGGGACAGTTGGGAGCTATGGATCCCTCAAGGGAACAATAGAGCCTCAAAGGGAAGCGTCACTTCAGCCTCCAACCAGGTACGAGACACTTGGATGTGTCATTTGACACATCAGAGTCGAAGAGGGGACTAGGATTCTCTCAGCTCTGCATTGCCCATCACTTCTATATCTGAGGTCTGGGAGGCAGCAGATGGGGACAGGAGCTTCCGGCTATGCTACTGCAGTAGGGGTTAAAAAAAGGTGAGTGGTCTCAGCCTCTAGACCAGTGATGGCGAACCTTGGCACCCCAGATGTTTTGGAACTACATTTCCCATGGTGCTCATGCACTCTGCTGTGTAGTTGAGCATCATGGGAAATGTAGTTCCAAAACATCTAGGGTGCCAAGGTTGGCCATCACTGCTCTAGACCTAAGGCACTAAACAAGAGATACAGGGTACATGACCTGGGTGCTCAGAGCTAGATATGCCCATTAATTGTAAAAAGCTCCATTTGGGCTATTGCACAATAAAGTAAGTTCAGTAGTTTCCTTCTGGGTCAGTGACATCACGTGAGGACGAGGTCACCCCCCCCGGTGATGTCACCGGGTAGCCCCGCCCCTTAGTTATTTAAGAACTGTCAGATGGCGGAGCTGTCATTCGGGTGCGGACCTCTTTACTTTTTTTTTCTGGCCCAGCGCCCGGCGTTTATCGTGATTGATGCTGGATCTACACCGGGGAGAAAATGTAAAACATTTTTTAAATAAATGACTTGGCAAAAACTGCCCTTTGTGTTTATTTACACTACACTTTTTTTGTGAATGAGTAGGGGTACTATGTTCTGCATACTCATTCACATTGGGGGGGCTGGGATCTGGGGGCCACCTTGTTAAAGGGGGCTTCCAGATTCCGATAAGCCCTCTACCTGCAGACCCCCACAACCACCGGCCAGGCTTGTGGGAAAGAGGCTCTTTGCTCCCCCTCCCTTTCCTGTCTTGCCAGGCTATGTGCCTTCAACATGGGGTGGGCATGGATTTGGTCTAGTATGGATTTTAAGGGGGACTCCTTGCCATTTTTTTTTTGGCATGGGGTTCCCCTCAAAATCCATACCAGACCTAAGGGTCTATAAACAAGTAAAAGGCGCAATACATATGTAACTCAAATGTGAACTAAAGTCCATAAGTTAGTCCATGTAATATTAAATGATAGGGTCCATGTAGTTAGGGCTGCCACCAGATTGGAATAGAAGCAAAGGAAGAGAGGCGCCTCTAAGTGTAGAAGTTTGACAAATGGCAACTCAAATGAGTGAAGATAAAAGCAAGCACATCTGTAGATGAAACGTCCCAAGAGCAGGATGGGCAGCCAGGTCACGGTTCCTCCACTTCTCAGCTGGTCTGGGGAGAGGTGTAGCAGGCACATCGATGTGGATATCCCATGAGACCTAAGGGCCTAGTATGGATTTGAGGGGACCCCACGGCATTTTTAAAAAATGTTTGGCTTGGGGTTCCCCTTAAAATCCACACCAGACTCGAAAGGGCCTGGTATGAATGGGGGGGGGGGGGGGAGCGCATGTATATCCTGTGTTCTGCAATTTAGATTTTAGATTGAAGTTAGCAGTTAAAGGTCAATCCACTAAAGAATTAATTTTCACTGCTGTAGTAAACCTGTGTCAGCTCCAAACATCCAGTCCTGCAAACCATTTTTCTCTTTATTTGCACTGTATGTAGGTATATATCCCAGTATGTTATTGTATGTGTGGGGGTGTTCATTTCATCAAAAGTGAAAATAACCAATTTACTAAAAAAAAACTCATTAGTGTAACCAAGCAGTGAGGTCAGGCCAATGATCAGCAGTCATGCAAGACTTCTTGTTTCAATGTTGGTTTATTAGGCGTAGTATTTCTGTAGGTTCAATATTTTCAGCTCATTGTTCATCTCAGTTACCAAGGTAATTATTATTACGGTTAACCCTTTTAAAACCCATGGTACTTTTGGGTGGTGCTGATATTTATTGCAATATACTGTATGTTAGTGGTAAATAAAGGAATAAAATAAGACAATACTTCCTAACATTTAAAGGGTAACTCCACTTTCGTGAGGGGAAAAAAATATTGCAACTAAAAAAATAATAATATAGCATAAAACAATTGCGGCACAAGCCATATTATAATATAATGTTAATAAAAATTACCTTTCATTTTCAATCTGCAGTGCTGTAATTTTTTTGTAAAACGTAATGTGATATGGCAACCTGGAGACCTGGAGATACAAATCAGATTCTGGGCATCCTTGCATCCTCTACAACAAACATTTCCGTTTTGGTGAGATACTCCCAAAGGGTTATTCACGTCTGCCACTTTCCTCGTTAGGGCCCTGCAAGTGCAGCAGCTGATCAATAATTAAAGTGGTTGTAAGGCTTTGGATTTTTTAAAATAAAAATAATAAGCATGCCTTTACTTACCTGTTCTGTGCAATGGTTTTGCACAGAGCAGCCCTGAACCTCCTCTTCTGGGGTACTTCGGGCTCCTCCTCTTCATCGGGTGCCCCCAAGAAAAGCCACTTTCCCTGGGGGCACCCATCCGGGCTCGCTCCGGAGTCCCGCTGCTGCATCCAATGACACAGACAGCAGGACTCAGCTGAGTTTGTTAAAATGCTAGTAAACCTTTAACCGCATGCCGACCAGCTGCCGCAGTTATACTGCGGCAAGATGGCTCAGCTGCGCGAATCACCGTCATGGTACGTCGGTATCATGGACGGCCACTAGGGGGCGCGTGCGCACCGCCAGAGGCCCGATCGCCCCCCCCCCCTGAGCCAATGCAGTGATCGAGACCGCCGGGCTACCGCGATCGCTCGGGGTACACTAAGAACCCGGAACTGTGTGTTTCCCTGCACAGTCCACATCCCCCTTCAGTCAGAACACTTCCTAGGACACACATTAACCCCTTCACTGCCCCCTAGTGTTAACCCCTTCACTGCCAGTGACATTTTTACAGTAATTAATGCCAATGGTCCCAAAAATGTGTCAAAATTGTCCGACATGTCCGCCATAATGTTGCAGTCACGATAAAAATCGCTGATCGCCGCCATTACTAGTAAAAAAAAAATTAATAAAAATGCCATAAAACTATCCCCTATTTTGTAGACGCGATAACTTTTGCGCAAACCAATCAATATATGCTTTTTGCGATTTTTTTTTTTTTTTTACCAAAAATATGTAGAAGAATACGTATCGGCCTAAACTGAGGAAAAAAAATGTTTTTTTATATATTTTTTGGGGATATTTATTATAGCAAAAAGTAAAAAATTATGCGTTTTTTTCAAAATTGTCGCTCTTTTTTTGTTTATAGCGCTAACAATAAAAACAGCAGAGGTGGTCAAATAGCACGAAAAGAAAACTCTATTTGTGGGGAAAAAAGGACATCGATTTTGTTTGGGAGCCACGTCGCACAACTGCGCAATTGTCAGTTAAAGCGATGCAGTGCCGAACCGCAAAAAGTGCTCTGGTCTTTGGCCAGCCAAATGGTCCGGGGCTGAAGTGGTTAAATATACCCAGTGAAGTGATTGGCCTCAGGTGATACACAGAGATGAAACAAATTCTCTTACATAGGTTGTAGCTGTTTATCTGCAGTCTTCTCTACATTAGCTCAAACCCCAGAATTTATAAAGTTAGTCTGAGCTATAAGAAAAAAGGTGGCGGAGAATCTAAATTACATACTGCGGAGCTCAGTGAGCAGAGCTCTGAGAGCTAATTGGAGGGAAGGGACACACCTCCCTTCATGCAGCACACAGAAACAGACCTGAGGCTGTCAATCATAGGCTGTGTTCTGGAGATCCGTCCCCTGTCATCTTTTTTTCACTTGGTGTCAGGAAAACTTGTCAGAAGTGACTCATGCTTATAGCAGAGGAATGAAGCAGCAGACAGAAATGCCACTTAGTGCTCTCTGCTCTGGATTGAGACAAGTACACACTATAGAGAGGAGGGATATGCTTTGTTCATATTTCATGTCTGAGGTGTTTACAACCACTTAAATACCTTGTAACGTACATAGATCAACCAGAGGGTTTTTTTTTTGTTTTGTTTTTTAACAAAAGTGGAGTTACTCTTTAAAGCCCAACTCTGTAAAAATTTTAAATTATCACTTGCAGTAGGACTGCACCCGCACGGCAAGGGTTAATAGCTTGTTTTTTGTGGGGGAGAGAAGAAACAGTTTTAACTTCCTAATCCTCTGCTCCTCCAACAGGGAGCTCTTTGCCATGCTCCAACTGTAGACTGTCCCTCAGCGCCATGACGTCATATGAAAGACTATGGACCCTTCTTTAGTCTTGACAATGTCAGGACCCTAGATTGCTGGAACGTGGGGAAGGAGAAGCTGTGGGAGAAGTGGAGGATTGGAAGTAAATATTCTTTTTTTTGTTCCCCTAGACCCAATCGAGCAAATAACCCTTATAGGGCGTACACACGGTCGGACTTTGTTCGGACATTCCGACAACAAAATCCTAGGATTTTTTCCGACGGATGTTGGCTCAAACTTGTCTTGCATACACACGGTCGCACAAAGTTGTCGGAAAATCCGATCGTTCTAAACGCGGTGACGTAAAACATGTACGTCGGGACTATAAACGGGGCAGTGGCCAATAGCTTTCATCTCTTTATTTATTCTGAGCATGCGTGGCACTTTGTCCGTCGGATTTGTGTACACACGATCGGAATTTCCGACAACGGATTTTGTTGTCGGAAAATTTTATCTCCTGCTCTCCAACTTTGTGTGTCGGAAAATCCGATGGAAAATGTCCGATGGAGCCCACACACGGTCGGAATTTCCGACAACACGCTCCGATCGGACATTTTACATCGGAAAATCCGACCGTGTGTACGGGGCATTACAGTACAGGCACAGCCTCACTGCAAGGTATCATTTTATAGTTGCCCGGAGTTGGGCTTTAAGATGTTTTTTCCTACAAATTCAACATTAGTAAAGACTGAATCAGCCCGGGTTAGATTTGTGAGCTATTTCATGAATTGTGCGCAAACCTGAACTTTGCCCCGAATGCCACTGAAGTCTATGGGAGGCGAATCGTGTTATTTAATGCTACCTACTTGTACAGCTAATAAGCAATTATTGTCAAACAATAGACATGAATTGTGTGCAATCCTGAACTTTTTCATGAACGCCATTGAAGTCTAATGCCCCGTACACGCGGTCGGACATTGATCAGACATTTCGACAACAAAATCCTAGCATTTTTTCCGACGGATGTTGGCTCAAACTTGTCTTGCATACACACGGTCACACAAAGTTGTCGGAAAATCCGATCATTCTGAACGCGGTGACGTAAAACACGTATGTCGGGACTATAAACGGGGCAGTAGCCAATAGCTTTCATCTCTTTATTTATTCTGAGCATGCGTGGCACTTTGTCCGTCGGATTTGTGTACACACGATCGGAAATTCCGACAACGGATTTTGTTTTCGGAAAATTTTATAGCCTGCTCTCAAACTTTGTGTGTCGGAAATTCCTATGGAAAATGTGTGATGGAGCCTACACACGGTCGGAATTTCCAACAACAAGGTCCTATCACACATTTTCCATCAGAAAATCCTATCGTGTGTACAGGGCATAAGGATTAATAAGGCGGCCGGGGGGGGGGGGGGGGCAGTAAAAGCATCAGTTGAGACACTGTTTTATTGCCCATGACCACCCATATAAACTGGGACATGCAGCCTCTCAGGACTGGTCACACATAAAAAATTAAATGGCATGTCACTTTGGCAGTTGGTACCTTAATTAAATGTGCCCTATTTCTGGTACAATATTTTTACTGAAAGAAATGAAAAAATATAAGGCAATAATAATAATCCTGCGCAGGTGATTTAAACAATGAGCACAACCTAGTGCCAAATAGGATATACATAAATGCAAGTTTTCCACAAGAGAAACTAGCAAACCGTAATGACCTTCTAGTCAAAGCCAGGGGTCGACACAAGGTGTTTTAGTAGGATTGCTCAAGGATTCGGGTGTGGACAGTCCGTAAAATCGGAATAAAGACATCGGAAGCCCAACTTACGAACCAATGACAAAAAAGCAAAAAGCAAAAATAAAATAAAAAAAAAAAAAACGAAAGGAAAATAAGGGGGGGGATTAGAAAACAGAGGGAGAAGTAGGAAATGAGAGAAGATCACAGAGAATAAGGAGAGAAAAGAAGTGCCGGGTAGAAAAGGAGAGAAAATGGTAAAAAAATAGTGTAGCGCTATGTGTATATATAGATTATAAATATAACATGTATAAACGGTGAAACGGTGAATCTGTTCGTCCTTTGCGGGACAAAAACAGTATAAAACGACACTAGGTGATACAAATTAACGTTTAGGATACAGTGAATAATATAAATCAGTAATATAAAAATAAATAGTGGGTCTAAAAAAACCGTACATATGTGGCAAATCAAATAATATAGTCCATGGAAAAGTGACAATTATATTGGTAGTGACTAGTGGAATAGAAAACCACCACCAAAAGTCTATAAGAGTTGAGTGTTTGAAAAAATGAAAATGAAAAACTCCCGGGTTTCCTCATAAACGAAATTGTTCACTTCTGGCAGATGAATAAATAGATAAGAAACCACAGATGGATGGAGGGTCTAAATAGGTGGCAGGACCATCACCGGAGCATCAAAAGAGGCTTACCAGAATGAGGTGACTTGAAAAGACCTACGTCTTACAAGTCTAAGAAAGCTTAATGACCACCAGGTCTGGCGAGATGAATCGTCAGATTATCCTCGGCTTCCAAAAGGGGGAGGGGTCTCACCACAGTCGAACCCGGTCTTTCCAGTGACGTGAACAAGCCTGGAAAAGGAGAGAATTCCCCTAGGCCAGAAGGTAGATTAAGTTGGGAGGCCTGGGCTGGTTGGGTGCAAGGAGGGAAGAGCTCTTTACTTCCATGAATGACACATGCGTGGCACTTTGTGCGTCGGATTTGTGTACACACGATCGGAATTTCCGACAACGGATTTTGTTTTCGGAAAATTTTATAGCAAGCTCTCAAACTTTGTGTGTCGGAAATTCCTATGGAAAATGTGTGATGGAGCCTACACGGTGGGAACTTCCGACAACAAGGTCCTATCACACATTTTCCGTCGCAAAATCCTATCGTGTGTACAGGGCATTAGGGTTGAGGTAAGAATAAATTAAGGATATAGTACCAGGGGCTCCAGGGGAATGTAGACAGGAGTGCTCAAAGGCTGTTTTCTGGTATGGGGAGGTGTCATGGCGCGATAGGGAGGTTACCCAGTCTCGAAGATATCGGAAAAATTTTGGAGTGGAAAGAAGGTAAATGTGCCCTATTTCAATTAATTGGGCTGTGCCAAAGCCCCGGTAGGTCTGCATTTGGAAGGTTAAAGAGGAGCTCCAGTCTCTCCCCAAAAAATTGAAAGTCGGCAGCTACAAATACTGTAGCTGCTGACTTTTAATACAAGGACACTTACCTGTTCGGGGATCCAGCCTGGTCCTCACTTGAGCCAATTCTTCAATGGGCTTTGTATCCCTAGCGTCAACATCTTAACTAAGGGAAAGTGGCTGTGAAGCCTTGTGCATGGTCCCGCAGTCTTCTGGGACCTCTGATATGTCCCAGAAGGCTGCCGGGAAAGGAGGGGGGAGGTGAAATTACGCTAGATTGCCTAGGCAATGTGGACAGAAGTGGGAGTGGGTACCTGTCAAAACCTGATACCTGTTCCCAATCCCAATTAATAAGTGCCAAATGTAAAAGAGGAGGGGGGATGCAAACAAGCGGAACTTCCCCTTTTGAGTGAAGTTCCCCTTTAAAGCAAACGGTGAGAAGGAGATATGTTGCTTCTTGGCACTTGTAACTCAGCTGACCAAAGGATAAGCAGGGCCTTTGGAGTTACAAGGAGAGGATGTGAGGGAAATTGTCCTAATGGGATAGCAACATTTTTTAAAAAAAGCTTCTAATATTCCTACTCTATTCACAACTAAAAAATGTTTTGTCTACTGTTAAACTTTAAAGGGTAACTCCACTTCCGTGGGAAAAAAAATAGCAAATAAAAAAAGAAATAATATAGCGTATACAATTGCGACACGAGTCATATTGTAATTGAATGTTATTAACAATTACCTTACCTTACCAGCTCTGTAATGTTCTCTAAAATGCAATGCAACATGGCTACCTGGAGGTGTTCTGTACACAGAATGTATACAGAACGCCCCCCCCCCAGAAACATAATTTCCTGCTTGTGTGATTGGCTCACTGATTTTCCCAGAAGTCTGCCTAGGATACAAGTCAGATATCAGGCATACCCTGCAACAAAATTTTCATTTTTGGTGAGGAATTCCCAATATTCCTAAAGGGATGCAGACCCTGCAATTTTCTGCATTAGAGCCCTGCAGGTGCAGCAGAAGGTTGTTAATTATGAAACCACTCACATTAGATTCACCACATGGACACAGACAAACACACAAGGATTTCTTTAGAATAACAAAAAGGTAGGAAACAAAATAAAGTTTGTTAAAATCCTTGCAATGTACATAGATCACCCAAAGGGAAATGTATTTTTCTCACCAAAAGTGGAGTTACTGTTTAACCACTTGACAACCACATAACCTAGATATACGGCGGCAAGACGGCTCTGCTGTAATTTTACACAGCAGATGTCGATCAGTGGGTGCCGGCCAATAGATTACCTCCGGCACCGACAGATCGTCCGGGAACATACAAAGGACAGTAAGTGCAAATTTTTTAGCACTGATCACCGTATTAGTGTCACTGATACCCACAAAGTGTCAAAAGTGTCAGTTAGTGTCAGAGTGTCCGCCGCAATATTGCAGTCCTGCTATAAGTCGCTGATCGCCGCCATTACTAGTAAAAAAAATGTTTTAAATAAATAAAAATATCCCATAGTTGTAGATGCTATAATTTTTGTGCAAACCAATCAATGGAATTTGTTTTACCAAAAACATGTAGCAGAATACATATTGACCTAAATTTAGAAAGAAATTAGATTTTTTCAACTTTTTTATCGGATATGTTTTATAGCAGAAAGTAGAAAATATTGTGGCTTTTTTTTTTCAAAGTTGACGTTTTTTTTGTTTATAGCGCAAAAAAATAAAAAATGCAGAGGTGATCAAATACCACCAAAAGAAAGCTCTATTTGTGGGAAAAAAAGGAGATAAATTTTATCTGGGTACAGTGTCACACGACGGGGCAATTGTTAGTTAAAGTAACACAGTGCCATATCGCAAAAAAAAGGCCTGATCATGAAGGGGGGGGGGGGGGGGTTCTGGAGGGCAACTGGTTAAAGGCAAAATGTATCATTTCCTTTGTCTAAATGTATATTTTACTGGCATGAGCTGGGTATGTCAGCATCATTTCATATACTTAAAATGAACACACTGATTAAAATTAATGTACTTGAAAAATAATTCTCCACTTAAGCAATCAGAACGGCAATTAAGAGTTTTAGAACGAAAAGGTGAGTGATCTACATTTACAAAAGAGGAAAAAAAATGCAACAGTGTTTGCTTTGTCACAATTGTTATAAAGTTGTTCTCAAAGTTTTTTAGTTGTATTTTTATTGATGTAGCACCCACCTGGCTAGGTGCTAGGTTATGTAAGCTTAGTTATTAGTTCTACTGTAATCAGTTGAGCTACTTGTAATTATTTTGATCTGTTCTGTGTTTTACTGGTTGCAGGATTTGCTGCTTCTCACAGCCTTCTGTAAGGTAGTGGGTAGGGAGAGTCAAATCAGCGACTGAATATTTATTCAGTCCCAGCCGAAACTTGGGAGGCGATTGCCCAGATGGTGGCTGGGAGAGAGCATAAATAGTTTGGGGCTTGGAACACAGGTCTTGTTCAGGAGGAGGAGATCCCAACCTGAAGGGCTGCCAGCTGTACTTTTCTATTATTCATCAAGGTCCCAGCTATGCTAACTGGGGGGGGGTTGCTTTCTTGAACTTTGCTGGAGTTGATTGAGGGACTTATTTTGGGTATCTGGTCTGGAGGATTCACAAGAGAGGTGTCTGATACTGGAAGGAGGCATCCAATTATTCAAGGACATTAGTGAGTACAAACATCTTTGTCAGATCCCAGTGACTGTGTGCTGTTGCTGTTTCTTTATGCATCAGAGGCAGCTTGTATTTAAAGTGGACATGGCTCATGGTGCCCCTATGTAGCTCAGCCCATCATTTGCTGCTGCAAGGACCATGCTCAGAATCTCTAAGGAAAAAAATAGGTGTCCTCACGTTAATTTTGCTGTGAGTATCCCAAGGTTACCCTGCACCCATCAAAGTTCAAGTTTTTTTCAATAAAGCATCAAAAAGAATACCACTAGACTGATCACCAAGTTGGAAGAGTGACTGAGATTGGAACAAAATCAGCAGGCCCTTTTGGGTTTGCAAACTCATTTATAAAAAGTCTTGTTTTTAGTAGATGACAGTGGCGGCTGATGAAGTTTTACCATGGGGGGCCCAGACCCCACCCTTCCTTTTTGACTCCTCCCATTTCCAATAAGCCCCACCCCTTATAATCCACCCACTTCGTCCCCTGTATTCCACTCATAGTGTCAGTAGTATACAGCTCAGCATCACAGGACAGAGTGTACAGTCATAGCATCACAGGACAAGAGTATACAGCCATAGCATCACAGGACAGGAGTATACAGCCCTAGCATCACAGGACAGAGTATACAGCCCTAGCATCACAGGACAGAGTATACAGCCCTAGCATCACAGGACAGGAGTATACAGCCCTAGCATCACAGGACAGAGTATAAAGCCCTAGCATCACAGGACAGAGTATACAGCCCTAGCATCACAGGACAGAGTATACAGCCCTAGCATCACAGGACAGAGTATACAGCTCAGCCTCACAGATCAGGGTATATAGCACAGCCTCACAGATCAGGGTCATATAGCTCAGCCTCACAGATCAGGGTTGTATAGCTCAGCCTCCTCAAGGAAAAAAATAGGTGTCCTCACGTTAATTTTGCTGTGAGTATCCCAAGGTTACCCTGCACCCATCAAAGTTCAAGTTTTTTTCAATAAAGCATCAAAAAGAATACCACTAGACTGATCACCAAGTTGGAAGAGTGACTGAGATTGGAACAAAATCAGCAGGCCCTTTTGGGTTTGCAAACTCATTTATAAAAAGTCTTGTTTTTAGTAGATGACAGTGGCGGCTGATGAAGTTTTAGGATGGGGGGCCCAGACCCCACCCTTCCTTTTTGACTCCTCCCATTTCCAATAAGCCCCACCCCTTATAATCCACCCACTTCGTCCCCTGTATTCCACTCATAGTGTCAGTAGTATACAGCTCAGCATAACAGGACAGAGTGTACAGTCATAGCATCACAGGACAAGAGTATACAGCCCTAGCATCACAGGACAGGAGTATACAGCCCTAGCATCACAGGACAGAGTATACAGCCCTAGCATCACAGGACAGAGTATACAGCCCTAGCATCACAGGACAGAGTATACAGCCCTAGCATCACAGGACAGAGTATACAGCCCTAGCATCACAGGACAGAGTATACAGCCCTAGCATCACAGGACAGGAGTATACAGCCCTAGCATCACAGGACAGGAGTATACAGCCCTAGCATCACAGGACAGGAGTATACAGCCCTAGCATCACAGGACAGGAGTATACAGCCCTAGCATCACAGGACAGAGTATAAAGCCCTAGCATCACTGGACAGAGTATACAACCCTAGCATCACAGGACAGAGTATACAGCCCTAGCATCACAGGACAGAGTATACAGCTCAGCCTCACAGATCAGGGTATATAGCACAGCCTCACAGATCAGGGTCATATAGCTCAGCCTCACAGATTAGGGTTGTATAGCTCAGCCTCACAGATCAGGGTATATAGTTCAGCATTACAGATCAGGGTATATAGCTCAGCCTCACAGATCAGGATATGCAGGTATACATTATCTGTCCTGTATACAGCTAGCTATGTACACCCACCTTCCTTCCTGTATATAGAGACCTTCCTCCATCATTACTGACAAACTGTAATTGACAAACTGACATTACTGTAAACAGAATTGTAGATTGTAAGCTCTTTGAGGGTAGAGACTAATGTGACTTTACAATGTATATGTAAAGCGCTGCAAAAATTGACAGAACTATACAAGTACCTAAAATAAAGTAATAATGATGTATATCTGCAGTCAGTGATGATGGGGGATGGTCTCTATATACAGGAAGGAAGAAGGTGGGTGTATATAGCTGTATACATTACAGGACAGATGTACTCACAATTTGTGACTATTATGTAGTGTAACGTAGTCAGTACATGGCATCACAGAAATCCCCAAAATCATGTATTGCAAAGAAGTCAACGAGACATGATGTGGCACTCTCACTGATACTGTCTGACACCCTGATGCTCCAGTTATTGTATAATACACCCATCATCATTATCTCCATATTATACACCCATCATCACTATCCTTATCCCCATATTATACACCCGTCATCATCATCATACTCCTCATCATTGTATAATACAAATACACCCATCATCGTCATCCCCATATTATATACCCATCATCACTATCCTTATCCCCATATTATACACCTGTCATCATCATCATACTCATCATTGTATAATACACCCATCATCGTCATCCCCATATTATACACCTGTCATCACTATCCTCATCTCCGTATAATACACCCTTCATCATCATCCTCCTCCTTGTATAATACAGCTGTCATCCTCATCCATGTATAATACAGCCTTCATCCTCATCCATGTATAATACAGCCTTCATCCTCATCCTTTTATAATACAGCCGTCATCCTCATCCTTGTACAATACACCCATCCTCATCCTTGTATAATACAGCTGTCATCCTCATCCTTGTACATTACACTCATCCTCATCATTGTATAATACAGCCATCATCATCCTCATCCTTGTATAATACACCCATCCTCACCATTGTATAATACACCCGTCATCATCATCCTCATCCTTGTAGAATACTGTACACCCGTCATCGCTATCCTCATCCTTGTATAATACACCCATCCTCATAACTCTATAATACACCTGTCATCATAATCCTGATCCTTGTATAATACACCCATCCTCATAACTCTATAATACACCTGTCATCATAATCCTCATCCTTGTATAATACACCCATCATCGCTATCCTCATCCTTGTATAATACATCCATCCTCATAATTCTATAATACACCCGTCATCATCATCCTCATCATTCTATAATACACCCATCCTCATCATTCTATAATAAACCCATCCTCATCATTCTATAATACATCCATCCTCATCCTATGGACGAGCCGCCACTGGTAGATGATGTCCTGTCTTTTTCTTATACAGTAAAACCTTGGATTGTGAGCATAATTTGCTCCAGAAACATGCCTGTAATCCAAAGCACTTTTGTATATCAAAGCAAATCTCCCCATAAGAAATAATGGAAACTTAAATGATTCGTTCCAACAACCATTTATTCATAAGTCCTTCAGTTTACAGTCCATATAAAAAGATTATAACAATGTGACCAGGTTGTGTAACCATAAAATGTCCATCCACAAATTGAAGCCTCCACAAGGGGATTAGAAGCAAAATCCAGCAGGAGCTACAGAGTATAAAAGAGAAGAGAGGTGCCTCTAAGTGTAGTAATATGGTTACATTTAATGAAGGTACAACATTTAGCAACTCACATGGTTGATGATTAACCACTTCCCACCCGGCCTATAGCAGAAATATGGCCGGGAAGTGATTCAGTTATCCTGACTGGGCATCATATGATGTCCAGCAGGATAAGCCGAGATCGCGCGCCCGTGGGAGCGCGGCGATCGGTGGAGTGGTGTGTAAGCCTGACACACCGCATCACCGATCTCGGTAAAGAGCCTTTGACTCAGGCTCTTTACCACGTGATCAGCCATGTCCAATCATGATGTAAACAGGAAGAGCCGAATGGCGGCTCTCCTGACGGGGGGGGGGGGGGGGGTCTGTGCTGATTGTTTATCAGCGCAGCCCCCCCAAGGATGCCCGCCCAGGACCACCAGGGGTTCCGCCAGGACCATCAGGGATGCCCACAAAGGAACCCCAACAGGTATGCCACCCTAGACCACCAGGGATATGCCAATCAATGCCCAGGCAGCTGTAAGTCAGTGAACATTAATATTGCCTACCAGTGCCAGTGCCATCA
Source organism: Lithobates septentrionalis (assembly GCA_037952835.1). NCBI lineage: Eukaryota > Metazoa > Chordata > Amphibia > Anura > Ranidae > Lithobates > Lithobates septentrionalis. The sequence continues at coordinate 115,898 of JBBDGP010002329.1, read as the reverse complement.
GTGATGCCTATCAGTGCAATCTATCAGTGCCACCCATCAGTGCCGATCAGTCCTGCCTATCAGTGCCCATCAGTGCCCAGCAGTGCCACCTATCAGTGCCCAGCAGTGCCACCCATAAGTACCCATCAGTGCAGCCTTTCAGTGCCCATCAGTGCAGCCTTTCAGTGCCCATCAGTGCCCACCAGTGCCACCTATAAGTGCCCATCAGTGCCGCCTATCAATGCCCATCAGTGCTGCATATCAATGCCACCCATCAGTGCCGCCTATCAGTGCCCATCAGTGCCACCTATCAGTGCCCATCATCAGTGCCATCTCATTGGTGCCACCGTATCTGTGCTGCCTTATCAGTGCCCGTCAGTGCAGCTTATCAGTGCCCATCAGTGAAGGAGAAAACTGATTTTTTTACAATATTTTATAACAGAAACAAAGAAAAATGTTTTTTTGTTCAAAATGTTCGGTCTTTTTTAATGTTTAGCAAAAAATAAAAACCGCAGAGGTGATCAAATACCACCAAAAGAAAGCTCTGTTTGTGGGAAGATAATTATAAAAATTTTGTTTGGGTACAGTCTAGCATGACCGCGCAATTGTCATTCAAAAAGGGATGGCGCTGAAAGCTGAAAATTGGCCTGGGCAGGAAGGGGGGGTAAGTGCCTGGTATTGAAGTGGTTAAAAGAGGCACATCTAAGTATGCAGGCATCCGGGGTAAATCTGTCTACATAGACCGTCCTCCACACTGCCGGATCTCACTTCTGTCCGTCTGCCATCATGACCGAGAAGACCACCCTGCAGTAGAGTGATCTGAAAGCGAGGCTGGAACCGCTCGTGGAGCGCAGCGTGGAAGGGATGACGTCGATGGCGGTGAGGAGGATGGTCTATGTGGACAGCTTTACCCCGGATTCCTGCATACTTAGATGTGTCTGTTTTAATCATCAACCATGTGAGTTGCTAAATGTTGTACCTTTATTAAATGTAACCATATTGCTACACTTAGAGGCGCCTCTCTTCTCTTTTATACTCTGTTCTGATGTGACACTACTTGTTTATCAAGACATCGCTTGTATATTAAGTCAAAATTTATTTTAAAAATTTGCTTGTCTTGCAAAACGCTCTCAAACCAAGGTTTTACTGTACTACATTTCTGTGTCCCTCAATGGATGACAATGAAAATAAGATTTTTGTAATTATTGTAAAATACCCCATTGAGGGGTACAGGTCCTGCCCCTCTGTGTTATTGCCTTTATGTACTGCTTTCTCATAAGCCTCAGGCATGATGGAGGGTTTTGGATCGAGTAAAGATGAATTACCTGCCAAGTTTTTATTGCTGCCTGTGTCCCCATTAGAGATATTCGCTGTCTCTATTTGTCATGTTTATCATTATCATCAGCAGTGAAAGTAAAAGAAAATCCCCAATTTTTGGGTTGTCCCCAGAACAAGAATAGAGGGGAAATCTTCCAATGGGGGAACTAGTTCTGGTGACCCTGGTTTAAGGAGACTAGCCGGAGGAGAGTTGCCCGTAGGCCTGGCACAGTGGCCATATTCCAATATGGCCACGCCATGTGTGCACGCTGGCACACACAATGAATAGCGCATCCTGGCACCCTCTGGCCTTTAAAAGGGTGTGCGACTGTTGCACATGGACATTGCTGACTGGTCCTCAGTTTCCTGTTTCCTGTTCCCTTGTTTTGCTTATGCTTCTGATTACCTGTTACCGGCCCAGCTTTCCCTTAGATACCTCTTGTCTCTCTCCTGGCTCTGACCTCGGATTGCCCACAGATCTGCTCTTGTCTCCTGTCCTGTGTATGATCTCAGCTTGCCTGACCACATCTCTGATCTCCTGTCTGCTGACCACTGACTTACTGACCTCTGCATCTGTCCCTGACTATGCCCTCTGCTGTGCCCTGTGATCCACCCAGATGCCTACATGCTGTATCCAGCCCTCTGTACCCAACTACATGCTCCAGCTTACAGTACTTGCCTGCTGTATCCAGCCTACTGCACTTACCACTGCAACCTGCTTCCTGCTGTATGCAGTCGGCACAATCATTAGCTCTTTTGTGTCCTACTGCTCACTTAATCTGGTATCCACCTGCAGAGAGATCTCTATACCTATATCTCTCATCTGTGGCACAGCCGGCAATCCCTGCTTCTTTGGGCTTTGTGTTCCTTGTATCCACCTATAAGGACTCAGAGCACTCAGCCGCAATGAGAGCCCTCATTTTGGCTTCAGGACCAGGTATGTGACACCCGGTGACAAACATGGATTCCCTCACTTTAGAGGGATTTCCTTCCACTTTCTCTTTGGCTATGGGGCAGTAAGTGAAGGAAAATCTCCCCAATGGGACACAGATGAAAAAAAAAAAAACGGTCAGGGGTTATATCCTTCCATTACTCTATGCAAAAGGGAAAAAGTTTTGCCTTTAGTTCTACTTTAATATTTTGTTTGCCAGTGTCCCAACCTCCTGAAGGTGGCAGCATAACCCAAAATATCTAAGAATTACTATATTCCTCTGCCCTCCAATATACTTCAAGAAAAAGATTTTATAGTAAGTACAAAAGTCTTATTACATGTATAATGGAGAAAATGTGGCTTCTTCCCTTTTATTTGAAAGCACACATGGAATGATTAAGTAGGTGAAAGCTGAGATAATATATTATGCAAAAAATATTTGTATGGAAAGGCTTCCTTTTTTGCAATTTAAAGGGGTATTAAAGTCCACTTTTGAAATTGTACCTACAGATAAGCCTGTATTAGGGCTTACCTGTAGGTACAGTGAATAGCTCCTAAACTTGCACCATTTAGGAAATATTCACACGCTATGCAGCTGGTAAAGTCACCAGTGCACGCCCTCTGAAGGGACGGCATACCTTCAAAGTTCCGTGCTGGGGCCATGACTCAGGAGCAATGTCATTGCGGCTCAGCTATTCATTCAGCCGGAACCCACAAACCTGGAAGGAAGACCGGGTGAAGATGGAAGCCCTGTCAGCAGTGACAGCACACCGCTGGAGGGCTTCATTCTAAGGAAAGTATTTCATAATGTGCTAGTATGCGATTTATGCTAGCACATTTTGCCATTGCCTTGCAGGAGATTTTTTTTTTTTAAATACCCAAGTTTACTACCGCTTTAAGGAAAGAGGTCCACTGTCATATATAAAAGAAAGGGTGGCTATATCCTCATATGGAGTGAGGCTCCCAGAGAGGATAACCAAGTGGTTAATGAAAGGCAAAAACAGGCTTGCTATAAGTGGCTAAAATATGTATTTATTGTAACAAAACGTATCAAAGCCAATAAATAGTGAGTCCAATGGCTCACATAAATTATATATAAATTCACCAGAACAATAAAAACAATTTCACTATCCGGGCACCAACTCTAACTACTCCCAGGGGGCTTATGTGGATTACACAATTTGGTTTAGACTACTGCATTATGCAACATTACACAGCAATATTGTGCTAATTTGTGTACCCCACATAAATACTGATGTCCAGAAGTCATTATACAAAAACATATTTGGGGGGTACACCCTAAAATGAGTTTAAATTCAAGATGGTGCTGCTATAAGACCAACAAACAGTACAATACATATTACAGCGCACACATCCAAGAATGACATTTATCCTGCAAGGCTAGTTAAAAACACCTGAACATATTCATAAAAATATGGGGGTTTGGTCACACTATATGGTCATATAGTGCTAAGCCTACTTACTGCAACAAAGTACCCCCGAATTAGTGGGTCCTTTTTTGGGCTGGAGCACCCCTCCCCCTCCTCTTTACCTCTTATTAGTGGCCACCAGTGCATAGGAGGAATCCCTTCAGTTCTCCCACATAGAGGAGTTTGGCTCCCATGGTTGAGAAGCAGGATCTTTCATTCTATTACTAGGGTAGGAACCACTCATTTGGGGTACTTTGTCGCAGTAAGTGGGCTTAGCACTATATGACCATATAGTGTGACCAAACCCCCGTATTTTTTTGAATATGTTCAGGTGTTTTTAACTAGCCTTGCAGGATATATATATATATATATATATATATATATATATGCACAGTGGAACCTTGGTTTACGATTAACGCGGTTAACAAGCGTTTTGAAAGACGTGCAACCTTTTTTTTTTTTAATCCTGACTTGCAACCAATCAGTGAGCCGTAACGATGTGAAGTAACCTCTAGAAACCATTTAGTGAACAGTAATAATGTACAGTTACCTCTAGCAACCAATCAGTGAATGGTAATAATGTGCAGTAACTTCTAGCAACCACTCAGCAGGCAGAAGTGCTGTAAGATCTAGCTCAGTGAGCTGTAATGTGTACTGTAACCTCTAGCAACCAGTCAACGAGTGGTAATGATATGCTGCATTCTCTGGCAACCATCTCAATCGCTGCCTGATCTGCTGTAGTAAACTGATTTTGAGTCTAGCTGCTCTCAGAGCAGGCGGAAAGAGAAATTGTGTGGCGGGGTCCAGTGTGGGGGGGGGGCAAGAAAATGTTTGCCCAGGGTACAATCAATATTAAAGACGGCCCTGACGACGTCAAACTGCAGTCAGGTCGAGACCCCAATGAGGATGATGAGCATGCAGATGAGCTTCTCTGAGACAGTTTTTTTGTGCAGAAATTCTTTGGTTATGCAAATCGATTGTTGCAGCAACTGTCCGGGTGGCTGGTCTCAGACGATCTTGGAGGTGAAGATGCTAGATGTGGAGCTCCTGGGCTGGTGTGGTTACACGTGGTCTGCGGTTGTGAGGCCGTTTGGATGTACTGCCAAATTCTTTGAAACACCTTTGGAGACGGCTTATGGTAGAGAAACATTCAATTCAAGGGCAACAGCTCTGGTGGACATTCCTGCAGTCAGCATGCCAACTGCACGCTCCCTCAAAACTTGCAACATCTGTTGCATTGTGCTGTGTGATAAAACTGCACATTTTAGACCCCTTTCACACTGGAGGCATTTTTCAGACGCTACAGCGCTAAGAATAGCACCTGCATAGCGCCTGAAAAAAGCCTCAGCTGCAAACCCAGTGTGAAAGCCCAAGTGCTTTCACACTGGGGGCGCTGCGCTGGCAGGGTGTCACAAAAATTCCTGCCAGCAGCTTCTTTGCAGCAGTGTAGGAGTGTTGAATACACTGATCCTGCCCACTGAAAACAATGGGGGCAGCGCTGCTATACCGCCACCAAAATGGCGCTGCTGCGGCAGTTTGCTGGTGTATTTAACCCTTTTTTGGCCGCTAGCAGGGGTTAAAACCACCCCACTAGCGGCCGAATAGCGCCGCTAAAACGATGGTAAAGCGGCGCTAAAAATAGCGCCGCTGTACTGCCGACACCCGGAGCTGCTCAGTGTGAAAGCACTCTTATGCTGGCCATACACTATACGAAAAATCGGCCGAAAAATCGTTCGTATGGACACTTCGTTCGTTTTTCGGCAAGTTAGTGGGTACAAATCGATAATCGTTTGTGACGTTTTTGTGGAAAAAAAACGAACGGCATGTTTGGAAAATTTCTGCCGAACGTACGATAAATTGCAAGGTTAATGTGTTTCCCGTCCGAACTGCCTGCACTAGGTATATGTAAAAAAACGAACACAAAATTATTTATTCATGTCCACTGAACAGATTATCGGTCATTATATGATGGCACGATCGTTTGCGGTCACGGTCGAACGTTCGTTTTTCGAAAAGGGGTTCGGCCGATTTTCTGTATAGTGTATGGCCAGCATTAGAGGGGCCTTTTATTGTTACCACTGGCCAGCCTAAGGCACACCTGTGCAATAATCATGCTGTCTAATCAGCATCTTGATATGCCACACCTGTGAGGTGGGTGGATTATCTCGGCAAAGGAGAAGTGCTCACTAACACAGATTTAGACCTGGTTCACATTGGTGCATTTTGACATTGCGATTTGACATGTCAAATCGCATGTCAAGTCGGCGGCAGTTGCCGGCAATGGCGCCGTCCTAATCGGCGCGACGCTGCATTTGCGGCGCCGCCGCACCGATTTCCAAAAGTAGCTTCTGTACTACTTTTGCGATTTCGGGGTGCGATTTCCATTGACATCTGTGCAGAAACCCGCACAGATGTCTGTCAGCTGAACTCGCACAGCTTCATTCCCGCAGCTTAGTGTGAACCAGAGCTTAGCAGGTTTGTGAACAATATTTGAAATAGACCTTTTGTGTACATAGAAAAAGTCGTAGATCTTTGAGTTCAGCTCATGATAAATAGGAGCAAACACAAAAGTATTGCGTATATACTATATTACCAAAAGTATTGTGACACCTGCCTTTATACGCATATGAACCCTAACCTCCCTAGCGGTAATCTCGAATGTGGCTCAGGGTGAATTTTCATTACCAAATGCGGTAACCCTGAGCCACACTCGGGATCCAGGCAAAGTTACTGACCTTGTCCCCAGGATCCTGCGATGTCCTCCCGCTGTGTGTGCGAGCCGTGTCCTCCGCAAGATCTATCCATTCCCGACAGCGACAATTCTGCAACTGAGCAAATTTCAGTGTTTTTTAATTCGATTACATTATTGAATAAATGTTATTATTATATTATTATTTTTTATAATTATTTATAGTTATTTATTATATTATAATTTATGATTTTGTGTTTCAAACTTTATCATACCCGGAATGTGTACTAGACTCTTGTTTGGACAGATTTAAGTGAGTTATTCCTAAGAATTACAGGCCTACAATATAAAACACCAAATTTCCATGCAAAACAATTGTACCGCTTTGAGCATCAAAAATCTGACATAATCATGCCGCCAGGGAGGTTAATAGCATCCCAGTCTTTGTCCGTAGGGTTCAATATTGAGTTGGTCCACATTATGCAGCTATAACAGCTTCAACTCTTCTGGGAAGGCTGTCCACAAGGTTTAGGAGTCAGTCTATGGGAATGTTTGACCATTCTTCCAAAAGCGCATTTGTGAGGTCCGGCACTGATGTTGGACGAGAAGACCTGGCTCAAAGTCTCTGCTCTAATTCATCCCAAAGGTGTTCTATTGGGTTGAGGTCAGGACTCTGTGCAGGCCAGCCAAATTCCTGCACCCCAAACTCGCTCATCCATGTCTTTATGGACCTTGTGCACTGGTGCACAGTCATGTTGGAACAGGTAGGGTCCATCCCCAAACTGTTCCCACAAAGTTGGGAGCATGAAATTGCCTAAAATGTCTTGGTATGCTGGCGCCTTAAAAGTTCCCTTCACTGGAACTAAGGGGCTAACCCCAACCGCTTAAAAAACAACCCCACACCATAATCCCCCCTCCACCAAATGATTTGGACCAGTGCACAAAGCAAGGTTCATAAAGACATGGATGAGCGAGTTTGTGGTGGAGGGACTTTACTGACCTCAACCCGATAGAACACCTTTGGGAGGAATTAGAGTGTAGACTTTAAGCCAGGCCTTCTTGTCCAACATCAGTGCCTGACCTCACAAATGCACTTCTGGAAGAATGGTCCAACATTCCCATAGACACACTCCTAAACCTTGTGGACAGCCTTTCCAGAAGAGTTGAAGCTGTTATAGATGCAAAGGGTGGGCAAACTCAATATTGAATATATATATGACCCCTACTTCTGTTTAAATTTTACCACTGTCCATATAACGTAGCAATTCCTCTGATTTAGAAGTACACCTAGACTTATCAAGCTATCAAATTCAGTCCCATTTGATGTGGGTGAGTAGACGGCTTTAAAACCACTGTACAGTCCTTTGGGTTACATTTATCAGTTACTCTTGGCCTTTACCAGCCTGTTTCCTCTGACTGACTTTTTGTCTGCTGCAATCGAGTCTGAATTTGATGCCTGGCCTGAAGGTAGCAAACAGTTATTTTTATAGATGACATGCTGGAAATGAATGTACTAACAAAATGCGTGCCATTTAGCCATAGCTAAAAAAAATGGACTGCAGAGAGCAAAAGAGATAACCTAGGCATGCGTAATCATCATAGCATGACAATAGTCTTAAAGAATATTGTTATCACCACATTTTCCTTGTCTTTGGTGGCAGTTTATTTTACATCTAAGCAGAGCTGTTTGGAAAAGGAAAGAATAGAAGGGGAAAGAAGAATTCAAGGTATGGATATTTTATAAATAGTTACATTGGTCCAGTTTGGATCAATGTAACTATGCCTATACCAGAGGCGTAGCTTGAAGCTTGTAGGCCCTGATGCAAAAATTGACCTAGGCCCCCCACCCCCAATGTGCGTGCTGATACACCCACCGCACACCAAGATACTCAAATTGGCTTAAGAGTTTTGAGTTCCCAGAGTTACTCCTTACATCAGAGGACAGGAATCACTGTTGGAGAATCATAGGACAGGAATCACCACTGAAGAATTAGAGGACATAGACCCCCTGGCAGGTCACTTGGCAGAGCTGTGAAATTCCCTGGTCGGAACATCTGAGTGTTGTCTGAGTAGTGTGTGTGGATCGTTAGTACTTGTGTATTGTGTACTGTATACTTGAGTATTGCGAGTGCACGTAGGTCTGCGACTGTTCTGCGATTGCACGTAGGTCTGTGAGTACCTGTGTATTGTCTTGTTGTGTACCTGTGTATTGGCTTGAGTATTAGTGCCAGGAAGCTAGCTGTTAGGTAATTTGGACAGATTCAAATCCCCAAATCCTCACTAAATTTAATAGGTACGATGCCCGGCGGGTGTGGAGATGCGACTCTTTGTACATCTTGCCGCATGTATGCGTTCCTTGATCATCCGATCGAGGGCGAATACTGCTGTGCAAAATGTAAGCACATTATTTCCCTGGAAGCCCAGGTTCTGAATCTGGGGAAGCAACTGTCAGCACTGAGAAGTCCCTCCATACTAAAGGTGAGCCAGGAATGTACACGGCAGGTGCCGGCAGGGGCGAGACAAAGAGGTGCAGGCACTAGCAAAGAGTAGATGGGTGACAGTCAGGAGGGGTAGAGGGGGAAGTGCCAGAGAGGCCGATCCAGGACTGGAGCATCCCAATAAGTACGCTCCATTGAGTGACATTGGTGAAACCAGTCAGGGACCAGCACTGCTGGAGATGAGGGACTCTCCTAGCTGCCAGGGGAAGAACTCCTCCAGTGAGAGTGGGGGGGGCAGCAAAGGGAAAGGAAAGACAGATTCTGGTGGTAGGGGACTCAATTCTTAGAAGGACAGAGAGGGCAATCTGTAACCAAGACCTGAAGCGCCGAACAGTATGTTGTCTACCGGGCGCTCGGGTTCGGCACATCACGGATCTTGTGGACAGATTACTGGGAGGGGCTGGGGAAGACCGTTGGCACCAATGACAAAGTCAGAGGCAGATGGAGTGTCCTAAAGAACGATTTTAGGGACTTAGGTGCTAAATTGAGGAAAAGGACCTCCAAGGTAGTATTCTCAGGAATACTACCGGTACATCGAGCGACACCAGAAAGGCAGAGGGAGATTAGGGAAGTAAACAAGTGGCTGAAGAGCTGGTGTAGTAAGGAGGGGTTTGGGTTCCTGGAGGACTGGGCCGACTTCTCAGTCGGTAACCGGTACTATAGAAAGGACGGACTGCACCTAAATGAGGAGGGTGCAGATCTGCTGGGAATGAAGATGGCCAAAAAGTTAGAGGGGTTTTTAAACTAGGCGATGGGGGGGAGGGTCCAGAGACAGTGATAGCCAGCGCGGAAGATATTCCAGAGGGTAGTATTGGGGGCATTAGTGGTAGGTTAACCAAAGCACAAAAACACAAGGTGAGTATAGTAGCAAGTCCTAGTTGCACTCTTGAAACACACAATACGAGGACAATATGCGACCGGTCTAAACTATGTGGCATGTTCACCAATGCCAGGAGCATGGCGGACAAGATGGGTGAACTAGAGATACTGTTGTACAAGGAGGATTTGGATTTTGTGGGAATTTCAGAGACCTGGTTCAACAGCTCTCATGATTGGCTGGCAAACATTCAAAGGTATACCCTATACCGCAAGGATAGAGAGGGTAAAAAAGGGGGAGGGGTATGCCTATATATCAAGAATAATGTGCAAGCGAATGTGAGAGATGACATCACTGAGGGAGTTAGAGAGGAGGTGGAATCCTTATGGGTAGAGCTCCAAAGGGATGAAGCTAAGGGGAAAATAATACTGGGAGTATGCTATAGGCCCCCTAACCTGAGGGAGGAAGTGGAGACGGATCTCCTATCACAAATTGGATTAGCAACAAGGATGGGAAGTGTTATCATAATGGGGGATTTTAATTATCCAGACATAGACTGGGCAGAGGGAACCGCGCATTCATTTAAGGCTCGCCAGTTCCTTAATGTCTTGCAGGACAATTTTATGGGTCAGATGGTAGACGCACCAACAAGAAATAAAACATTACTGGATCTACTGATTACCAACAATACAGACCTGATCACAGATGTGGAAATATGGGGCAATTTAGGTAACAGCGATCACAGGTCAATTAGTTTCAGTATAAATCACACAAATAGGAAACATGAAGGGAACACAAAGACACTGAATTTCAAAAGAGCCAACTTCCCTAAACTACAAACCTTGCTAAAAGGCATAAATTGGGATAAAATATTAGGAACAAAGAATACGGAGGAGAGATGGGTTTGCTTTAAGAGCATATTAAATAAGGGCATTAGCCAATGTATCCCATTGGGTAATAAATTTAAAAGAGCGAACAAAAATCCTGGATGGCTTAACTCCAATGTAAAAATGCATATAAAAGCAAAGGAGAAGGCCTTCAAAAAATACAAGGTTGAGGGATCATCCTCAGCATTCAGACTTTATAAAGAATGCAATAAAAAATGTAAGGGTGCAAGTAGGACGGCTAAGATAGAACATGAAAGACACATAGCGGAGGAGAGCAAAAAAAATCCCAAGAAATTCTTTAAGTATGTAAACAGTGAAAAAGGGAGGACAGACCATATTGGCCCCATAAAGAATGAGGAAGGACATCTGGTTACAAAGGATGGGGAGATGGCAAAGGTATTGAATTAATTCTTCTCCTCAGTCTTCACGAGTGAATCGGGGAGCTTCAGTAACCAAAACTGCAGTGTTTATCCTCATGACACAACACAGGAAGCACCTCCATGGTTAACAGAGGACGGAATTAAAATTAGACTTGAGAAACTTAACATTAATAAATCACCGGGACCAGATGGCTTGCATCCGAGGGTACTTAGGGAACTCAGTCAGGTGATTGCCAGACCGTTGTTCCTAATTTTTACAGACAGTCTATTGACTGGAATGGTACCAGCTGATTGGAGAAAAGCCAATGTAGCACCAATATTTAAAAGGGGCCCAAAAAACATCCCTGGGAATTACAGACCAGTTAGCCTAACATCAATAGTATGTAAACTCTTGGAGGGGATGATAAGGGACTATATACAAGATTTTAGAAATAAGAACGATATCATTAGCAGTAATCAGCATGGATTCATGAAGAATCGTTCTTGCCAAACCAATCTATTAACCTTCTATGAGGAGGTGAGTTGCCATCTAGATAAAGGAAGGCCCGTAGACGTGGTGTATCTGGATTTTGCAAAAGCATTTGGCACAGTTCCCCATAAACGTTTACTGTACAAAATAAGGTCCGTTGGCATGGACCATAGGGTGAGTACATGGATTGAAAACTGGCTACAAGGGCGTGTTTAGAGGGTGGTGATAAATGGAGAGTACTCAGAATGGTCAGGGGTGGGTAGTGGGGTTCCCCAGGGTTCTGTGCTGGGACCAATCCTATTTAATTTGTTTATAAACGACCTGGAGGATGGGATAAACAGTTCAATCTCTGTATTTGCAGACGATACTAAGCTAAGCAGGGCAATAACTTCTCCGCAGGATGTGGAAACCTTGCAAAAAGACCTGAACAAATTAATGGGGTGGGCGACTACATGGCAAATGAGGTTCAATGTAGAAAAATGTAAAATAATGCATTTGGGTGGCAAAAATATGAATGCAATCTATACACTGGGGGGAGAACCTCTGGGGGAATCTAGGATGGAAAAGGACCTGGGGGTCCTAGTAGATGATAGGCTCAGCAATGGCATGCAATGCCAAGCTGCTGCTAATAAAGCAAACAGAATATTGGCATGCATTAAAAGGGGGATCAACTCCAGAGATAAAACGATAATTCTCCCGCTCTACAAGACTCTGGTCCGGCCGCACCTGGAGTATGCTGTCCAGTTCTGGGCACCAGTCCTCAGGAAGGATGTACTGGAAATGGAGCGAGTACAAAGAAGGGCAACAAAGCTAATAAAGGGTATGGAGGATCTTAGTTATGAGGAAAGGTTGCGAGCGCTGAACTTATTCTCTCTGGAGAAGAGACGCTTGAGAGGGGATATGATTTCAATTTACAAATACTGTACTGGTGACCCCACAATAGGGATAAAACGTTTTCGCAGAAGAGAGTTTAATAAGACTCGTCGCCACTCATTACAATTAGAAGAAAAGAGGTTTAACCTTAACCACCTCAATACAGGGCACTTAAACCCCCTTCCTGCCCAGACCAATTTTCAGCTTTCGGTGCTCTCACACTTTGAATGACTATTAGTCATGCAACACTGTACCCAAATGAAATTTGTGTCCTTTTTTTCACACAAATAGAGCTTTCTTTTGGTGGTATTTAATCACTAATGGGTTTTTTATTTTTTGTGCTATAAATAAAAAAAGACCGTAAATTTTGTGAAAAATTGCCTTTTTCTTTGTTTTTGTCATAAAATTTAGCAAATTAGTAATTTTTCTTCATAAATTTTGGCCACAATTTATACTGCTATATATCTTTGGTAAAAATAACCCAAATTAGTGTATATTATTTGGTCTTTGTGAAAGTTATAGAGTCTACAAACTATGGTGCCAATCACTGAAAATTGAAAACATCTGATCAGGCCTTCAGTACATCAGGTGAATCTCATTTCTTGAGGTACTAACAAGTCAGAAAAGTACAAATACCCCCCAAATTACCCCTTTTTAGAAAGTAGACATTCCAAGGTATTAAGTAAGTAGCATGGTTAGTTTTTTTAAGGTGTAATTTTTTCCCACAATTCTTTGCAAAAGGAAGATTTTTTTTTTTTTTTTTTCAAAATTTTCATATTAACTGGTTATTTCTCTCACAGAGCATATGCATACAACAAATTACACCCCAAAATACATTCTGCTACTCTTACCGAGTATGGGGATACCACATGTGTCGGACTTTTACACAGCCTGGCCACATACAAAGGCCCAACATTGAAGTAGCACCATCAGGCGATCTACGAGCATAAATTGCACATCTCATTTCTCAACCACCTATTACACTTTTGAAGGCCCTGGAGCACCAGGACAAAGGAATTGCCCACAAAATGACCCCATTTTGGAAAGCAAACACCCCAACGTATAATCTATGAGGCATAATGAGTCTTTTGAACGGTTATTTTTTTTCCAGAAGTTTTTGGAAAATGTGGAAAAAAAATAAAAACGCATTTTTTTTACACAAAGTTGTCCATTTATAAGATATTTCCAACACATAGCAAATACATAGCAAAAATGACACCCCAAAATACATTCTGCTACCCCTCCTGAGTATGGCGATACCACATGTGTGGGACTTTTACACAGCCTGGCCACATACAAAGGCCCAACATTGAAGTAGCACCATCAGGCGATCTACGAGCATAAATTGCACATCTCATTTCTCAACCACCTATTACACTTTTGAAGGCCCTGGAGCACCAGGACAAAGGAATTGCCCACAAAATGACCCCATTTTGGAAAGCAAACACCCCAACGTATAATCTATGAGGCATAATGAGTCTTTTGAACGGTTATTTTTTTTCCAGAAGTTTTTGGAAAATGTGGAAAAAAAATAAAAACGCATTTTTTTTACACAAAGTTGTCCATTTATAAGATATTTCCAACACATAGCAAATACATAGCAAAAATGACACCCCAAAATACATTCTGCTACCCCTCCTGAGTATGGCGATACCACATGTGTGGGACTTTTACACAGCCTGGCCACATACAAAGACCCAACATTGAAGTAGCACCATCAGGCGATCTACGAGCATAAATTGCACATCTCATTTCTCAACCACCTATTACACTTTTGAAGGCCCTGGAGCACCAGGACAAAGGAATTGCCCACAAAATGACCCCATTTTGGAAAGCAAACACCCCAACGTATAATCTATGAGGCATAATGAGTCTTTTGAACGGTTATTTTTTTTCCAGAAGTTTTTGGAAAATGTGGAAAAAAAATAAAAACGCATTTTTTTTACACAAAGTTGTCCATTTATAAGATATTTCCAACACATAGCAAATACATAGCAAAAATGACACCCCAAAATACATTCTGCTACTCCTCCTGAGTATGGCGATACCACATGTGTGGGACTTTTACACAGCCTGGCCACATACAAAGGCCCAACATTGAAGTAGCACCATCAGGCGATCTACGAGCATAAATTGCACATCTCATTTCTCAACCACCTATTACACTTTTGAAGGCCCTGGAGCACCAGGACAAAGGAATTGCCCACAAAATGACCCCATTTTGGAAAGCAAACACCCCAACGTATAATCTATGAGGCATAATGAGTCTTTTGAATGGTTATTTTTTTTCCAGAAGTTTTTGGAAAATGTGGAAAAAAAATAAAAACGCATTTTTTTTACACAAAGTTGTCCATTTATAAGATATTTCCAACACATAGCAAAAATGACACCCCAAAATACATTCTGCTACTCCCCCTGAGTATGGGGATACCACATGTGTGAGACTTTTACACAGCTTGGCCACATACAGTGGCCCAACATCCAAGTAGCACCATCAGGCGTTCTAGGAGCATACATTACATAGATAATTTCCTGGCAACCTATCATTTTTGAAGGCCCTTCATATTTCTAACACATAGCATGTACATACCAAGAATTACAATCCAAAATAAATTCTATTGCGGAAAGGATAAAAAAAAAGTATTACCTGTGCTTTTAGTAGTGTCCACAGAAGAGAGCACTGGTCCAGGCAGCAGTCAGGGATGTGCTTAGCGACAGCAATAACTATCCAGGCAGCAGGCAGGAATATTGTCTATAGTCGGCACAGCACAGTCCATAGGAATTGTCCAGGCAGAGACAGCCAGCACAGCCATAATATTGGTCCTGGTACACTGTTACCTGCAGACACACATTATTGTACCGCTCTCCAGCCCTTCATAAACATACTGCCTTTTGCTACAGCAAATTATTTGCATAGTCCAGGTAGCAGGCAGATGTGTGGTCCGTTCATGCGGCAGGCAAAGGCATGATGGCAGTAAGTCAGCAGAAGGCTGAGGGCCGCAATTGGGTAAGACCTGTGCACAGGGGCACAGGGGTAGAGGCTTCGACCCACCCAAATCTCTATGAAGCCTCCGGACTCCAGACCCTAATCCGGAAATTACAAAACCGGGAGAAAACAAAAAAAATTGTTATCTCCATCCGGAAAAACTATTCTGGAGCCCCTCACATATGTGAGACCCCTGTGTACTATAGTAGCAGGGCAACAGATCAGTCCAAGCGGTAGGCAAAAGCATAGTCCATAAAACAAGCCAGGGTCAGTTAACGTGCAAGCAGTCCAAGCGGTAGGCAGAAGAGTAGTCACAAAACAGGCCAGGTTCAGTTCACGAGCAAGCAGTCCAAACGGTAGGCAGAGGCATAGTCAAAACAGGCCAGGGTCAGTTCATGTGGAAGCAGTCCAAACGGTAGGCAGAGGCATAGTCAAAAAGCAGGCCAGGGTCAGTTCACATTGAAGGCAGTGGCATGGTTATTTGGGGAAGCATGGAAAATGATCAGCGAAAATGGGGAAAATATGGGCTAATAACTTGGGGATGTATGATACAGTTCGAAGCATTCACCAATGCAAAGGCCAGGTTGGGAGGGACACTGGGGACAATGGTAGCTGGTATCTTTTCGAAAACCTCTTCTGCTGCACACACGACATTTTTTTTGCCGTCTTCGGCCTGCTTCCGATGGTGGAATGTTGTACGGGAAGTGCCATTCATGAAGTCGGCTAACAGCATCAGAACGAGGTAATTCTGGGAGGGGTCTTTGTGGATAGATGAGGGACGTGACTACTTCTTCGATGAATTTTAGGAAGGAGGCGGGGCTTTCTGTGGATTTTGTGTAGATAATGTAGGAATTGTAAATGGCCAAATGGATTAGATATATTGCTACCTTCTTATACCAGAATCGGGACCTCCTTATTGACAAATAGGGCTGAATCATTTGGTCATTGAAATCCACCCCCCCCCCCCATGTAGAGATTATAGTCTTGGACACATGTCGGTTTTTCAATGGGACCTCGTCTTCGCTGAACTACAACTGCAGTGTCATCATGAATGGTGGACATCATGTGCACATCCCTCTTATCCTTCCACCTCAAGGCCAGCACTTCATTACATCTCAGTGTTGCTCTTTCCCCCTTTTTCAGCCTTTTGTTCACAATGGATTGTGGGAAGCCCTTCCTATTTTTTCTTGAAGTTCCGCAGGCCAGGGTTTTTTCAATATATAGGTGTCTGAAAAGGGGCAGGCTGGTATAAAAGTTGTCCAGGTATATATGATAGCCTTTTTTTAGAAGTGGGTAAGCCAGATCCCATACGATTTTTCCATTTGTGCCCATGTAGGCCGGGCACTCAGGGGGCTGGAGCTGGGAATCTCTTCCCTCATATATGCGGAATGCATATAGATATCCCGTGGCTCTCTCACACAGCTTGTAAAATTTTACTCCATATTTGGCCTTTTTGCTAGGAATATACTGTTTTATTCCTAGCCGGCCTGAAAATGGTACCAGGGACTCATCCACACATATATTCTTCTCGGGGACATAAAGTTCTGCAAATCGTTGGGAAAATGAATTTATTAGTGGGCGAATCTTGTATAGCTTATCCGAATTTGGATGATTGTTGGGAGGGCACTGGGTGTTGTCGTTAAAATGAAAGAATCTCATAATCATCTCATATCGGGACCTGGACATAGCGGCAGAATACATGGGCATATGGTGGATGGGGTGGGTGGACCAATAGGTATGTCCTTCATTTTTTTTTGTAAGCCCCATATTTAGGGTGAGGCCCAAAAACAATTTGAACTCCTCCATATTCAAATCTCTCCACTCAAACGGACGGGCATAAGATGATTGGGGGTTGCTGGCAATATACTGCTGGGCATACAAATTTGTCTGGTCCACAATGAACTGCAGCAAAGTGTCGGGCAAAAACAGGTGAAAAAAATTGATCTCTGTAAAATTTTGGGTGTTGGCCTGCACACCTGGCTGTGCTGTGAAAGGGGGAATATTTGGTGATCCCGAGTTGGAAGGCAGCCATGTTGGGTTGGCAAGACCATCTGGCATATAGGTAGCGGCCCTGGCTCTTGGGGGACGTGACACTCCAGTAGTTGGGGGAGTTGAATTTCCTGTGCTGGAACTCGGGTGTGATGTGGCAGCACTGGTACTGGGCATTTGTGCGCGGGGCCCATCTCTGGTGGCAGCACTGGTACTGGGCCTTTGTTCCTGGGGCCTATTGCTGGCGGCAGCACTGGTACTGGGCCTTTCTTCCTGGGGCCTATTTCTGGCGGCAGAGCTGGTACTGGGAATATAATCCCGGTTGCTGGCGGCTTCCTGGGTTCCAGAGTGTCGTGCCCTTTTAGGAGGGACCCATTCTTCATCCGAACCATTGCTACTCTCGATCGGCTCAAATGCCGAATTTGATTCGGAATCAGAATGGGACTCTGATGAGAGCTCCCCGGTGCTCTCATCAGTCATAGAGAGGATCTGGAACGCCTCCTCACTTGTATATCCTCTTTTGGACATGGCTGTGTGGCGGGTAGCTGTGCGACGGGTGACAGATGGGTGGCAGGTGACGGTCACTGATGGGCTGTGCGATGGGTGGCAGGTGACGTTCACTGAGAGGTGATGGTGTGATGGGCGATGGTCACAGATAGTTGACAGGCGACGGTCACTGATGGGTAACAGGTGCACCGCTGATGGTCACTGATGGGTGACAGGGCACAGTCACTGATGGGTGACGGGTGAGAGGGCCCGGTCACTGATGGGTGACAGGCCACGGACGGTGACAGGTGATAGTCACAGATTGTTGACAGGCGACGGTCACTGATGGGTGACGGGTGCACCGCTAATGGTCACTGGTGGGTGACGGGTGACAGGGCACGGTCACTGGTGGGTGACGGGTGACAGGGCACGGTCACTGGTGGGTGACGGGTGACAGGGCAGGTCACTGATGGGTGACGGATGACAGGGCAGGTCACTGATGGGTGACGGGTGACAGGGCAGGTCACTGATGGGTGACGGGTGACAGGGCAGGTCACTGATGGGTGACGGGTGACAGGGCAGGTCACTGATGGGTGACGGGTGACAGGGCAGGTCACTGATGGGCGACGGGTGACAGGGCACGGTCACTGGTGGGCGACAGGGCACCGCTGATGGTCACTAATGGCAGTCTCTATGTGACAGGTGCACTTTTTATGGGGTGACTGTTGGGTGACAGATGACAATTGGGGGGGGGCGATGGGACAGAAGTGGTGTTGGTGCAGACACTACAAATACAAAGATCTGTAACTCACTGCTCCTGGCTCTTCTCTCCTCACACTGGAAACGGTGTGTGAGGAGAGAAGGGCTAGTAACAGCTAGTGACAGCTCTTTGTTTACACTTAGTGATCGGCTGTGAATGGATCACAGCCGATCACATGGTACACAGTACTGGCCAATGGCTGTAAACTATCGTCGGTGACGAGCAATGTTCCCGGGGAACACGCCGCCACCGACGTGCACGCGCAGCGCGCTCACGATCGCGCGCATGCGCCGTGCAATGCGGGATGTACCATTAGTGATCAGCCGTGACTTCATCACGGCCGATCACGTGGTAAACAGCCATGCCCAGTGGCTGTTCACCCCTGTCGGTGACGAGCGGTGTCTCGGTGACACGCCGCCACCGACAGTACAGGGCTGCGCGCTCACGATCGCGCGCATGCCCTGTTTAAACGGTGGACGTCATATGACGCCCACTCAGAACAATAGGCTTACCGTCCGGCCGTCATATGACAGTGGGCGGTAGGCTAGTGGTTAAACTACGTAGAGGGTTCTTTACTGTAAGAGCGGCAAGGATGTGGAATTCCCTTCCACAGGCGGTGGTCTCAGCGGGGAGCATTGATAGCTTCAAGAAGCTATTAGATAATCACCTGAATGACCGCAACATACAGGGATGTGTAATGTAATACTGACACATAATCACACACATAGGTTGGACTTGATGGACGTGTGTCTTTTTTCAACCTCACCTACTATGTAACTATGTAACTATGGAACCGCAGTGTAGTTGCAATAGGCAGAAACACCCTGTGCAGATCGTGGCTGACTGGCTGTGTTGTAAAGGAATGTGATTTCAGCCCTGCGGAGGAGGAGCAGTATAGAGTGCCGTAATGGGAAAGAAGCTCAGCGGTCAGGCATAGCATCCAGGGTGGAGGGGGTGGTCAGGGGGCTTTGGGGGGGGCAACTTAGATATAGGGGGACAAAGCCATGTGACACAAAATCTGGAGCCTGCAGACCCTCAGGGGCCTCTCAGTAGGTGTTAAGGGATTTGGTTTAACAATTTCTGAAGGTTTCTCTGTCAGTGTAGGCAGGTGTTGGGGACAATGGCGTCCCTAGGGGGGGCCAGGGGGGGCCCTGACCCCCCCAACATTATGCTGTGCCCCACCATGTGCCCCCCCCCCCCATTAACATTTTTTTTTTACAAAAAGGCAATGTCTAGGAGGGAGAGCGTCCCCAGTCAGCTCCTGCGGGTGATTCCTCCACCCTCCCTCTGCTCGCTGATACTGCATAATGCGAGTGCTCACACAACCACGGCCGCCCGATCTGCTCCTTCCCCTGCATCCTCATTGGCAGGGAGAAGAGCGAGTTGTAGGAAGGACTCCACCAGGACTCTCAGTTACTGAAAAATCAGACTGATTTCTGACATCCTTAGGACAGGAGAACCAGCCTGTAAATTCCAAGAGATGCCAGACCAGAGCTGTCAATCAATAGCAGAGGCAGGACAGCAAGAGGAGGCTGGGAAACCCCACAGTGGCAGAACACCAGGGCCCGGTGGCAAGACAACCTTTGCAACCCTGATAGTTCTCCCACTGCTTTGGACCCTTATATTTTCTTGGTATGCTTGTGACATATATCTCTTGTATTCTGCCACCCCGGGGGGGGGCCCCAATACAGTAGGAAGGGAGCTCACTGCAGAACATGTGAAAGGGCCATTGTGGGATCGTAGTAAAGGGCCCCAGGATATATATATATATATATATATATATATATATATATATATATATATTTGCATTTTATAGTTGCCCCCCTACTTTTGTCCCTGTCCCCCCATATGCCCCCCCTAAATATGAAAGCTGGAGACGCCACTGTTGGGGGAAGGTCACTTACCGGAGATGTGTGTCTTTTCCCCAGTTGTCAGGGAAGTGGGGTAAGCAGACATCTCTGTGTGTGTGTGGGGAGGGGGGGGGGGGGTACAGAGAATCCCAGCTGGTGACTAGGAGACACTGAGCGGTGTCTTACCTCACCAGTGACATTGGTCGTATCATGGCTACATGACTACAGGGCAGCACTCTCCTCCTCTTAACTCGCTGAACTTGGTTACCATTCCATGTTGCCAGACTCTTCCCCATCCTGGGCTGTTCTCATCCCATTCTCCTCTCCATTCAGGAAATGGCTCACAGCTTCTTCCCAGCCAATGAGAACAGAGAGGTGTGGACTGTGGAAGGCAAAGTGGAAGTCCAGTACTGGAGCATGGCTGTGGGGCCCTAGGGCAGATCGGAGCTGGACTTTGTTGACAATATGATAATATGGAAGTCACTGGAGTAGTGGTGTCTACCGGTGCCAGAATAAACTCTGTGGAGGCCCCTAGGCAGGGGAAACTTGGGCCCCCCCCCCCTCGTAGGAGGTTTCTGGTGTGTGCACCACTCTAGTAGGATAACAGTAAACTAAGAGGTGGGCATGTTGGCAACAGCTGAAAGAAGACGAGCTTATAAGAGACAAACTGTAATGTGCCTGAGGTTCAAACCGAGGCATGGTTCCAATTATATAAACTATTTAAGTGGTGAGTCAGCAAGCTGCCCGTGCCCCAGGATGATGTCATATTGTGATGAAACGCGTCGGAAGGAGGGACGTCACCGCGTTGCCCCGAAGCTGGCCGGCTTGTTTCTGCATGCTATTTTTTAAGCTCCTTGAGTAAGTGCATTACTTTTTTACAATAAATTGGTCCATTGGCTTTATGCTATGGCGAGTCTGTTTTCTCTTTGGTTCACTCTGAGTACCATCCTTGACTGAGATTGATCCTCCTGGGATTCGCCTTCAAGTCCAACACCGTATGTCCGTGTCAGGGCTGGGCTCAGCCCTTCCTTCTCTGAGCTGGCTGCTCAGCTGTTGGCTAATTACCAGCTCCTATCTCTCCACTAGGGATGAGCTTCGTGTTCGAGTCTAACCCATGTTCGACTCGAACATCGGCTGTTCGCCCGTTCGCCGAATTGCGAACGATATGGGGCCTTCACGCCATATTCGTGTGGCGCGTCACGGCCCATAATTCACTGCGGCATCGCAGTGCATTGCTTGCTAATGATTGGCCAAGCATGCACTTTGACCCGCATGCTTGGCCAATCACAGCGCCGCCTGAACAGAGAGCCGTAATTGGCCAAAGCCAAGGAGGCTTTGGCCAATTATGGCTCAGGGGATTTAGTACACGCCCCACACTATATAAGGCCGCCTGCACGGCGGCCCTGTGTAGTGTGTGTTCCGGCGTTCATAGATAGAGAGAGAGAGAGAGAGAGAGAGACAGACAGTGTCATTTGATTTGAGTTAGATAGATTAGGCAGAACAGTCAGTCAGTTAGCTGCACTTACAGTGTATTGTGTATATATATGCATCCCAGGTGTTGCATATATATATATATACACTGTATTCAGTTTAGCTAGATCCGTTCCTGTTATCTTCTAGACTATTTACATTTAGTGCAGTGCGTCCTGCTCACAGTGTTCAGCTAGATCCGTTCCTGTTATCTTCCTACTGACAGGCAGGCTTGTCTGGTTACAGTATATAAAGCTACCTGAAGAAAATTACTGGTGTTCTTTTGATCCTATTAGTACCACGGTCAGGCAGCTAGACTATTTACATTTAGTACAGTGCGTCCTGCTCACAGTGTTCAGCTAGATCCGTTCCTGTTATCTTCCTACTGACAGGCAGGCTTGTCTGCTTACAGTATATAAAGCTACCTGAAGAAAATTACTGGTGTTCTATTTGATCCTATTAGTACCACGGTCAGGCAGCTAGACTATTTACATTTAGTACAGTGCGTCCTGCTCACAGTGTTCAGCTAGATCCGCTCCTGTTAAATTCTAGACTATTTACATTTAGTGCAGTGCGTCCTGCTCACAGTGTTCAGCTAGATCCGTTCCTGTTATCTTCTAGACTATTTACATTTAGTGCAGTGCGTCCTGCTCACAGTGTTCAGCTAGATCCGTTCCTGTTATCTTCTAGACTATTTACATTTAGTGCAGTGCGTCCTGCTCACAGTGTTCAGCTAGATCCGTTCCTGTTATCTTCCTACTGACAGGCAGGCTTGTCTGGTTACAGTATATAAAGCTACCTGAAGAAAATTACTGGTGTTCTTTTGATCCTATTAGTACCACGGTCAGGCAGCTAGACTATTTACATTTAGTACAGTGCGTCCTGCTCACAGTGTTCAGCTAGATCCGTTCCTGTTATCTTCCTACTGACAGGCAGGCTTGTCTGCTTACAGTATATAAAGCTACCTGAAGAAAATTACTGGTGTTCTATTTGATCCTATTAGTACCACGGTCAGGCAGCTAGACTATTTACATTTAGTACAGTGCGTCCTGCTCACAGTGTTCAGCTAGATCCGCTCCTGTTAAATTCTAGACTATTTACATTTAGTGCAGTGCGTCCTGCTCACAGTGTTCAGCTAGATCCGTTCCTGTTATCTTCTAGACTATTTACATTTAGTGCAGTGCGTCCTGCTCACAGTGTTCAGCTAGATCCGTTCCTGTTATCTTCTAGACTATTTACATTTAGTGCAGTGCGTCCTGCTCACAGTGTTCAGCTAGATCCGTTCCTGTTATCTTCCTACTGACAGGCAGGCTTGTCTGGTTACAGTATATAAAGCTACCTGAAGAAAATTACTGGTGTTCTTTTGATCCTATTAGTACCACGGTCAGGCAGCTAGACTATTTACATTTAGTACAGTGCGTCCTGCTCACAGTGTTCAGCTAGATCCGTTCCTGTTATCTTCCTACTGACAGGCAGGCTTGTCTGCTTACAGTATATAAAGCTACCTGAAGAAAATTACTGGTGTTCTATTTGATCCTATTAGTACCACGGTCAGGCAGCTAGACTATTTACATTTAGTACAGTGCGTCCTGCTCACAGTGTTCAGCTAGATCCGTTCCTGTTATCTTCCTACTGACAGGCAGGCTTGTCTGGTTACAGTATATAAAGCTACCTGAAGAAAATTACTGGTGTTCTTTTGATCCTATTAGTACCACGGTCAGGCAGCTAGACTATTTACATTTAGTACAGTGCGTCCTGCTCACAGTGTTCAGCTAGATCCGTTCCTGTTATCTTCCTACTGACAGGCAGGCTTGTCTGGTTACAGTATATAAAGCTACCTGAAGAAAATTACTGGTGTTCTTTTGATCCTATTAGTACCACAGTCAGGCAGCTAGACTATTTACAGTTAGTGCAGTGCGTCCTGCTCACAGTGTTCAGCTAAACCTACAAGTTAGTGGGGTGCGTCCACCTCACAGTGTTCAGCTAAAGCTACCTGTAGAAGGTTGGTGGTGTTCTCATACTACAGGCAAGCAGTTGATTTTGCTAGCTGCAGTATCAGTACATATATATATATATATATATATATATATATATATATATATATATATATATAGATATATATATCCCAGCTTAGTGCAGCTACAGGCCATTAGTATGTCTGGAAGGCCAAGAAGGAGAGGCAGACAGTCACAAGCCAATAAGAGAGGGCAAGCAGGCTCTGTGTCTAGTGCTGGTCGTGGAGACGGTGCATCCTCATCAGCACGTGGCCATGGGACACGCTTGGCCTTTTTTTCGGCAGCTGGCCGTGTTAAGCCGCAACATGCGGAAGACATGGTCGAGTGGATGACCAAGCCGTCCTCATCCTCCTCATCCTCTCTCACCCATGCCCAGGGTGCTTTGTCTGGCAAAGCAGCGGCCTCTTCCCTCAGCTCAATGTCATCAGTGACTCCTTCCCTAGCTCCACCATGTCCTCCTGAGGAGTCCCTCGAACTGTTTGACCACAGTGTTGGGTACATGCTCCAGGAGGATGCCCAGCATTTGGAAGGCTCTGATGATGATACTGAGCTCGATGAAGGCAGTAACATGAGCACGGACAGAGGGGGTGCCCAAGAAGGACAGCAATCTGGCAGTCATGCTCCCCCTGCTGCAGCATACTGCCAGGTTTGCTCCAGTGATGAGGAGGGAGGGGATGATGAGGTCACTGACTCAACGTGGGTGCCTGATAGGAGAGAGGAGGAGGAGGAGGCGGCACATCACCAACGAGGCAGGATGCCCTCCAGGGGCCAGCCTAAGGGCAGCACATTGACTGCATCACACCCCAAAGCTCCACATGTGCAGGGCGCTGCAGTCCCTGCGCGTTATTCAAAAAGTTCTTTGGTGTGGGCCTTTTTTGAGACGAGTGCATCAGATCGCACCGCTGCTATTTGCAACATATGTCTCAAGCGTATCTCACGTGGCCAAAACATCTCCCGCTTGGGTACCACATGCTTGACCAGACATATGTTGACCTGCCATGCAGTTCGTTGGCAAGCGTATCTAAAAGACCCACACCAAAGAACAAAGAGGATCTCTCCTTGCTCCTCATCAGCTGAGATTTCCAACCCCACTAGACCTCCAGTCCTCTCTGAGACCTGCAGTGAGAGGAATGAAGGTGTAGAATTAGGTGTGTCACAGCCAAGTACTTGTGGGCAATCTGCTTTTGGTACACCGACGTCAGATTGTACCAGGCAAATTTCCCTGCCCCAGCTGCTGCACCGCCGAAAAAAGTTTGCTCCCAGCCATCCACATGCCCAGCGGTTGAATGCTAGCTTGGCAAAATTGCTAGCACTTCAACTGCTGCCTTTTCAGTTGGTAGACTCTGCCCCCTTCCGTGAGTTTGTGGAATGTGCGGTTCCTCAGTGGCAGGTACCCAAACGCCACTTTTTCTCACGGAAGGTGATTCCGGCTCTCTACCGGCATGTGGAAGGCAATGTCCATGCCTCGCTGGACAGGGCGGTCAGCAGTAAGGTGCATATTACCGCTGACTCATGGTCCAGCAGGCATGGACAGGGACGTTACCTAAGTTTCACGGCGCATTGGGTGACTCTGCTGGCAGCTGGGAAGGATGCAGGACAAGGTGCAGTAGTGTTGGAGGTTGTTCCGCCACCACGCCTCCAAAATGCTAATGATTGTGACACACCTCTCTCCTCCACCCCCTCCTCTTCTTCTTCCTCTATGGCCTCTTCCTCGGAAACAGCGGTGCTCCGTAGTCGTTCAAGGGGCTACGTAAGTACGCAGGCCAAAAGATGCCATGCGGTGCTTGAGCTGGTGTGCTTGGGGGACAGGAGCCACACTGGGGCAGAGGTTCTGTCAGCTCTGCAGGGGCAGGTTCAGAGGTGGTTGACGCCACGCCAACTTAAGGCAGGAATGGTGGTTTGCGACAATGGCACCGACCTCCTCTCTGCCCTCCGACAGGGACAAATGACCCATGTGCCCTGTTTGGCTCACGTCCTTAACTTGGTGGTGCAGCGGTTCTTGGGCAGGTACCCGGGCTTACAGGATGTCCTGAGGCAGGCCAGGAAAGTCTGTGTGCATTTCCGCCGGTCATATAATGCCAGTGCTCGGCTGACGGACCTCCAAAAGGAGTTTAACCTGCCCAAGAACCGCCTAATCTGTGACATGCCCACCAGGTGGAACTCAACGTTGGCCATGCTGCAGCGGCTGCAGACGCAGCAGAGGGCCATCAATGAGTACCTGTGCGACTATGGCACCAGGACAGGGTCAGGGGAGCTTGGTTTTTTTTCCCCACGCCAGTGGGCCATGATCAGGGATGCATGCACTGTCCTGTCACCATTCGAGGAGGCCACGAGGATGGTGAGCAGTGACAGTGCATGCATCAGTGACACTGTCCCCCTTGTCCACCTGTTGGAGCACACGCTGCGTGGAATAATGGACAGGGCACTTGAGGCAGAACAGAGGCAGGAAGAGGAGGACTTCCTTAGCTCTCAAGGCCCCCTTTATCCAGACAGTGTTCCTGCGTGCCCGCCGATCACACAGGAAGAGGACGAGGAGGAGGAGGAGGAGGAGGAGGAAGATTGTGTCAGTATGGAGGTGGAGCCTGGCACTCAGCATCAGCAGCAGTCTTTAACCACTTCAATACCAGGCACTTAGACACCTTCCCGCCCAGCCCAATTTTCAGCTTTCAGCGCTGTCACAATTTGAATGACAATTGCGCGGTCATGCCACACTGTACCCAAACAAATTTTTTATCATTTTGTTCCCACAAATAGAGCTTTCTTTTGGTGGTATTTGATCCCCTCTGCGGTTTTTATTTTTTGCGCAACAAATAAAAAAAGACAGAAAATTTTGAAAAAAAGCACGTTTTTCTTTGTTTCTGTTAAAATTTTTTGTAAATGAGTACGTTTTCTTCTTCAATGACGGGCACTGATATGGCTGCACTGACGGGCACTGATACGGCGGCACTGATGGGCACCGATGAGGTGGCACCAATGAGGTGGCACTGATGAGGTGGCACTGACGGGCACTGATGATGGGCACTGATAGGTGGCACTGATGCGCACTGATAGGTGGCACTAATGGGCACTGATAGGTGGCACTGGTAGGTGGCACTGATGGGCACTGATAGGTGGCACCGATGGGCACTGATAGGCGGCACTGATGGGCACTTGTAGGTGGCATTAATGGGCACTCGTAGGTGGCGTTGATGGGTAGTTATGGGTGGCACTGATAGTTGCCACAGATGGGCACGGATGGGCACTGATAGGTGGGCACAGATGGGCACAGATGGGCACTGACAGGTGGCACCGATGGACACTGATGGGTGGCACTGATGATTCTGATTGATGGCAGTGATGCCCCTAAGTGTGGCATTGCTGGGCATCACTGCAACATAATTGTGCCAATCAGTGCCCATTTGTGGGCACTGATTGGCACAGATTTGGCACTGACTGGGCACATGTGGATGGCCATGGGGTACATACCTGGCCATCCACATGTTTCCCTTCCCTGGTGGTCCTAGTGGCGATCCCTGGTGGTCCAGTGTGGTGATCTGCGGGGGGGCTGCGCTGATAAACAATCAGCGCAGACCCCCCCTGCCAGGAGAGCCGCCGATCGGCTCTCCTCTACTTGCGTCTGTCAGACGCGAGTGAGGAAGAGCCGATCAACGGCTCTTCCTATTGACAGCGTGATCAGCCGTGATTGGACGCGGCTGATCACGTGGTAAAGAGCCTCCGCCGGAGGCTCTTTACCAAGATCGGTGTAGCGGTGTGTCAGACTGACACACCGATCCACCGATCGCCGCGATGCGCGCCCCTGCGGGCGCGCGGCGGCATGTTATCCTGAAGGACGTCATATGACGCCCAGTCAGGATAACACAACCACCGCCCGGCCGTCAATCCGCTATAGGCCGGGCGGGAAGTGGTTAAGGGATCAGTCCCAAGAAACACATGGACTTGTACATGGCTGGGAGGAGGTGGCTGCGGACGTTGTCGTCCTTAGTGACCCAGAGGACTCCGGACCGAATGCCTCAGCAAACCTACGCTGCATGGCCTCCCTGATCCTGCAAAGCCTGCGTAAGGATCCTTGTATTCGTGGTATCAAGGAGAAGGACCAATACTGGCTGGCAACCCTCCTTGATCCACGTTACAAGGGTAAGGTTGCGGACCTTATCTTGCCATCGCAGAGGGAGCAGAGGATGAAACATCTTCGGGAGGCCTTGCAGAAAGGTCTGTGCAACGCGTTTCCAGAGACTGGGAGGTTACAAACTCCTGTTTCTGGACAACGTGTTGCTGAGGCTTCGGTCAGTCAAAGAAGGAGCGGTGGAGAAGGTGGCCGTCTGACCGATGCGTTCAGACAATTTTTTGGTCCGCAGGCCCAAGGTATGATCGGTTCCAGCGACCATCGCCAGCGTCTGTTTTACATGGTGCAGGAATACCTAGGGGCAAGATCAGACTTGGACACCTTTCCCACCGAAAATCCTCTGGGTTACTGGGTCTTGAGGATGGATCACTGGCCAGAGCTTGCACAGTATGCAATTGAGCTACTGGCCTGTCCTGCATCCAGCGTTCTTTCAGGACGCACATTCAGTGCTGCTGGAGGCGTGGTAACCGATCACAGGGTGCGTCTGTCCACCGACTTGGTCGATCGGCTGACCTTCATAAAAATGAATCAGTCTTGGATCACCACCAGCTACCAAGCACCTGATGCTGATGTAACCGAATAATTTTTTTTGAAATCTCAGATCCCTTCAAAGACTGCCTATGCTGATGCTGAGTGACTATCCCTGAGTAATTATCCTCTTCCTCCTCAATCATCACGCTGATAGCTTGTAAGAACATTTTTGGTTCTGGGCGCCACCACCAGTGCCTAAGGCACAATTTTTCAGCCCCTGTTTAACAGGGGCGTGTAATTACAATTTTTGATGTAATACTTTGCAGCAGGGCTTGTTCCTGCATTCCAACTAGAGTGTCTGTGAGGGGTTGCAGTGTTGTGACACCAGCACCAGTGCCTAAGGCCCAATTTTTCTGCCCCTGTCTTACAGGGGCGTGTAATTACAATTTTTGATGCAATACTTTGCAGCAGGGCTCGTTCCTGCGTTCCAACTAGAGTGTCTGTGAGGGGTTGCAGTGTTGTGGCACCAGCGCCTAAGGCCTAATTTTTCAGCTCCTGTTCAACAGGTGCATGTAATTACAATTCTTGATCTAATATTTCACAGCAGGGCCCTGTGAGGGCTTACAGTGTTGTGGCCACAGCAACACCTAAGGCCCAAATTTCTGCTGAGTATATAGGGCAGGACCCTACTTTCAAACATCTAACTTACAAACGACTCCTACTTGCAAACGGAAGGAGACAACAGGAAGTGAGATGAAATCTACCCCTAGGAAGGGAAATTCTCTCCTGTAAGAGTTAATATGGGAAAACAATTTCTCCTTTCCACTGATGCTTTCCAATCCTTGTTCCACAAAAAAACCCAAATTTTCAAAAAACATTTTTCATTGGGACAAAAAGTGAGGTGAAATCTTCTGAAGAGGAGGAAAGACAGCAAAACAAATGTCACAGGGGTGATAACCCTTCCCTATGTTTTCCAAAAAGCTTAAAAAAGATTTTTTGGCTGGAGCTAAACACGTTAAAAATGTACCCGTTCAAAATTACAAAGAGATTCTACTTAACAACAAACCTACAGTCCCTGTCTTGTTTGCACCGCCTGTATACTGCTGTTCAGAGTATATAGGGCCTTTCCTTATTTTAATTTGGGTGTGGGGTTCCCCTTAATATCCATACAAGACCCAAAGGGCCTGGTAATGGACTGGGGGGTACCCATGCCGTTTGTCTCACTGATTTTCATCCATATTGCCATGACCCGACATGACATTAAACCCGCAAGCAGTTTTAAATGAGATTTTTTCCTTTAAAAATGACATTTGGTGCAGGGACTGTTCTAAACACGGGAAACACGCGTCACTTTACAGGCATACTATAGACACCCCCCAGGTACGATATTTAAAGGAATATTTCACTTTTTTTTTTTTTACTTTAAGCATCATTAAAATCACTGCTCCCGAAAAAACGGCTGTTTTTAAATGTTTTTTTTGCATTGATACATGTCCCCTGGGGTAGGACCCGGGTCCCCAAACCCTTTTTAGGACAATACCATGCAAATTAGCCTTTAAAATGAGCACTTTTGATTTCGAACGTTCGAGTCCCATAGACGTCAATGGGGTTCTAACGTTCGTGCGAACTTTCGGTCCGTTCGCAGGTTCTGGTGTGAACCGAACCGGGGGGTGTTCGGCTCATCCCTACTCTCCACAGTTACTCAGCTGTTGATGATATCCTGCTCATCGGTCCTGCCTACTTAAGCCGTCTAGTCCAGAGGATCTCTGCCTTCACCTTGGTCAACATCACAGAAACTATCTCCTGCGATCCTGTTCAAGACTTGCTTAGCCGACATCCCTTCTGGCTCCAGATCCTGCTTGCTGTTCCACTGCATTGATCCCTGACTTCTGGCTTGGATGACTATCCGTTCTGGTTACTGAACTTTGGCTAAGTTTTGACTACGTTTGTTCTTTTTACTTTTATTATCAAACAAGTGCGATTAAACTGTACTTCTGTCTCGGCCTGATTTCATGGTTTGACAGTCCGGCTCCATCATAGGTGGCCCCTGGATGAGAGTTGCTGTTCAATTCCACTGGTGAATAAAGGCCCAGGCTGGGTTATTAGCCACAAGCGATACACAGCTTACTGTCTGGTAAGCGTGAATTTTATGTGATGGAGGGATTGTTGTGTTGTGAGCCACTGTCACATTCAAAAGATTTTATAAAACGATCTATTCATTTTGAAGAGCGATTTACACAACGGTGTTATTGACACTTTGCAAGGACTCTGAAAAGTGATGCACACACACTTTGAAGAGCGATTCACAAAAATATTTTCATTTGTATTTAATTGTGATGTTTTTATTTGAGAGGAATCCGAAGAATGTTTCACACACTTAGAAGAGTAATTCACAGATTTGTTTTTCTCTCTATTATTTCAATTAATTTTTATTCATTTATATTATCCTTTGAATCGTGGTTTACTTAACTGCGCATATTTATTCACTACAAATTTATTGTCTAATTGAAGACACTGAAAAGTGATCCACACACTTGAAAGAGTGATTCACAGATTTTCATTTTTGCAAATTTGGTGTTTGCTTATTAGCCCAGCTCATATACACTCCTTTGTAATGCAAGGCTGATGTCTATGGTTTATGTACTTTAAAGTGTTACTAAACCCACCACAATAAAATCAGTCTGTATTTTCAGTAAAGCATGCTTGTTATACTCACTGTGGAACCTAGGGGGTTAATCCTCTGCATTGTGTAAAAAGGCATTTTGATCCTGTCTTCTCTGATCTTCCCCTTCTTCCACTGTCCCCAATCCATCTCCTTATAAGACAGAGCCTTTGGGGTCACTCTGTACATGCTCAGTTTGGTGTGTCTTGCTAGTGTTTTTTTTTTTCTTGGGAGGGTGCATGTGATCAGCACAGGGCCAATCAGCACTGTCCAGACAGAGGGTCAGGGTCATGCAGCCTGATAGGACAGTCAGAGAAGAATGAAAACTCCTCCTACAAGCTTTTACCAGACACTGATAGAAGTCATAAGACTGCTATATAGTATAGTGAATACAGGGTCCTGGGTTAAGCAACACTTTACGTTGTTAATGGGGCCATTACATGAATACAGTATTTTCTCTGTAGAGTCTTCAATGTAAAGTTTTCATTTCTTTGAGTTGATTAATTTTTTTTATCTTTTGTAAACAATTTAAAGAGGAGGTTCAGCTTCCCCACCAAAAAAAAAGTCAGAAGCTACAAATACTGCAGCTGCTGACTTTTAATATATGGACACTTACCTGTCCAAAGAGCCCGCGATGTCGGCATCACAGCCAATCTTCAGATTGGCTGTTGGGTGCAGCCTCTGCCATTGCTGGTAAGGGAACCAGCAGTGAAGCTTTCCAGCTTCACAGCCGGTTCCCTACTTGCTTATGCATGAAGCACATTGCGGTTTTTTTATTGGTCCGGCGGCGGAGGAAGGAGGAGGGGGCCGAACTTCCCGGAGATGGGCCAGCGGAAGTTCGGGATGGGGACAAGGACCTCTTGTCCCCATGCCTCTTCCCGACAACCCTGGGCTGTGGTTGTCGGGGGTCTGTGGGTGGGGGGTATATCGGAATCTGGAAGCCCCTTTTACAAGGGGGCCCCCAGATTCTGCCCCCCCTATGGGAATGGGTATGGGGTACACCATACCCCTGCCCATTCCTCAAAAAAAAAATGGCAAAAAGTAAAAACCACAAGAAACAGTTTTTGACAAATCCTTTATTAAAAAAAAAAAAGTGTCCCTCGATATATATATATATATATATATATATATATATATATATATATATATATCCATGGTCAATTATGATGCCTGCCAGACCTGAAAATAGAATAAATGCAAAAACTGTTCCGCCTCCTGGGAGGCCTCCCGCCATCTGCCTGCTCTGCGCTTTGACAGTTCTTATATAGGCAAGGGTGGGGCCACCCATATACGTCACCCAGTGGCACCGCCCCCTTTCTGTCACGTGACATCAGAAGGAGGCGGTGCCTTTGGGTGGGGGGGGGCGGGATCTGGGGGTGCATTATAACAGCTCCAAAAAAGAAAGTGGAACCGCTCAACATGTTGAAACCCTCAAAACCATTTATCAATCAAACAAACAAATTAGTCCATCCAAGGTACAAACATCCTAACGTGTTTCACTTAAAGAGTCACAGCAGTTCCCCTATCTTCTTTGGAGCTATTAGAGGGGTTAACTATAGGGAACCGGCTCCTGTTATTGGTGGTGGCCTGGGGACTACAGCCTACAGCAAAGTATCTGCTCTCTGTCTACCCAAGCCCTAAAGAAGTGAATGTAATATTCTCTGCAAGTGAATCTTCGAGGTCCATGTCTTTTTAAGGCCCCTTTCACACTTGTGCAACCTGAAAGTCACGCGACTTTGACGCGACTTGAAGCAATACCTGTGTAATTTTGAGGTCTATGGACCTCAAGTCGCATCAAAGTCAGGGACTACTTTAAAGTCGCACAGATATGAATGGTACTCATTGGAAATCATGGAGTATGATTTGTCATGCGACTTTGCAGTCCCAAGTCGCAGGACAAGTCGCACAAGTGTGAAAGGGGACTGAATGACAATGATTGATTCTCCACCAGAAAATGTTTGGTGAAGGTCACATTCCCTGCTTTATAATTGGACCCCTTAAATTTATAATAAAATGTTAAACTTATGAAAAATTTTGATATTGGGTTTAGATCTACAGTCCTGTAACTAGGGAATGTCAGGGACAAGTCATCAGCAACTTTAATGCTAATTTAATTCACAATGATCTTAATTCTGTGTTCCTTTAAAGCTTTTATCTGTTCAGAAATCTAATGTAATCTGAGTTTAATGCAACATCCATAGTCAGCTCATTACTGGTTGAAACTATGAAGCAGAAGTTCAAAGGAAAATTTAATTTCTTCACAGTACCAATAAATCTTTAATACCTTCTGATCACCGAATATGTTAAAAAAAAAGTAAGCTGGAAGTTATTATTGAAAGACCTATTCTAATTTTGTACGTGTTTATTTTTAGACCATCAGAAGTCATCCATCTCTCTATAGCTAGGGATATATAAAACATGAACTGAAGAAAATAGTTCCAATATAAGCAGTATCGCTAGAGCAGTGGATTTCAAGTTATGAGCTAAAGGGGGCCTCCAATGGGGCCCCCTGCGTCACCAAAGGGCCATGTTCAATATATGTAATACTTGTGTGGCCCCCTTAGTGTACAGAGTTGGACCATTTAGTTGGCCTCCCCTGTAGGCAGAGGAACTGGGGTTAGCTGGTAGCAGGGCCGAGACTAAGGGTGGGCAGGAGGGAAAAGATGCCCTGGGCGCAGTGGTATCATGTGAGGTAGGGGGGCACCACATGCACAATTTTTTTTAGGGGGGTGGGATTGGATTTTTGCTCAAACATTTATGGGGGGGGGGGGGGTACCATTTGCCATTTTGGCCCTGGGTGCTACATGACCTTGTCCCAGCACTGTCTGGCAGAGCCTTGGGCCTCTGTTACCTCCCCCTGGCTTCTGAAACTGGGAAGGTGGTTCTAGAACCTAGAGATTGGAGGAGCAGAGGTTAAATTGAAACTCTAGGCACAACCTTTTTTTTCCATTTTGGATAGGGCAGTGGAGGGTCATCACACCTGTCAGATTTTTTTTTTCCCATCTGTGACCCGATATGGGGATTTCCCTTCACTTCCTGTCCCATAGCCAAACAGAAAGTGAGAGGAAAGCTCTGCAAATTAAGGGAATTCCTTGCCCCCCCCCCCCCCCCCCCAGGTCACCAGAACTAGTGTGCCTATTGGAAGATTTCCCCGCTAATACTTTTTCTAGGGATTTTCTTTTACTTTCACTTTCAATGATCACAGTAAACAGGACAAATATAGAAGGTGTATCTCCTTAATGGGGGCACAGACAGCAATAAACCATAGTTGCCAACATTGTAAAAAAAATGTGGGACACTTTTGTGGCTGTAGGCGGAACTGTACAATAATTAGGGGGTGGGGCATTTGTTTGTAGGCGTGGTTTAGGAAAAATATACAAGTGGCGAAAAACGGGCGTGGTTTACGCGACATAGTGGGCGTGGCTCAAGAGGGTGTGGTTAGAGTCTGAGATGAATGAGGGATGGAGAGGGAAAGGGGGAGAGGGGGAAAGGGGGAGAGGGGGTGAGGGGGAGAGGGAAATGACGGGACAGCAGCCCCAGATCCTACACAATAAAAATATGTGTATTCTAGAAAGTTTAACAATCAGAAGATAAAGATACTCCAAGCACCTGGTGTTAGCACTTCAATCATCCCGGCACCATGGTTGTTATGGTGTCAGGATGATTAAAGTGCATTATTTCTATTATTACATTGTAATATAAAATGAAATCATTCAACTCACCATAATGCAGAATCAGTGGGATCCCTGAGCGTGTCACTAGCCACGTCGCCTGCCACCAGCCGTCCGTCCTTGCGTCAGATGTCCCAGCAGAGTCCGTCCTTGCATCAGGTGTCCCAGCAGAGTCCGTCCTTGCATCAGGTGCCCCCAGCGGAGCCCCCCTTACATCAGATGTCCCCAGAGGAGCCCCCCTCACACCAGGAGTCCCCAGCGGAGCCCCCCCTCACACCAGGAGTCCCCGGCGGAGCCCTCCCTCACACCAGGAGTCCCCGGCGGAGCCCCCCTCACACCAGCCATCCGTCCTTGCGTCAGATGTCCCAGCAGAGTCCGTCCTTGCATCAGGTGTCCCAGCAGAGTCCGTCCTTGCATCAGGTGCCCCCAGCGGAGCCCCCCTTACATCAGATGTCCCCAGCGGAGCCCCCTCACACCAGGAGTCCCCAGCAGAGCCCCCCCTCACACCAGGAGTCCCCGGCGGAGCCCCCCTCACACCAGCCATCCGTCCTTGCGTCAGATGTCCCAGCAGAGTCCGTCCTTGCATCAGGTGTCCCAGCAGAGTCCGTCCTTGCATCAGGTGCCCCCAGCGGAGCCCCCCTTACATCAGATGTCCCCAGCGGAGCCCCCTCACACCAGGAGTCCCCAGCAGAGCCCCCCCTCACACCAGGAGTCCCCGGCGGAGCCCCCCCTCACACCAGGAGTCTCTGCCCCGAGCTACATCACCAATCTTGTCTCCAAACATCACCCAAATCGTCCTCTCCGCTCTTCTCAAGACCTCCTACTCTCAAGCTCCCTCATCTCCTCCTCTCATGCTCGTCTCCAGGATTTCTCCAGAGCCTCTCCCATCCTCTGGAACTTGCTACCTCCACCGGTCCGGCTATCCCCTACTCTTGCTACCTTCAGGCGATCCCTGAAAACTCATCTCTTCAGGAAAGCCTATCACGTCTCCAACTTATCTTCTACCACTTCCATCAGCTCATTCCCCACAGTAACAACCTTTTGTGCCACCTGCCCCACCCTATTAGATTGTAAGCTCTTCTAAGCAGGGCCCTCTTAATCCTCTTGTATTTTATTGTATTATAACTGTATTGTCTCCTTTTTATATTGTAAAGCACTGTGTAAACTGTTGGCTCTATATAAATCCTGTATTATAATAAAAATAATAATAATAATAGCACTGCCCTCAGCCAAGATGGCCGTGGAAGGTCACCTGAAGTGCAGCGTCCAATCAGACAGTTGTCTCTCCTGTGACACCTACAAAGGCTGTAGGGTAACATCTTCCCCTTGGGTCTCCACTCTATCCCTGAGTGGCATGGTGCCACCTGCTGGGTGGTAGAGAACTACACCTGACAACATGCCTGTTCAGATTATTACATTCATGGATCCGGTACAGGAGTGAACTGTTCCATGATGGCAGAAAAAAAAACATATTATTTAGTAGTATTTTATCATTTCATTTTTGGATACATACAGTATGTAGCTTAGGGTTTACTTATATTTATTTCTCCTATTTTTAGACACACAGAAAGCTGTGTAGGTGTAAACAGGATTCCCAGCCAAGACATTTTTTGAGCACAAAGAAGCTTTTGCAAACTGAAGCGCTTAGTGGCCAATTAAAAATTGGTTACGGTAATTTTTGAATGAAAAACAAAGCCTCGTCCATCACAACCATCTCACTTTTGTTCTTCTCTGCAGTTTCAATAAATCAGTTGCGCTGTCTATGTAGCCTATGCTGTTGATGCATTTGTGGCAGTTAGGCTCGATTCACACCTATGCATGTTGCTTTTGAGCGTTTTTGGAGGTTTTTTTTTCATGCTTGCCACGTTTTTGAGCCGCGTTTTTGCCGCGATTTTGCGTTTTGCGTTTTTTTGGGGTTTTTTTACATTTTTTTTTACAGTCTTAAAAAAAATTACAAAAAAAAAAAAACAGCAAAAACAGCAAAAACGCATCAAAAACGCACCAAAAACGCATCAAAAACGCTGCAAAAACGGTGCACTTGCGTTTTTGATGCTTGTCCATTGAAATCCATTACATGCAAAACGCTGCATTTTGCATGAAAAAAAGTCCCCGACCCTTTCCAAAAACGCAGAGATACAAAAAAGCATTGATGTGAACATGTTCCATAGGAACCCATGTTAAAAAATTCCCGTGCATTTCTGCAAAATGCAAAATGCATCAAAAAACGCGCTAGTGTGAATCGAGCCTGATAGAGCATTGATATTGAGCGGCACGCCCAGCATACAGAAAATTAAGCTAAGCTATATATGAATAAATTGTATTTAGGTATCTAATATATGACCACTTTGGGTGTATTTATCAAACAACTCCCAAAGGTAACCTTACTGTGAAACTGCATGTATTTTTGTTCTGTGCAAATGGGGGCAAAACAATGTTATTAGGCTATATTCTTTCCAAGTCAAATGTTCTTCATCAATACAGAATGAGTGAATCAGGAAAATACCACATTTTGGCCACTAGATGGAGCTGATAATCTTAGAAAACACTGTAAATACTTTACCTTGAAGGTCTGCTCCATCTAGTGACCATAATTTGTTATTTTCCTGATTCACTCTGTGTAGCCTATTCTGTATTTAATGCGTTTTGTGGCAGTAATGCAGCATTGCTACTGCATTTGCCCCCCCCCCCCCCCCCCCCATCCCCAGGTATGCCTACTTCTTGCTGCCAAGCTGCATATGAACATATTGTATCCAGATGGAGCTGATGGTCATACAGAATACTTTACTATGATTATCTGCTCGATCTAGAGGCCATAATGCAGTGTTTTCCCCATTCACTGCATGTAGTCTATGAAATATGTAGCTGTATGTAATTTACTCCATGAAGCCTTGGCGTAAAGACATGTGGACCCTCTGGTGGCTGCTTTTTATGAACATATTGGTGTTGATTTACTAAAAATGGAGAGTGCAAAATCTGGTGCAGCTGTGCATGGCAGCCAATCATCTTCTAAATTGTTCAATTAAGCTTTGACAAAAAAAAAAAATGGAAGCTGATTGGTTTCTATGCAGAGCTGCAAAAGATTTTGCACGCTCCAGTTGTGTCAACGTATCCAATATATGAATACTTTGGGGTGAATTTATAAAAAAAAAAAAATGCTGAGGTATTCATCCTATAAAATTGCATGCACATTTATTCTGTGCGAGTGGGGGTAAAAATCAAATGTTATTAGGCTATTTTCTTTCCTGGTCAAATATTCTTCCTTCATACAGGAAAGAGTGAATCAGGAAAATACCACATCATGGCCACTAGATGGGGGTGAGGATCATAGGAAATAAATATCTTACTATGATCGTCAGCTCCATCTAGTGGCCATAATGCAGTATTTTCTTGATTCACTATCTGAAGAACATTCAACCTGCAGATAAAATAGCCTAATAACATTTGATTTTGCACTCATTCACACAAAACAAATTGAGATTTGTTTTTACAAACACACCCCTATGTGCCGATGATTCATAGATTCAAACACAACTAACAACACCAAATGAACACTTGAAAAAGGTAGTTTAGGTTCTCTCATATACAGTATATATACAGTGTATATATACATATATATATATATATATATATATATATATATATATATATGAGCAAAATTATAATTGCAACACTTTTGTGTTTGCCCCTATATTATAATGAGCTGAACTCAAAGATCTATGACTTTTTCTCTCAAATATTGTTCACAAATCTGTCTAAATCTGTGTTAGTGAGCACTTCTCCTTTGCCGAGATAATCCATCCACCAGGTGTGGCATATCAAGATGCATATCAAGATGCTGATTAGACAGCATGATTATTGCACAGGTGTGCCTTAGGCTGGCCACAATAAAAGGCCCCTCTAAATGTGCCACAGATGTCACAAGTTTTGAGGGAGCGTGCAGTTGGCATGCTGACTGCAGGAATGTCCACCAGAGCTGTTGCCCTTGAATTGAATGTTCATTTCTCTACCATAAGCCATCTCCAAAGGCTTTCAGAGAATTTGGCAGTACATCCAACCGGCCTGACAACCGCAGACCACGTGTAACCACACCAGCCCAGGACCTCCACATCTTCACCTCCAAGATCGTCTGAGACCAGCCACCCGGACAGCTGTTGCAACAATCTGTTTGCAGAACCAAAGAATTTCTGCACAAACTCTCAGAAACCGTCTCAGGGAAGCTCATCTGCTCATCGTCCTCATCGGGGTCTCGACCTGACTGCAGTTCGTCGTCATAACCGACTTGAGTGGGCAAATGCTCACATTCAATGGCGTCTGGCCCTTTGGAGAGGTGTTCTCTTCATGGATGAATCCCGGTTTTCACTGTACAGGGCAGATGGCAGACAGCGTGTATGGCGTTGTGTGGGTGAGCGGTTTGCTGATGTCAACATTGTGGATGGAGTGGCCCATGGTGGCGGTGGGGTTATGGTATGGGCAGGCGTATGCTATGGACAATGAACACAGGTGTATTTTATTGATGGCATTTTGAATGCACAGAGATACCACGATGAGATCCTGAGGCCCATTGTTGGCCATTCATCCACCACCATCACTTCATGTTGCAGCATGATAATGCACGGCTCCATGTTGCAAGGATCTGTACACAATTCCTGGAACTTGAAAACATCCCATTTCTTCCATAGCCAGCATACTCACCGGACATGTCACCCATTGAGCATGTTTGGGATGCTCTAGATCAGCGTTTACGACAGAGTGTTCCAGTTCCTGCCAATATCCAGCAACTTCACACAGCCATTGAAGAGGAATGGACCAACATTCCACAGGCCACAATCAACAACCTGATCAACTCGATGCGAAGGAGATGTGCTGCACTGCGTGAGGCAAATGGTGGTCACACCAGATACTGACTGGTTTTCGGACCCCCCCCCCCCATACAGTAAAACTGCACATTTTAGAGCGGCCTTTTATTGTGGCCAGCCTAAGGCACACCTGTGCAATAATCATGCTGTCTAATCAGCATCTTGATATGCCACACCTGTGAGGCGGATGGATTATCTCGGCAAAGGAGAAGTGCTCACTAACACAGATTTAGGCTCGATTCACACCTATGCATGTTGCTTTTGAGCGTTTTTGGAGTTTTTTTTTTCATGCTTGTCACGTTTTTGAGCAGCGTTTTTGTCGCGTTTTTGCCACGTTTTGCGGGGTTTTTTTTTACAGTTTTTTTTTACAGTCTTAAAAAAAAAAAAAAACGGCAAAAACGCATCAAAAACGCTGCAAAAACGGTGCACTTGCGTTTTTGATGCTTGTCCATTGAATTCTATTACATGCAAAACGCTGCATTTTGCATGAAAAAAAGTCCCTGACCCTTTCCAAAAATTCAGAGATACAAAAAGGCATTGATGTGAACATGTTCCATAGGAACCCATGTTAAAAAATTCCCGTGCATTTCTGCAAAATGCAAAATGCATCAAAAAACGCGCTAGTGTGAATGGAGCCTTAGACAGATATTGTAAACAATATTTGAGAGAAATAGGCCTTTTGTGTACATTATCACTTTGCTTAGTGTTTGTATATGTATATATATATATATATATATATATATATATATATATATATATATATATATATATATATATATACACACACACACACGCACATTCACCGGCCACTTTATTAGGTACACCTGTTTAATTGCTTGGTAACACAAATTGCTAATCAGCCAATCACATGGCAGCAACTCAATGCATTTAGGCATCTAGACGTGGTGAAGACGATTTGCTGAAGTTCAAACCGAGCATCAGACTGGGAAAGAAAAGGGGATTAAAGTGACCTTAAATGGGGCATGGTTGTTGGTGTCAGATGGGCTGGTCCCAGTATTTCCAAAAACTGCTGATCTACTGGGATTTTCACGCCCAACCATCTCTCGGGTTTACAGAGAATGGTCTGAAAAAGGGAAAATATCCAGTGAGTGGCAGTTGTGTGGAGGAAAATGCCTTGTTGATGTCAGAGGAGAATGGGCAGACTGGTTCCGGATGAAAGAAAGGCAACAGTAACTCAAATAACCACTCCTTACAACCAAGGTATGCAGAATACCAGCTCTGGATGCACAAAACGTCGAACCTTGAAGCAGATGGGCTACAGCAGCAGAAGACCACACTAGGTGCCACTCCTGTCTTTTAAGAAACTGAGGCTACAATTTGCACAGGCTCGCCAAAATTGGACAATAGAAGATTGGAAAAACGTTGCCTATTCTGAGGAGTCTCGATTTCAGCTGCGACAATCAGATAGTAGGGTCAGAAGTTGATGTGAACAACATGAAATCATGGATCCATCCTGCCTTGTATCAATGGTTTAGGCTGGTGGTGGTGGTGTAATGGTGTGGGGGATATTTTCTTGGCATCGTTTAAACACCAAGGCCTACCTGAGTATTGTTGCTGACAATGTCCATCCCTTTATGACTACAATGTACCCATCTTCTAAAGGCTCCTTCCAGCAGGATAATGCACCATATCATAAAGCTCAAATCATCTCACCACTGGTTTCTTGAACATGACAATGAGGTCACTGTACTCCAATGGCCTCCACAATCACCAGATCTCATCCAATAGAGTACCTTTGGGATGTGGTGGAACAGGAGATTGGCATCATGGATGCGCAGCCGACAAATCTGCAGCAACTGCGTGATGCTATCATGTCAATATGGACCAAAATCTCTGAGGAATGTTTCAAGCACCTTGTTAAATCAATGCCACGAAAAATTAAGGCAGTCCTGAAGGCAAAAAGGGGTCCAACCCAGTACTAGCAAGGTGTACCTAATAAAGTGGCCGATGAGTGTATATAAATACATACAGTATCTCACAAAAGTGAGTACACCCCTCACATTTTTGTACATATTTTATTATATCTTTTCATGTGACAACACTGAAGAAATGACCCTTTGCTACAATGTAAAGTAGTGAGTGTACAGCTTGTATAACAGTGTAAATTTGCTGTCCTCTCAAAAAAACTGAACACACAGCCATTAATGTCTAAATCGCTGGCAACGAAAGTGAGTACACCCCTAAGTGAAAATGTCCAAATTGGGCCCAATTAGCCATTTTATCTCCCCGGTATCATGTGACTCATTAGTGTTACAAGGTCTCAGGTGTGAATGGGGAGCAGGTGTGTTAAATTTGGTGTTATTGCTCTCACTCTCTCATACTGGTCACTGGAAGTTCAACATGGCACCTCATGGCAAAGAACTCTCTGAGGATCTGAAAAAAAAAAAAAAAAGTTGATCTACATAAAGATGGCCTAGCTTTATAAGAAGATTGCCAAGACCCTGAAACTGAGCTGCAGCACAGTGGCCAAGACCATACAGCGGTTTAACAGGACAGGTTCCATTTAGAACAGGCCTCGTTATGATCGACCAAAGATGTTGACTGCACATGCTCAGCATCATATCCAGAGGTTGTCTTTGGGAAATAGACGTATGAGTGCTGCCAGCATTGCTGCAGAGGTTGAAGGGGTGGGGGATCAGCCTGTCAGTGCTCAGACCATACGCCGCACTCTGCATCAAATTGGTCTGCATGTGGTCCCAGAAGGAAGCCTCTTCTAAAGATGATGCACAAGAAAGCCCGCAAACAGTTTGCTGAAGACAAGCAGACTAAGGACGTGGATTACTGGAACCATGTCCTGTGGGCTGATGAGACCAAGATAAACTTATCTGGTTCAGATGGTGTAAAGTGTGTGTGGCCGAGACAGAAGTACAGTTAAATCACACATGTTTAATAATAAAAGTAAAAAGAACAAACGTAGTCAAAACATAGCCAAAGTTCAGTAACTGGAATGGATAGTCAGCCAAGCCAGAAGTCAGGGATCAATGTAGTGGAACAGCAAGCAGGATCTGGAGCCAGGAGGGATGTCAGCAAAGCAAGTCTTTAAACGACAATGCAGGAGAATGTCTCTGTGATGTTGACCAAGGCGAAGGCAGAGATCTTCTGGACTGGACGCCTTAAGTAGGCAGGACTGACGAGCGGGAAATCATCAACAGCTGAGTAACTATGGAGCTGGGAGATGACAATTAGCCGACAGCTGAGCAGCCAGCTCTGAGAAGGAAGGGCTGAGCCCAGCCCTGACATCAGTAAGTGATAATGATGTGCAGTAACCTCTATAAACCAATCAGTCA
Organism: Lithobates septentrionalis; assembly: GCA_037952835.1. Lineage (NCBI taxonomy): Eukaryota > Metazoa > Chordata > Amphibia > Anura > Ranidae > Lithobates > Lithobates septentrionalis. The sequence goes on along the minus strand of JBBDGP010002329.1, from coordinate 72,981 downwards.
GTGGTAAGGATGTGCAGTAACTTCTAGCAAGCACTCAGCAAGTAGAAATGATGTGCTGTAACCTCTAGCAACCAGTCAGTGAACGGTCTCAATCGCTGCCTGATCTGCTGTAGTAAACTGATTTTGAGTCTAGCTGCTCTCAGAGTAGATGGAGAGCGAAGTTACATGGTGGGGGCCAGTGGGCGGGGTCAAGAAAATGTTTACCCAGGGTCCAATCAATATCAAAGTTAGCCCTGGCTCAGTGATGTCGTCATGGAGGAGTGGAAGAGGACTCCAATGGCAACGTGTGAAGCTCTGGTGAACTCCATGCCCAAGAGGCTTAAGACAGTGCTGGAAAATAATGGTGGCCACACAAAATATTCACACTTTGGGCCCAATTTGGACATTTTCACTTAGGGGTGTACTCACTTTTGTTGCCAGCGGTATAGACATCAATGGCTGTGTGTTGAGTTATTTTGAGGGGACCGCAAATTTACACTGTTATATATGTAGTGGGCACCTACTTTCATGTAGGTGACCTTTTCTGAGTTTAAATGACAAAGTACAGTTTCAGGTAAAATTTAGGCAGGCTTGTACTATTATATCAGGCTTGGTTGTTTATTTTGGGAACTGGGAGTGTCAGTAAAGTGCAGGGTGTGGCCACCTGTGCTTGGACCCAGAGATGCCTCCTCTTGCTTTCAACTAAATGATTTTGGAAGGGAGGTTGGACTTGGGATCTGAGTGACAGGCAGCTTGTGGGTGAGTTCTGGCCAATCATTAATTTGTTTGGCAGGAGGCTGGGTCACATGACAGGAAAGGGTGGAGTGTGGTTGGAGTTCCAGAAAGGGAGAGCCCACAGGGAGAGGTTCCCCTGCGGGGAGCCCAGCAGAGCCCCCCCCTCCCTACGGGGAAGGGAGGAGGACCGGGACACGCGGAGGAGAGGAGTTGATGACACCGGGCAGCATGTAGTCGCGGGTGTCGCTGAACGCCCCTGTGGGGAAGGGAGCGTGCCAGACTGGGGAGAAGGTACAGAGAAACACTTATGGAAGAAGTAGCAACTAAGTGGACTACATCTGGGCAGTCGATTGTGAGTGGAACATGGACTATCGATCAAGTGAGTGAAAGCCCAGGGGAAGGGTACTACCAGAGGCTGAGGGATGTTGGTACGCAAGTCAGCAAAACAGGTGGTGATGGCCTGTGACTTTGGGTTCAACAATTCCCCCGGGATTCCAATCAGTTAGCCGGGAGGAATTATTCAGAGTGATCTCTTCTTTAGCTCTACTTGGAAGTACCATAGAGATGGGAAGTAGTGGTAAAAAGGTAGCGGTAAAGCTCCAATCACAAATAGAGATACAGACTGTTCTAAGAAGTTCTGCAGATGAAGAAGTTATTCAGAGTGACTCTTTACCATATATTCTCTAGTAAATCTACTTCCGTCTTTCCCACTAAAGAAATCATTCAGAGTGATTTCTTAGAGTCCGCGTTGTTCTTATGCCCCGTACACACGGTCGGATTTTCCGATGGAAAATGTATGATAGGACCTTGTTGTCGGAAATTCCGACCGTGTGTAGGCTCCATCACACATTTTCCATCGGATTTTCCGACACACAAAGTTTGAGAGCAGGCTATAAAATTTTCCGACAACAAAATTCGTTGTCGGAATTTCCGATCGTGTGTACACAAATCCGACGCACAAAGTGCCACGCATGCTCAGAATAAATAAAGAGATGAAAGCTATTGGCTACTGCCCCGTTTATAGTCCCGACGTGCGTGTTTTACGTCACCGCGTTCAGAATGATCGGATTTTCCAACAACTTTGTGTGACCGTGTGTATGCAAGACAAGTTTGAGCCAACATCCGTCGGAAAAAATCCATGGATTTTGTTGTCAGAATGTCCGATCAATGTCCGACCGTGTGTACAGGGCATAAGTCTTTGCATGAAACAGGCAAAGGAAAAAAATTACAAAGCAGTATAAGAGCATCTCAGAAAACCCTTCACCTATCCCAGTTCACGTTGTATCAATAAAAGCAAGAGAAAACTACAATATGGACTGTTTTCTATTTCGATGGGCTAGATGGCAAATGTGAATTACGGATAGGACACACAAATTGCAGCTCCTTTGGGGGGTAGTGCTCTACATATATATATGTACACTCACTACTATACATTGGAGCAAAGTGTCATTTCTTCAGTGTTGTCACATGAAAAGATAGAATAAAATATTTACAAAAATGTGAGGGGTGTACTCACTTTTGTGAGATAAGGTATTTTATGCTGTACGGTTGTATACAGATATAAATGATACAATTTAAAATATCATTTTAACCTAAAGACAAAAACTGACCAAATGTTAAAAAAAAATTCTGGTTAGATCCCATTTACCTCCCTGAGTCGGGAATTCATTAGAATAGATATTGCGGCTCCTTTGTAAAAGATAACCGGCAATCGGCGCCATATGCACCAAATGTTCACTGCACGCTAATTCTATCTTAGATTCCTGGGGGAATAGACGTCATACACAAGTCTCATAAGTGTTAACAGTCTAACAGGAAACTAAACGGATTATTGAACTATCAGCCCCAGGGCCCAGTGCTTCAATACAGTAAATTAATGTTTACTATTTGTGTGACAAGCGCTTAATATGCATGCATACAGAATGCTGAAGATGCAGTGTAACAGTAGAATTTGTTTTATATTGATATTATTTTATATAGAAAGGTTAAAAAAAAAAAATTAAAGGGATAGTTGACTTTTAATGTCTATTTTCCAGAAAAGAAAAACCCCATGTAATCCAACATTCCCAGCACATTACATACCACTACCCTGCTGTTCAAATAGTTACTCCTGTCCCCTTTCATAAATGTAGGCTGTGTGCAACCTGTACAACAAACAAAAAACTCCTTAGTAGCTAACCCACAGTGGCTCCTCTGACTTGTTCAAGTAGTGCGCTGCGCATGCATGGTGTTTGAACGAGCCAGCATGGATGCTGGGGGCACACTTCTAACATTCGTTCTATACGGGACCGAGGACGGGTTACCACCATAGTTACATAGTAGGTGAGGTTAAAAAAAGACACAAGTCCATCAAGTCCAACCTATGTGTGTGATTATGTGTCAGTATTACATTATATATCCCTGTATATTGCGGTCATTCAGGTGATTATCTAATAGTTTCTTGAAGCTATCAATGCTCCCCGCTGAGACCACCGCCTGTGGAAGGGAATTCCACATCCTTGCCGCTCTTACAGTAAAGAACCCTCTACGTAGTTTAAGGTTAAACCTCTTTTCTTCTAATTTTAATGAGTGGCCACGAGTCTTGTTAAACTTTCTTCTGCGAAAAAGTTTTATCCCTATTGTGGGGTCACCAGTACAGTATTTGTAAATTGAAATCATATCCCCTCTCAAGCGTCTCTTCTCCAGAGAGAATAAGTTCAGAGCTCGCAACCTTTCCTCATAACTAAGATCCTCCAGACCCTTTATTAGCTTTGTTACCCTTCTTTGTACTCGCTCCATTTCCAGTACATCCCTCCTGAGGACTGGTGCCCAGAACTGGACAGCATACTCTAGGTGCGGCTGGACCAGAGTCTTGTAGAGCGGGAGAATTATTTTTTTATCTCTGTAGTTGATCCCCTTTTTAATGCATGCCAATATTCTGTTTGCTTTGTTAGCAGCAGCTTGGCATTGCATGCCATTGCTGAGCCTGTCATCTACTAGGACCTCCCAGGTCCCTTTCCATCCTAGATTCCCCCAGAGGTTCTCCCCCCAGTGTATAGATTGCATTCATATTTTTGCCACCCAAATGCATTATTTTACATTTTTCTACATTGAACCTCCAGATGCAGTCCAATGCGTTTTTAATGCGTTTTTGGTGCATTCCGGTACATTTTTTTTCTCCTCTTTTTTTCTTCACCTTAACCGCTTCAGCCCCAGAAGGATTTACCCCCTTCCTGACCAGGCCATTTTTTGCAATATGGCACTGTGTCGCTTTAACTGACAGTTGCGCGGTCATGGGAAGTTGTATCCAAACGATATTGATGTCCTACTTTTCCCCACAAATAGTTTTTTTGGTATTTGATCACTTCTGCTGTTTTTATTTTTTGAGCTATCAACAAAAAAAGAGCATCAATTTTGAAAAAAAAAAAAAAAAATATTTTTTACTTTTTGCTATAATAAATATCCCCCCAAAAAAATGTAAAAAAAACTATTTTTTTCCTCAGTTTAGGCCGATATGTATTCTTCTACATATTTTTGGTAAACAAAATCCAAATTAGCGTATATTGATTGGTTTGCGCAAAAGTTATCACATCTACAAAATAGGGGAATGATTTATGGCATTTTTATTATAATTTTTTTTTTGTTTACTAGTAATGGCGGTGATCTGCGATTTTTACCGGGACTGCAACATTGCGGCAGACAGATTGGACACTTTTGACACTTTTTTGGGACCAGTGACATTTATACAGCGATCAGTGCTAAAATAATGCACTGATTATTGTATAAATTACACTGGCAGGGAAGGGGTTAACACCAGGGGTGATCAAAGGGTTAAATGACAGGGAGTAGAGAGAGATCGCTGTTCCTAATCACTAGGTACAGACAATCTCACTCTACTCCCCTGACAGAACGGGGATCTGCTTTGTTTACAATGGCAGATCCCTGTTCTGCCTCTCTGTGGAGTGATCGCGGGTGGCCGGCGGATATCGAGTCCGCCGGACCCGCTTATTGGCTCTTTGATGCATTTTACTGCGTTCCTGCAGCATGTTCAAATTTTTTTTCGGAACTGGAACTGACCACACTGGTGTGAACTATGCAATTGCAAACCTTTAGCATACTATCCATGCTTTTTGATGCAGAAAAAAAAACATTGGAATGCATGTGGTTTGAACAGGCCCTTAAAGAGTAAGTAAACCCTTATGGGTTTACTTCCTCTTTGTTTCCCTGCAAAGGTAAAGCATAATGGGTTACTATGCATCGCATAGTAGCCCATTATGTGTCACTTACCTGACACAGGAGCCTGTGATGTCACCGCTGCCCCTTTTCCACGAAGCGTCCATCTTCCTTCCGGGTATCGCTGCTCCGGCGCTGTGACTGGCTGGAGCAGCGATGACGTCACTCCGGCGCATGCGTGCGGGAGCCGTCGGTGACAGCATGATTGCCTTCACTAATGGCACGCTCAGTGTGCCTGCGCCGTTGTCTACGGCACGCATGCGCCGTAGACATCGGTGTGCGTTTTCAGGAAAATATCTCCTTAACCGTGTATCAATGCAAACATTTTTTTTAAAAACGCCCGTTTTTTTGGGAGCAGCCATTTTTTTTTCAATTTTGGTGCAGGATTCCCCTTAAAATCCAAACCAGACCTGAAGGGTTTGGTATGGATTTTGAGGGGGACCCCCGTGACATTTTTTCAAAAATTTTGGCGCGGGGGTCCCTTAATTTCCATATCAGACCCGAAGGGCCTGGTATGATTTTTAGGGGGACCCCCATGGAATTTTTTTTTTAAACTTTGGTTCGGGGTTCCCCTTAATATTCATACCAGATCCAAAGGGCCTGGTAATGGACTAGGGGGGGGACCCATGCTCTTTTTTTCAATGAGTTTTATCTATATTGCCCGACAATACATTACAGCCGCAATTAGTTTTAAATGACAATTTTTCCTTTAGAAACGTCATTTTGCTGTGGTACTGTTCTAAACACGGGAAAAATGCACCACTTTACAGGCATACTATAGACACCCCCCAGGCACGATATTTAAAGGAATATTTCATTTTTCTTGTTTCCCTTTAAGCATTAAAATAATCACTGCTCCCGAAAAAACGTCAGTTTTTTAAAAAAAAATTTGCATTAATACATGTCCCCTGGGGCAGGACCCAGGTCCCCAAACACTTTTTACGACAATAACTTGCATATAAGACTTTAAAATGAGCACTTTTGATTATTCATGTTTATGTCCCATAGACTTTAACAGTGTTCGTGTGTTCTCACAAATTTTTTGCCTGTTCGGTATATTCTGGTGCAAACCGAACCAGGGGGTGTTCGGCCCATGATCACACATTTGAGAAAAAATCATGGCAGAGGTTGAGCTGAGCTCGAAGGGGCGAGGAGCATGTCAGCTAGAGTATCTGATGGGGTGAAGCGCAGCCAAACAGACCACAGAACTTTATGTTTATCATAGGTATTACTGTCGAACATCTCCTCCATTCTCATGATGTCATTCACTGTGGAGACCCAAAGAGGCAATAGGGGGGTAGTGGTGGTTTCCCAAAAAAGTGGGATAAGCTGTCGGGCCGCAGACAGAAAGAAATGGAGGAGACATCGTTTCTAGGAGGCTATCGATCCCAGCAACATGGAGAGAAGGGCGATCTCAGGGGTTAGTCGTAAAGATTCCTCATATATAGCATAATATACCTGAAATACCTAGGTCCAGAACGGACGTATCCATTCACACTCCCACCAGACATGAAGATAAGTGCCTGTGGCTACACTGCATCGCCAGTAGGAGGACGGGGTAGATGGGAAAATTTTGTGCAATGTAGCGGGGTCCCTGTACCATCTGGAAAGGATTTTGAAATTCTTCTCTTGTGAGTAACGGGAGATAGAGGATTTGTGTGCGAAGTGGAACGCAGTCTGCCAATCTGCTCTGGAGAGGCTTTTTCCCAACTCTGGCGACCACATCCTGGTGTACGGGCTTATGTCATCCTAAGTGAGGGCTTGGATTAAGCTATAGATGGAGGAGAGTAGATGTCTGGGCATATCATGGAGGGAGCTTAAACGTTCAAATTCAGGAGAGCGGACGATGTATTTGGGATGAGAGGAATAGGTGTTTTGCAAAGGAGGTCAGGTGTAGGGATGTGAGCCAATGGCGTGTACCCTCAGGGATGATCGGGGTCCCAAGTCCTGGGTGGATGAAAGTGTGGGCCTGAAGCCTGGAGGAGTGGTGGAATGAGCCCAATGTAGGGCCCCCTGATGCCTTGGGGAAGGGCCGGATTGTCAAATAATAATAATAAATGATCCGAGGAGAGGACCTCACATAGCCCTCCCTGATACCAAAGTGTAAAGACAGCAGTAGTTACAGTAGAGGCGAGGTGCAGGATAGACCGGAGAAGCTACCTTTGTAACCCCAGAGGAGACAGTGCATATTTTTAGCACTGATCACTATATTGGTATCACTGGTTCCCACAAAGTGTCAGTAAGTGCCCTATTGTTCGCTGCAATATCGAAGTCCTGCTATAAGTCGCTGATCACCGTCATTACTAGTATATAAAATAAATAAATAAAAATTTCAGTATATATACCATAGTTCGTAGATGCTTTAACGTTCATATAGACCAATCAATATACGCTTATTGGGATTTTTACCAGAAATATGTAGCAGAGTACATATTGGCCTAAATTTTTGAGGACTTTTTATTTTTTTCAATTTTTTTATTGGATATGTTTTATAGCAGAAAGTAAAAAATATTGTTTTTTTTTCAAAATTGTCGCTCTGTTTATAGCGCAAAACATAAAAAACGCAGAGGTGATCAAATATCACCAAAAGAAAGCTCTACTTTTCAGGGGCAAGGCTTAGTTCTCCACATTGCTTTTACCATATTTATGTGATCACTTTTTATTTTTTTTATATTGGTTGATTCCAATAAATGTACTTTTTTACCTGCCCTATCGGAGCATTCTATCTTTTTCTCCATCCTTTCTGGCTCTATGAGAGATTGGGACGTCTCCACTTGATGTGCTGCTTTTCCTGATTTGGAGGATCTTAAAACAGAGGTTTCAGCCTAAAGGAGACACCTTGGGAGATCCTGGATCCCTACCCCCATGTGCGAGAACCTTCCATCTGATTCCCTAAGCCTGTTTGATTCGGTGTCATCGGTACTTGAATCCACCTGTTCTGGTAAGAGTATTCTCACCTTCTTTACTGCAAGAGTTATCTTTTGATGAATCGTATGCCAGAAGATCTCCTCAGTCCCATTGGATGTGTTATTCATCTTATTGTTTGGACTTTATCACTTTCTTTATATACACAATGATTTGGATTATACCTTTTCATCACTGAACTTTGCCAGTTCACATATATGATTTTTTGTTAGCGCTACATTTTTTTCACATTATAATAAATATCCCCAAAAAATATTTTAAAAAACATTTTTTTCCTCAGTTTAGGCCGATACGTATTCTTCTACATATTTTTGGTAAAAAAAAAAAAAATCGCAATAAGCGTTTATTGATTGGTTTGCGCAAAAGTTATAGCGTTTACAAAATAGGGGATAGTTTTATGGCATTTTTATTATTTTTTTTTTTTACTAGTAATCGCGGCGATCAGCGATTTTTATCGTGACTGCGACATTATGGCGGACACATCGGACATTTTTGACACATTTTTGGGACCATTGTCATTTATACAGCAATCAGTGCTATACAAATGCACTGATTCCTGTGTAAATGACACTGGCAGTGAAGAGGTTAACCACTAGGGGCTAGGGAGGGGTTAAGTATGTCCTGGGGAGTGTTACTAACTGTGGGGGGGGGGGCGTGGCTATGTGTGACACGTCACTGATCTCTGCTCCCGATGACAGCGAGCAGAGATCAGTGACACTGTCAATAGGCAGAACGGGGAGATGCTTGTTTACATTAGCATCTCTCCGTGAGGCGATCACGGGCATCCCCGCAGCGATCGAGTCCGCGGGACCCACGACCCCACTCACGGAGCTCCCGGCTGGCACGCACGCAATGGCACGGCTGCAAATTTAAAGGGACGTACGGGTACGCCCATTTGCCCAGCCGTGCCATTCTGACGACGTACGTCGGCATGTGCCGGTCGGGAACCGGTTAATGTGTGTCAAAGCCGAAGCAAGTGTAAATGAGCCCTAAAGCTTCCCCCCGTAGCATCTTTGAAGCACCATTGAAGCACCATCAAAGCACCACCAAAGCACCATCGAAGCACCACCAAAGCACCACATCAAAAAACATGTTGAAGCAGGAGGCACTTCACTTGTGTTGAAGTTGAAGCAAGAGTAAATGAGCCCAAATGGTCAAAAAAATTTCATGAAAATGAAATGGTATGGTGAAAATAATGGTCTGCCGACAGGGTCTCTTTAGGGCCCAGTAGAGCCCTTAATCTTTAGGGAAATTAAGCTGTACTGGAAATGAAGTCAAGTTATGTCAAAGAAGAATCAGCTACAATGCTTGTTTGAAAGAGCCATGATATGGAACAGAGCCTAAAAATTTGTAAGGCTATTATTAGAGCATGTAACCAAAACAGCTGGTATCTATGAACAATGCAGTAATTCAGGTAAGCATCTGAGCTAATGTTTGACAGATATCCATACTAGGGCTGGATAGTGCTAGGAGACAGTCAGCTTTTTTCTTTGCTAGTTATAAAAACCCATCTTCTGGTTTCAAAAAGTCAATATACACTCACCGACCACTTTATTAGGTACACCTGTTCAATTGCTTGGTGACACAAATTGCTAATCAGCCACTCACATGGCAGCAACTCAATGCATTTAGGCATCTAGACGTGGTAAAGAAAACTTGCTGAAGTTCAAACAGAGCATCAGAATGGGGAAGAAAGGGGATTTAGGTGACTTTGAACTTGGCATGCCAGACGGGCTGATCTGAATATTTCAAATCTGCTGATCTACTGGGATTTTCGCGCGCAACCAGTGGCATCACTATGGGGGTGCGGACCGCACCCGGGTGACACCCACCAACAAGGAAGCAGATGTAGTGGGTGCTGTCGTGCCCCCTCCCCATAAGCATACCTCCCAACATTTTGAGATGGGAATGAGGGACACCTACTAGCAAACATATTTAGGCATAGGACACGCCTCCTGCCACCCCTTAAAGGAGTATTAACCCAAAAAAAAGGTTAAATAAATTCACAAGGGCTTTTTTTTACCACTACTATTCCTTTATATTGGCTTTTAAAATTTACAAATGCTGCAGTTTAGAATTTGGATGAAAGGTTTGGCGCTGGGAAACACTTTCTGAAAGATAAAGTGCATTTTATATACAGCTATATAGATCAAACCAAAATGGAGGGACAAATGAGGGGGAAAGAGGGACAGAGGGACATTGCTCCAAATCAGGGACAGTCCCTAGAAATCAGGGACAGTTGGAAGCTATGCCATAAGTAAAGCGATGACAGTGGGCGGCTTCTCAGTTGAAGAGCACTCGCAGGCTGTCAGAAAGTTTCCCCTGCTCACCCCCCCCTTCTCCTTCAGCAGCACGGGAGAAGACAGAGCTTCCTGCCTGCTCTTCTTAGTTCCCCATTAGCCACAGCGGAGGGCCGACTAGAAGGAAGAAGGGGAGCATCATGGGACATGTAGTCCCGGAAGATGTTCTCCACAGGGAGCAGGCTACAGCCCCAGCATGCATTCTGCTGGGGGAAGAGATAGGAGCAAGCTGAGGAAGTATGTGCTACACTGTAGCAGCTACAGGAGAAAGGAAAAAGAAAGAGAGGACTGTACTGGGGGAAGCCAAGAAAGAGAACCATGCTGCCCAACATCACCAGAGAGAGAACCACACTGCCCAGCGTCACCAGAAAGAGAACCATGCTGCCCAGCACCACCAGAGAGAGAACCACACTGCCCAGCACCACCAGAGAGAACCACACTGCCCAGCACCACCAGAGAGAACCACACTGCCCAGCACCACCAGAGAGAACCACACTGCCCAGCACCACCAGAGAGAACCATGCTGCCCAGCACCACCAGAGAGAACCACACTGCCCAGCACCACCAGAGAGAACCATGCTGCCCAGCACCACCAGAGAGAACCACACTGCCCAGCACCACCATAGAGAACCACACTGCCCAGCACCACCAGAGAGAACCACACTGCCCAGCACCACCAGAGAGAGAACCACACTGCCCAGCACCACCAGAGAGAACCACACTGCCCAGCACCACCAGAGAGAACCATGCTGCACAGCACCACCAGAGAGAACCACACTGCCCAGCACCACCAGAGAGAACCATGCTGCCCAGCACCACCAGAGAGAACCACACTGCCCAGCACCACCAGAGAGAACCACACTGCCCAGCACCACCAGAGAGAACCACACTGCCCAGCACCACCAGAGAGAACCACACTGCCCAGCACCACCAGAGAGAACCACACTGCCCAGCACCACCAGAGAGAGAACCACGCTGCCCAGCACCACCAGAGAGAACCACACTGCCCAGCACCACCAGAGAGAACCACGCTGCCCAGCACTACCAGAGAGAACCACGCTGCCCAGCACTACCAGAGAGAACCACACTGCCCAGCACCACCAGAGAGAACCACACTGCCCAGCACCACCAGAGAGAACCACACTGCCCAGCACCACCAGAGAGAACCACACTGCCCAGCACCACCAGAGAGAACCACACTGCCCAGCATCACCAGAGAAAACCACACTGCCCAGCACCACCAGAGAGAACCACACTGCCCAGCACCACCAGAGAGAACCACACTGCCCAGCACCACCAGAGAGAACCACACTGCCCAGCACCACCAGAGAGAACCACACTGCCTATCACCACCAGAGAGAGAACCACGCTGCCCAGCACCACCAGAGAGAACCACACTGCCCAGCACCACCAGAGAGAACCACGCTGCCCAGCACTACCAGAGAGAACCACACTGCCCAGCACCACCAGAGAGAACCACACTGCCCAGCACCACCAGAGAGAACCACACTGCCCAGCACCACCAGAGAGAACCACACTGCCCAGCACCACCAGAGAGAACCACACTGCCCAGCACCACCAGAGAGAACCACACTGCACAGCACCACCAGAGAGAACCACACTGCCCAGCACCACCAGAGAGAACCACACTGCCCAGCACCACCAGAGAGAACCCCACTGCCCAGCGTCACCAGAGAGAGCGCCACACTGCAGAGGCAGAGTGCAGAGGGATTAGAAGTCTTGTCAGTTTTTTTTAAGGATGTCTGCACCCCTGATAGGGTGAAGACACCTCCCAATCTTTGCCAAAAACGTAAACAAGGAGAAGTGCCTTTAAAAATTCTAAATTGATTAAAAGCTAGTAACTTGGGGGGCTTACTCTGCCTGTAAAGTGGTGCATCTGTAGCATGTATCCAAAATGCTGCTTCAAAGATGTACGGCTTTAGAGAAAACGTGCAAATCTGCAAGATTTTAAAACAAAACAAAAAATACCCTGCCCCCCCCCTCCCACAATACATACAAGGCCATTTGGGTCTGTTAAGTCTTAAAATGACAACCCCCACATGAAAAATACCACCCCAAACTAAAAGAAAATTGTGCCCCTCCCACACACGGACAAACCCCTAGCCAAACACACAGCAAGCCAGCCCATGAAAGGGGGGGGGGTGGATGCTTGGGGGCAGGAGGGGCTTGGGCACCCCAAAAGTCAACCACCTTGTTTCCATATTCAGAGGGACAAGGGCCCTCTTCCAAGCAACCCTAGGCTGGGGTTGTGGGGGGCTGCAGACAGGGGGCTTTACGGAATGTGGAAAACCCCTTTAAATTAATGGGTACAAGGTGCTTTGTGGTTGGTATTGGGCTGAGCCCAACATGCCCCAAAGGCAGCCAGCTATGTTGAGTGCATGTGGCTTTGTATGGTTCAGGAGGGGGTTGGGAGATCGCTCTTCTCTCCCCTTTCCTAGCTGGCCCTGTTGTATGCTCTAAAAAAGGATGTGGTTTGGATTGGTGAAGGCAGCTCACAGCTTTTGGAGAATAGAGTGGAGTGTGGATTTCCCCTTTAAACGTAAAAGTTAGACCATGGAAATTCAAGGGATTAGAGGGGGGAGACAAGAGCAATGGAGAATGGAGTGTGGAGTTCTCCTTTAAAAGCAAAAGCTAGCCCAAGGAAATCCTATGCATTAGAGGGGAAAGGTTAAATGCCCTTTTAGGAGGAGCTAGAGGAGCGAGAATCTTTTTACATAATTTTAACAAGGTGCATGTCACATGTTGGAAACGTAACATGCTAACATGACCTGTGTGCAAATCTCCTTAAAAAAATACATAAAGATGAACCAGCGTAAAAAAAAAAAAATGACAAGTTTAGAGGTGCGCCCGTTCAACCCGTGCAATTGCATGTATGTTTCTTAACATTTACTTAGATTTGGCAGCGCAGTGAACAAACACATGTGAATGAGCGCAACAGCCGCTTGCGCATGCGCAGTGCTTACATTGATTTCACGCAGTTCTAAACTTACTTGCAGGCACAGCGGGCTTTCTCTGAAAAAGTTACTTTTAGACATGTGCAGAACGAAAAAATTTGTTTCGCTTCATTTCGTTTTGATTCGCTATTTACATAAATTTGTTTAGTTAAATTTGCTTCATTCGTTTAATTTGTTTTCTGAATTCGTTTTGTTTATTCGGAACGATTTGAGAATTTTTCGAATTCGGAACGATTTGAGAAGTTTTCGAATCAATTTTCAAAGTTTTTTCAAAAAAACTTTTCAAAAAGTTTTCAAATTCTAAAAGTCTTCGAATTGTTTTCAAATTTGAAAAGTTTTTGGAATTCAAATCGTTTTCCAATTTCCATATAGAAATAAATATAGAATATATAGAATAAATATGAATATAAAATAAAGGAATAGAATAGGAAAAAAAAATAGAAAAGAAAAGAATACGACAGAAAATAAAAAAATATAATATAATAGAGTAAAACAGAACAAAATAAGATAGAAAATAAAATAACAGAATAGAGTGGAATAGAATAGAAAGGGATATAATAGAATAAAAAAGAATAGAATAAAATAGAAAGAATATAACCATCTTCTGAATCCGAATAGAATAAATAGAAAAGCATAGAAAGGAAAAAAGTAGAATGAAAACAGAATAGAATAGAAATAATATAACCATTTTCCAAAATTCAAATAGAATCAATTTGAATAGAATATAAAATAGAGTAGAATAGAAAATAACACAGAAGTATAGAAAAAAACAGAATAGAATAGAATGATTATATCCATCTCCCTATTCTAATCTATTCTTTTCTAGTCTATTCAAATTCGATTTGATTCTATTTGAATTTCGGGAAATGGTTATCTTCTTTCTATTCTAATCTATTCTACTGTTTTTTAAATTATACTATTTTTTATTTGTTTATTCTATTCTATTCTTTTCTATTCCATTATTTTATTTTCTATTATATTCTTTTCTATTCTATTCTTTTCTTTTCAAATTCAAAATTATTCTATTTGGAATTTGAATTTTGGGAAATGGTTATATTCTGTCTATGCCAGTGTTTCTCAACTCCAGTCCTCAAGGCGCCCCAACAGGTCATGTTTTCAGTATTTCCCTTAGATGAAACAGCTGTGGTAATTACTAAGGCAGTGAAACTGATCAAATCACCTGTGCAAAATAATGGGAAGTATTTGAAAACGATTCCAAAACGGTTCAAATTACAATTTCGAAAAAAAAATTCCGTTATTTTGGATTTGTTTAAATTCATCCGAATTTACGAAAAACTAAAATTTGTCTGAATTTTAATTTGGCACGAAACGAACCGCACACGTCTAGTTACTTTCTCATTCTATTTATGGCATATTTGTTACTTAGGCAGTTGTTACTAAACTTCCTCACATCACCCCATAATATTGGCTCCTCCATCTTCTATCAATATTGATTTGGAGATGCTGTGCGCCATGTCCATAGTGGCGCACAGATTGCATTTTACCGAGTGCCGAGATCGTTATAGTAAAAGGGGGATTTGCGCTCTGTTACCAGTGTACCATTTCGTAAATATGAAAATGTGCGTGGCGCCTCACCGTGCGCCTCTACTGATGGCGCACGGCTTTCGTAAATCACCCCCTAAGTCTTCTTAAAGCGGAACTTCACTCTCAATCAACATTGGCGATTTTTAATCCTTATGATGCTCGTATTAACAAATGGATAGGAAAGCATATTAGATTTTCTTGTTTAAATAAATAAATCTCTAAATAAAAGGGGCCTAGCACTTGATGACACTGTCTGCTGTAACCAGACACTCTTCTGGCACAGAGCCACCCAGTGGCAGACTAGCTAGCTGCACCTGCCTACACCCTTGCCTGGGTCTCCCGCATCTGTCGGCCCTATTTGCTACTGTAAATAGTGCCTTACAGGCTTTGAAAATTTGAATGAACATATATACCTCTTCCCGTATTTATTTTTAGGTTTAAATATATTTAATGCCTGACCGCTTTAAGACCGCCCCACATACATTTACTGCGGCAGGGCGGCCCATAAGTGCAAAATCACGTACCTGTACGCGATACCTTCTTCCGGACCTGGGGCACCGCCGGAGATGCGCTCCCGCTGTGATTGGACACAGTGGAAGCCAATCAATGGGTCCGGCGGACGCTAGTTCGTAGAGAGGCATAACAGCGGTCTGCCTATGTAAACAAGGCAGATCGCCATTCTGCTAGTAAGAAAGACAGAGATCTTGTGTTTCTGCTAAGCAGGAACACGGATCTCTGTCTTCTTACGGTTAAACCATGCCCCACACAGTTAGAAAGCACTCACAGGGAACACATTTAACCCTTTGGTCGCCCCTAATGTTAACCCCTTCCCTGCCTGTGTCATTAGTACAGTGACAGTGCATTTTTTTTTAGCACTGATCACTGTAATGGTGTCACCGGTCCCCAAAAAAGTGTCAAAATAGTCCAATGTGTCTGCCGCAATGTTGCAGTCCCACTAAAAATCGATCGCCATCATTACTAGTAATAAATAAATACCGTATTTATCAACGTATAACACGCACCTTAATTTTAAGAGGGAAGTTTCAGGAAAAAAACTTACATTTTAAATAGAGAATTTTGAAGCAAAATAATGGTCAGTGCCCATCTGCAGCCTCGCCATTGCCCATCATTGCAGCCTGATCAGTGCCCATCATTGCAGCCTTGCCCATCATTGCAGCTTTGCCCATCATTGCAGCCTGATCATCTGCAGTCTTGCCCATCATTGCAGCACGATTAGTGCCCATCTTCAGCCTTGCCAATCATTGCAGTCTGATCAGTGCCCATCTGCAGTCTTGCCAATCATTGCAGCATGATTAGTGCCCATCTTCAGCCTTGCTCATCATTGCAGCATGATCAGTGCTCATCTGCAGCCTTCCCCATCATTGCAGCCTGATCAGTGCCCATCTGCAGCCTTGCCCATCATTGCAGCATGATTAGTGCCCATCTGCAGTCTTGCCAATCATTGCAGTCTGATCAGTGCCCATCTGCAGCCTTGCCCATCATTGCAGCCTGATCAGTGCCCATATGCAGCATTGCCAATCATTGCAGTCTGATCAGTGCCCATCTGCAGCCTTGCCCATCATTGCAGTCTAATCAGTGCCCATCTGCAGCCTTGCCAATCATTGCATGATGATCAGTGCTCATCTGCAGCCTTGCCCATCATTGCAGTCTGATCAGTGCCCATCTGCAGCCTTGTTATTGCCGAAATAAACAGAGCCGGATCGCCTGTGTACTCGGCTCGGCTCGCGGTCCAGCCCAGTCCCGCCCCTTGGCCCGGCTCTTATGATGGACATAACACCTGTCCAATGGCAGGACGTCAATGCTAGGAGGAGGGACTGGGCGTGACTGCGTGCAGAGCCGAGTACACAGGAGATTCAGCTCTGTCTATTTCGGCGGCACTCGTTCCCTCTTTCCCCTCCGAGGCAGCCGTTCGGCGTATAACACGCACACACGATTTTCCCCTGATTTTAAGGGGGAAAAGTGCGTGTTATACGCTGATAAATACAGTAAATAAAAATTCTATAAATCTTTCCTATAGTTTGTAGACACGATAACTTTTGTGCAAACCAATCAATATACGCTTATTGGGATTCTTTTTACCAAAAACATGTAGCAGAATAATATTGGAATAAACTGATGAAGAAATTATATTTTTTATATTTTTTTATTGGATATGTTTTATAGCAGAAAGTATAAAATGTTTTTTCTTTTCAAAATTGTCCATCTTTTTTCTGTTTATAGCGCAAAAAATAAAAACTGCAGAGGTGATCAATTACCACCAAAAGAAAGCTCTATTTGTGGAAAGAAAAGAAAATAAGTTTTATTTGGGTACAGCGTTGCACAACCGCGCAATTGTCAGTTTAATGAACGCAGCGCCGTATCGCAAAAAAAAAAAAAAATGGCCTGGTCATGAAGGAGGTAAAATCTTCCGGGGCTGACTTGGTTAAAGAAATTATTTTAAAAAAATCGTCCCTTTCAATCTCTATAACCTGCTGATTGCACTTTTATTTATTTTATGTTTTCTTCCTAGAATCCCCGGCGACCTTGCCGTTAATCACTCTAACTTTGTTGAAGGCAAGTGAAATAGAACTGCCACATTTTTCATAAATTAAGTAGTAAATTAAGAATGACTAGAGGAGAAAGACTATTTGAAAAGAGATATATTCAAGTGTTTTATTGATGCCAGACATCTTTCCACACCATGTCGAAATCTCTTATATAATTAGGAGCTATGGATGAGGAAACGGAGCAAATAATGGTAATTAATCAATTTACAGTTGGGTAAACAGAGATTATTGGAGGCTAATTGCTTGCCTTTCAGCTGAATGAACATGAAGGGCTGGATGCCCGGTACTCGCCTGAGGTCATAGGGAGGCCTGCGGGAGCTTTAAGGTTTGTGCCTGGTAGGACTTCACATCCATTGTCATCCCGTGGCCTACTGAATGTAATGCGCTAGCAAGCTGGAACACTTCGTAACTGACAAGAACATCACACATGCAGGGGAAACCTTGAGCTGATCCGGTTCATTGACTGCGTACTGTTATACAATATGTTTAGGAAGACTGATGTGTACAGCTGAATGAAGCCTGCGGAAACTGGGAGGTCTACCAGTGCTTTAGTTAAAGCGGTGGCAAAGTTTTGCAATAAAAAAAAAAGTTGGGACCCCTGGGTGGTTTAAAGTGGTTGTAAAGGTTGAAGGTTTTTTACCTTCATGCATTCTATGTATGCATACCTCCCAACTTTTTGAGATGGAAATGAGGGACACCTATCAGCCAGTGGCGTCTCCAGCTTTCATGTTTAGGGGGGGCACATGGGGGGACAGGGACAAAAGTAGGGGGGCAACTATAAAATGCAATTATATATATATATGTAGCGCTGGTAGATTTTCAATCTACCGCTTATAGGTAAATTTAGCGGGTTATCTGTTCATACATAGTCAGATTTAGCCTCTGTTCCAGTTTGGCTGTGTTGCGTGTAGTTCCACACTGTGCCTGTGGGTGTCGTTGTCACCATGGGTCGGTGTTGGAAAGGCAACACGTTGAAGCGTATGAGTGCTCCTCTGTCCCGGAGATAACTCGGTGCAGGTGGTCCTCCGAGTTGCATTCTGGGAGAAGGTATTTATGGGACAGATGCCATGTTTTAGGGTTTTCTTTTCGTTCCACCTGCTGGCCCTCCTGGCCGACAGGTATGTGTTAGGAGTACTACCTCGTGGTCCTCCGACCGGGAGGACCACGCTGCTGCAGCGTGTGGGTGGGCCCAGAAGCCTGTCTGGGGCCTACCACAGCGGTGAGGGAATGGTCCTGGGCTGTCTGTCCGAGAGGGAAGAAGCTGGACAACTGAGAAGATCCCAGGGGAGGACCCGTCATGGAAGGATCATGCAGAGTGCTGGTCTGGAGAGGGGCCTGGTGACCCAGTTGGAGGACGCATCCTAAAGTTAACCTACCGCATAGTACTGCCGGGTCGGCTTAAAGGTTCTAGTGCTGTGTTTGCTATCCATCGTAAACCATTGCATCCTGTGGCAGAGGATCGTACGGGTTTCTAAACCATTCAAGTCTGTGGCAGAGACTTTTGTTCGTGCTGCGTACTGGCTGCTAGGTTAGTGAGAGAAACCTATCTGGGCGGGCAAAGATTCAACTCTAAAAGGAGAGTACATTCATCCACAAGATTCCAATTCCTAATACTACACTAAGAAAAGGTATTTGAACTTCCCTGCAACTCTTCTTCTACCTTTTTCCTGCTACTTCCTTCAGTTACTCTTTATTAAAGCATTGGAAAAGATACTCAAGTGTCCGGTGCCTACACTGTCTTGTATTAAGCTCAACGGGACCCTATACCCGGTTCTGGTGAAATTGGGGTAACAAAGGTGACGGTAACAGCCCGCTTTAAACCAGCAGCTCCACCGCGAGTTATTGCTACATATACATATATATATATATATATATATATATATATATATATATATCCTGGGGCCCTTTACTACGATCCCACAACGGGCCCTTTCACATGTTCTGCAGTGAGCTCCCTTCCTACTGTATTGGAGAGCCCCCCCCCCCAGGGTGGCAGAAAACAAGAGATATATGTCACCAGCATACCAAGAAAATATAAGGATCCAAAGCAGTGGGAGAACTATCAGGGTTGCAAAGGTTGTCTTGCCACCGGGCCCTGGTGTTCTGCCACTGTGGGGTTCCCCAGCCTCCTCTTGCTGTCCTGCCCCTGCTATTGACTGCTCTGGTCTGGCATCTCTTGGAATTTACAGGCTGGTTCTCCTGTCCTAAGGATGGGAGAAATCAGTCTGTTTTTTTCAGTAACTGAGAGTCCTGGTGGAGTCCTTCCTGCAACTCGCTCTTCTCCCTGCCAATGAGGATGCAGGGGAAGGAGCAGATCGGGCGGCCGTGGTTGTGTGAGCACTCGCATTATGCAGTGTCAGCGAGCAGAGGGAGGGGGAGGAATCACCCGCAGGAGCTGACTGGGGACGCTCTCCCTCTCAATAGAGACTGTTACTCCAGCGACGGCCCGAGTAAGATGTGGTGCATCCGCTACGAATGCAAACAAAAAGACATTGCCTTTTTGTTAAAAAGAACAAAAAAAAATTTTAATTGGGGGGGGGGGCACATGGTGGGGCACAGCATACGTTGGGGGGGGGGGGGGTCAGGGCCCCCTCTGCCCCCCCTAGGGACACCATTGCTATCAGCAAAAGTATGCAGGCATAGGACACACCTCTTGCCACACCCCCTAAAAAGGGGAATTGTACAAAAAAACAAGATTGGTAAAACCCACAAGTGCTTTTTTTTACCACTACTATTCCTTTATATTGGCTTTTGGAATTTACAAATGCAGCAATCATAGGTGTGCACAGCCCATTGCTTTAGGGTGTGCACCCCTAAGCTCAAACACACATGCCTTTCTCTGCAGCCTCAGATGCACGGGGAGGGAATGGATGGGGAGTGCTCTGTGCTAAGTGGCTTCCTGTTCATTCAAAAACTGAAGCATAGTAAAGTTTACTATGCTTCAGTTATGAATGGACACAGTGAGCAAGTGTGTTTACTGTGTTCAATTAGAAAAGGAAGGGGCTGGTAAATTACATATTTACTAGCCCCTTCCCCCACTTGCCATACTGAAACATCCCCCCGCAGCAACCGAGGGGAGAGGAGAGAAAGGAAGCCAGCAGCACTGCGTGGCGGTGAGGCCAACAATGTGGGGTTAGGCTGTAGGGGGAATCGGCACCGCACATAGTGATTAGGGTGTGCCCAGGCACACCTGGCACACCACCTGCGCACGCCTATGGCAGCAATTTAGAAATCAAATTAAAGGTTTAGCGCTGGAAAACACTTTTTGATAGATAAAAAGTGCATTTTATATACATCTATATAGATCAGACCAAAATGAGGGACAAATGAGGAGGAATGAGGGACAGAGGGACTTTGCTCCAAATCAGGGACAGTCCCTCAAAATCAGGGACAGTTGGGAGCTATGTGTATGAGGGTAAAAAAACCTTCAGTATGCAGCCCCCCTTATACTTACCAAGTGCCCGATTGCAATCCAGCAATGTGCATGAGAGCAACTGCTCGCCAGGGCCTCTGCCTACTCATTGGCTGTCAATCACAGCCAATAAGCCAATGGGGAGAGAGCGGGGGGAAAGGCAGAGCCCTGTACTATGTGTCTTATAGACACTGAAGGGCAATGAGGTGGCACTCATGAGGTTGAGGAGGCACTAATATGCAGCACTGATGGGCACTGATAGGCGGCACTAATAGGTGGCACTGATGGGCACTGATAGGTGGCACTTATGGGCAATGCTTTTTGGCACTGATAGGCGACACTGATGGGCAGTAGAGCTACACGATTCTGGGCAACATGAGAATCACAATTTTTTTGCTTAGAATAAAGATCACGATTCTCGCTGCGTAACATCATCTTTCACATTATACAAAAAAATTGGGCAACTTTACTGTTTCATTATTCATTAACCACTTCAATACCAGGCACTTAGACACCTTCCCGCCCAGGCCAATTTTCAGCTTTCAGCGCTGTCACAATTTGAATGACAATTGCGCGGTCATGCTACACTGTACCCAAACAAATTTTTTATCATTTTGTTCCCACAAATAGAGCTTTCTTTTGGTGGTATTTGATCATCTCTGCGGTTTTTATTTTTTGTGCAACAAATAAAAAAAGACCGAAAATTTTGAAAAAAAACACGTTTTTCTTTGTTTCTGTTAAAATTTTTTGTAAATGAGTACGTTTTCTTCTTCAATGACGGGCACTGATATGGCTGCACTGACGGGCACTGATACGGCGGCACTGATGGGCACCGATGAGGTGGAACCAATGAGGTGGCACTGATGAGGTGGCACTGACGGGCACTGATGATGTGCACTGATAGGTGGCACTGATGCGCACTGATAGGTGGCACTAATGGGCACTGATAGGTGGCACTGGTAGGCGGCACTGATGGGCAGTCGTAGGTGGCATTGATGGGCACTCGTAGGTGGCGTTGATGGGTAGTTATGGGTGGCACTGATAGTTGGCACAGATGGGCACTGATAGGTGGGCACAGATGGGCACTGACAGGTGGCACCGATGGACACTGATGGGTGGCACTGATGATACTGATTGATGGCAGTGATGCCCCTAAGTGTGGCATTGCTGGGCATCACTGCAACATAATTGTGCCAATCAGTGCCCATTTGTGGGCACTGATTGGCACAGATTTGGCACTGACTGGGCACATGTGGATGGCCATGGGGTACATACCTGGCCATCCACATGTTTCCCTTCCCTGGTGGTCCTAGTGGCGATCCCTGGTGGTCCAGTGTGGTGATCTGCGGGGGGGCTGCGCTGATAAACAATCAGCGCAGACCCCCCCCTGCCAGGAGAGCCGCCGATCGGCTCTCCTCTACTTGCGTCTGTCAGACGCGAGTGAGTAAGAGCCGATCAACGGCTCTTCCTATTGACAGCGTGATCAGCCGTGATTGGACACGGCTGATCACGTGGTAAAGAGCCTCCGCCGGAGGCTATTTACCAAGATCGGTGTAGCGGTGTGTCAGACTGACACACCAATCCACCGAACGCCGCGATGCGCGCCCCTGCGGGCGCGCGGCGGCATGTTATCCTGAAGGTCGTCATATGACACCCAGTCAGGATAACTGAACCACCGCCCGGCCGTCAATCCGCTATAGGCCGGGCGGGAAGTGGTTAAAGTGTATTTTTTTTTCATAAAAATTGTATTTGAAAGACCGCTGCTCAAATACAGTGTGACATAAAATATTGCAACCATCTCCATTTTATTCTATAGGGTCTCTGCTAAAAAAAAATATATATATATATATATATATATATATATATATATATATATATATATATATATAAATGTTTGGGGGTTCTAAGTAATTTTTTAGCAAAAAATAATGAATTTAACTTGAAACAAACAAGTGTCAGAAAAAGGTTTAGTCTTTAAGTGGTTAAACTTCCCTCATTTACAAACCGAAGTTCATTCCTTTGATCTAAAGAACAAAACGTTACAATGTGTATAGTTAGCTCAGTGGCTGAAAATTGTTGTGATACTTGGCAGAGTGCCTGTTTTTTTTTTTTTTTTTTTTACAGCTGTCGGCTTGACTTCGGCTTCTCTGCATAGAAAGAATCGGAAAAATTATTTGTTAAGATCGTAAGGGGGAAAGAATTGTGATTCTGAATGATTAATTGTGTAGCTCTAATGGGTGGCACTGATGGGAAGGCACTGAAAGGCATCACTGATTGGCATCACTGATGGGCACAGATTGGCATCACTGATGGGCACAGATTGGCATCACTGATGGGCACAGATTGGCATCACTGATGGGCACAGACTGGTGTCACAGATGGACACAGATTGGCATCACTGATGGGCACTGTTGGGGCTGCATTGTGATCAGGGCACTGATAATCAGTGCCCTGATTACCTATACAGGTCTCCCCTGTGAGAAGATGCCGCTGATTGGCTCTCCTCTCCTCACACACACTGAGGTGAGGAGAGCCAATAAACGGCATCTCCTTGTTTACATGCGATTGGACACAGCTGATCACATGGGTAAAGAGCCGCGGGTCCAATCAATATTAACTGTTTGCCGACCGCACCATAGCACATTTACTGCTACAGGGCGGACATGCTGCACAGGATTACGTGATATACGTGATCCTGCACCTCCGGGTTTTGGGAGCGTGTGTGCGCCACCGCCAGCTCGTTCCTGCTGTGATTCTATTTCAGTGGGTCCCGCGGACCCGATGTCTGCCGGCACCCGCTGATCGTTCTGTACACAGGCACATCAACAGTCTGTGCAGGTTGACGTTCTGTCAATACAGAAGGCATGGATCCTGTGAAGCAGAAACACAGATCCATGCCTTCTACTAGTAAAAGTACCTCCCCCACAGTTAAAAAAACACATTTTAGGCACACAGTTAACCCTTTGACCGCCCCTGGTGTTAACCCCTTCTCAGCCAGCGTCATTAGTACAGTGACAGTGCATATTTTTTTTAGCACTGGTTCCCAAAAAGTTTCAAAAGTGTCAGTTAGTGTCCGATTTGTCTGTTGCAATATCGCAGTCCCGCTATCAATTGCTGGTGCTGGCCATTACTAGGAAAAAAAAATAAAAACAAATAAAAATTCCATAAATCTATCCCATGCTTTGTAGACGCTATAACTTTTGCGCAAACCAATCCCTATACTGTACGATTATTGGGATTTTTTTAACAAAAATATGTAGCAGAATACATATTGGCTTACATTGATGAAGAAATTAGATTTTTTTAATTGGATATGTTTTAGAGCAGAAGTAAAAAATATATATATTTTTTTTTTCCAAAATTGACGGACGTTTTTTGTTTATAGCGCAACAAATTAAAAATGCAGAGGCGATCAAATACCACTAAAAGAAAGCTCTGTTTGTGGGGAAAAAACAACATTTTATTTGGGTACAGCGTCACACGACCGCGCAATTGTCATTTAAAGTAACGCAGTGCCGTATCGCAAAAAAATGGCCTGGTCAGGAAGGGGGGGGGGTAAATCTTCAAGCGGTGAGGGGGTTAAAGACGGCCCTGGGTGACTGTAGTGTTCATGTTGTCTCTGTGAGGCGGCTTTGCTGGGTCTGGTTTGTGTTCAAGGTTACAGACTGTTTCTGGGAAGATTTACCTCAGTCAGCTGAGCTGTTGGATTGGTCACAGATCTTTTGGCGGGAAAACAAGTGACCAATGAGTGTAAACTTACCCCTGTATATTCTCCTCTGTCACTGGGCGGGGTCGGCAGTTACCTCAGGACTGTCATCTGGACTCACCTCAGCATTGGCTTTGGCCTTCCTTTTGGAACTTTTCACCTGTTCCCTCCGCCTCGCCCGCCCTATTCTTCCCGCACCTCAGTCAGTGTTTATGAGGTAATGTCACCCACTTTAATGGTGGACAGCAGCTGGTAAACTTTAAGTTGGTTGGAGTAAAATATTCAGGATGACTGAGGATGAGGGTGTGGTAAGGCCTCATTCAGACGGGCACCGTGACCCGTACAGCGGGAATGTATACCTCCAAACTGTCCCTGATTTCGAGGGACTGTCCCTGATTTGGAGCAATGTCCCTCTGTCCCTCATTCCTCTTTATTTGTCCCTCATTTTGGTCTGATTTATATAGATGTATATAAAATGCACTTTTTATCTATCAAAAAGTGTTTTCCAGTGCTAAACCTTTCATCCTAATTCTAAATGGCTGCATTTGTAAATTCCAAAAGCCAATATAAAGGAATTGTAGTGGTAAAAAAAGCCCTTGTGGGTTTAACCAATCTTGTTTTTTGTACCATTCTCCTTTAAAGGGGCGTGGCAAGGGGTGTGTCCTATGCCTGCATACTTTTGCTGATAGGTGTCCCTCATTCCCATCTCACACGTTGGGAGGTATGGGAATGGCCCGGCTGGAGCGGCGTGCAGGAGGCCGATGTTACAATACGGAGACGCACTAAGGCCCCTTTCACACTGGGGCGGTGGGGGCGTCGGCAGTACAACAGCGCTATTTTTAGCGCTGCTGTACCGTCGTTCTTGCAGCGGTATTCGGCCGCTAGCGGTGCGGTTTTACCCCCCGCTGGCGGCCGAAAAAGGGTTAAAATCCCTCGTACAGCGCGGCTATAGCCGCGGTATTGCCGCGGTATAGCCGCGCTGTCCCATTGATTTCAATGGGCAGGAGCGGGGAAGGAGCGGTGAATACACCGCTCCTTCCCCGCTCCAAAAAAGCGGTTTGCAGGACTTTTTTCACCGCCCTGCCTGCGCACCGCTTCAGTGTGAAAGCCCTCGGGCTTTCACACTGAACAAACAGCGGAGGCTGTTTAGGGACGGTTTTCAGGCGGTATTTTTAGCGCAATACCGCCTGAAAACCGCTCCAGTGTGAAAGGGGTCTTAGTGTATGGACACAGCTGCTAGTCTTAATTTGAGCAGGGTTGCTAATTTACTGACAGTTTGTAAAGATCTGTGATTTTTTTTTACAACTGCAAGTAAATATCAGCGGATGATAATTTCATGCTGTGTTGACTTCTTTAAGTGTAAATCAAGAAAATTACTTTGTTATAGGGATTGTCAGTGTTTCCATATCATGTTTATATTTTTCAAATATTCACTGTGTTAGTTTTCAATAGAAGTTCTGTAATTTCTCAGGTTGCCAGTAAAAAATGTGCTCAGCCAGTAAACTTTCCAGTTTTTGTTAGTAAAAAATGCTGCGGGAGGTTGGCAACCCTGAATTTGAGGGGTGTGCTCCGGGGGGGGGGGGGGGGGGGATGGGGTGAGAGGCCCCCTGAACACTAAATGTCTGTATTTGGGGCCACTTACTGTCTGCGAACTGCAAATGTAGCAGTTAGAGGGATGATACAAACCATTTACCTCTGACAGGGGTGCTTACAATGATCAGCTTTCCTTTATACAAATCCTTTATCCCCAAAGAAAGAAAAAAAAAACTGTTGCTGTAACTGATTATAAAGTGTTAGTTGGAGTTTTGGCTTCAATTTGTCAACCTTCTCCCGCCCGCGCTATAACCGAATGACGGCCTTAATTGCCGGGAGGGCGTCATATGACGTCCTCCCGTGCATGAGCTGCCTGTGCGCCCCCTGTGGGGTGTGTGAGCGGCGCGCCCTGTGATCTCCAAGTCTATGAGACTCGGCTAATCACAGATCAGAGTAAGGGATTGATCCCGGCCCCTTACCACGTGATCAGCTGTCAGCCAATGACAGCTGATCATGTGATGTAAACAGAAGATCAGTAATCAGTAAAAAGCCGATCGCCGGCTTCTGTCAGAGGGACATCGGTCCTTCACATAGAGAGCTGATGCTGCCTCATCTGTGCCCACCAGTGCCACCTATCAGTACCCACCAGTGCCACCTACCAGTGTCCACAGTGTCACCTACCTTTGCCCAACAGTGCCACCTATCAATGCCCACCAGTGCTGCCAATCAATGCCCATCAGTGCCACCGATCAGTGCTGCCACCCATCAGTGCCACCTCTCAGTGCCCATCAGTGCCAACCATCAGTGCCACCTATCAGTACCCACCTACCAGTGTCCACAGTGTCACCTACCTTTGCCCAACAGTGCCACCTATCAATGCCCACCAGTGCTACCAATCAATGCCCACCAGTGCCACTAATCAGTGCTGCCATCCATCAGTGCCAACCATCAGTGCCACCTCTCAGTGCCCATCAGTGCCAACCATCAGTGCCACCTATCAGTGCCCACCAGTGCCACCTACCAGTGTCCACAGTGTCACCTACTTTTGCCCAACAGTGCCACCTATCAATGCCCACCAGTGCTGCCAATCAATGCCCATCAGTGCTGCCACCCATCAGTGCCAACCATCAGTGCCACCTCTGTGCCCATCAGTGTCACCTATCAGTGCCCTTCAGTGCCAACAATCAGTGCCACCTCTCAGTGCCCATCAGTGTCACCTCTCAGTGCCCATCAGTGCCACCTCTCAGTTCCCATCAGTGTCACCTATCAGTGTCCATCAGTGTCGCCTATCAGTGCCCATCACTGCCACCTATCAGTGCCCAGTGTCGCCTATCAGTGCCCATCAGTGTCACCTCTCAGTGCCCATCAGCGCAGCCTCATCAACGCACATCAATGAAGAAGAAAAATTACCTGTTTTCAAAATTTTATAACAAACTATATTGTGAAAAAAAAAGTATGAAAATTTTCGGTCTTTTTTTTTTTTTGTGCAAAAAATAAAAAAAACTCAGCAGTCATTAAATGAAAAAATTATAAAAATGTCATTTTTATCACCCCCCCCCCCCCCTCTCCTTCTTTCCCAAAAGCACCATTTCACAAGCAGGAGTGGGGGAGGAGGCCTTAAAGCAGAACTTCCCCTTTTGGGGAGAGTTCCACTTTAAGGTTTGACATGCTTGGTATCTATTTACTCAACACAACCCCATGAATTAATCACAGGTTGTTTTAAAGGGAGCTACAGCCAGAAATGTGTGGTTAGAGCAGTATTGAATTCCCTGGATTATGTCCTTAAATATTTGAAGGTGACACTTGAGACTCTTCTGTGGCAGGTGATGGTGGGATCCAGGCAGTTCTCTGTAGAGGTGACTCCTCTATGGTCAGTGATGGTGTGATCCAGGCAGTTCTCTGTAGAGGTGACTCCTCTATGGTCGGTCATGGTGGGATCCAGCCAGTTCTCTGTACAGGTGACTCCTCTATGGTCGGTGATGGTGTGATCCAGGCAGTTCTCTGTAGAGGTGACTCCTCTATGGTCGGTGATGGTGGGATTCAGGCAGCTCTCTGTACAGGTGACTCCTCTATGGTCGGTGATGGTGGGATCCAGCCAGTTCTCTGTACAGGTGACTCCTCTATGGTCGGTGATGGTGGGATCCAGCCACTTCTCTGCAGAGGTGACTCCTCTATGGTCAGTGATGGTGGGATCCAGGCAGTTCTCTGCAGCGGTGACTCCTCTATGGTCAGTGATGGTGGGATCCAGGCAGTTCTCTGTAGAGGTGACTCCTCTATGGTCGGTGATGGTGTGATCCAGGCAGTTCTCTGTAGAGGTGACTCCTCTATGGTCGGTGATGGTGTGATCCAGGCAGTTCTCTGTAAAGGTGACTCCTCTATGGTCAGTGATGGTGTGATCCAGGCAGCTCTCTGTAGAGGTGACTCCTCTATGGTCGGTGATGGTGTGATCCAGGCAGTTCTCTGTAGAGGTGACTCCTCTATGGTCAGTGATGGTGTGATCCAGGCAGTTCTCTGTAGAGGTGACTCCTCTATGGTCAGTGATGGTGGGATCCAGGCAGTTCTCTGTAGAGGTGACTCCTCTATGGTCAGTGATGGTGGGATCCAGGCAGTTCTCTGTAGAGGTGACTCCTCTATGGTCAGTGATGGTGGGATCCAGGCAGTTCTCTGTAGAGGTGACTCCTCTATGGTCGGTGATGATGGGATCCAGGCAGTTCTCTGCAGAGGTGACTCTTTCTATGGTCGGTGATGGTGGGATCCAGGCAGTTCTCTGCAGAGGTGACTCTTTTATGGTCGGTGATGGTGGGATCCAGGCAGCTCTTTGTAGAGGTGACTCCTCTATTGTCAGTGATGGTGAGATCAAGGCAGCTCTTTGCAGAGGTGACTCCTCTTTTGGTGATGATGGGGATGCAGACAGCTCTCTGCAGAGGTGACTCCTCTATGTTGGGTGATGATGGGGATGCAGGCAGCTCTCTGCAGAGGTGACTCCTCTATGGTGGGTGATGATGGGGATGCAGGCAGCTCTCTGCAGAGGTGACTCCTCTATGTTGGGTGATGATGGGGATGCAGGCAGCTCTCTGCAGAGGTGACTCCTCTATGTTGGGTGATGATGGGGATGCAGGCAGCTCTCTGCAGAGGTGACTCCTCTATGTTGGGTGATGGTGGGGATGCAGACAGCTCTCTGCAGAGGTGACTCCTCTATGTTGGGTGATGGTGGGGATGCAGGCAGCTCTCTGCAGAGGCGACTCCTCTATGTTGGGTGATGATGGGGATTCAGGCAGCTCTCTGCAGAGGCGACTCCTCTATATTGGGTGATGATGGGGATGCAGGCAGCTCTCTGCAGAGGTAACTCCTCTATGTTGGGTGATGATGGGGATGCAGGCAGCTCTCTGCAGAGGTAACTCCTCTATGTTGGGTGATGATGGGGATGCAGGCAGCTCTCTGCGGTGGTGACTCCTCTATGTTGGGTGATGATGGGGATGCAGGCAGCTCTCTGCAGTGGTGACTCCTCTATGGTGGGTGATGATGGGGATGCAGGCAGCTCTCTGCAGAGGTGACTCCTCTATGGTGGGTGATGATGGGGATGCAGGCAGCTCTCTGCAGAGGTGACTCCTCTATGTTGGGTGATGGTGGGGATGCAGGCAGCTCTCTGCAGAGGCGACTCCTCTATGTTGGGTGATGATGGGGATTCAGGCAGCTCTCTGCAGAGGCGACTCCTCTATATTGGGTGATGATGGGGATGCAGGCAGCTCTCTGCAGAGGTAACTCCTCTATGTTGGGTGATGATGGGGATGCAGGCAGCTCTCTGCAGAGGTAACTCCTCTATGTTGGGTGATGATGGGGATGCAGGCAGCTCTCTGCGGTGGTGACTCCTCTATGTTGGGTGATGATGGGGATGCAGGCAGCTCTCTGCAGTGGTGACTCCTCTATGGTGGGTGATGATGGGGATGCAGGCAGCTCTCTGCAGAGGTGACTCCTCTATGGTGGGTGATGATGGGGATGCAGGCAGCTCTCTGCAGAGGTGACTCCTCTATGGTGGGTGATGATGGGGATGCAGGCAGCTCTCTGCAGAGGTGACTCCTCTATGGTGGGTAATGATGGGGATACAGGCAGCTCTCTGCAGAGGTGACTCCTGGGACAGACACCTGTGAGCTGAGCCCCCCCATGCAGTGCGGACTCCTGACCTCCGCTAGAGGTCGCTGATGAGCGCGGTATATAGAGCGGAGTGTGGCCTGCAGACATCAGTAGTCCGGGATGCGGACTGTTTGATGCGGAGCTCCCCTCGGCCCCCTCTCCCGGCTCTCCCCGCTGGGAAGGAGATGGAAGGTGCGGAGGAGGCGGCGGACTCTCGGCTCGGATCTGTCTGATTGTACGGAGGAGGAGGGGGAGGAGTGAGCGGAGCTCCAACCATCAGAGGATCGGAGCGGACTGATCCCCAGACCTTCACCCGGATCGGGCAGAGGAGAGGAGAGGAGGGAGGTCATCATCACCGCCAGGAGGGATGAAGAGCCGGACTGAGAGAGAGCCGAGTGCGGAGGGGGGAGAGACCCAGAGCCCGAGCAAGAAGAAGAGGAATTCCCCCTTCCTCAACATCAAGATCTTCCTGGTGTCCGAGTGTGCGCTGATGCTGGCACAGGGGACTGTGGGGGCTTACCTGGTGAGTGACCCAACATTCACCCAACATTCACCCATTGTACAGGGGACTGTGGGGGCTTACCTGGTGAGTGACCCGACATTCACCCAACATTCACCCCACATTCACCCATTGTACAGGGGACTGTGGGGGCTTACCTGGTGAGTGACCCGGCATTCACCCATTGTACAGGGGACTGTGGGGGCTTACCTGGTGAGTGACCCAACATTCACCCAACATTCACCCAATATACAGGGGACTGTGGGAGCTTACCTGGTGAGTGACCCAACATTCACCCAATATACAAGGGACTGTGGGGGCTTACTTGGTGAGTGACCCAACATTCACCCACTGTACAGGAAACTGTGAGTGACCCGACATTCACCCAATATATAGGGGACTGTGGGGGCTTACCTGGTGAGTGACCTGACGTTCACCCAACCACTGTACAGGGGACTGGGGGGCTTACCTGGTGAGTGACCCAACATTCACCCTACATTCACCCAGTGTACAGGGGACTTTGGGGGCTTACCTGGTGAGTGAACCGACATTCACCCAACATTCAGCCAACATTCAGCCAGTGTACAGGGGACTGTGGGCGCTTACCTGGTGAGTGACCCAACATTCATCCAATATACAGGGGACTTTGGGGGCTTACCTGGTGAGTGACCCAACATTCACCCAATATACAGGGGACTGTGGGGGCTTACCTGGTGGGTGACCCAACATTCACCCATTGTACAGGGGACTGTGGGGGGGCTTACCTGGTGAGTGACCCAACATTCACCCCTCATTCACCCAATATACAGGGGACTGTGAGGGCTTTCCTGGTGAGTGACCCAACATTCACCCAATATACAGGGGACTGTGGGGGCTTACCTGGTGAGTGACCTGACATTCACCCAACATTCAACCACTGTACAGGGGACTGGGGGGCTTACCTGGTGAGTGACCCAACATTCACCCAATATACAGGGGACTTTGGGGGCTTACCTGGTGAGTGACCCAACATTCACCCAATATACAGGGGACTTTGGGGGCTTACCTGGTGAGTGACCCAACATTCACCCAATATACAGGGGACTTTGGGGGCTTACCTGGTGAGTGACCCAACATTCACCCAATATACAGGGGACTTTGGGGGCTTACCTGGTGAGTGACCCAACATTCACCCAATATACAGGGGACTTTGGGGGCTTACCTAGCGAGTGACCCGACATTCACCCAACATTCACCTAGTGTACAGGGGACTGTGGGAGCTTACCTGGTGAATGACCAGACTTTCACCCAGTGTACAGGGGACTGTGGGGGCTGACCTTTTCACTCAACATTCACCCAATTTACAGGGGACTTACCTGATGAGTGACCCAACATTCACCCAATATACAGGGGACTTTGGGGGCTTACCTGGTGAGTGACCTGACATTCACCCAGTGTACAGGGGACTTGGGGGGCTTACCTGGTGAGTGACCCAACATTCACCCAATATACAGGGGACTTTAGGGGCTTACCTGTTGAGTGACCCAACATTCACCCACTGTACAGGGGACTGTGGGGGCTCACCTGGTGGTGACCCAACATGCACCCAGTGTACAGGAGGCTTACCTGGTGAGTGACCCAACATTCAGCCAACATTCACCCAGTGTACAGGGGACTGTGGGAGCTTACCTGGTGAATGACCTGACTTTCACCCAGTGTACAGGGGACTGTTGGGGCTTACCTGGCGAGTGACCCAACATTCACCCACTGTACAGGGGACTGTGGGGCTTACCTGGTGATTCACCCAATATACAGGGGACTTTGGGGATTACCTGGTGAGTGACACAACATTCACCCAACATTCACCCAGTGTACAGGGGACTTACCTGGCAAGTGACCCAACATTCACCCTACACTTATCCACTGTACAGGGGACTGTGGGCCTTACCTGGTGAGTGACCCAACATTCACCCACTGTACAGGGGACTGTGGGGCTTACCTGGTGATTCACCCAATATACAGGGGACTTTGGGGATTACCTGGTGAGTGACACAACATTCACCCAACATTCACCCAGTGTACAGCGGACTTACCTGGCAAGTGACCCAATATTCACCCTACACTTATCCACTGTACAGGGGACTGTGGGCCTTACCTGGTGAGTGACCCAACATTCACCCACTGTACAGGGGATTTTGGGGGCTTACCTGGTGAGTGACCCAACATTCACCCACTGTACAGGAGGCTTACCTGGCGAGTGACCCAACATTCACCCACTGTACAGGGAACTGTGGGGGCTTACCTGGTGAGTGACCCAACATTCACCCACTGTACAGGGGACTGGGGGGCTTACCTGGCGAGTGACCCAACATTTACCCTACATTCAACCAGTGTACAGGGGACTTTGGGGGCTTACCTGGTGAGTGACCCGACATTCACCCAAAACTCAGCCAACATTCACCCAGTGTACAGGGGACTGGGGTTTACCTGGTGATTTATACAGGGGACCGTGGGGGCTTACCTGGTGAGTGACCCAATATTCACCCAACATTTACCCAATATACAGGGGACTGTGGGGGTTTACCTGGTGAGTGACCTGACATTCACCCAATATACAGGGGACTGTGGGGGCTTACCTGGTGAGTGACCTGACATTCACCCAATATACAGGGGACTGTGGGGGCTTACCTGGTGAGTGACCCGACATTCACCTGATATATATTGCCTTGAAAAATGTCATACCCTTTGAAATGTTCCACATTTTGTCACGTTACAACCAAAAACATAAATGTATTTTATTGGGATTTTATGTGATAGACCAACACAAAGGGGCTCATAATTGTGAAGTGGAAAAAAAAAATTCCCAAGCTTTGAACATCTCACGGAGCTCTATTCAATCCATCATCCGAAAATGGAAAGAGTATGGCACCACCTACCAAGACATGGCCGTCCACCTAAACTGACAGGCCGGGCAAGGAGAGCATTAATCAGAGAAGCAGCCAAGAGGCCCATGGTAACTCTGGAGGAGCTGCAGAGATCCACAGCTCAGGTGGGAGAATCTGTCCACAGGACAACTATTAGTCGTACACTCCACAAATCTGACCTTTATGGAAGAGTGACAAGAAGAAAGCCATTGTTGAAAGAAAGACATAAGAAGTCCAGTTTGCAGTTTGTGAGAAGCCATGTGGGGGACACAGCAAACATGTGGAAGAAGGTGCTCTGGTCAGATGAGACCAAAATTGAACTTTTTGGCCTAAAAGCAAAACGCTATGTGTGGTGGAAGATGTTAACCTGTTGGAGTCTGCAAAAGACTTGAGACTGGGGCGGAGGTTCACCTTCCAGCAGGACAACGACCCTAAACATACAGCCAGAGCTAACAATGGAATGGTTTAGATCAAAGCATATTCATGTGTTAGAATAATCCAGTCAAAGTCCAGACCTAAATCCAATTGAGAATCTGTAGCAAGACTTGAAAATTGCTGTTCGCAGACGCTCTCCATCCAATCTGACAGAGCTTGAGATATTTTGCAAAGAAGAATGGGAGAATATGTCCCTCTCTAGATGTGCAAAGCTGGTAGAGACATCCCCAAAAAGACTTGCAGCTGTAATTGCAGTGAAAGGGGGTTCTACAAAGTATTCACTCAGGGGGGCTGAATACAAATATACCCCACACTTTTCACATATTTATTTTTTAAAAATTTTGAAGACCAATAATCATTTTCCTTCCACTTCACAATTATGTGCCACTTTGTGTTGGTCTATCAGATAAAATCCCAATAAAATACATTTACGTTTTTTGGGGTTGTAACATGACTAAATGTGGAAAATTTCAAGGGGTATGAATACTTTTTCAAGGCACTGTACACCCAACATTCACGCAACATACAGAGGACTGTAGGCGCTTACCTGGTGAGTGATGCAACATACACTTGATATACACCTAACGTACACATAGCATTCACCCAAAATACGGAGACTGTAGAAGCTCACCTGGTGAGTAACCCAACATTTTACCCAACATTTACCCAATATACACCCAACGTACAGGGGACTATGGCAGGTGAGTGACCCAACATTCACCTTCCATTCACCTAAAATGCATCCAATATTTTCCCAATGCTCACCTGATAGACATCCAACATACACCCAATATAAAGGGGACCCGTAGGAAACACTATGGTGACAGGGGACCACCCTACATACAACAGCATACACCTAATATACAGGGCACTGTAGGGTGACCCCATGTGGCTAACCATGGAAACTCCAACACTCTCCTGATATACACCCAACACACAGGGGACTGGAGGCGCTTACCTGGTGATCGGCATGATGACACCCAACATGCATCTAATTTACACTCCGTATACTCCCAGCATACACCAGAGATGGAGGACTGTAGGAGCTTACCTTGTGAGTGACAGTGGTCACCAAATAAATGGGGGGCCATGGGCACTTACCTGTAGAGTCACAGCTGTCACCCAACGTACACTCCGTATACTCCAAATATGCAGTCACAGCTGGAGGCTGCATACAAGTGGAGTCAGCTCAGTGCATGGTGTCAGCTCTGTATGTACACATTATACACCTAGTATACAGGAGGTAACCTAATAATATACAGCTGGCTGGCTCTGTGTGCACCCAATATAAACCTAGTATACGACAGGCTCTGCGCCCCCCCCATTATACGGTGGGCTCTGCCCCCCCAGTATACAGCGGGCTCTGCGCCCCCCCCCCCCTAGTATATGACAGGCTCTGCTTTCCCCCCTAGTATATGACAGGCTCTGCTTTCCCCCCCTAGTATATGACAGGCTCTGCATTCCCCCCTAGTATATGACAGGCTCTGCATTCCCCCCCTAGTATATGACAGGCTCTGCATCCGCCCCCCTAGTATATGACAGGCTCTGCATCCGCCCCCCCCTAGTATATGACAGGCTCTGCATTCCCCCCTAGTATATGACAGGCTCTGCATTCCCCCCTAGTATATGACAGGCTCTGCATCCGCCCCCCCTAGTATATGACAGGATATGCATCCGCCCCCCCTAGTATATGACAGGCTCTGCATCCGCCCCCCCCTAGTATATGACAGGCTCTGCATCCCGCCACCCCTATGATATGACAGGCTCTGCATCCTCCCCCCCTAGTATATGACAGGCTCTGCATCCGCCCCCCCTAGTATATGACAGGCTCTGCATCCGCCCCCCCTAGTATATGACAGGCTCTGCATCCGCCCCCCCTAGTATATGACAGGCTCTGCATCCCCCCCCCTAGTATATGACAGGCTCTGCATCCCCCCCAGTATACGGCAAGCTCTGCTTCCCCCCCAGTACACGTCGGGCTCAGCGCTCCCCCAGTATACAGGCAGGCTCAGGAGTCCCCCCTAGTATATGGTAGGCTCGGGGTCCCCCCCTAGTATACAAGCTGGCTCTGCGCCCCCCCCTGTATACGGCGGGATCTGCGCCCCCCCCCCCTGTATACGGCGGGCTCTGCGCCCTCCCCTGTATACGGAGGGCTCTGTGCCCCCCCCTGTATACAGCGGGCTCTGCGCCCCCCCCTGTATACGGCGGGCTCTGCGCCCCCCCCCCTGTATACGGCGGGCTCTGCGCCCCCCCCTGTATACGGCGGGCTCTGCGCCCCCCCTGTATACGGCGGGCTCTGCGCCCCCCCCCTGTATACGGCGGGCTCTGCGCCCCCCCTGTATACGGCGGGCTCTGCGTCCCCCCCAGTATACGGCGGGCTCTGCGTCCCCCCCAGTATACGGCGGGCTCTGCGCCCCCCCCCAGTATACGGCGGGCTCTGCGTCCCCCCCAGTATATGGCGGGCTCTGCGCCCCCCCCCCCCAGTATACGGCGGGCTCTGCGTCCCCCCCCCCAGTATACAGCGGGCTCTGCGTCCCCCCCCCCCAGTATACGGCGGGCTCTGCGTCCCTGTCATCCCCCCCCGTATACGGCGGGCTCTGCGTCCCCGTCCCCCCCCCGAGTATACGGCGGGCTCTGCGTCCCCGCCCCCCCCAGTATACGGCGGGCTCTGCGTCTACGTCCCCCCCCCAGTATACGGCGGGCTCTGCGTCTCCGTCCCCCCAGTATACGGCGGGCTCTGCGTCTCCGTCCCCCCAGTATACGGTGGGCTCTGCGCCCCCCGTATACGACGGGCTCTGCGCCCCCCCCTCTTAGTATACAGGCTGGTTAGGTGTCTGAGTACTGCATGGTACAGGGTGACTTTCCTCGGTCATTACTTCTCTCCGCATTCCTCTCAGTCTTGCCTGGCCGGTGCACTGCAGTGGATGAGCTGAGTTACTGGCAGAATTGTGGAGAAATCTCTGCAGGATGCTATGCAGTGACAGAGAACCCGGCATATTACCAGATCTCCTCACCGCCTCTTATCACCTCCCTTCTATAGACACATCATAGATCAGTGTGATAGTATTGTACACATGTGAGTGCCGCTGTCTGTCCCCTTTTGCCTGTCATTAGCTGCAAAGTGAAGGACAACTTTCCATAGACAAGCACCATATATCACTATGATAGTAGTAGTATTATTAGCATGCCGGTGTAATGTGTGGCTGTCCCTTATTGCATGTCATTGGCTCCTTGTCAAACCTGCAAGGTGAAGGATTCTTACACAGAATGTACACCGTATGTACCTGTGTGATTGTATTCTAGACATGTGAGTGTCTCTCCCTTATTACACGCCATTATCTGCTTATCAAAATTGCAGAATAAAAAAAACTATTTGATACAGGCGACCCGCATATATCAATGTGATAGTAGTGGTATCAGTGTGTCTGTGCGACTTGTATATCTCTTATTGCCTGGCATGAGCTGCATTATACAGCTGCAAAGTGAAGGAGTTCTTTACATAGACTGACACCATATATATTAGTGTGATGGTAATATTATCAGCATAGGGAAGTCGTGTGTGTGTGTCCGTCCTCTTATTGGTTGGCATTAGCTGTTCGTCACAGTTTGGGGATGGCCCCTTCTTGTTCCAACATGACTGCACACCAGTGCACAAAGCAAGGTCCATAAAGACATGGATGAGCGAGTTTGGGAGTGGAGGAACTTGATTGACCTGCACCCCGAAAGAACACCTGTGGGATGAATTAGAACATGGTTATGGTATTGGCTTGTATGTCTGCCTCCTATGCTGCTTGTCAGGACTACTACCCTGTTTCCCCGAAAAAAAGACCTAGCGTGATTGTCAGTGATGGCTGCAATATAAGCCCTACCTCCCAAATAAGCCCTACCCTGTTTCCCCGAAAATAAGCCCTACCCTGAAAATAAGACCTACAAGGACCATCAGCGACAATCACGCTAGGTCTTATTTTCGGGGAAACAGGGTATACATTGGCTCACACCATAAATCGGTGTGATAGTAGTGTCATAAGCATGCATGTCTGTTCCTATGCTGCTTGTCAAACCAGCAAACCAAGGGACTACTTTACATCAGAGTATACCATGTACTGTATGTGTGTGATGGCAGTGGTATAAGCATGTGAGTGTAATATACAGTATGTGTGGATGTCTGTCCCCTATTGCATGTTATTATTTGCTTGTAACAGCTGCAAAGTGAAGGACCACTTTATATAGACAAGCACCATATATCAGTGTGATGGTGGAGATCTAAGCATGTGAGTGTAATGTATAGGGGGGGGGGTGTGTCTGGCCCATTTTGCATTCCATTGGTTGCTTGTCAAAGCTGCAAACTGAAGTACTACTTTATATAGAGCAGGGGTGTCAAACTCCATTTCATCACAGGCCGCATCAGCAGTATGGTTACACTCGAAGGGCAGGTTGTATTGGTGTAGCAGATGATGCAAGTCTATAAAGGCTGGTATTATCCATAAGAAACTTTACTGGAAACAAAATTTCTTGTTTGTGATACCAGCGGTGTGAGACCGTCCTTTTCAACTGGCATAGAATATGTATTTTCTAATAATTATAATCAAATGTCCAGAGCCCCCCCCCCCCCACTTCAGATATCACAAGCCAACACCATCAAAGCTCATTTAAAATGGTCTGCTGCAAAGTGGAAAACCGTTCTATGGTCAGACAAATCGAAATGTTACATTCTTTTTGGCAACCATGGCCTTCGGACTAAAGAGGAGAGGGACCTTCCGGCTTGCTATCAGTGCTCAGTTCAAATTCACGCATCTCTGAGGGTAAGGGGTGCATTGGTGTGTATGGAATGGGAAGTTTGCACATCTGGAAAGTCAGCATCAATGCTGAGAGATATATCTGAGTTTTAGAGCAGCATACAATCCAATCCAGACGTCGTTTTCAAGGAAGGCTTTGCATATTTCAGCAGGACAATACTAAACTGCATACTGCATCTGTGATAACAGCATGGCTTTGTAGTAGACGAATCCGGGTGCTTAACTGGCCTGCCTGCAGTCCAGACCTTTCACCAATTAAAAATATAGGAATGAAAAATACAACAAAGACCCAGGACTGTTGAGAGCAGTTAGAATCATGTATCGGGAAAGAATGGGACAAGATTCCTCTACCAAAACTCCAGCAACTAATCTCCTTAGTTCCCAGACATTTACAGGGTGTTAAAGTGGTTGTAAACCCTTACAGACCACTTTTACCTACAGGTAAGCCTAGATTAAAGCTTTGTAGTAGACAAATCTGGGTGCTTAACTGGCCTGCCTGCAGTCCAGACCTTTCACCATTTTAAAATATTTGATGCATCTTGAAGTAAAAAATGCGACAAAGATGACCCAGGACTGTTGAGCAGTTAGAATCCTATATCAGGCAAGAATTGGGCGACATTCCGCTTCATCACCCCCCCCCCCCAACCTCACTTACATCACAGTGCACCCGCAGAAAGTGCAGGGTCTAGAGGGGGGCTGGTGTCTGCTAAATGCATTTGTATTCAGCCCCCCTGAGTCAATACTTTGTAGAACCACCTTTCGCTGCAATTACAGCTGCAAGTCTTTTTGGGGATGTCTCTACCAGCTTTACACATCTAGAGAGTGACATTTTTGCACATTCTTTGCAAAATAGCTCAAGCTCTGTCAGATTGGATGTAGAGCGTCTGTGAACAGCAATTTTCAAGTCTTTCCACAGATTCTCAATTGGATTTAGGTCTGGACTTTGACTGGGCCATTCTAACACATGAATATGCTTTGACCTAAACCATTCCATTGTAGCTCTGGCTGTATGTTTAGGGTCGTTGTCCTGCTTGTAGGTGAACCTCCGCCCCAGTCTCAAGTCTTTTGCAGACTCTAACAGGTTTACTTCTAAGATTGCCCTGTATTTGGATCTAGAGGTTGACTGATATATCGGCTGATATTTGGCCTTTTTAAAGAAATCGGCATAGGCCGATTCTTATTATGCAAATTCGGCTGATTAACACTGACCGCACCGTGCCCTGTCGACCCACAAGTGTTCCTCCTCGCTTCCCCACACTCCATCGGCAGAGTGACGCTTGCCAGAGCCGCTGAGTGTGTGAAACTGACATGTGTAACTGAATGCAGAGAGAGAGGAGCTGTCAAAATTCAGTGTTGATGACAGGGGTGGGCAGGACCCAACAGCTATCAAACACAAGCCAATAGGATGTGATATGGGTGGGCCACTATGTGTATGTGGCCCCGCCCCCTTTCTTAAGCAGCCCAATCATTGGCTGGTGTTTGATAGCTGCCGAGTCCCGCCCTCCCCGCCCCCCCCCCCCCCTGACATCACTGCTGAATTTTGACAGCTGGTCCCTCTCTGCATTCAGTTACATATGTCAGTATCACACAGTTACACTATATCGGCTCAGTGTGAAACCTGCCAGTGTCACCTGCCAAGAAAAAGAAATCGGCCACAAAAATCGGCATCATATATCTGCCACCCCGATTTCTAAATATTGGCATCAGCCAGAGAAAAACCCAAATCGGTCGACCTCTATTTGGATCCATCCATCTTCCCATCAACTCTGACCAGCCTCCCTGTCCCTGGTGATTAGCGGTTTCCATATTGAACACCAGTGGAGTGTGACGACGAGCCTGCTGGCAACGGGCAGATCATCATTCCTCCACCGGGCTTTTATCGTTCTTCACATGGTTTATGGCGCTCTCTTTCCATGGTTAACCAGCCAGCCTCTTGGATGATGTTAACCCTTCCTCATCCAGAAGTTATTGTGGTACCGTTTGCTTTTTTAAACATTATTATTATTATCACTCTGACTATATGCTTTTATGACTGTTTCCTGCAGCTTTCCCAAGCTTCTACAGTGTTCTGGAGTTTTTGTTCATCTTTTCTAGGGTGCAATAAACACGTTTTTATCCAGTAACAGTTTTATATGTACTTTCTGGTTTCACCCATAGAGCGCTGCTTTTGTAGTTTGTTTTCTTGTCATCCATTTTTTTTTTTCCAGTGGTTGGCAGATGCACTGGGTGCTAGTCGATTTGACCTTTCCGGTTTGACATCCACATATATGACTGACAGCTTTAGCACTTAAGGACTTTGTTTTGCATTCCCACAACATGATGCTGCCACCACCATGTTTCACGGTGGGGATGGTGTGTTCTGGCTGATGTGCAGCGTTCGTTTTCCGCCACACATGGTGTTTTTTGCTTTTAGGCCAAAAAGTTCAATTTTGGTCTCATCTGACCAGAGCACCTTCTTCCACATGTTTGCTGTGTCCCCCACATGGCTTCTCACAAACTGCAAACTGGACTTCTTATGTCTTTCTTTCAACAATGGCTTTCTTCTTGTCACTCTTCCATAAAGGTCAGATTTGTGGAGTGTACGACTAATAGTTGTCCTGTGCACAGATTCTCCCACCTGAGCTGTGGATCTCTGCAGCTCCTCCAGAGTTACCATGGGCCTCTTGGCTGCTTCTCTGATTTAATGCTCTCCTTGCCCGACCTGTCAGTTTAGGTGGACGGCCATGTCTTGGTAGGTTTCAGATAATGGATTGAACAGTGCTCTGTGAGATGTTCAAAGCTTGGGGTATTTTTTTTTTTTTTTTTTTATAACCTCACCCTGCTTTAAACTTCTTCACAACTTTATCCCTGACCTGTCTGGTGTGTTCCTTGCCCTTCATGATGCTGTTTGTTCACTAAGGTTCTCTAACAAACCTCTGAGGGCTTTACAGAACAGCTATATTTATACTGAGAATAAATTACACACAGATGGACTCTATTTACTAATTAGGTGACTTCTGAAGGCAATTGGTTCCACTAGATTTTAGTTAGAGTGAAGGGGGCTGAATAGAAATGCACGCCACATTTTTCAGATATTTATTTTTAAAAAAATGTTGAAAATCATTTTCCTTCCTCTTCACAATTATGGGCCACTTTGTGTTGGTCTATCACATAAAATCCAATAAAATACATTTACGTTTTTAGTTGTAACATGACAAAAGGTGGAAAATTTCAAGGGGTATGAATACTTTTTTAAAGGCATTGTAGACTAACACCATAGATCAGTGTGATAGTAAGGTTCTCAGCCCGTGAGTGTAATGTATGAGTGTGTATGGCTGTCCCCCATTACACGCCATTACCTGCTTACCACAGCTGCAGACTACTTTTATATAGGTTAAGACCATCTATCAATGTGATTGTAGTGATATCGGCCAGCGTGTGCGTGTAATGTAGATGTGTACGTATGTCCTATTATTAGCTCTGCAAAGTGAAGGACCACTTCATATAGGCAAGCGCCATATATATCAGTGTGATAGTAGTGTTATAACCATGCATCTATCTATTTTTATATTTATCATATTTCATACAACCCCCAATTCCAAAAAAGTTGGGACGCTGTGTAAAATTTACAGAAAAACAGAATGCAAGGATTTGCAAACCTCAGAAACCCATATTTTATTCACAATAGAAAACATAACAAATGTTTAAACTGAGGAAATGTACCATTTTAAGAAAAAAAAACATTTAAAAAAAATTTATGGGAGCAACACGTTTAAAAAAAAAAAAAAAAAAAAAAGTTGGGACAGGGCCATGTTTAGCACATCCCTTTTTTTTTTTAAAGAGGAAGTAAACCCTAATGGGTTTTACTTCCTCTTTATTTCCCTGCAAAGGTAAAGAATAATGGGCTACTATGCATAACTGTGAAGTTATAGCATTTACAAACGTGTGTATGTGTGTTTGTCTGTTTGTGTGTGTGTGTGTATAATCATTTATACACACTGGAAATTAAGCAGCTATAGATATCTATACTGGCAATGGCTGTGATCAGTGAATTGTAGTGGGCCTGTGATAGGGTGGCATCAGGGGGGATTTGATTTAAATCATCATTTTTTAAAGGGCAACTGTCATCTCTGTCCCGCAGCGGCTCCTCCTCTGACCCGCTGTTGACTCACCGACAGTCCTCTTCACTGGGATGGCTGGTGAATGGACGCTGGCGCTGCCATGATGGATCTGAAATGACAGGTGCTCTTTAAAATGTAAGGATTTATTCTTGCTGGTAGTTGGGAAACCTTC
The DNA here is from genome assembly GCA_037952835.1 of Lithobates septentrionalis. Lineage (NCBI taxonomy): Eukaryota > Metazoa > Chordata > Amphibia > Anura > Ranidae > Lithobates > Lithobates septentrionalis. The sequence continues at coordinate 30,056 of JBBDGP010002329.1, read as the reverse complement.
ATTTTGTTTGCAAATATTAAAGATTGTATTTAGAATAAGCTGTCAGGTTAGTACAACAGCGATATCAGAACCGACTTAATCATACAGTTTGTAGTGTACATAGATTTGCAAAACAATGAGATAAAGGAATATTAAATATTAAAGGAATATTCCTGAACTTTGTTTTATCTCATGGTTACTGCCAAATTGTGTGAATGCATCAATGCAGTGCATGTGATCTCAGCTTGCAGAGCTTGGATTCATTGAATGAGTTTACAAAAAAATGTAAATATTGCAGAATATACAGCCTCATGCTACATAACTAAGCTCCATTTCATGCTGAATAAACCAAGTTATTAATGTATCTTCAATAGAACACTATCTTTAGATAGAATTTTACTCCAAAGGCATTTTAATAAAATAAATTTGATTTAAAAAAAAAAAAAAAAAGCGATTTTAAATAAAAATAAAAAAAGCGGATTTTTTTGATCATCGATTTTTATCCACCCTGGGTGGCAGGCAATCTGGCGCTAACAGACACTGACTGGGAGGATCACTAACTGATGATGTTGCTAGTGACACTAATACAGTGATCAATGATAATACTGTACCCTGTACTAATGATACTGGCTGGGAAGGGATAACATCAAGGAGTTAACTATGTGCCTAGCAGATGTAATGTGTGGTGCTCTTGCTTACGGATCTGGCTGTTTTTTTTGTTTTTTTTTCTCCCTGCTTTTCAGGGAGAATAGCCAGATCGCTATTCTCTTTACACACAGTTCTGTGTGTTTTGTAAATGCTGTGATCGGACACAGACAAATCAGCAGGTTTCAGCCAAAATCATTGGCTGAAATCTGCTGACAAACTTGTGTTGTGTCCAATCACAGCATAGATTAGCATGGGGTGTGCGCATGCGCACCGCCAAACCAGAAAGTACAGGTACGTCACAGTGCCTGGCTATCCTGCCCGCCTGCTTGCACTAGAGTTGCTGTGAGTAGGTTGGCAGGAGGTTAACCCAATTGGTTGCAAAATATTCTCTCTTCCTGGTCACGACCACTGTGTGTGTTTGTGTGTGTGTGTGTGTGTGTGTGTGTGTGTGTATATTATAAGAAATGACACTTTTTGCTACAACGTAAAGTAGTGAGTGTACAGCTTGTATAACAGTGTAAATTTGCTGTCCCCTCAAAATAACTCAACACACAGCCATTAATGTCTAAACCGCTGGAAACAAAAGTGAGTACACCCCTAAGTGAAAATGGCCAAATTGGGCCCAATTAGCCATTTTCCCTCCCTGGTGTCATGTGACTCGTTAGTGTTACAAGGTCTCAGATGTGAATGGGGAGCAGATGTGTTAAATTTTGATATCGCTATTACTCAGGATCTGAAAAAGAATTGTTGCTCTACCTAAAGATGGCCAAGGCTATAAGAAGATTGCCAAGACCATACAGCAGTTTAACAGGACAGGTTCCACTCAGAACAGGCCTCGCCATGGTCCACCAAAGAAGCTGAGTGCACATGCTCAGCGTCATATCCAGAGTTTGTCTTTGGGAAATAGATGTATGAGTGCTGCCAGCATTGCTGCAGTGGTTGAAGTGGTGGAGGGTCAGCCTGTCGGTGCTCAGACCATACGCCGCACACTGCATCAAATTAACCTGCTTGGCTGTCGTCCCAGAAGGAAGCCTCTTCTAAAGATGATGCACAAAGTCCACAAACAGTTTGCTGAAGACAAGCAGACTAAGGACATGGATTACTGGAACCATGTCCTGTGGTCTGATGAGACCGAGATAAACTTATTGATTCAGATGGTGTCAAGCGTGTGTGGCGGCATCCAGGTGAGGGGTACAAAGACAAGTGTGTCTTGCCTACAGTCACGCATGGTGGTGGGAGTGTCATGGTCTGGGGCTGCATGAGTGCTGCCGGCACTGGGGAGCTACAGTTCATTGAGGGAACCATGAATGCCAACATGTACTGTGACATACTGAAGCAGAGCATGATCCCCTCCCTTCAGAGACTGGGCCGCAGGGCAGTATTCCAACATGATAACGACCCCAAACACACCTCCAAGACGACCACTGCCTTTCTAAAGAAGCTGAGGGTAAAGGTGATGGACTGGCCAGGCATGTCTCCCAGACCTAAACCCTATTGAGCATCTGTGGGGCATCCACAAACAGAAGTTGGAGGAGCGCAAGGTCTCTAACATCCACCAGCTCTGTGATGTCATCATGGAGGAGTGGAAGAGGACTCCAGTGACAACCTGTGAAGCTCTGGTGAACTCCATGCCCAAGAGAGTTAAGGCAGTGCTGGAAAATAATGGTGGCCACACAAAATAGTGATACTTTGGGTGCAATTTGGACATTTTCCCTTAGGGGTGTACTCACTTTTGTTGCCAGTAGTTTAGACATTAATGGCTGTGTGTTGAGTTATTTTGAGGGGACAGCAAATTGACACTGTTATACAAGCTGTACACTCACTACTTTACATTGTAGCAAAGTGTCATTTCTTCAGTGTCTTCATGTGAATAAAATATTTACAAAAATGTGAGGGGTGTACTCACTTTGTGTGTGTATGTATGTATGTATGTGTGTATATTATATATTATATATATTATATATATATATTAGTATTTCTTTCCCCCTATTGCGTATCAATAGCTGCTTAGCTCAAAGGGAAGGACTTCTGTACATAGATGAGGACCATAGATTAGTGTGGTAGTAGTGTTTTATAAGCATGCATCTATCATTGAATTGCCTTTCTCCTGCATTTGTGATTCTTGCTCGTTTTGTGATAAAGTGCTTACAGCTCGTCTTCTTACTACACTATGGTGCATAGTACGTTCAGCATTGCTCTGCATTGTAGAGTTGTGTTTACCCCCCCAGCAAGTCTTTTTATACTTTTATGAGCACACCCCGCATCTGATAATCTGCTGCAATGGACAGGAGCTGTCAGCGCTCCACGCAGTAAAGTTGCCTGATGCTCGCTTTACTTTCCCTGAGCTGATGATTGAACTGCAGTAGCAGCTGCCTTGCTTGTCCCGAGGTGTAAAGATTGTCAGCTCTGCAGAGACAGACCGGCTCACCTCTACCATGCAGGGATGTGTGACAGTGGTGTCGCCGAGGTGACCCCCCCCCCAGAAAGCATTGGCTCGCCCCCTTGCTGAGGATTTCTAGCAGACTGCAGTTGGAGGTAGAAGACACAGGGAGGGGATTTGCTAGCTGCAGAGCTCTCGGGTTATCTGCACCAGATGGGAGCAATGAGGCTCTGCAATTGTTTGCACCTAACTTCCAGGCGAGCTGCAGTTATAAATTATTAATCTAATGATTTCTCAAGCGGTGCCAGATCCAGGTCAGTGGTCTGCTTTCGAATATAAGTAGTCCCTGATGTGAGGATAAACTCATTTTCTGTGTGCGGTTATTGTGCGGGGAACAGGGAACCATTTAGCCGGTGCAGTCTTTCCTTCAGTTATTGCCAACTTGTATCCATGCATGCTTTGGGGGTATATGATCGGTGTACGATATGATCGGTGTACACACATGTCACAACAACGAGCTTAATTCAAAGGGAATCTGACACTGAATAAGCTATTGTGAGAAGCCTCAGATGGAAGCTGTCGCTGTGAGTTACACACCATACATTTCGAGGGCTGTACAGAGAAGCTGAATAGGCTCCACTTTGTTAAAGTAAAAGGAAGTGAGAACTAAAAAAAACCTGACTTATTAAGGGCTTGTTCTCAGCAGGTGCTGTGCAGTAGCGCATGAAAAATGTGTGTTTTCTCACACCGCACAAAAACGCACTGCCTTTTGCAGAAGCGCGCAAGTGCCATTAATTCTTACGGCTCATTCAGCTGGGCCGAGTTGCTTTTTGCTGCGTCCATCTATCCATCCATCCTGGAAACAGTCACATGTTAAAGTTTGACATTTCCAGCAGGAGCGGGTACATTTAGGTCAAATTTTATCATTCAACGGTTCGTGCAGCTGATGAGTACGCTTCCTCTTCTTCCTACTGTGAAACACGGAGGTGGGTCGCTGATGTTTTGGGGATGTGTGAGCTACAAAGGCACAGGAAATTTGGTCAAAATTGATGGCAAGATGAATGCAGTATGTTATCAAACAATACCGGAGGAACATTTTTCATTCATCATCATCCAGGAAGCTGCACGTGGGACGTACTTGGACATTCCAACATGACAATGATCCAAAACACAAGGCCAAGTTGACCTGTCATTGGCTACAGCAGAATAAAGTGAAGGTTCTGGAGTGGCCATCTCAGTCTCCTGACCTCAATATCATTGAGCCACTCTGGGGAGATCTCAAACGTGCAGTTCATGCAAGACAGCCCAAGAATTTACAGGAAGAGTAATGGGCAGCTTTACCATCTGAGAAGATAAAGAGCCCCATCCACAAATACCACAAAAGATTTCAAGCTGTCATTGATGTTAAAGGGGGCAATACACGGTATTAAGAACTGGGGTATGTAAACTTTTGATCAGGGTCATTTGGTTTCTGTTGTCATTCTGATTTAAAAAGAATAAAACGGTTGATTGATAATAAATAGCTTCAGCCAAACACTAACCATGAGTGACAAAAATGTTTTTGTGTTATCATTCATATTCTCTGAAAAATGGCCAAGAAATCATAAATTCTGCCAGGGTATGTAAACTTATGAGCACAACTGTATACTTTTAAAGAGGAAGTAAACCCTGTCAAAAAAAAAAAACACCCTGCAGGACAAAGGCATAATGAGTTAGTATGCACAGCATACTAGCTCATTATGAATTACTTGCCTGAGATCAAAGCGACCCTCGTTCACGTCCTCCGCCGCCGCCATGATACTCTAGTGACTTCCGGGTATCGCTGCTCCAGAGCTGTGAGTGGCCGGAGCAGCGACGACGTCACTCCGGAGCATGCGCGCGGGAGCCGTCAGTGACCGCATGATCGCCTTCACTAACGGCATGCTCAGTGTACCTGCGCCGTTGTCTACAGCGCGCATGCGCCTTAGACATCATGCGCGTTTTTAGGAAAATATCTCTTGCACCTACAGGTAAGCCTTGATCTAGGCTTACTGTAGGTTAAAGTGGTCTGTAAGGCCCCTTTCACACTGGGGCGGTGGGGGCGTCGGCGGTCGTTTTTGCGGCAGTATTCGGCCGCTAGCGGTGCGGTTTTAACCCCCGCTGGCGGCCGAAAAAGGGTTAAAACCGCTCGCATATAGCCGCGGTATAGCTGCGCTGCCCCATTGATTTCAATGGGCAGGAGCGGTTTAGGAGCGGTGAATACACCGCTCCAAAGATGCGGCTTGCAGGAGATTTTTTTTCTTCTCCTGCCAGCGCACCGCTTCAGTGTGAAAGCCCTCGGGCTTTCACACTGAACAAACAGCAGCAGCTGTTTTGGGTCGGTTTGCAGGCGGTATTTTTAGCGCAATAACGCCTGCAAACCGCTCCAGTGTGAAAGGGCTCTTAGGGTTTACAACCACTTTAAGTTCTTGTTGTGCCCTGTGCTCTCAGACAATTGTGGATTGCTTTGAGCATTCAGGGGACCTACGCTGACCTTTTCAAACATCTGTTTATAGAATTCTCCTTAGGTCATGTGCCAACTTGAAATAGTTTTAGGCCTCGTTCAACACCATAATGCATGCCTTAATGCAGATGTAATGTACACAGGCTAGCATGTAATTTTACAGTGCATTGTGCTGCAGTGCATTCTTTTTGGTGATTCTGGCTTCTGTTGTAGCGCATCGCAAAAAGCAAAACGTAAACTATTACTTTGAAAGCGTACTTTCATTGCAGCAAACTAAAGCTGTTAAAAATGACAGCGTGTTGCCAGAGCTTGCATTCTGAATGCAGTGAGCAACCAAGCCCAGTGCTGGCAGCATGTACGACCCCCCCCCCCCCCCCCCCTGTATATTGGGACTAGTTTTATATATATAAAAAAAAAAAAAAATACAATTGGTGGTGGCTCCAGGACCGGGGACAGGGTTTCCCAGCTCCTGGGGGAAAAGGTGGAACTATGTTTCCATTCCACTGAAGCATGACATAGATGGGCGCACTGCTCCACATGCTCTGGCACACTCATTTTCTGCGCCACTGTCCCCGTGGTCTGGCTGCCTATAGTAGGCAGGGTGCACTGCATGCATGGCCATTGGCTTGCATTCCAGCATCCGGGTGGGGAGGCGGTTGCACGTGTACAGTGTATAATTTTTTTAAATTTTTTTTTTAATGTTTTGCGTGGGCATATTGGAGCGTGGCGTGACAGCAGTAGCTGTTAGAGCAGACAGAAAGCTGCTGCCCAATAGAAGGGAGGCCAAGGTCTGCTAGTTGCCTATCACTGATTGGGGAGCGTTCAGGAAATGCAGTGCGTACCGCACATCATCCCATCACTTACACCTCCTGTTTGACGGTGCAGCACCCTGTCACCGTCTGGAGTCAGGCTCGGAGGTTAGTAGCTAAAGCAGTGGAGCAGCACCCACCGACAAGCAGGACAGATATACTCACAGGTCACCCTGGCTGTTGACACAGGCTCACCTGAGGTGCGGGGTCTAAATACTAACCGGTAATCACCAGAGCTCCTGATGGTGGAGATTATTATTATTATTATTATTATACAGGATTTACAGGATTTATATTGCGCCAACAGTTTGCGCAGCGCTTAACCAAAATGAAGGTAGACATTAGTTACATTACAATTTGGTACAAGAGGAATCAGAGAGCCCTGCTCATTAGGGCTTACAATCTAATGGGCTTTGCTGGTTGTTAGTACCAGGTTGCGTGTAATGCTTCAGGCAGTGAACTATGTTGGATTGTGTGGATCACAGCTATGGAAGTCTATGAATACTATATTCTTAACAGTTAACTTTAACCTTAACAGCTATCAGGTAGGAAGACAGATAAGTTTGGAAATACAATCGGTTTTATTTAGAGTGGTAATACACAGCCACGACGGGGAGCTTCAGAGGCAACTTAAGCTTAGTAGCACTACACAGGGATAAAGTTTATAGGAAACGTAAAGATACTTGCAGTGGGTGGATTCCTGGAGATGGGGGTCACCCAGTGGCTTCTTGAGAGATGTACTGGTCTCCTATGGGGAAAGGAACAGGTAAGGTTTTCTTCGGGCAAAGTAAGTAGACTGTGGGTAGGGCAGACGAAAGTCTCTGACTACTAGAGAGGAAGGGGCTCTGTCCGGCCCAACAAGTGGAAGTTGGAGGGGCTCTGTCCGGCCCAAAAGTGAGGTGGAAGATGGGGCTCTATCTGGCCCAAAAGAGAAATGGTAGTCGGGGCTCTGACCGGCCCTAAAGAGAAATGGTAGTCGGGGCTCTATCCGGCCCAAAAGAGAGATGGTAGTCGGGACTCTGACCAGCCCAAAAGAGAGATGGTAGTCGGGGCTCTGACCAGCCCAATAGAGAGAGATGATGGCAGTCTTCTGTTGGAGATCTTTACCTGGCCTCAGGTTCTTAGCACGAATATCAAGCAAATGGCGTCGGCTGTTTAAGTAGAGACAAGAGGAGGAGCTGGGTGATGTCGTTGTGACATCATCATCATCGATCTGCGACGGAGTTTGTGGAGATATCGGAGCTCCCAGTGGAAAGATAATATTGCAGGAGAAATGTCGGAGCCTCCAGTGGAGGGATAAAGACATTACAGGAGAGATGTCGGAGCCTCCAGTCTAGGGATAAAGACATTACAGGAGAGATGTCGGAGCCTCCAGTGGAGGGATAAGGACAATACAGGAGAAATGTCGGAGCATCCAGTGGAGGGATAAAGACATTACAGGAGAGATGTCGGAGCCTCCAGTGGAGGGATAAGGACATTACAGGAGAAATGTCGGAGCCTCCAGTGGAGGGATAAGGACATTACATTGCGGTCCTCAGGATTGCCCCACCAGGAGGTGAGCAAGCCAGTGTCCGGTACCGGATAAGCAGATGGGGATCAAGCAGAAGCGTAGTCAAGGAACAAGCCAAAGGTCGGTAACGACTAACTAGGTTAGGATTAAGCAGAAGCGTAGTTGAGGAGCAAGCCAAAGGTCGGTAATGAATAGTTGCAGGTTAGGATTAAGCAGAAGCGTAGTCAGGGAACAAGTCAGGTTGGTAACAAATGGTAGCAAAGATAAAGACAGCAGAAGGAGAGACGAAAGTGAAATATTGGCTGGAGAGAGCACAATCTGGCAAACAGGAAGTGCAGAGATTAGAAAGTTAATGGGAGGAGCAAAGAGTTCAAGGGTCAAGACAAAGGAGATTCAGGGAATTGTCCAGGGAACTGTCCAGCATTCCAGGTGGCGTCATTGCCAGACACAACAGAGGTCCCAGGTTCAAGTCCAGACCCTGACACATCCAGGGCTTCTGCCCCTCCTTATCACAACCCTGGGTGGTGCAGGAAAACTGTTTCAGTTGTTCTCCAATCTTCTTAGTGTGAGTCTTTGTGCATCCAGCCCATAATGGAAAATTCAACATGTATTAATGTGCTAGCTAGATAAGAAGTCATATTTTATAATGCAGTTGGATTCACTGACCCACTTGTTAATAAGTGAAGGTGTCTTCTTCTTTCTTTATTTTTTTTAATTGAGAGGACTTATAATACATTGCCCAAAGCAAGTACATACAAAGTCACCTACTCCTACTCCTTTGCATATTTTTTTTTTCCTTTCCGAGGAATACGATTTTGCTGTTATATCTTGGGAGCACTTGCTGCATCTTATCCAGTGTAGAAATAATGACATTGGGGAATAGGGTGTGCTGCTATGTGTGTAGCATGAGCTGCCACTTCACTCAAGCATATGACAGTTTTAGATGAAATGGAAGGAATATTAAAAACCTGGGAGATTATTTCCCTTCATTACACACATATGAAGTCTCTGTTACTGTCAGGCGGTGACTGGTGTAAGGTGCTCAGTTAAAAGCAGAATTTTTATCTTGCATCTACTCATTAACTTCTGCATATCCTGTAGATTGTTGTAGAATAAGTCAAGACTTCTCCCATAGAGTAAGCAGAAATGGATAAAGTCTAAATAAAAACTATTTGTTTAGTTTAACTACCTCGGTACTAGAATTTTCCACCCCCTTCATTACCAGGCTGTTTTTCAGTTTTTAGCCCTGTGATACTTTGACCGACAACTTTTCGGTCATGCAACAATGTACCCAAATTCATTTTATATCATTTTTTTATTTTTTTCTAGATGGCGCTTTCTTTTGGTGGTACTTTAAAGTGTAAAGTTCAGCTTTTCAAATCGCAGTATGCTGTACTATAGCAGCATAGTGTGTTAAACCCACCTATCAGAAGGGCTCCCTTTCTGTTTAACCACTTGCCGACTGCGCTATAGTAAAACGCAAGCTACAGCGCGGTCGGCCAGTTCTGGGAGGGCATCGTAGGATGTCCTCCCATGATCGCGCCCGCTGCAGCCTATAGGCAGCACACTCTGTGATTGCTGTGTCCTTTTGGGCACAGCTGATCACAGATCGGGGTAAAGGGCTAATACCAGCGACTCTTTACTATGTGATCAGCTGTGTCCAATCATAGCTGATCACCATGTAAACACACTTGCCGATTATCTGCATTCATTTCCTCCATGGTTTTACAGCGAGAGGAGAGAGCTGGTAACCGGCTAGTATGAAAGGGGACATCTGCACTGATCAGGGCACTTATCAGTGTCCTGATTATCAGTGCATCCCCAAAAGTGCCAATCAGTTACCTGTTTGCAAAGTAGTTTTTATAACCGAAACTAAAACGTTTTTTTGGGTTTTTTTTCAAAATTTTTGGTCTTTTTCGTTCAGCAAAAAATAAAAAACCCAGCGAATAAATACCGCCAAAAGAAAGCTCCAATTTTGTGAAAAAAATCCTAAAATGTCATTTGGGTACAGTGCTGCTGCATGACCGAGCAATTGTCATTCAAAGTGTGACAGCGCTGAAAGCTGAAAATTTGGCCTGGGCAGGAAGGGGGTAAAAGTGGCCAGTAGGTAAGTGGTTGACCACAACAGCAAGTAGGATGTCTGCGTCCAGGGCCAATCAAGTGCATGTGATCACTGCATGAGAGATTACATGGAATTCACTGCGGGAGTCGGCGGCCTCCCTTTGATTGCAATGGGGCTGTCTCTCGCAGCTAATCGCAGGAGCCCCCGCTGGGGTTCTCACATCTAATTGGAGCCAGGGTGCATCTGCAGATGTGAATGCACCCTTCTTCAAATCCTCTGCGGCAGCGATGGCTCTGCCCCGAGTGATTTGTAGGTTATCACAGCTGCTGAGCTCATCATAGGTGTCAGACGAAAATACACTGCACATGTGTGGCCCAAAAGAACAGGACTGGGGCACTGGTCTCAATAGCTGCTCTGTCCTTGCAGGTACTTTTGGTACAGAGCCATTGCTGGCTGCAAAGGATTTGAAGAATCTTCTTCTAAGGGTGCAATCACCTACCTCCCAACATTTTGAGATGGGAATGAGGGACACCTACTAACAAACGTATGTAGGCATAGGACACGCCCTCCTGCCACACCCCCTTAAAGGAGAATTAGCCAAAAAAAAGGTTAAATAAATCCACAAGGACTTTTTTACCACTACAATTCCTTTTTTTTATATTGGCTTTTAAAATGTACAAATGGAGAAATTTAGAAATTTGGATGAAAGGTTTAGCACTGGGAAACACTTTTTGAAAGATAAAAAGTGCATTTTATATACAACTATATAGATCAGACCAATGAGGGACAATTGAGGAGGAACAGAGGGCAGGGATGGACTGGCCATCGGGACTACCGGGAGATTCCCGGTGGGCCGATGGCTCAGTCTGGGCCAGTTTCACTTTCAGCCGCATCTGCGGTGCGCGGCGATCTACCCGTCAACAGCTGGCGCCTGACGGGTAGATCGAGATTAGCTAGCATGCAGAGTAGCGCAGGGAGCTTCTGTAGTAATAAGTTCTTTCTCTCGTGTCATCACGCTGTTCTCCGGCGGCCCCTCCTCTCTTCTCGTCTAAACCAATTGGCTTGTAAGATCATCCTGGTATAGACGAGAAGAGAGGAGGGGCCGCCGGAGAACAGCATGATGACACGAGAGAGAACTTATTACTGCAGAAGCTCCCTGCGCTACTCTGCATGCTGGCTAGTAAGACCCCACAATGTGCCCTGATGATGTGCCCTGATGTGCTATGTGCCCCATCATGTGCCCCGATGTGCTATGTGCCCCATCATGTGCCCCGATGTGCTATGTGCCCCATCATGGGCCCTGATGTGCTATGTGCCCCATCATGGGCCCTGATGTGCTATGTGCCCCATCATGGGCCCTGATGTGCTATGTGCCCCATCATGGGCCCTGATGTGCTATGTGCCCCATCATGGGCCCTGATGTGCTATGTGCCCCATCATGGGCCCTGATGTGCTATGTGCCCCATCATGTTCCCCCGATGTGCTATGTGCCCCATCATGTTCCCCCGATGTGCTATGTGCCATGTGCCCTAATGTGCCATGTAGCCTGATGTGCCCTAATGTGCTATGTGCCCTGATGTGCCCCGATGTGCCACGTGCCCTAATGTGCCATGTAGCCTGATGTGCCATGTAGCCTGATGTGCCCTGATGTGCCCTGTGCCCCATAATGTGCCCTGATGTGCCCCGTGCCCCGATGTGCCCTGATGTGCCCTGTGCCCTTATGTACCATGTGGCCTGATGTGCCCCATGCCCTGATGTGCGATGTGCCCTGATGTGCGATGTGCCCCGTGCCCTGATGTGCCACGTGCCCTGATGCGCCCTGATGTGCTATGTGCCCTGATGTGCTGTGCCCCCCGATGTCCTATGCCCTGATGTGCCTTGTGCCCCGATGTCCTGTGCCCCGATGTCCTGTGCCCCGATGTCCTGTGCCCCGATGTCCTGTGCCCCGATGTCCTGTGCCCCGATGTCCTGTGCCCCGGTGTGCTGTGTCCTGATGTGCTGTGTCCTGATGTGCTGTGTCCTGATGTACTGTGCCCTGATGTGTTGTGCCCTATTAGCTGATGTGCTGGGCTCTGTACCCTGATGTGCTGTGCACTGTACCCTGATATGTTGTGCCCTGTACGCTGATGTGCTGGGCACTGTACCCTGATATGTTGTGCCCTGTACGCTGATATGTTGTGCCCTGTACGCTGATGTGCTGGGCACTGTACCCTGATATGTTGTGCCCTGTACGCTGATATGTTGTGCCCTGTACACTGATGTACTGGGCACTGTACCCTGATGTGCTGTGCTCTGTACCCTGATGTGCCTTGTGCCCTGATGTGCTGGGCTCTGTACCCTGATGTGCTGTGCCCTGATGTGCCTTGTGCCCTGATGTGCTGGGCTCTGTACCCTGATGTGGCCTGATGTGCTGTGCCCTGATGTGCCTTGTGGCCTGATGTGCTGGGCTCTGTACCCTGATGTGGCCTGATGTACCGTGCCCTGATGTGTTGTGCCCTGGGCCGGTCTGGATGAAGTCCAGGGCCACATTTTTGTCCCAGTCCAACCCTGACAGAGGGACATTGCTCCAAATCAGGGACAGTCCCTCTAAATCAGGGACCGTTGGGAGCTTTGCAATCACACCTGCCCATGCACCCTGACACCGATTAGTTGGAAGAACCCCAGCAAGGGGTTCTTGTGATTAGCTACGAAAGACTGCTTCTTCTAAATGTGGTTGCAGACTTCAATCCCCATGACTTAGCTCCTGGGGGGTGGAGTGATGTGTTGGGGACGTGGCCTGGTGGGACCCAGGCTGAGGTTGTCTCTCTCATACCACCATAGGACTTCTGTGGATGTGCGGCACCAGGGGATCTTTCTTCTCTTCCTTCCAGTTACTACAGGAGCTGGGATGAGCTCCATCCCTTGCTGGCACTCCTGCAGTGGTTGCAGCATCACCCACACTACTACCCATAGTGATCGCGCCTGCGTGGCACAGTAAACAAACCATGGGTCACATTGTCCCGGTATTCCATAGGCTGTTCAGCCTGAGGCAAGATGCATGCCATGCTTTAACAGGGGGCGTGTATCAGAGGCAGGCTGTGATTAGGAGGGGGCATGTATGGGAGGCAGGCTGTGATTGGGTGGGGGCGTGTATCGGAGGCAGGCTGTGATTGGAAGAGGACGTGTATCGGAGGCAGGCTCTGATTGGATGGAGGCGTGTATCGGAGGCAGGCTGTGTTTGGGAGAGCGCGTGTATCAGGGGCGGGCTGTGATTGGCAGGGGGCGTGTATGGGAGGCAGGCTGTAATTGGCAGGGGGCGTGTATGGGAGGCAGGCTGTGATTGGGAGGGGGCGTGTATTGGAGGCAGGCTCTGATTGGGAGGGGGCGTGTATTGGAGGCAGGCTGTGATTGGGTGGGGGCGTGTATGGGAGGTAGGCTCTGATTAGGAGGGGGCGTGTATCGGAGGCAGGCTGTGATTGGGAGGCGGTGTGTATTGGAGGCAGGCTCTGATTGGGAGGGGGCGTGTATTGGAGGCAGGCTGTGATTGGGTGGGGGCGTGTATGGGAGGTAGGCTCTGATTAGGAGGGGGCGTGTATCGGAGGCAGGCTGTGATTGGGAGGCGGTGTGTATTGGAGGCAGGCTCTGATTGAGGGGGCGTGTATTGGAGGTAGGCTCTTATTGGGAGGGGGGAGTGGTGGCTGAACAAAACTAACCAATACAGATTGCTGTGTGTCTGCGCAGTGTCCTGCACCTCTGAATGGCCAACGGATGAAAACTAACCATGCAGGCACAGATCAGCTTTAGAACAAACAAGAAGGGTAACTGGTAGGGTCAACCATGTATCTCATAGATTTTCTAAATCTATGATTTAGAAACTGCACATGTGAACACATGTAGGGGAAAAAAATGTTTAGGGTAACACACTTTAAGTTCATGGAAATTTGCTGACCTGCGTTCTAAACCACTTACGGACCGTCCGCCGCCGTTATACGTCGGCACTTTGAAGAGAAATATCTTTGTTATGGCAGCAGATAGCTGCCATAACTCCATTATCCTCTTCTTCAGCGAGCGGTCTGCTTTTAGATAAAGTGGTCTCTGTGGCGGATTCGCCGCGAGATCCCTTTTATCGGCAGTGGGCCACCCCCCCTTCCGCCATGTTTCGGTGCCCTCCGCCACTTTCTGGAGCAGCCGGCGGAGGCGATCGCGTCCTCTCCCCTCTGTGGTGTGGAGCTGAGTGAGGGAAAGATGGCCCCCACCCGGCTCCATACCATTGCAGGGAGGAAGCGACATCAAAACGTCACTTCTGCCCATAGCTCCTAAAGCAGCTTTTTCTTTTTTTTTTTTTTATTGCATTTTAGTGGTAAATATGAGATCTGAGGTCTTTTTGACCCCAGATCTCATATTTAAGAGGACCTGTCATGCTTTTTTTTTCTATTACAAGAGATGTTTACATTCCTTGTAATAGAAATAAAAGTGACAAATTTTTATTAATTAATTTATTTTTTATTTATTTATTTTTGTGTAAAAATAAATAAATAACAAAAAAATTTTTTTAAACGCCGCCCGTCCCACCAAACTCACGTGCAGAAGCGAACACGTACGTGACGCAACAGTATTAAAACCACACATGTGAGGTATTGCCACGATCGTTAGAACGAGAGCAATAATTCTAACCCTAGACCTCCTTTGTAGCTCAAAACATGCAACCTGCAGAATTTTTTTTTTTTTTTAAGCGTCGCATATGGATTTTTAAGGGTAAAAGTTTCTCGCCATTCCACGAGTGGGCACAACTTTGAAGCGTGACATGTTTGGTATCAATTTACTCGGTGTAACATTATCTTTCTCAATGTGAAAGTATTGCAACGACCGCTATTTTATTCTCTATGGTGTTAGAAAAAAAAATATATAATGTTTGGGGGTTCTAAGTAATTTTCTAGCAAAAAAAAAAATGATTTTAACTTGTAAACAACAAGTTTGAAAACTAGGTCCGGTCCTTAAGTCGTTAAATTCCTGTACTTAGTTTTAGATATAGTTTTGAGGGCCTGTTGTCACTCAGGGACAGGAGGTGCTAATATTACTCTTTGCATCACCAGGTGAAAAGGAAGTGGTGAAAGCCTGAAAAAAAAAACGAATGACGCCACCCCATCTAAGGACTTAAAAGCTGCAACATATTAAAGAATACGTTCACTTTAAAAAATAATAAATGCATGGTTTTTTTTGCAGGTAAAAAAAAAATGTGCAGTTATAATTTTTTTTGTTGCAGGAGCCTGGAAAGCACTGCACTAGCGAGACGTGTAATTTCAAATACTGGCATCTAATATGCGGAACTTCTCCCCATAGTGCTGTCACAGGGAAGGGGGTCAGCGGCTGCAGCACTGGGAACATGTTACGTGTTCTACCCTAAAATCATGTGGAGCATGTGACACGTTCCCAAAGGTGAACTTCTCCTTTTTTAAAGTCTTGTTCTTGGGTTTAGACTTTAATGGAAAGGGTTTTTTTTTTTTTTTACATGCAGACAGAGAGGTGGTGCAATTTGGCTATGGCCCCAAATATTGGAAAACAAAAACTTTTTATGGCGTCGTACAAATATATGTCTATGTGGGAGGAGTGACACCTCTAAATTTATAAATATTGCATGAAAACATTAAATATTTAATATGCCTTTTTTCTTATATTTACTAGTAGGGTATTGGATTTCTGTAGGCCTGACATACTGTCCCTGTATCTGACATGCCTTATGTTAGCTTTTTTTTTTTTTTATGTGTTTGTATGTGTATATATAATATATTGTGTGTGTGCGTGTGTGTGTGTGTGTGTGTGTGTGTGTGTAATAAAAAAAAGATAGATATAATACTGTTGTGTGCTTGACTATGGCGGAGGGGATTTACTGGACTGTGCTTGGTAACCAATCAGCTTCTATCTTTGGCTTGATCAGGTACAGTGATTCTAAAGCCTAAACATTTTGTACCTTAACCTCTTGGCATCCGCGCTATAGTCGAATGACGGCCACAGCGCTGACCTAAATTTCCAGGAGGCTGTCATATGATGGCCTCCCCTGCGCACGCACCCTGCGCGCGCCCTGCCCTGTGATCACCGAGTCACTGAGACTCGGGTGATCACCGATCTGAGTAGGGGGCCAGTCCCGGCCCCTTACCGTGTGATCAGCTGTCAGCCAATGACAGCTGATCACATGATGTAAACAAAAGCTCAGTAATCGTTCGTTCGTTTTTTTTTTTTTGTTTTTTTTTGGGAGAAAAAAAAAAGCCGATCACGGCTCCTCTGCAATGGACATCGGTCCCGAAGAGGAAGAGGCAATTATGCCACATCTGTGCCACCTGCCATTGCCACCTGACAGTGCCCACGAGTGCCACCTATCAATGCCCACGAGTGCCACCTATCAATGCCCACGAGTGCCACCTATCAATTCCCATCAGTGGTGCCAGTCAGTGCCACCTAGCAGTGCTGCCTATCAGTGTAACCGATCAGTGCCCATAATTGCCACCCATCAGTGCCATCACATACACTTTAGCACGGCGCTGTGTGCATCGCTGTTGGCCCATCCCCTCTTTTACACGGGAGGAGGAGGGAAGGCTATTATACTTTATTATAAAATGTAGAAATATTCTTTCTGCAGCCTCATGTCTATGACCGCAGACCGGCTAACAGCTCTAGGAAAAATCAGGCAAGTAAGGAAATCTGTCCTTCTTGGAATAAAACCCCCTCCCCCACCTCTTAATAATAAGTAGTCCTGACAATGTCACCCCAACCTCCTTTTTATTATAACCAGCAGAGCCAACCTTGCAAGTCTAGGAATCGCACAGCATTTCCCCGGAGATATGCAGACCTGAGTCTGTGGAAAGTCTTAGCGGCAGTGAATGGAGATAACTTTTCTAATCCTAGCTAAGGCTGTCGGCTTTCTCTTTTTTCTTTTACACTTAAATACCTGAGATTATCTTTCCAGGAAATCGCTGCTACTTTCTGTACTACACCCTTTCATTTTAGAACTAATCATTTTTATAACAAAAAATTTGTCTGCAAATTTCTGATGTTTATGTGTATGTTTCTATTATAGTACATATAGTACAAAAATTATATTCTACATATTCTAATACTATTTATTAATTTTACCTCTCTCTATATCTCATAAAAGTGAATACACCCCTCGCATTTTTGTAAATATTTTATTATATCTTTTCATGTGCCAACACTGAAGAAATACCTCATATTCCCATCGCACACGGGTGCTGTAGCAACAACCAGCTGGATACTGGTTCAAGTCACAAAGTAGATATTTGCCAGTACACAATGGATCAACAAAAGTGGCGTCCAAACTGATGATCATCACATGCCCGACGAAGGTGTCCTGCGTGACCCTGAAACGTTGCACTTTCCTTGTGTTGTGATCATGCAATAAATAATCCGTTTGGACGCCACTTTTGTTGATCCATGGTGTGCTTACACTTAGGAAATAACACTTTACTACAATGTAAAGTAGTGGGTGTACAGCTTGTATAACAGTGTACATTTGCTGTCCCCTCAAAATAACTCAACACACAGCCATTCATGTCTAAGCTGCTGGCAACAAAAGTGAGTACACCCCTAAGTGAAAATGTCCAAATTGGGCCCAATTAGCCATTTTCCCTCCCCGGTGTCATGTGACTCTTTAGTGTTACAAGGTCTCAGGTGTGAATGGGGAGCAGGTGTGTTAAATTTGGTGTTATCGCTCTCACCCTCTCATACTGGTCACTGGAAGTTCAACATGGCACCTCACAGCAAAGAACTCTCTAAGGATCTAAAAAAAAAAAAAAAATAATAATTATTGCTCTACATAAAGATGGCCTAGGCTATAAGAAGATTGCCAAGACCCTGAAACTGAGCTGCAGCACAGTGGCCAAGACGTTAAAGCGGTTTAACAGGACAGGTTCCACTCAGAACAGGCCTCACCATGGTCGACCAAAGAAGTTGAGGTCACGTGCTCAGCGTCATATCCAGAGGTTGTCTTTGGGAAATAGATGTATGAGTGCTGCCAGCATTGCTGCAGAGGTTGAAGGGGTGGGGGTGGGGGGGTCAGCCTGTCAGTGCTCAGACCATACGCCACACACTGCATCAAATTGGTCTGCATGGCTGTCGTCCCAGAAGGAAGCCTCTTCTAAAGATGATGCAAAAGAAAGACCGCAAACAGTTTGCTGAAGACCAGCAGACTAAGGACATGGATTACTGGAACCATGTCCTGTGGTCTGATGAGACCAAGATAAACTTATTTGGTTCAGATGGTGTCAAGCGTGTGTGGTGGCAACCAGGTGAGGAGTACAAAGACAAGTGTGTCTTGTCTACAGTCAAGCATGGTGATGGGAGTGTCATGGTCTGGGGCTGCAAGAGTGCTGCCAGCATTGGGGAGCTCATTGAGGGAACCATGAATGCCAACATGTACTGTGACATACTGAATCAGAGTATAATCCCCTCCCCTCGGAAAATGGGCCGCAGGGCAGTATTCCAACATAACAACCCCAAACACAACTCCAAGACGACCACTGACTAAAGAAGCTGAGGGTAGAGGTGATGGACTGGCTAAGCCGGTCTCCAGACCTAAACCCTATTGAGCATCTGTGGGGCATCCTCAAATGGAAGGTGGAGGAGCACAAGGTCTCTAACATCCACCAGCTCCGTGATGTCGTCATGGAGGAGTGGAAGAGGACTCCAGTGGCAACCTGTGAAGCTCTGGTGAACTCCATGCCCAAGAGGGTTAAGGCAGTGCTGGAAAATAATGGTGGGCACACAAAATATTTACACTTTTGGCCCAATTTGGACATTTTCGCCTAGGGGTGTACTCACTTTTGTTGCCAGTGGTTTAGACATTAATGACTGTGTGTTGAGTTATTTTGAAGGGACAGCAAATTTACACTGTTAAACAAGCTGTACACTCATTACTTTACATTGTAGCAAAGTGTCATTTCTTCAGTGTTGTCACATGAAAAGATAGAATAAAATATTTACAAAAATGTGAGGTGTGTGTGTATATGTATGTGTGTGTATGTATATATATATATATATATATATATATATATATATATATATATATATATATATATATATATATATTCTGTTCATATATGAACATTATGTGCAATTCGAAAGAAGTAAATAATAGGAGTGTATGATATGAATATACAATAGTATCAAGTCATAAAGGTGATAATGTCAAAAATGTGCAATTGGTGCTAATTATATAAAGTGATAGCTTTAAAGGGCAGATGCTAACTGCCAGGTGAACACACTTATAAGCTCACAAAAACCCAACTCTGATTACTTACATAAATCTGTGAGTGAAGTAGAAAAAAAAAACCCCATTAGCTAAGTAGTGTTAGTGAAAGACCACATACTAAGAAACCTCAAAAACTGTGATAATAGAAAGTAAGGGGTCCCTGCATTTGTTGGGACTTACCAGTGTCATGACTACTCTAAAAAAACAAAGAACCTAAAAAACAAAACAAAATGACCCCAAACGCTAAACAGTGATCTATGGCATGATATGCATGCATCATAGCAAGTGAATATATCACCTCAAACAAAAAAACTAAAAAACGTGCAAGATAAAAAAAAAAAAAAAAAATTCTTTATTCAAAAGCAGCAGAAAGGATCAACCAGCCTGGTCTCATCCACAGATGGATAACAACTGAGAGAGCTGCTTCTTGGCTTTATAAAGCCCAAATCTCCATCCCCGCCCATCCAGCATCAACTTGGCGGCGAACCCGCCATGGGGCTCAGGTTAGTGGAGGGGGGGCGAAGACATCCACCATGTCCGCCCACCTAGACTGGGACCATATTGCGCATGCGCGGGGTAAGATCTGACACTTGGGCCTGGGGACGCTTTCCCTGGGAGTGCTTGGTTTCCTCTCCCTCTCCCTGCGTATCCACAACTCCCGGTTAGAAAACAGTGGACCTGTGGGTTGTTTCATCCTGGCCTCTCCTTTTTGTACATACATGGAAGACATTTTGATTTTAATAATCTGCTTGCCATACTATTATATCAAGGTGGAATTTGGCCACAACTCTCACAACTGTAAGTTAAATATGTGAGATGTGATGTATGGTGGGGCTTGGAGGTTTTTTTTTTTTTTTTGTTATATATATATATTATTGGTTTTTATGTGTATCCTTTGTCTCCATATATTCTCTGTGCTTCCCCTGAGGAAGCGAGGTTTTGAAACGCGTTGGGAATACCAGCACAGGTTTTCCAGGCTGATGGCGGATATCAATACAGACCATATAGGTTTTAGTAATTGAACTTTTACAGTATTTAGAATGTACTTCTATCTTTACTATACATGTATGACCTGCTGTTTTCAAATGCATGTAAATACATTTTTGTATATTTTACCTGTGTTTTGAGGTGTGACTCAAAAGGTCCCGTGGGCTTTAAATAAGTTGTCGTTCAACATTTTAGGTAAGCTTATGATTTTGTGTTTGGGCTGCATTTATAGCCATCTTGGGCAGCATGTGGCCCCTGGGCTGCAATTGAACACCCCTGATATAAACAACAGTTGTCTTTTTTTAGCTGAAAGAAATAGAAATATATTTTAATATTTATTTTTCTAGTTTTGAGCATAATAAAGATGTGAAAACCAATTTTTTCTGATGTTATTTTTCTACATATTCTATTTAATTCAAAATTTACACATTTGTTCCCAACAGTTTATATTCCAGGGTGACGTGCTTATTGAGATGAGGATTACCTGTTAACATTATGCATGATTTTTTTTTTTCGTTACACTTATGGGGATGTTTGCATTTGTTGTCTAACTAACTCACATCTGGCTTCTACAGGAGATGCAAGGCATTTATGAAGATGAAAGCATAGTCAGGTGAATGCAGCTATAATAATCAGAATACTGAGCGTTTTGTATTTTTTTTTTTTTTTATACATTTTTTTTTTTTTTAACTCCAGCACAGACCTACTCATGCACAGTTGTATATTTTTATTATAGGCAGTGTTATCTAAACACAGTGTATAGAATACTCCAACCATATTAGGTTTGCTCTTTGGACATCATAATGGGTATCCCTGTTTGCAAGATTTTTAACTCCTTTAAAATCTTGGTTTTCACGATTTTTCTGTTTTTCAAATAACGATAAAAACATGATCATGCTCTAACTCTTTTCTACAGTATTAAAAATGTAAAATAAACATTGGGATATAAATACTGTATTTATTGGCGTATAACACTCACTTTTTCACCATGAAAATCGGGTGCAAATAGTGCGTGTTATATGCCAATACTTCAATTTTAGCTGCCTCGGAGGGGACAGGGAGGGGGTGGGACGAGCGTCGTCAGGTTACATACAGTGAGAATCTTCTGTTTACTTTGCGGCCTCTGTAATAAGAAGTCCCATCTCCTGGGCTGCCATTGGACTACTGTTCTGTCTATCATAGGAGATTCTCACTGTATTCTCACTGTATGTAACCTGTCGGCGCTCGTCCCGCCCCCCTCCCTGTATCCTCTAGGCTGCAGATGGGCATCGATCAGTCTGCACTGATGGCATTGGCGAGACTGCTGCTATGAAGGTAATGGTGAGGCTGCTGCATTGATGGCAATGGTGAGGCTGCTGCATTGATGGCAATGGTGAGGCTGCTGCATTGATGGCAATGGTGAGGCTGCAGATGGGCATTGATCAGGCTGCATTGATGGCAATGGTGAGGCTGCTGACCCTTATTTTGCTTCAAAGTTCCTTATTTAAAATTTGTTTTTTTTCCTGAAACTTCCCTCTTAAAATGAATGTGCGTGTTATACGCCTGTGTGTGTTATACGCCGATAAATACGGTAATTAAAAAGGCAGCTACGCTTTAGGGCCTGTTGACACCAGGTGTGGTAGGATTAAGTATTCCAGCGCAGTCCCCCCACAAGACAAGGCAAAATGCCTTCTCTACCACCCTTTTCCTTATCGATGTACAGCTGTCACATGACCCAGCTCTTTCTCAGCCTGTCTGCAGGGAAACATAAGCAGGAGGAGCTTCTAATCCTCTAATCCTCTACTACTGGTCACATGTTCAAAAACAAACCAAAAAAAAAAAGCCATTGGAATACAGAGTAAAAATAAAACAAAAAAACGTAGAGCTGAAACAACTAATCAGCATAATCGATTATCAAAATAGTTGTCAACTATTTTGATAATCGATTAGTTGGCCTGCATACAGAATGCATTATTTGTTTACATATCAGAAAATACAGTGCAACACACACACAGCTCAGCACATCATCCATACATGTCAGTATGCACAGTGCAACACACATATAGCTCAGTACACTGTTCATACATGTCAGACTACACACCTCAGTACACGTTCCATACGTCATTATACACAGTGCAGCACACATACAGCTCAGTACACCCTCCATACATGTTAGTAAGTGCCTGAGAGCTAGTAAATGTGTGAGGAGCAATGCCTCATGGAACATGTTGTCCTGGGCAGGAGAAGGAAGTGAGTGATTGTGAAGGCAGATTTTTTTCTTTTTTTTTTTCTTTTTTTTTTTTTACCTTGCTATAGGGGTAGGGTTACCACCTGTCCAGGATTCACCCGGACAGTACGGGTTTTGAAACATGTGTCTGGGTCTCTGCCCACCTAAGACCCGGGCACATTATTCAGACCCGCCGGTGGCTCCCTGTGCGGCGTGCCTTGCCTAAGCTGTGATTTCTTCTCCTGCTGCCCCCCTATCCACCCCCTGCACTGTCAGTGGGGCGCGCCTCCGTCTACTTAGTGTACTGCAGTTGGGACACAGAGGTGGAGCCTCCAAGCTGCCCAGTGCTCTCCTCTGGCTGGCTAAAGAAGGGACACAGAGGTGGGGTTTAAGGCCGAGCCCCTGCGTTCTCTGCTGCTCTTTTGAAAAGTGTGCGGAGTTGGAGATCGCGGTGTAAGACAAGCTTGTAAAGTTTTTGTGATCTTAGTATGTCAGGATTTCAAAGGGTTCTTCTCACCCCCCCCCCCCATACACCATACATACAGTCAGTCCTCACCCACCCCACCATACACTATATATATATATATATATATATATATATATATATATATATATTACACACACACAGTTCTCCACCCCCACCCCCCCTATACACCATCCATGTACCATCCATATTGTACAGTCCTCCCGCCCATACACCATCCATGTATACAGCCCCCCCCCATACACCATCCATGTATACAGCCCCCCCCCATACACCATCCATGTATACAGCCCCCCCCCATACACCATCCATGTATACAGCCCCCCCCCATACACCATCCATGTATACAGCCCCCCCCCATACACCATCCATGTATACAGCCCCCCCCATACACCATCCATGTATACAGTCCCCCCCCCATACAATATGCATACATACAGTCCTCACTCCCCCCCCCCCCCCATACACATACATACTTAGGCTCATGTATGATGCACATCTCAACTATCCTCAGTCAATGACTTACAGGGGGACTCCTCTGCCCCCCCATACTACACCAGGAGACCTCCCCCACCCCCCACTCCCAAAATTCACTGGGAGGCTCCCCACCAGACATTACAAACTGTATACACTATATTGTACATTACACACACCTTCACTATATACACTATATTGTACATTTCACACACCTTCACTATATACACTATATTGTACATTACACACACCTTCACTATATACACTATATTGTACATTTCACACACCTTCACTATATACACTATATTGTACATTACACACACCTTCACTATATACACTATATTGTACATTACACACACCTTCACTATATACACTATATTGTACATTACACACACCTTCACTATATGCAACTGGCTACACCCACTGTTCACCGCTGTGTGTGCCGCATTACTACTCCCCTAGGGCACACAGAGGTGTCCCAGGTATTTTACAATCTCATAGTGTATGCTACAAAAAAAATGCCAAGCCCCGCTGAAGTGTTCAGGTTTGGCTCAAAGAAAAGGTGGCGACCCTATATAGGGGCGCTCTATGCTATACTGTGCAGCTTGCTATAAGAGCACCCTGAAGGCAGAAGGAGCCAGTAATGCCGGCGGGGGCCCCCAGAACAGGAGGCATGGGGCTGCTCTATGCAAAACCATTACACAGAGCAGGCAAGTATGACAAATTTGTTTGAAAATATTGGATTATCATTTTTTTTATAATCACTTTAAGGGCTCTGTGCAGGGAAAATCAGCATTTAAACCCAGAGAAGCTGGAGGCTGATAGACTAGAGATGATATAAGGCATTAAAATTACATTTAAAATAAAAGTTTACAGGTATTGTGCATTTATATTTAGATGATTATATCCATAAAAGTCTCAGCCTTTAGTACTACTTTTAATATAAAAAGCTTTATATCTTCCCACCCCCCATATAGCTTTGCCTGACTCCAGGTTGGATATACCCTGTATATGAACAGAACAGCTGTATTTATACTGAGATTAAATTACACACAGGTGGACTCTATTTACTAATTAGGTGATTTCTGAAGGTAATTGGTTCCACTAAAGTTTAGTTAGGGGTATCAGAGAAAAGGGGGCCGAATACAAATGCATGGCACACTTTTCACATATTTATTTGTAAAAAAAAATTAAAACTATCATTTTCCTTCCACTTCACAATTTATGTGCCACTTTGTGTTTGGTCTATCACATAAAATCCCAATAAAATACATTCATATTTCTGGTTGTAACATGACAAAATGTGGAAATTTTCAAGGGGTATGAATACTTTTTCAAGGCTGTGTGTGTAATGTATATAAAAAATCTCGCAAAAGTGAGTACCCCCCTTACATTTTTGTAGATATTTTATTATCTTTTCATGTGACAACACTGAAGAAATGACACTTTGCTACAATGTAAAGTAGTGAGTGTACAGCTTGTATAACAGTGTAAATTTGCTGTCCCCTCAAAATAACTCAACAAACAGCCATTAATGTCTAAACCGCTGGCAACAAAAGTGAGTACACCCCTAAGTGAAAATGTCCAAATTGGGTCCAATTAGCCATTTTCCCTCCCTGATGTCATGTGACTCATTAGTGTTACAAGGTCTCAGGTGTGAATGGGGAGCAGGTGTGTTAAATTTGGGGTTATCGCTCTCACTCTCTCATACTGGTCACTGGAAGTTCATCATGGCACCTCATGGCAAAGAAATCTCTGAGGATCTGAAAAAAATAATTGTTGCTCTACATAAATATTGCCTAGGCTATAAGAAGATTGCCAAGACCCTGAAACTGAGCTGCAGCACAGTGGCCAAGACCATATAGTGGTTTAGCAGGACAGGTTCCACTCAGAACAAAGGAGTTGAGTGCATGTGCTCAGCGTCATATCCAGAGGTTGTCTTTGGGAAATAGACGTATGAGTGCTGCCAGCATTGCTGCAGAGGTTGAAGGGGTGGGAGTGGGGGGGTCAGCCTGTCAGTGCTCAGACCATGCGCCGCACACTGCATCAAATTGGTCTGCATGGCTGTCATCCCAGAAGGAAGGCTCTTCTAAAGATGATGCAGAAGAAAGCCCGCAAACAGTTTGCTGAAGACAAGCAGACTAAGGACATGGATTACTGGAATCATGTCCTGTGGTCTAATGAGACCAAGATAAACTTATTTGGTTCAGATGGTGTCAAATGTGTGTGGCGGCAACCAGGTGAGGAGTACAAAGACGAGTGTGTCTTGTCTACAGTCAAGCATGGTGGTGGGAGTGTCATGGTCTGGGGCTGCATGAGTGCTGCCGCCACTGGGGAGCTACAGATCATTGAGGGAACCATGAATGCCAACATGTACTGTGACATACTGAAGCAGAGCATGATCCCCTCCCTTCAGAGACTGGGCCGCAGGGCAGTATTCCAACATAACGACCACAAACACACCTCCAAGATGACCACTGCCTTGATAAAGAAGCTGAGGGTAAAGATGATGGACTGGCCAAGCATGTCTCCAGACCCTATTGAGCATCTGTGGGGCATCCTCAAACGGAAGGTGGAGGAGCGCAAGGTCTCTAACATCCACCAGCTCTGTGATGTCATCATGGAGGAGTGGAAGAGGACTCCAGTGGCAACCTGTGAAGCTCTGGGGAACTCCATACCCAAGAGGGTTAATGCAGTGCTGGAAAATAATGGTGGCCACACAAAATATTGACATTTTGGGAACAATTTGGCCATTTTCACTTAGGGGTGTACTCACTTTTGTTGCCAGCGGTTTAGACATTAATGGCTGTGTGTTGAGTTATTTTGAGGGGACAGCAAATTGACACTGTTATACAAGCTGTACACTCACTACTTTACATTGTAGCAAAGTGTCATTTCTTCAGTGTTGTCACATGAAAAGATATATAATAAAATCTTTACAAAAATGTGAGGGGTGTACTCACTTTTGTGAGATACTGTGTATATATAATTTTATTATTACTTTCACTATTTCACAGTATAATTTACCCCTTTTTATAGTAGTGATTATCTGCTGTTTTTGTACTAATAAAGGGCTAATTTTTTTATTTATTTTTTGTAAGCCCCATCATGCTTCTGCTACTAAATGTTTTATGCTGGCCATACACGTATCGATTTTTGGACGAGAATATTCGTATGAAAATTCTTTGTACATTTGATGAATGGAGTGGACGAATGTTGTTTAAAAATTTCACTTACTTTTAAAGTTCAATTTTAAATTTTAATATATTTTCTGAATTAAAACCGCATACAATGTCTGAAAATTTATTCAGTCGAGAGAAGTTTTCTATTCTGCTTCAGCGAAATTTTCTGTCACTGTGTTTGAAAACAAACGTCGTTTTGACCCAACTAACAATTCGAGAATCGAAGGAATACTCTCTGGAAAGAAAAATGTGTTCATATATAGCCAGCAAGTGACAGGAGGTGCAGGAAGTTTGTATCAAGCCACCTGCCTATGACAAGGGAGTCTGTCATGAATAATATTATATTACAGGCCTGTCTGAAAATCTGCAAAACAGAGTTTTAAGTCCTTTTTTAAATTTGAGTCTGATCTGTGCCAGATTCAACCTCTAATACAGTAGAAGTGTTCTTCAAAAAGTTTCCGCACTTTTCTTTAAACTCTATTAAATATAAAAAAGTGCGGAAACTTTTTTAAGAGCCTATATATCTTTCTATCTGTTATTCTCAGAGTGGATTTAGATATTTTGTTCTCTAACCATAGAGCTGGTTATTTATATTTATCAATGCATATAGATATTCAAGAACATTTTTTCTTTTTATAAACTTTACATATAAACGAAATCAGGGCTCAAAATTTCAAGTCCTGAGCTACTAGCCAGGCCTTAAGGGTTACTCGCCACCAGTTGCCCCACCCAACCCTATCATGCCTGCCCCCTAATCCTTCCCCTAAACACGGACTCATAAATGATGTCATTGAAATGACACTTAAATGTTTTATGCAGAATTGGGTTGCAAAAATAATATTAAAAAACGTTATCAGTGCAGCGTGGCCTGCCTGTGCCCAATGCAGCGTGACCTGTGCCCAATGCAGCGTGACCTGTGCCCAATACAGCCTCACCTGTGCCCAATGCAGCGTGACCTGTGCCCAATGCAGCCTCACCTGTGTCCAATACAGCCTGGACTGCCTGTGCCCAATGCAGCGCCAAGAGGTGGAGCTATGTGACGATGAGCCCCCAGGAACACGGGAAGTTCTAATGAAAGCTATTACAGCGGGCAATCACACTCTCTGCTGATCCGGATACCTCTTCCTCTTCTCTCTCTTCCCCTGGCTGGGAGACCGTGCCGGCGGTGCTCGTCCCCCCACTCTAAGGCAGCCCCATGTTCGCCAACAGCCATTTTCCGAGTGGAAAATTTGAGGCTGAACTAAATTATTCACCAATTTAATTTTTTTTTTTTTTTAATTTTTTTTTTTTTTTTAGGTTTTTATTCCGATTAATCGAAACCATAATCGGACAACCATAATTGATTTTTTTTTTAATGAAAAAAATCATTAGTTGCAGCCCTAATAAATGGTATTAGTGTTTTAAATCATCATACACACATATATTGGAATATTTATTTTACTTAATTTTTGTCAACAATGTGTGTGTGTGTGTGTGTGTGTGTGTGTGTGTGTGTGTGTGTGTGTGTGTGTGTGTGTATTCTGCCAATCACAGCCTGTGTCACACCCCTCCAGCCTGTGTCTTAGAATAACAGGGAGGTTAAGCCTCTATCAACCAAGATGTAATATCTCACCCCATTGTGTTTAGCTGGTTAGGAGGAGGAGGAGGTTGGGAGTGGGCTGTCATTCACCACGGTGTATACGCCCACATGTGTGACTCTGTAGTCACTTGGGCTGCTCAGATGTGATGGGGAGGAAATGCTCAGCATAGAAACTCACTAAAAACTGAGCATGTGCAGAGCTGCCAACACTGCTGTGCAAAATCCTTAGCTGAATTAGGGACATGGACAGAAGGGGGAGATGGAGAACAGCAAGATCAACCAGGTTTTTGCAGAATACAGAAAACTGATCTCATGAGTATGAAACAGCATGTAATACACCATTTATTGATAGTTTTTTATGATGTGGGTTTAGGTGTCCGTTTATGAAAGCGGTGATCCCGAGGATCGCCGCTGATCACAGTCCATAAACAGTTTATGAAGCAGTGATAATCGGGGGAGAACATGTTTGAACTTGTTCTCCCGCCGATTATCTCTACACACGGAGAATCTCATAGATGACACAGTAACGGCCAGTTTATGAAGCGGTGATCTCACCGCTTCACTGGCGATCTGAGTCAGAATTCACACTCCCAGGTTCACCAGCTCAGAGGTGGTGAATCGGGAGTGAAGAGGAAATCTGGGGGATCTGAGGGGGAAGGAGGAAGTTTTTTAACTTCCTTATGCCTCGTTCAGACCCCCCAACACTGTAAGCATGTCCCCCTGTCATATTTATGAGTATACATATATATACATATATACATATAATGTGTATATGTATATATCATGTGTGTGTATATACATGTATATATAATGTGTGTGTGTATACATATGTGTATAATGTAGGGGGACTCGTTATTTTATTAACAGTAATCCACGCCGTTGAGCGGTGATAATTTATCACTGCTTGATAAACTGACTGTCTCACGAGATTCCAGTATCAGGAGCCGTTCTCCATTGTTTGAAGCATTTGTAGATCGCTTCACTCCTCCAAAGGTGAAGCGATCTACAAAGCTTCATAAACTGGCACACAGAGGAGAAGATTCTTCACTATGAATGCCGGAGAACGAAGCAGTGAATAGATTCACTGCTTCATAAACGGACACCTAAGTGACACTTTAAACTATAGAACAAGGGCATGTGTTATTTGGAAGAAAGTGACTAATGTAACTGACCTCTGTGTCCCTAGACCTCCAATCATCTACTTAATGCCTCATGCACATTGCAGCTGTAGCGTTTGACATTTTTTTCCCCTGCCCCAAGCACCCCTCTGTTAGCCTACAGTGAAGGAAAAAAGTATTTGATCCCTTTTTGATTTTGTACATTTGCCCACTGAAAGAAATGATCAGTCTACAATTTTAATGGTAGGTTATTTTAACAGTGAGAGACAAAATAACAACAAAAATATCCAGAAAAACGCATTTCAAAAAAGTTATAATTCGATTTGCATTTTAATGAGTGAAATAAGTATTTGATCCCCTATCAATCTACAAAATTTCTGGCTCCCAGGTGTCTTCTATACAGGAAACGAGCTGAGATTAGGAGCACCCTCTCAAAGGGAGTGTTCCTAATCTCAGTTTGTTACCTGTAAAAAGACACCTGTCCACAGAATCAATCAATCAGATTCCAATCTTTCCACCATGGCCAAGACCAAAGAGCTGTCCAAGGATTGTCGGGGACAAGATTGTAGACCTACACAAGGCTGGAATGGGCTACAAAGACCATCACCAAGCAGCTTTGTGAGAGGGTGACAACAGTTGGTGCGATTTTTCGCAAATGGAAGAAACACAAAATAACTGTCAATCTTCCTCAGTCTGGAGCTCCATGCAAGATCTCACCTCGTGGAGTTTCAATGATCATGAGAACGGTGAGTCTCCAGACCTTAATCCCATAGAAAATATGTGAAGGGAGCTGAAGGTTCAAGTTACCAAACGTCCGCCTCAAAACCTTAATGACTTAGAGAGGATCTGCAAAGAGGAGTGGGACAAAATCCCTCCTGAGATGTGTGCAAACCTGGTGGCCAATCACAAGAAGGG